>CM067343.1:32861435-33173935 GCA_034190875.2 Urechis unicinctus
ACTCATATGCATGTACAGTATTAGGAAGCCAGCGCGTGACTTACTGTAGCATTGATGCAGATAATCCGATTAGGTTATCAATCGTTCACAAGGCTATCAAGTCCTAATCCACTCGTGCCTCACACTGTCAGTATGGCTTTGGTACAGTAGGGTGTACTGTATACTAATGTTGTGAATAAATGTAGTCGGGGTTAATAACAGAAGTACATCTCACTGATAGCCCGGATACTCTTGTACATGGTCATTGTACCTATGCCCTAGAAAGCGTACTTTAGTTGGCACTGCTTAAAAGGTCACTGCGGAACGGAACTGCGAAGCATACGATAGAGTGGAAATGTTGCGTGGGATGTTGGTACGCACAATTTTATATCAACTATACGTATGTAGAAATTTACATTGGGTATCTAAAAGCTAATAATTGTAACATCAGCGAGCTTTAGTGCAATAAGAGCAGTATGTATTGTGAACATGACGATTGATTGCTATCATATATAGCCTCCATTCTATCTAGTTGTTCCTTTGAACAACAACGCGCTTGACCTAGCTTAAATGACGCACACCTCCTCTTAATCACAATCATATTGATATAATGTGGTACACGTAATTGACTGACTTAACCAATAATAGAGTGAATGCAGTCTCACATAATGCGAGGAAGAAAGTTACCCAATTACATGAGAGTCGCTTGAATTCTTTAGCAGGGGGTGAGGGTACACATAAAAACATGACTTTGTCAGTAATGCAGTAATTCATCGAATAAGTGAAAAACTAGAATCTCGAATAACTACATTAATAATGGTCGGATCGTTACATAATTTACACCATTGTGTAGTTCATTTTAATTGCAAACGTTTTCTAATGACATATGTGGCCATCCAACCAACGGTTTTCCCAAGCGCCTGAGGTCGAAAAAACGTGGTATCGGTCCAAATGGCAACATAAGTTTCATGAATATTTTGAGCGCCTATACAACCGTCAATACATGTCCGATGGTATATTTTTTTGTAATTATTTTTATTAGGCCAAGTTCCCCCATGTTTTCATGGGCATCTTGTTAACTTGGCGAATTCGCATTCGCCAAGGCGATCAGTCCATTTTTGGATGTTTGTTAACATTTTTTTTATCCGCGATACAAGTCGCAATCTTTGAATTTTTTCTGATATTTTTTTAAATGGTGGGGAGCAATTATGCGCAGAACCGAGAGGTTTTGTTTCGACCTTGACCTCATATTAAGGTCAAGGCCACGTTGTTAATTTTTCAATCCTTGATATCATCTTTATCTACGGTGCGATTTTTTTAACTTGTTAACTTGCCGAATTCGCATTCGCCGAGTTATGGCGATCAGTCCGATTTGTATGTTTGGATATTATTGGGTCGAATGTTGTTAGGGGCAGTGGCTGTCGAAAAATAAGTGTTTTTATGGATGTCGATGACTTCACTTCCGGTTACGAGTAAAACAACGAAATTCAGCAGTGCAATAAGAAGTTAACGCGTCGTTTCTCCGTCGTTAATGGTCGTATTGGAAAAATGTTTACAACTTATTCATCTAATTGTATATTTTAATTGTTTTCTCACAAACTGAGGTTAAAGTTCAAAAACGCCCCCCAAAATGCATTAACACCCGATAGGTTTAATAATACTGGGTCGATTTTGAAAATTTTCACATAAATTTGAAGGTTACTTTTCCAGTTACATTTCGTACGCAGTATGACAGCAGGAATCATGCGTAGTTTTCTCACGAATCGCAGTTAAAAGCTCGGAAAACAGCTTAAATTAGAGGTTTTTTTCGATCGCTTATAAATTCGATAATATTCGTTCAAGAGTCATAAAACGTGGGTCGAATGTTACCGTGGCGAGCGTCAACCGAATTATATTTCTTTTACGAAAGTCGCTGACGTCATTTCCGGTCACGAACGAATCGAAGTTAAAATTTGACTGAAATCTGAAGTTATCGCGTCGTTTCTCCGTCGTAAATAATCGTATTATGAATTTGTTTACTTTCGAAGAAAGCCCATTCAATTCTGAACATAGATGTAAAATTTTCTGCTCAAAATACCCCACAGTTTTCTCATAAAGTAAGTTTGAAGTACAGTGGGTGTCATTTGTGATGGCTCGGCGCTGGCTTGTTTACAACAGCCTGCCTCTCGGCTGAACAAAAGAATCCGCTCTGGGCTCGGGGGGCGCTGGGCGCGTGGCGCGTCAAGTACGGCACGCCGCGGTACTATTAAATAGAATATGCTTTACCTTGTGTCAGCCTCTGAATCATTGTTTATGGCTAAATCTATCACAACTTGGTCAATATTGGGTCACTATTGAAATTTTAAAAAGTTTAGTCGCGTTTGTAAGTTTGGATGTTTGTTTGTTTGTTCACTTTTTTTGTTTGGCGATACAGGTCGCAATTTGTGATATTTTCAATTTATTTTTTCTTCAATCCCTAGGCATGATTAATGCGCAGAACCGAGAGGTTTTGTTTTGACCTTGACCTGAAACTAAGGTCAAGGTCATCGAATAAGTGAAAAACTAGTATCTCCAATAGCACCGTTAATAATGGTCGGATTGTTGCATAATTTACATCATTGTGTAGCTCATTCTAATTGCAAACTTTTTCTAATGACATAAGTGGCCATCAAACCAACAATTTCCCTAAGTGCCTAAGGTCGAAAAATCGTGGTATCTGTCCAAATGTCGAATGTTTCATGAATATTTCGAACGCTTATAAAACCGTCAATACTTGTCTGATGGTAATAAAAATCGAAAATTTGTGGTAGCCAAAATCTTTAAACATTATAATTTCGCAAATAATTAACTAATTATCGTTTGACCGTAATAAAATTAACATTTTCTAAAAGCTGATACAATTACCAAACTTTGATAACTGACATATGCTATCAAAATATTCGTCGTTTTCTAAGCGCGTTGAGTTGAAAAAGCAAATTTCACTTAGTCGATTTTCGTCAAATTTGCGATTGCTGATAAAATAGTAAATATCAGTTCAGTAGTCATAAAAATGAAGTCAGTTGTTGACATTAACAGCGAAAATCTAATCCGCCGATTTTTTTTATATCCCCTGCCTCACTTCCGGTTCCAACGAGTCAAAGATAAAACGGGGCTGAAATCTAAAGTTATCGCGTCGTTTGCCCGTCGTGAATGGTCGTATCGTGTATTTGTTTACACTCGAAGGAAGCCCATTCTGAACATAGGTGTAAAAATGTACAATAAGTATACTAGGTGCCAACAAAAGGTGAAACATTTCTTTCCTCATAACTAGATGTTGTAAATAATGCAGTTTTAATTTAATTCTAGAATGTCGAAAATGTCCAAGAGCAAAAATCTGTTAAATTCTGTCAATTCGTAATTGACAACCCAATTATCGACCGATCTGAAAAAACCTTTTTCTGAAAGCTGAAACCACTAACAAACTATTGTTTGTTTTTGGATTTTGGTTTTGATAAACTAAAAACGGAATGACGGAAAATACATGAACCATAAGACTATCAGTCGCTTATAAAATCGTAAATAATGGTCCAATGGTCATAACAAGTGGATCAATTGAATCCTGAAATTGTATAGTATGGATGTAATTGTCATGGGGATGGGCTTGGCAAGGATCGATGTCAAGCACGTGCTGGGCATTGTTAAACTGCAAAACAAATGCACCAGAATAGGTCGTTAATCCACAGCTGGACATCGATGGGGTGGTGGGGTGCGGAGATTATACCATGTATTTATGTATCCACATAGATCAGTCTGCTGCTAAGCGAATTCAGGGAATGCATTGAGTTAATGGCCCTACAAGCTGACGATTACATTTTTAAAATTACTCATCTGTTAATGAATGCATATTTATGATGATAGGTATGCTTTTAGATTGTATGCCAGAGCGCCGACAAAGCTGATGAGTTAGGAAACTATGCAGGAGGTTGGAGTATTGGCAGAGCTCCTTGAATACAGGGCCGCTTGAGGGTACTATCATTTAATGCATAGCTGATTTCTTAAGAAGTGCCATTAACATTTATTCGTAGGTCAAATAGCGTATGAACTCGAAATAAAATTACCCCTTTGGGTAGTAGTATAGAGACTGGGGGTACGAGCACAGCTTCCAAAATGACTCACATGAGCCAGCGAACCGCTCGCGCCTCCCCCCTATTCTATACTATATGAGCCCAGCCCTTCCAGCCCCTATGGTATAGGCCCACACAAGTAGTTAGTCACCATAGAGGTCATTGAGTGATAAATATCTGCGACCATCGCTGTAAGTTCCATTTTTCACGCGGTTGAGGTCCTGTATAAACTGGACAACCTTAGCGTCGTTCTTCTCGATAAAGTCGGGATCAGGACGAGCGGTTATCAATCTCATCATAAAGAGCTTCCAACAGTAGAAAGCCCCCGTCGGCCTCTTCGTGGTCCCACTCGGTCTTCCCAACCAAGGACTGTGATGTTCCTGTTCCAATCCCAGGCACTTTATCTCATCCTCCTCAGGATGCCCCAGACAGACAGCATCCACTCCAGCCCGCAGGATCGGGAGCACACAAAAGCCATCCGGAGAGTAGGCCGTCGCGCCGCCCTCAATATTGATATTATTTCCGTAGACCTTGGTGTCGTACACCTTCTCCAATACCGCAATTGCAACCTCCTCAAAAGTCGTACCCCAGAGGCAGGGTGCGCTAAAGCGAACACCCTCGTTGCTAGTTTTTTCTGTCAGCTTCTTGCTATAGCTGCTGAAGTAGTTTTGCCCTATGATAGCGGAGTAGTCACTTCCTCCAACACAGCCCTTCCTCGTGGTCTCCTACTGGTCCGTATTTTGTTTGACTCCAGTATGATCGTTGCAGAAAGATTTTATCGCCGCCTCCTTTATATCTAGCAACCCCCACTCTTCAAATGGACTGTCAGGGTCATACCTTAGCAGGTCTTGGGGGCGATTCTGCCGCTTTCAAACATTTTTGCTTTAATGTCACTTTTCATTTGACTATATTTCGTGATCTCGACCGAAACGAGCTTAAACTCATCATCTGAGATAGTTTTACCCTATTTTTTTCAAGCACCATATTTTTCAATTTCTTTCTCAAGGTATTGCTTTCTTAAGACTGATATCGTTCAGCCGATAGGTTATAGGCTCCGGATTAAATGGTGGTCAGCAATGGTATTCAGTACTTATTCCTAACACTTTTGAGAGGACCAGTGATCAGCCACCACCCATCTTCAAGCGCCGCCGATACAATGTCAGCAATGAGTGGTTTCGTCTTTTCATCTATGCATCGTTTCAGGTACCTGTTCTGCTGTCTATATTCAGCATCAATATACTTTTTATGAACAGCATCCTTCGGTGAAATCGGGTCTCCCAACTGAACGATTTTACTATCTCCCATTTCAAGGTATCCAGTCATAGTACCGCCACTTTTATCCATTTTTTTTGAGTCACCAATAGATACTTAGGTCTTTGTGGCATATTCCGAGAGGTCGGCACCCTGAACAGTGCTTGCCGGTTTTTGCCTAGGTCCATAAATACTCGTTTTTATTGACATCTTGTAAATTCAAGAACAACGCTAACAGGTAAGTCGTGGTTATCCAATAGCCTTCCTTTATTATCGCATAACTGAACCTTTAACTCATGCACTGTTCCGCTAGTGACATGCTTACAGACAGGATCAGCGATGTTCGTGGTTATAATATCACCGAAAGAGCCACCCTCTAAGCCAACAACTTCAAGAAGCGTAGAGGGCGCACCATCTAGCATGTTGTGCGTGGTGCTGACTTGATTGAGGTGAACATAAATTGTGTTAAAGTTACTAAAGTTGATGGGCCGGTCACCTATGTAAGTACCCGAAGGAATTAATTGCCTACCCTGACCGTCATCAAGACCCAACATTTTTAACACACCGTCTGATATGCGCGCAGCCCAATTATCAGGAATTGTGAGGGTAATAACCCCATTTGCAGCATCAACATCTAAACCAAGACCTATTAATGTAATCTGCTGCTGAAGAAGGCTGAAACTCCAGAGACCAGGTTTTAATTGGACAGATCCTCCCCCTTCTGAAGTTCTTGACCGCCATTGAATGGTCTCGTTTGATTCGAGATTGTACCAGCCCACAGTATACGTGATTGACCTTAGGCCAACACATAGACCGCCCGCAGTGTTGTCAATAGAATTTTGCAGGGACACAACGTCGCCGCTTTGAACATTAGACAGAGTGTGATACATAGCACTATGAATAAACAAGCCTTTACATTCAATACGAATAAAAGGTACAAAACCGGGCCGGTATACCTACCTCACATTGCCCGCGAGGATCTGGCACATCTCCTCATCCAGGTAAAATCGGATAATATCACAGATGCGTTTGGTGTAGAGTTCTTTAACCAGTTTGATAAATACGTGGTGCCAAACATAAGCGACGACAGCCTTGTAGTTGGCGGGAGAACCAACCACATGCAATACTGGCACAACCAGGTAAACTTTGTTGTAGGGTGCGCAACCAGTGGCTGCGGAGTTTCTGCCCTGGACCACCTCAGATCTGATTCCCCAGCACTAAGTAACCTCTACAGGTTCCACGTCTACTACATCATCCGGAGACTTTTAGACGAAATGAGAATAGCACTGCCAGATGACGCCACGTGGTCGGCTGCCAACAATTCCTTCGACAAGAGAATCTACCACCAGCTCTGCCACGAGTTTGGGGTTGACGAAAACAGCGACTGGAGGATGCAGGGCGGCAACCAGGGCTTAGGGCGGATCTACTTCACCGACCCCGAAACACACAAGGTACGGGTGATCACTCATTATGGAAACACCCACCTCTACGATTCCGGCAGGCAAACCTTTGATAAATCAACCAATGGGTTTGTTTGGCAGGGCGGCAAGCTGCACATTGATTTCATAAAGCAAGACCAAGAGTGGGCAAACATCGCCTGGAGCACCTTCATCCTGGAAAAATCAGAGGGGTTCACATCCCCAGGTATCTCACGGATCAACGACAGCATTCGGACCTATGTGTGGGGCATTCTTAGTGCTCAGGCGCTGACCCGCTCAGAGATACTAGGTGTTGGAACGTCCTTTGATGCCCAAAAGCAATTTCAGGCCAACGTTGATGATGCCATCAACTACCCAGTGGACATTCCTTCATCCATCCGACGGTATCTGAACGTCCTCCAGAATGCCTCTTCAAAGGTTGATTATGTGTTTGGAACGGGCCTGTACATGGCTCCATCAGATATGAGCCTCGCCATTGGAGACGTTGCTGGGTACAACAATCTGATTACTATCGCAACTGAGGAGCAGCAGATCGGCAGCAATGCTGATGTCAACTTGGTTCCGGTTGTTCCAGATAGAGGAAGCTTTGACTCTCCGCCAGATACAGATACAGATATGGAACTCTCCTCTCTAGGGCCCGCCCCTATGGCCGAGACCGGTCTGCGTGGGGCGCACGAGGATGAGAAAACCGCTCTTATTATAGGCAGAATCGCTATAGGCTTAGCTGTGTTTTGGTTTGCTACGTAGTAAGTCACGAAGTATCAGGAGGATAACTCCCCCCACCGCCACAACTGCGGCCCATACATGTTCTGCCATCCAACCAGCCACCTTTGCAGCTGACGTAAGCAGCCATGATACGATGGAGCCAATGATTCCTGGAAGGGCAGCTGCTGCCTTACCGGCTAGGCCCTTCAGGACGTTTGCCAGCTGTTTTTTAATCCATTCCTTTACACCGGGCTTATCAGCTGGCGTCGGCGTTGGAGCCGGGGTTGGACTAGTGCTCCCTCCGCCCGTCAAAGCAACTACAAGAGTCGAGATTGCCAATCCAATCACATTGGTGGAGGCGATTGTTATACCCTGCTCTCGGAACAGAGTGCGTACACGCTCAGCTAGCGTTGTGTCCTCGTTAAGAAGTCTGTTGATCGTTTCCCTGATGCGGTTAATTTGGGTTCACAGACGTTCACGGTTTACAGAGGCAGCCTCAACACGGACACACAGCAGGTCCTGCAGCTCTGCAAGCTCATTTGCTTGGAATCTCCATGCTCGACTATCACCCCTCCCCTCCTCCTCCAGGCTGGTCATTTTAGCTTCTCGATGTTTTATATCCCTTTCTATCTCAGTTATCGTAGCTAGGTTGTTGACCAGCTCACCCCTCTGGGTCTGCATAGCCTTATCAAGCCCCATAAGCTCTCTGAGTGGTAGTCCGTTGTCTGTTTGTGTACCTAGGTCTTCTATGGCGTTATGAACGCCCTCTATGAAGCTTGTTTCTTCCACACCACCTTGCTCTGTCATGGCTTCGGGGCTGCTCATTTCTAACTTCGGAAGTGCAGCTTCCGCTTTAGCAGCAGCTTGGTCAACGCCTTGTAGGGCTTTTGCTGCCATTGTGGATAGTTCAGGGGTCATCCCAAGAGCCCGAGGAAGCTGTGTACCACCGTAATCTAGGATACTTCTAGGAGAGAGGAATTTGTTGGGATTGTTCTTCCATGTCAGAAGCTTCCATTCTCGGTCCCACTTAACCCAAAGGTCACCTCCTTTAGACGATTTAAACTCCAGAGTGGCCTGCAGCCCATGCTTAGACACTGCTTTCTCCCACCTCGTAACTAAGACTTCAATTTCTTCTTTGGAACCCACCTGATCTTCTGTTAACCCTGCAGGCATTTCAGTAATAGCCCAAGGTGGACTAATCGTACTCGACGTATCTAAAGTTTCGTCAGTCAGGTTAGTCTCCTCATCATCAAAGTTAGTCTCATTCCTATCCCCTCCCATAGCCCCCTCCTCATCTGCATCGTCAGATGTTGGGTTATTAAACTCCATGTATGTGTGTTAAAGATATAAGTGTAATTAAGCATTCAACATGATGAGTACTTACGGACGCAAACTAAACCCACACCGCCAGATACGTGAACCGCTCGGGGTAAAGGGCGTGCGACAGACTGTAGTCGTTACAAACAATCCAGGCACTATTGACCAGAACCAACAACTGCTGGTTCGCTTCCCCAATCTAGGCGCAGACGATGTCATTGTCCCAGGGACAGCACGGCTGGCCTTTACAATCACGCTGACCTCGGCTGATCCTAACCGCACCGTTGTGCAAAACCTGGGTCGCGCCGTGGTTAAGAAATTGACAATCAAGATTTCTGGCAATGAGTTCATGTCTATTAATGACAGCGATGTGTACCACTGTTACCACGACTTGTGGTGGACTGCACAGGAGAGACAGGGCCTCCAGTATCAGGGCATTGACACATCAGATGACAGAAACACAATAAGATACGAGTAGGGGCAGGAGACAAGGTTGATACCGAGGAAGAGGACAAGGCCGTAGCCGATGTGTATGGTAACAGGTTCTATGTTCCGCTTGATTTTGAACTCCTCGAGAGCCACATGCCATTCTACCAGAGCGCGCTTAATGACAGATTGGAATACAAGCTCACTTTCAACGACTACAACCGCATAATTCACGCAACAAGCGACTCCAGCTACAAAAGGTCGACTCTCGATTCTGTATGACCGTGTGCTTCGTCACAGGAAGCTTGTATACAATAAAAAAGATACACTGTGGAACATCAACCTGAACGTGCCTGCTCGCAGCATGAAGGGCATCCTACTGCTCTTTGAAGACTCAGCCAATGTCTCATACGCCAGGAAGACAGAGTCGTTCTACAACCCAAAGATTACGAAGGTCGAGGTGACCATTGAGGGCATCCCCAATCAGCTCTATGCCCAGGGCATGCGTGGCTACCAGCAGTGGGACGAGGTGAAGAAGGCCTTTGCAGCAACGAGTAAACGAGACCCCAGTGTAGCAATAGCTGCAAAAGACTTGGCATTGTCGGACGTGTCCCTAGGAGAGTACCTAACCACCAAGTATGCTCTGTGGCTCGACTTAAGGACGAGTGATGACGACCAGCTGCACGGAAGTGGCAGGGCCGTGGAGAATGCGTCTGAGGGTATCACCATTCAGATCACAAAAAAGTATATTGTAATGGATGCACAGCTTAACATTAAAGATGGCAGGTTCGTCAGCGCACTCTACTAAGTTTACATTTCCAGATGGTCCCTGTTCGGCAATTGTTTGTGGGCAGACAGGATGTGGGAAAACCGCATTTATCCTCGACCTCCTTGAAGGGCCCTTCTTCGGTGCCTTCGAGCATATTGTAATCCTCTGCCCTACCATTCGTTTCAACGAGGCCTATCAGACGCGGTTATGGGTGTGGGATGATTCAGAGGTGTACGTGGTTGATCCAGGGGAGCGGGTCCATGACCACCTGAGGGCTTTCTACCATTATTTTAAGGGCGAGCCAACCCTGTACATTATTGATGACTGTTCCGCAACAAAGGCCCTAACCAAGAAGAAAGACATGTTATCCGAACTGGCCTTTAGTTGCCGCCATGCACAGCAAAGTGTCTGGGTCCTCACCCAAAAGTACAACTCTGTGCTGAAGGACTTACGTGAGCAGACTCGCTGGATGGTGCTCTTTCACATCGTTTGAAGACGCTTTACGTGAAAATGATGTAATTCCAACAAAGGAGGAACGTGCCACAGTACGCCAACTACTAGCAAAGACCAAGCACGCAAAACTGCTGCTGAAGACTGATCAGCCTACTGCATATGCCGTCGATTGAAGTGATATTGGCCTTGATAGCAGCCGCTGCCTCAGTAATCAATTTAGGTTTCTTCATCTGGGTAGCGGTGCAGTATTTTGAAGCTCGGAGTCATATACGTATATTCATGGATCCTGATACCATTATTGATAAACTCCTTGAACAGGACTCGACTAGCTTAGTGGAGACAAAGTCTGGGGGAGCGGAACCTAGTCGCACCCCTGGTGTAGATATGTCTTCTAAGAGAGATAGGATTGCTGCCGTCATAGCCGGCGGTCAGGCCCGCCAGTACCTTGGTTTGGAGCGCATTACAATTAACCAGGTTGAATCAATGTCTGATGAAGAGATCATAAAGCTGTATGTGAGATACGAGGCTCGGCTAGGCGCTAGCATGACGCGCACTCTAGGTCAATCATTGCTACAGCTATACTCAGGTATTGCTTGTATGTTTCTACCAATCCCACCAGAACACCAGCCAAGGCTAATTACAGACCTCGAGACGGACTCGTTTGTTGGACACGCGCTAAGCACTGCCACTTGTGAGCTATATCATCGCAATGATATGTTTTTAGCTCCCTTAACTGCGGCTTTAACAACAGTTAAGCACTGTCAATTTGAAAAAAAAGCACCGAAACAACAGGGGCCGGTGGAGAGGAAGACACCACTTCCGCGCTATAGTATGTGTTTAACTCTACTATAGCATGTGCTTAACTCCGCTATAGCATGTGCTTAGCTACGATAAAACAGGTTCTTACTAAGAGCTGTCAATTGGACAAATAAATTTAGTAAGTAAACATGGAAGAAACAAACACGAATCAAGGGGAGACAACACCGGTGGAGATAACGTCAGTGACAAAAAACGCAAAAAGGGTTGTGGCAGGACGAAAGGGTGCTGCAGCTCGAAAAGCCAATCAAAATAAGCTTCTGAGAGAGCTCCGAGAGGCTAAGGCAGCGCTTACAGATGGTAGAGACAAAGCTGTCGAGCCAATATCAACGAGCAAACCTCCGGAAAGGTGGGCATGGCCAACATGGGCTGCACCTTTGGTTGTCGGCGGTGTTGGCGTGTTTGGACTAGAATTGTATTGCTACAGGCACCAGATGGTAGCCTCACACCCTAAACAGGTTGTGGTACAAAAGCCTCCGGACGCACATTTGAAGGATCCGTTTTATATGGAATAAGATGACAACACCAATTACTGATGGAAAAATGCTCATCAACGCTCTGTACCACGGTGTAGTTGTTTCCGGTATTTCAATAGGTTATGCCAAGCTTGCTAAGATGGCTCTGGGTGGTGGGGTGCCACGTCCTGATTTCACCCCACGGGACCTGGCTATGGCTGTTGCCGATGTATCACTAGCTATGGCCACAAAGGATATGCTAATTAAACAAGGAATCTTACCAGTTGATATACTGAAGTAATGGCCACACTCGCGCTACTTGTTGGGGGTGCTCTTGTTAACGCCCTTGCATTCCCTGGGAGCAACTTTTTATTCTCTAAATTACGAGGCAGCCAAGTGGACGCGGAACGTAAACGTCATGATATGGCAATCGAGCAGCTTCAAACTGCTCAAGCAGCATGGGCCAAGAAGAGAACTGAGCGTTTAGACTTCATCAATGAGCAACTGCGCCGCCAGGGACATGCCGAGCATACTTTTAGTGATGCGGACGAGGCTATGCGTGAGTACTCCCTGATTACGAATAAAACCGTCGACCTGTTGGGCTCTGAGCCGCAGCTTTCAGACTTCTGCGAGCCCTCAGATGAACAGAGGGGGCGTGAGGTGGCGTTCATTATACTGGGTATGGCTGCGACTGGGCTGGCTGCATACAGGCTTGCTAAGTAGGTCATTTGGAGACTCGAGCGTTTACTATAGTCCTGAGGGCTACTGGAAAGGCATAACAGCTATCAAGAAGCTTGCAACAGAAGCGAGGGTTTCTGAGGAAGTTGCCAGGGGGTGGTAACAAAGCAAGCTATATGGCAAATCTACCTGCCAGTGCCAAAACAAATTCCCAGGCCAAAGTTTGATGTCCCTGTCCCTAATGAGGTGCACCAAGCCGATCTCTTATTTCTTCCTCATGATGTTGTGAAGCGCCGCACTTACAAGTATGCCCTAACATTGGTTGATGTGGCCTCGCGCTACAAAGCGGCTGAGACATTCACTACAAAAGAGGCTAAGGAGGTCGCAGGTGCACTCGAGAGGATATACAAGCAAGGACCGCTGGGGTGGTCTAAACTACTTCAGGTGGACCCTGGACGGGAGTTTATGGGTGCAGCGAATCAGCTGTTAGTAAAACATGGAGTATCAGTCAGACGTGGCCGTGTGAATATCCATCGAGATCAGGGTATAGTGGATCGCTTCAACTGAACCCTTGCTGAGCGACTCTTTGGTCACCAGTATGCGGTAGAGTGAAGGGATACTGGAAAACGATCGACTGAGTGGGTTTCTCGACTGCAGGCTGTAGTCTCTGCGATAAATAGTAAGGTGACGCGCTTGACTGGAAAAAAACCTAAAGATGCTATAAAGGCAAAACGAGTTGCACAAAAGCCCTCTGCAGTTGTACCAGGTCGACCTCTGGGGGTCAAAGAGCAAAAGCTTCCCTCTGATGTTGGCGTTCGCTACCTAACAGCCTGGTGAGGCAGAGCAAGACCACCGGCGGCGGGCCACTGACCCTGTGTGGTCACTCAATGTTTACCGGATTGGAAGCTCTGTCACTAAATCTGGTGAGCCTGTACTATACTATTTGCTGGATGGACCTCTCCGTGGCTTTGTAAAGGAGGAGTTGCTTGTGGTGCCGTCCGATACCCAGTTGCCGCCAGACGGTATTACCAATTAGACTAATAGATATCTATATATATTACAATGGTAGGATTTGACAATAAGTGCCCATGGATATTACTCGGGAAGAAAGACCCCTGTAACAGGCCCTGTACGCAAGAGTTTTGTAATTTACACAGATATAAGATAAAACATGGTGTCATTAATCGTCTTTGTACGGGTTGTCAATAAAAAATAATATGTATGGATTGTGGGTTCGATAAAGTCAACCACAGTCGTCTTCGTCAAAAGAAAAAATTGCTTCAAAACGGCCTATAGCTGGGGACACTGACTCGCCAGTCGGCGCCACTGAACTGGGATTCCCCCCTGTATAAAAATAGAAATCTTGTGGCGCTGTCAACAACATGGTTTGGCGGCTATGTGACGGGTGTTTACTGCATAGGTCGAAGTCCGCTCGCTGTATTGTTGTTGTCTTTTGTGTATCAACAAATTCCCTTTTAGACTAATGGAACTGTATAGTAAACATGACTCATAATCAGCGAGCACGTGAAGCCCAAAACGATTATGTTTCAATTCACTGTTTTAAGCCTCCTTATCCACTCTCTAAGGTTGCACTCAAAGCACTCCAAGTGCGTAATGAATATGACCGTACATAAGGAGATGTTGGCTAGATTAAAGGCTGTGGTGGCACGCAACCCTGTCCCCACTGCTGCCCCACGCAGACCAATCCCTGCCCCACGCAGACCTGTCCCTGCCCCACGCATCCCCGCAACCCAGTCCCAAGTCCCCACAGCGCGTCTTGCCTTCAAGAAGACTAAGTGGGCTGTTAAAAACTATTTGCGTGGATGGGTGATGAACGTTCCTGAGTCACCCATCCTTAGCTCGGACCTTATGATGTTTTTAAGGGCATGCGTCGGAAGATGCATAAAGTTTTGACTGGTGAGCTGGAAGAGCTAGGTGGAATCAAGTGTCAGTTTGCCCTTAAGGTAAGACTCTCCAAGCACGCAGACAGCACTGAGTATTTTGAGCCTGTGTTGCGTAATAAGCAGCAGGTGGTTCTCTCCTCAGAAGACATGGATGTTGCGTTGGACCAGAGTGTTGTTAATATCCAAGAGCGGTTGGAGAAGCGGACCAACCAAGGTTCTGGCTGGGAGTTTGAGGCGGTCACAACTCTGTGGATTGATATTGCCAACTACAAACCGTTGAAGGGTGGCTCCTACCTGCGATTTCCGGCTGTGCTGGCGGCTAAGCAGGCCATCATAAATGTAAAGAACTGGGACGACTTCTGCATTCTATGGGCTGT
Source organism: Urechis unicinctus (assembly GCA_034190875.2). Classification (NCBI taxonomy): domain Eukaryota; kingdom Metazoa; phylum Annelida; class Polychaeta; order Xenopneusta; family Urechidae; genus Urechis; species Urechis unicinctus. The sequence continues at coordinate 32,876,087 of CM067343.1, forward strand.
TGTAGCTGCTCTGCACCCGGTAGCCAAGAACCCACAGCGACCATCAAAATATAACATTCAGTGGCTCTTAGATCTGCTGGAGGGTGCAGGTGTAGAATATCCTACACCAGTGTCGCATGTTGAGAAGATAGATAAGCATGCTAACCTAGCCTTGAACGTTTTTGGCTGGGATGGGAAGACCACTATCGTACACCGCATCAGTAAGCACTCTGGTACCCGTATAAACCTCATGCTGATTGAGAAGGACGGCAAGTTTCATTACACGCAAATCAAAGACCTGAACCGCTTGCTGTATGACCAGACGAAACATAAAGAGCGCAAGTTCTTCTGTGAGCTATGTCTGCATGGATATACCACACAGGGTCTGCTCCTGGTGCATAAGCCTGAGTGTATGGGTATAGGGCAAACTGCTGTACGAGTGGATATGCCTGAGGAAGGGAAGAACATATTATCCTTCCAGAACTGGCAGAAAAAGCTTGCTGCTCCCTACGTTATATATGCTGACTTTGAGGCGCTCACAGTGAAGCTTCCGGGTCCTGCGCTTAATCCTGGTAAGAGCAACACACAGAGAACGCAGGAACACCAAGGATGCGGCTACGGCTATGTGGTTGTTCGTTGTAACAGTAAGACCAAACCCCCTGTGGTTTACAGAGGAAGCGATGCTATGGAGAAGTTCTTACAGGTTCTGCAGCAGGAGGAGCAAAAGATCAAAGCAGTTCTGTCCAAGTCTGTCCTTATGCGGATGACTCGGGATGATAGAAGGGCACATAAGGCTGCAACTCACTGTCATGTGTGCAAGAAAAAACTGGGCTGTTCGCGATCACTGCCATATAACAGGCTTGTACAGAGGGCCAGCCCATAACGTGTGTAACCTGAATCTTCGGCTGAGTCCCAAGACAACACCCTGCTGGGCTACGACTCTCTTGATGCAGGGTATAAGCAAAGAGTAGGGGAACATCAACTGTATCCCAAACAACATGGAAAAATATATCTCCCTGTTGCTTGGACAGTTGCGCTTCATTGACAGTGCACAGTTTCTCCTGGCCTCGCTTGATAAGCTGGTGCCTGCTAACAACCCAGAAGCCTTTGCTGTGACGGCGGAATATGAGCCAGACCAGATGAAGCGGTGGTTGCTGTTGCGTAAGGGAGTCTTCCCCTATGAGTTCATGGACAGCTGGGATAAGTTTGATTCCCCTCTGCCGCCAATCCAGGAGTTCTACAGCAAGCTCTCTGAGGAGGGTATATCTACTGTAGACTATGCCTATGCACAAAAGGTCTGGAGCGTGTTCGGGTGTAATAACATGGGTGACTACCATGACCTGTACCTGCGGACAGATGTACTGCTCTTGGCAGATGTGTTTGAGGTGTTCCGCAAGACCTGTCTTAAACAGTACGGGTTGGATCCGGCCCACTACTATACCAGCCCCGGTTTGTCATGGGATGCTTTGCTTAAGAGCACAGGTGTGGAACTCGAGCTACTCACCGACTATGACAAGCATCTGTTCATTGAGAAAGGTCTGCTTGGCGGTATAAGCATGGTGTCGCGCCACCACGCTAAGGCCAATAACCCATTCGTGGATGACTTTGACCAGGATAAACCAACGAGCTACATCCAGTACCTTGATGCTAACAATTTGTATGGGTGGACTATGAGTCAGCCTTTGCCAACTGCGGGTATTGAGTGGCTGGCTCGGCCGAAGGATCTACAGATACAGGACCACCCAGATGATGCCGAGACTGGATACATACTTGAGGTTAACTTGGAGTATCCTACTGCACTTCATGACGAGCACAACGACTACCCGCTGGCTCCGGAGCGGCTTCTTGTAGAGAACGACTGGTTGTCTATCTATCAGAAGAACCTCCTGGGCGAGTTGGGTGGCACCCTGGGCGAGGTTGAAAAGCTGGTGCCAAACCTGCGGAATAAGGAGAAGTATGTGGTGCACTACAGGAACCTCAGGCTGTATCTGTCTTTGGGGATGAGACTTACCAAGATCCATCGAGCATTGGTCTTTAACCAGAGCCCCTGGATGGAGCCTTACATTCGGATGAATACGGATCTGCGTAAGGTGGCCACCAGCGACTTTGAGAAGGACCTCTATAAGCTGATGAATAACTCTGTGTTCGGTAAGACTATTGAGAACCTCCGGAGGCGGGTCGATTTCAAGATTGTTCGCTCAAAGGAAGAAGAAAGAATGCGTAGGCTTATTGCAAGTCCCGCCTACGCGCGTCAACAGGTGTTTGATAATGACCTGGCCGCTCTGCACATGCACAAGACTCACCTGGTACTGAACCACCCGGTGTATGTGGGCATGTGTATACTCGACCTCTCCAAACACCTGATGTACGACTTCTATTATAATACAATGAAGCCCAGATACGGCAAGAACCTTGACTTGTTGTACACAGATACGGATTTGCTGCTAATGGAGATACGCACGCCTGACGTGTATGCTAACATGAAGGAAGATGCCCATCTCTTTGACACCAGCAACTTTCATCCCTCCCGTAGTCTCTACAGCAGTGTGAACAAGAAGGTTCTGGGGAAGATGAAGGATGAGTGTGCCAGCGTGCCCATCAAGGAGTATGTTGGTCTGCGCCCTAAGATGTACTCGATCTTGATGTCGAGCCGGGATGAGATCAAAAAAGCAAAAGGTGTGAAGAAGGTGGTGGTGAAGAAGCATCTACGACACGCTCAGTCACTGTTCGCCCAAAAGCAGTTTCGCCACGGAATGAACATGCTCAGGAGTGACTGCCATAAAATATATGGGCTCCACGTTAACAAGGTGTCTCTCTCCCACTTTGACTCAAAGCGGTGGATAACTCCAGGTGGTGTAGACACTCTGGCCTATGGGCACGCGTCGATATGTTGAACATACGAGGGCTGAGGTATAGAATGAGCACCGATGAAAATATGGGGGTGGCCGAGCTGCAAGCAGATGTGGAACATATATTGGGAGGAGAAGGTGGACCTTGAGATTGAGGTGAGGGATTTGGAATCAAAGTATGAGGACCTTTTGGAGCGCGTGAGTCGTTTAGAAGAGCTTATTCCTCAGGGTCCTGGTGAAGAGGAGAAGGTGAGGGAATAGGAATCGAAGTATGAGGACCTTTTGGAGCGCGTGAGTCGTTTAGAAGAGCTTATTCCTCAGGGTGCTGTTGTAGATGGTTGACATTGCTGTCGCCCTCTTTAGTGGGCCAATACCATAGGGGATGGAAGGGCTGGGCTCATATCGTATAGTATAGGGGGGAGGTGCGAGCGGTTCGCTGGCTCATGTGAGTCATTTTGGAAGCTGTGCTCGTACCCCCAGTCTATATACTACTTGAGTAGCAACTGTCGGGGCGGATGGTTTTTTTAGGTAGAAGAACATGTTTACAATGGCTATGGGGCGCGCCAGGTTCGTAAATGGGACTAAAGAAGGTTTAGGCGAGATTTTTGGTGAGCTGGTGGCGAAATCGGTGTCACCCTTGGGTTTATGTATACAAAGAAGTAAGCGACCGGCAGGCAAATGCAAATCCCTGTTTACTCAGCCACAGTCACCCAAGTAAAGTCATTAAACTAGCTAATTCGGCAGTGTTCAGTTTCGCCTGACTCATTATACATTAAATATTATTACGCACGTCGCTGTCACTCGGCGAGTTGAACTGACTTGGGTGCCTGTGCCCTCAGCAGAACAATCGGGTGGTGTGGTTTTCCGTCATCTAAGTAAACGCATTCGGATTTGTATGCACTGTGACAGATTCAACACAACAAGCAGGCATCCCACTACGAATAAACATTTAGGTGCCGCGGCGATTCCCACCAAAACATCGTAATCATAATGTATCATTCTGTAACATCCCCCTTCTTGGGAAAAGGAAATCACTGTTCACTGTTGTAGTGCCATAATGTTCATAAGTAACACATACTATCATAATGTCCATAAAGTCACACTTGGAACATACACAATTCAAGAACTATTGAAAACACTAACATCACTAGTAAACGAATTAACTATGGTGGGGCCAGAGGTTACTACCACATAGCCCACATACTTCAACTGGTCTTTACCACCAATTGTACATGTCACACAATACACACTACTGCAAATTGTAGTCACTGTACTTAGCAGGTAGCCTGACGTTGCGCCCACTCCTTGTGCGCGCTGGTGACCTTGGTGGAGCCGTGACTTGCTTGGGCACTTGGGGCTCCACTGGTGGTGCTGCTGGTCGCTGCACTTGCACCTCATCTCGTGGGACTGGCACAATATACTCGGAGACTGTCTCCGGCATGACAACAGGTGGTGGCTCCTTGGTGCTCATTAAATCCCTGCGGTTCCTGCGTAGCACCTGGCCGTGTCCATCTGTGATCTGGTAGGAACGTGGCTCGCCACACCTCTGTGTGACCACGGCTGGTTCCCACTCACTCCCCCGATGTACTCTGACCACTTCCTGATCTCGGAGGCTCGACAGCGGCTTCGCTGTTCAGTCGTAGTATTTCTTCTGGCGCTGCTGACGCTCCTGCAGCTCCTGCTTGGACCCTACTATCTTAGGCTTCAGCATATCTGGATGCGTCGGCAACTTGTCACGCAACATTCTGTTCATCAGCAACTGTGCTGGTGAATACTGAAGTCCTGAAATGGGCGAGTTACGAACTCTAGCAACGCCAAATACATGTCCTTTCCTTCAAGGCTTGCCTTTCTTAGCAACTGCTTCAGGGTTTGCACTGTCCTCTCACTGAGGCCATTAGACTGTGCATACGTAGGGCTTGATGTCGTCACCTTGATCCCTCAGGATTGCCCGAACTCCCTGAACTCTCTGCTCCCATATGGCATGTTATCACACATCACTTCCTCTGGTATGCCATGCCTAGCATAAATACTTTTCATGTGCCTAACGACAGAGCTGGCCGTTTTGTCATCTAGCAGTGCAATTTCTGCATACTTAGAGTAGTAATCTACTACCACCAAATAGTCACGGCCTTGGAATGTCATAATGTCTGAACCTACCTTTTGCCATGGCCTGTCAGGTGCCGGATGTGGCATCATAGGTTCACTCTGCTGCTTCCTGCGATACTGTAAACAAATCGCACACTTGGCCACCATATTATCAATATCCTTGGGCATCCCAGGCCAGTAGATAACCGCTCTGGCCCTCTGCTTACACTTCTCCTCCCCAAGGTCACCCTCGTGTATCCTTGCTAGCATCTCCTTGCGTAGACTCTGTGGCACAATTATCTTCTGACTTTTGAACAGAATTCCTTCCAATTCATACAGCTCATCTCGGATATTCCAGTACTCCACTAGACGCTGGTCCACTGTCGATTTGGCATCAGGCCATCCTGACCTGATAGTTTGCTTCAGCGCCAAAAGCTCTTCATCAGTAAGAGTACCCTGTCTGATCTCCTCGAGCCGCTGGTCTGACGCTGGAAGTGTAGACATGAATGCGCAAACCATTATCTCCGCCTCTTCAGCCACTCCATCAATAGGCTTGCCTTTAAGAGGTTGTGACGCTCGGGACAGGGTGTCTGCCACATACATTTCCTTGCCTGGTGTATACTGCACATGCAGTGTGTACTTCTGCAGCTGCAACATCATGCGCTGCAAACGTGGAGATGCCCTGCTCATAGGCTTGCGAAGTATTATTTCCAATGGCTTGTGATCCGAGAGCACTGTTGTCTCCTTCCCATAGATGTAACAGTGGAACTTTGCACATGCAAAGCATATATCGCCAACAACTCCTTCTCTATCTGCGCGTAGTTGACCTCAGCACTTGTGAGTGTACGTGATGCATATGCGATGGGCTGCCCGCCCTGCATCAGACATGCCCCTAGTCCCGACTGGGAAGCATCCGCTTGTATCGTACACGTCTGATTCACGTCGTAGTACTGTAACACCGGGGCTGATATCAGTGCTGATTTTACAGCATCCACCGCTGCCTGATGTTCTGGCTGCCACACAAATGCAGCACCCTCTTTCAGCAATCCTCTCAGTGGTGCTGTGATATCGGACTCGTTGGGAATGTACTGGGTCAGGTACTTCACCATTCCCAACAGGCGCTGTAACGCTTGCTTGTCCACCGGAGCGGCCATCTTGGCTATGGCCTCGACTTTGGCTGGGTCGGGCCTGAGCCCTGCTGCTGAGATAATGTCGCCCATGTACATCACCTCGCTGACCTTGTACTGGATCTTGCCTGGGCTGAACCTGACATTCTTGTCTCGCGCCTTGTCCAGCACTCTCAGAAAAGCATCATCATGCTCATCATCATTCTCTCCAGCAATGATGAGGTCATCAGCAATAACATATACATTGCTGATGTCACCAAATGTCTGATCATTTCTCTGCTGTAGAACCTCACTAGCAGAACAAATCCCGAACGGCATCCTAAGGAACCTTTTGCGTCCCCATGGAGTGTTAAACGTGCAGTAGTAGCTGGACTTTTCTCCTAGCACCACGTGCCAGTATGCATCCTTCATATCTATAACAGTGAAGATCTTCTTACCAGCCAACCTGCTGCGCACATCATTGGGTGTGGGGATGACGTACCTCTGCCTCTTAATAGCTTCATTAAGAGGCTTGGGATCCAGGCAGATCCGTATGGTCCCGTCCTTCTTGTCTGTAATCACCAAGTTGTTTACCCAATCTGTGGGTTCCTCCACGCCTGCGATGACTCCCGCTCGTTCTAACTTTTCCAGTGCCGTTTTCAGCTTCTCTCGACGGGCGTATGGCACTGTACGGCTGGGCTGAACCACAGGTATGGCATCCTGTTTCAGCTCTATGTTGTACTTCTGGCTATATTGCCCCAATCCATGAAACACATCCTGATATACATTCAGGATTTCCTCCTTGGAACTTGGTGCTCGCTGAGCTACGTCGACACGTTTGACCAGACTGAGGTCCTCACATGCCTCTCTGCCAAGGATGTTTAGTTTCTCACTGGTAACATAGAATAGCATCGTCTGCTCCTTGTCCTTGACCTTGACATCAAGGAAGGCAGCCCCCTGTGGCCGTATCCTGCCCTGACCGATGCCATCCAGGGTGGTCTTGGTCTGAGCCAACTGCTCCAGTTTCTGCCCTGCCTGCAGGTATGCCTCACACGACGAGATGACATTAGCATCTGCTCCTGTGTCCAACTTCATAGACACCACCGTGCCGTCGATGACCACGTCCTCATGCCACCGTGATGTCAGATCACCTATACATAGCTGACCAACAAATAAGTTCTGTGACACTACTTCTTCTACCTGTGACACTTGGACTGCTTTAGGTTTTGGTTGCCCAGCCTTACACTTTTGTGCAAAATGGTGTAACTGTTTGCACCTTGCACATGTCTTGCCATATGCCGGGCACTTCCCTTTAGGTGATCCTTACCACAATATTCACAATCCTTTACCATGACTGGTGTGGAACTCTTTGGCTTTGTAGATTGGCCTTGTTGTTTGCCCTTGTTCCAGGTTCTGTTCTTGGACCTACGCACCTCGTGTACCTGGGCAGCACCGGCTGATGCTGGTGATGACATGGCCTGCATCTGGACCTTGCTGGTCTCTGCAGCTCTACATATTTCCAGGGCTTTATCTAGGGTTAACTTTGGCTCCCTCAGAAGTCTCTCCTTTACTCTGGTATCCCTTAGCCCAAATACGACTTTATCTCGTATTATCAAGTCTCTCTGGTCACCATACTCACAGGATGGGGCTTTGGTCTTTAGGTATGTGACCCACTGGTCAAAGGGCTCTTCCTTCATCTGATCCCTTTGCCAGAACTTGTACCTCTCAAATACCACATTTTTCCTAGGCTCACAGTACAAGTCAAACTTCTCAAGCACTTTTTTATACTCCTTGATATCATCAGCTGGATCATACACAAATGTAGCATGAATCTCTTGGGCCTCTGCCCCAGCCACATGCAACAAAATTGCTACTTGGGTCTCACCCTCCTTCTTATTCAGTTCTGTAGCCTTGTAGTAGGTGACAAACTGCTGTTTCCATTTATACCAGGTGGCACTGACATTACCTTGTGAGAAGTTCATTGGTGGAGGGGGTTTTAAGCCATCCATTCTCACTGTTCCTTATACTGCAATCCAGAGATTAAACTCACAAAGATCCCAATTTCCTGACACCATGTGACAGATTCAACACAACAAGCAGGCATCCCACTACGAATAAACATTTAGGTGCCGCGGCGATTCCCACCAAAACATCGTAATCATAATGTATCATTCTGTAACATGCACTCCACAAATGAAGTGGGACGAGCGGAAAGTGGGGGGGTTCTTTACATGGTCACATACAAACATGTTAGTAACTCCGTTTACCTACTTTATATAGTGACATATGCTTGAAAGAGCCAATAGACATCTAATCTTTTTGGATCCCTTAAACATTTACATTCCTCGCTTATTGAATCTTGTCAATCAGTTGATAATTAACAACCTGATTTAACTAATTAGCGTGTAGAGTTTCTAAGTGCATACATGAGAACGAAATAGAGGATGCCGACAAACGAATCATATTGTGATTTGCTGAGATGATAACATTTATAAGGAATAAAACTGGGTTTTCTTTAAAGTACCCCCCACAATTTCGTTAAGTGAAAAAAACCATCCTTGGGCTCATGCGCGATCCGAGGAAATGCACACCTGAATGACAAGGTATTCGCTATCAATCGGGACGTCTTGTTGGAAATCGTCCCGGAATAACAGCATAACCCATTTATTGCTTCAACGGATGAATAGGCGAGTGTACCTATTTAGTAATACTTAGTATTGTTAACTTGGCTTTGGCCAAGTTGTCTTGTTCAGTCACGTTTGTGGGCTGTTTGTGGAATGTTTGTTTTTCGCGATACAGGGTGACATTTTTGGAATTTTTTTGTGGTCGGTGGCAATGATGTGCAGAACCGAGAGGTTCTGCTTTGAACTTGATTGTAAACTAAGGTCAAGGCAATCGACAGAAATTTTACCTCACCGATTGTCGCAAGTTTAGATCTTAATGCCTCTGTGGATAATACTCCGATTGTTCAAAAGTTTACATATTATTGAGGTAAAATGCAATTGCAAACTTTGCCTATATATAGGGTGATTGTAAATGATACATATTTTAAAAAGTTAACGCTCCGTTTCACCATCGTTAATGCCCGTATCGTTAATGACCCACTTTATTTTGAACAAATAACTCATTACATGTAGTTGTAAATTCCTGAAAGTTTTTAAAAAAAAGGTACAAAACAGGGCTACTATGTATTAAGTCACATCGACGAAAACGGTTCAAACTGGCTCCTAAATACCTGGCAAACGGCCAAATTATATTTCGATACGACACCAAGACAGCGCTTTAAAATGTGAGTTCAGCCAAGCGTCGCATATATCGACTCATGTAGTGACAGGGTATCTGCGTTCAGATACGAAAATAACCAAACTGAACCGGGTCGTTTTAACTGTCTACTTGAACACTCCCTCTTTTGATGACTCCTACTTTCTCCTCCGTTGGTTCAGAAAAACGTTTCCAACGCTTCGTCTGCTGACAGACCAGACAAAAAGTTGCTTGACCCAATCCAGGTATGTAAACACTTGCGAAAGCTCGTTTTAGAGTGTGATTAACTCGACAGCTCCACACATTACTTTACTGAACTTGCATGAACTTCTGACCTGCAATTCTCACTTATTTGTGGAACTAATTCAATATGTTGGTATTGCGCGGCTAATATCTACAACCACATGAACCAACAACTATCCCACATCGACAATCACCCCATATCAATCACCACCAAACATCAATCGCCGTCCAAACATCGACCACCACCACTCATCGACCATCACCACACATCAACAACCTCCCCACATCCACTATCACCCCACATCCACTATCACCCAACATCGACCACCACCCAACATCAACCGCTACCCAACATCAACCACCGTCCAAACATCGACCACAACCACCAATCGACCATTACCCCACATAGACCATCACAATTCCACATCGACCACGACCCAATATCGACTATCACCCCACATCAACCACCACCCCACATAGACCTATATCCCACATCGACCACCACCCCACATCGACCACCACCCCATATCGACCTATATCCCACATCGACCACCACCCCACATCGACCACGATGTGTGTGTGTGTGCCTGCATAATGTGAAATATCAGACGGTTGTTCAAGAGACATTTAATTACAAATTAATGACACATCCTGCGATGGCACAAACATACGGGAGAAATAAAAACATAGTGGTATATATATATATATATATATATATATATATATATATATATATATATATATATATATATATATATATATATATATATATATATATATATATATATATATATATATATATATATATATATATATATATATATATATATATATATATATATATATATATATATATATATATATATATATATATATATATATGTGCCGCGCGACGGGGTATGTTTTTTTGGCCTCTCGACTTGTACGACGGGTTTTTTGGCCTCATACTTGTACGACGGGGTATGTTTTTCAGGTTTAATGTGTACGACGGGTTATACATTCGCATAATACCTTGTACGACGGGGTATGCTTTTTGGCCATTTTGACCTTGTACGACGGGTACGGGTTTTTAGGTCCCGCGGCACACCCCTATCCAGAATAAGGCCAAGTGCCCCCCCCCCCCCCCCCGGGACCCTACCCTGCCTTACCCGACCCGACTCGACCCGACGCTGCCCTACCGTCAACATCGCAAAGGTTCAATACGAGTTGTTCCTTTATAATTATTGCAATTTAACGACTTCCACCTTTAACCTTGCTTCGCACGCTTCGATAACTCCATCTCGTTGACAGTGAAATGCCAAGGCGGGCCAGGCTCGTATTAACCTACGCCGCGCAATGGCGCTGCGGTCGCCGGTTTCACAAAAAGTTCCCACCTAGCCTTCTTGGTATTGAAATTCTTTGACTATAATTTAGTAAACGACAAACATGACAGCGCGTGAAAATGAGAGCCATGACCGCATATGCCTAGTTGGGGCGCATTGGTATCTGCAGATGCGTGGGTAACCCAATTGAATGAAGTCATTTAAAGTTCTTTCACCTCATATTCTGGTGACGAAAAAACTTCCCCAGCGCTACATACAGGCTGACAGAGCTGAAGAAAAGGGAAAAAAAATTCACTCCACCCTGGTATGTAAACATGTTTTAATGCTCGTTTTGATTTGCCAGTCTTATTGATCTGCGTGATTGTACGATAAACTCTACCTCCACTCTAGCCGTGCACGACGTTTATTAACGTCGTGCAAAGATCGTAACCGAATGCGCGTGAACGATACATGAGTTCCAATTATACTCGATAATTACACAAATGTACATATGAAGAATAATTTTTCACATAAATGAATGTTTATTAACAAGTTGAGTTAGTTTACGTGTGAGATTTCGTCAAAGGCGATTTAATCCGGCCACACAAATTCTGAAAAGTTCATGTTTATTTTGAACGACAAGATCGGTTTCTGCGCGCATGCGCAGACAAGGTTCCTCGCAAGCAAACTTTTTCTTTTTGAATTTTATTATTTGAGTATATGTGTCATTTTGTCAATGATTATCTTTTGGAAATATCTACTTTGAAGGGCGATATGTATTCAACGATATCACATTGACATTTAAAAAAAGATAACACTTATTGATTTCCGTAGTCTGGAGGGGGCACTTGGCCTTGTCCTACGTAGGGTTGTGCCCCGGGATCTCAAAAACCTGTACCCGTCATACAAGGTAGAAATGGCAAGAGCATACCCCATCCTACAATTATGAGGTCAACAAAACCCGTCGGGAGGCCGAAAAAAACCTACCCCAACACATGTATACTACCTCTATATACTTAAGTGCCCCCTCCTCCGGGACCTGCAGCCACATGGCGAGTGAAAATGAAACTGCGTAATGTGACGTCATATCTCCAAAACTGGGGCTTCCGTGAATGAAAGTTGTGATTCTAAATGTTCATTTGACAATTGCTAAATAATCACGAGCCAGTGGATAACCAAAATAGTGCGGAGAAGCGGATATTCATCTCATTTGTCGACATATATATTTACGTAAGTACACAACATTGATGAGAAGCTATATGCACGCGAAATACAAAAATTGCCACACGACCCACATATCCTCAATCACGACGGTATATATTTATATTACCGTCGTTCGCGGCTACCTCCACTCCACAACCGCGCGTATACACCCAACTCCACATCGACGTTCAACCCATATCAACCGCAACACTACAAGATATTTAAGATACTATTTTTTCACTTATTCGATGACCTTGACATCAGTTTTAGGTCAAGGTCAAAACAAAAAGTCTCGGTTCTGCGTAATTGACGAATAAGTAAAAAACTAGTATCTTGAATATCTCCGTTAATAATTGCTGGATCGTTACATAATTTACATTATTGAGTAGCTCATTCCAATTGAAAACTTTTTCCAATCGACCATTTGGACGTCCAGCCATCAGTTTTCCCAAGCGCCCCAGGTCGAAGAATCGTGATATCAGTCCGAATGACAACATAAATTTCATGAATATTTTGAGCGCCTATAAAACCGTCAATACATGTCCGATAAAAATGGGTCACATGTACTCCATGACAGCTTAAGTCGGATCCTTAGATTTCATATATGTCGATGGCGTCACTTCCGGTCACAAAAGCATCAAAGTTTTCAAAAAATGACACAAGTTCAATGCTCAATACGCCCATGCTTTGTAATTCCATTTATAAATAGTTCACATATTCTGAAAGTTCAATGTAATTGAAAACTTATTCAAAATCACTATAATTGTAATTAATGCATCGTAAAACAATTCGTAGCAGGTCGTAAATTTCTGGTAGTCTCTTAACTTTTTAATTTCGCATTTAATTCACTAATTATCGCCCGATCATAACAGCATTAACATTTTCTAAAAGCTGATGCAATTACCAAGCTTTGATAATTGACATATGCTATCAATGTATTCGTCGTTTTCAAAGCGAGTTGAGTTGAAAAAGCAAATTTCACTAAGTAAATTTTCATCAAATTTTCGATTGCTAATAAAATCGTAAATATGAGTTCAATAGTCATAGCAATTAGCTCAGATGTTGACATGCAGAGCACAAATTCCGGTTTCGAACGAATCAAAGTTAAAAAGGGGCTGAAATCTGAAGTTATCGCGTCGTTTGTTCGTCGTGAATGGTCATATCGTGAATTTTTTTACACTCGAAGGAAGCCCATTCGATTCTGAACATAACTGTAAAATTTTCTGCTCTAAATATCTAACAGTTCTCTCACAAAGTAAACTTAAAGTACATCGGGCATCACTTCTGTTGGCTCTTCAATGGTTTGTTAACAACAGCCGGCTTCTCGCGCTGCACAATGGCCGCCAATGTCCTCGCTCGGCTCGCGGGGAGTGGCATGTATGGCAGGCCGCGATACTATTTGTTAATGGTGGGTCAGTCGAGTATTTTGAAACTAAACAACGTCAAAGACGATGGAGCGTTCGATTGTTTGGATGGTTTTAGTGGTAGACTACACCAGTCCTGTGGCCTGTGATGTATTTTCGAACAGAGGAAGCTATTTAATGAATACAAGGAAGGGGATACAATCAAGGAAAGGGTCGAATTTAAATGTATCACCAGCATGATAGGCGGTAAGGTACAATGTTGAGTAATATGTATGATTATTCATGGTGTGGTTTACCATGAATATTCATCAATGGAGCTTATCGGGGAAGCTAACGTCCGCCGGAAGTAACCCCGTAGCGACGGACCTTCGGTGAAAACAAACACCTGTCAAGCGTTGTTAATATTAGCGATCTGGTGGTTTACCTGCTTTTCCATGGTTAGATCGCCTTAATGTCATTTGCAATCGTCATGCCGAACATATAAGTAATGAATCAGAAATGTTAACAAAGAATTCCTTCTGAGAGAGACCATTTAAATACGCTGTACGTCTTGACGAAACTACTCAAGAGTACTCGCCGAATACCTCTTGTGCGCGTTCATTTATGCTTTATGGTTAATTATGTTTTACAGAGCTATTTGAACCTGCTCACAAGCGAAACCCGTCGCACATGAAAATATGTACCACAGTTGTGTGGCAAGATAAAGACAAATTGATAATAGTATTGCAAAGCAAGCTTTATCTGTTTGACTTACAATGAAAGTGTCACAAAATGATAATGTGATTAATTATCAATGACATATCGTAGTTGTTCACTGAAACTCATAGTATCCAGATTTGTCAAGAATGTCAAAGGTGAGAGAACTTTTATTATTCATGCAAGCTGGTTGAAAGCTCACCATATAAGGTAGATAAATTGTGGAATTCAGTTGGTTGACAACTGATATTCAAAGGGCTGACTTTTGGCAATTTTACATTTTGTTGTATTCATATAAAGATTGACCATGTGTCTGGTGATTCACATTGTTTAGATACCTGTATTGTTGAGCCTCGCTTGGGGCAAATTGGTCAATGTGCCTTCTTAAACCTTGCAATCGAACCCCAAAAGCATCTCGTGTTACGTGGCAACACGATAGATATATGCTGCATATTTTAACTTTGAACCCCCTATATTTCTCTGTCAGTTTCAAATCAACACTATTTTGCGATTGCCATTAGGCACCTGGAAGTGATGTTATGCCTCATTTTATCGGTAATAAGGCATAACATTTTTTTTCTTCAAGATGAATGAAGCCCGATATGCGCGTGACTTTATGGTTCTAAGGTTTTATATCAGTCTAGCTTGTGCGGACGTTGGGTAAATATGGCAATAAGTGTTCTCCAGATAACTCGTCGCTTTTTATTTCGATCGTAAATATTGGTTCAATTGCTGATCAATTGTCAACATTATTATCAGGCTGGAATACAACAGATGTATAGTAAATATCTCTTCCATTTATTCGTATCGGATCATCGATAAGCAATTGGGGGTGGGGGGGGGGGCATTATGGCGTAATGGGATTAGTTTATACTCCAATGGTCCCCGGAGTCATGTCACTACCTCTCGTAAATCCTGGTGTATCTTGCGGGAAACTCCTGCCGTTACATACCAGCCGGTGGAGCCGGTGTATCGGCAACGGGTCCGACTGCCAGACTCCTAACTTTAGCTTTTTCTTTTGCAGCGCTATATTGCGTCATCAGTTGATACTCGTGACCATAGACGTCTGCTTTTCGTGCAACCGGAACTTACCTCTGAGTGTCAGCTTCCGTTCCTGAATATGTTTCTCACGAAAAAGACCATACTTCTTGTGGTTCTACTTCTTCCACTTATCTACTTTGTCTGGGTGGCGCACTTCAGCATTGGAGAAAAACCTGCCGATCATACAAAGGTAAGATTGATTGACATGTTTTGGTGGTCTGCTTAGTTCGGTTCGTCTTCAGTCAGTCTTTCAAGGTTGCTGTATAACGAGTCTTTAAATAAGATTTGATCACGCGTGTTATCAGGTAAAAAATATTATAAAGTAAGTGCAATACATCCCGGCAGCGATAAATGATTGTGGTCAAATATTGATGTAGGTTTGGGAAGAATTGCGGTATATGACCTGAACAAAGTACCACTTAATTACACGTTGCGTTATTTCACACCAATTTGTATTCAATTCTTAAAACAAGAAGAGTTGGTTGATGGTTATATTCATGTGTTACATGTACTATTCAGACAATGATTATTTATTGTTACCATTACCACTGATTTGTTTCGATATTTTATTATTCATAGTCATTCAAGCTAATCAGACATGACATTTTACTGAAATGCCAATCACATAGCATCACCATCCTTTCGCCTCATGATGAAGTTGGAGAGTGTGGATGTGTGGGAGGGGGTAGAGGCGACGTTGGCCATAGTCTCCAACACTCATGCAGACTGGACAAGTTCGACAGCACAATGTCCCAGTAGCTCGATACCCACTGCTACACCTGGTATGGCGTTGGCTAGGCACCTGTCAGCGTTTTGCGATTACATGTCATCATGGTCCCGGCTATGATTAAAACACAGGTTACGAGCGAATTTCGTTCGAGATGCTTAGCTCAATTAACTTAGCAAGAGAGTCCGTATTGGTGGACTCACAGTCAGTAAGCAGATATTTCCAAGTCAACCGATTGTATAGTTTGAAAACATCGACCAAACTAAGCATTGTCGTACACGAATTCGCTATTGTGCTGTGATATTCGAGGTTGCTCACGGTCTTCCTCGAGGTGTGCCCCTCTTTTCGGAAAGCCAACCATGCATAAGTTATGTATAGCGGTCGTGCGACTAATTTCTAATGAGAGGATTAAGTTTAGGCAATGACTCAACATAGTTACTTGCAAAATATGGCTCGTGCAACATATTGGAAGTTGTCAAGGCCGACAAAAGATCAATGTACATTCTGTTACCCTAGCGTACATACATCGATTTCCACATTTTGACATAATGGTAAGGTTTCAACATTTGTATTTATGCAAATATGCATGTTGAATATATTTCGAGAAACTTAGCATAATGTGATTCAAAATTTGTCCATTCGTTGTTCAATTAATAGTCGTTTGTAGTAACCCAGGCTATGTACGACTAGCAGTGAGTGTTACTCTGAGGTTGGTCGCTGCCAGGAAGCATGTCTTCTCCAGAGGATCTTTAGATCCCCTCTCAGAGATGGGACCGCCATTTAACGTGATCTTCCGATTCACGAGTAGCCAGTCAAGTTGTTATACCTTGGGATCGAATCCACAGCCTGGGGGTCGAAAGACGAAGCTTTAAACAACTACACCATGGGGACTTTGTGATTCGCTAAGAGGGTTCGCTCCGTGTGGCTCTGCGGTTAGGGCTTCTCTAATTGTAATACACAGCCATCGTTAGGTGGCGCTACCGTGAGACAAACAAAAGCATATGGGAATTCTGGGCTGACGTCACTGCGATTGATGAGAGCGGGAAAAATTTCGTTACGCACAGCCTTTCCGCTGCTTCAACATAATACTGTCTGCTGTCATAATGCTGTCTGCAAAATGTTTGTTAAAATAATCGGCTTTGTTTTGTTCATCAGTCATAGCTCTACATTCTATCTTTATTACCGGCATTGATTAATTATTGAGGTGTCACACAAAGTTTCAGAATGTTGTTTCTGCGACCTTTTATTACTCTTTTAGCAGTTGGTATTTCTTATTATGCTTTATATGGCTTTCTATTTTCAAGCTTGATTATGTTCTTTGATAGCTTTTTGACAATCTAGGTTCCACCAGGATGGAATTATTGAATTAAGTTGTTGGTATTACTTGGTTGGCAACTTCCTGAATGTTCTCTGTTATGTTGTGATTGCTTCGAAGGTTGTGTTCGATCACGGGTGAAAGTTATCTATGCGTTGTGATCACCTCTCAAATTTCCTCCAATGATTTAACTTATGAGTCTGCTATTCTATGTGATACGATTAGAGATCTGTAATTGAATTTACATTTCGGTGAATTTGAGTTGGGGATTTATCATATAATATTTCTATATTGTTATTTTCAATTACTTTTTTCAACACTTTTCCTTTTGATTTGTTTTGTTATATGCCCATAACGCATGTTGATAGCTAGAATTCCCTACAAATATACTATTTTGTAGTTTGAACAAATGGTAATATTTATCGTTCTCACTGTTATTAAAATGCATATTATTGAAATGAAAAACACTTTTACCCAAATGAATAATTTAACTAAACAAAGTGTAAAATTGAATGGTGATTTAATCATGTTCTTGAACGTGTGTGATTAGATGAGTTGCGATCATAATGAATTCCGTTTGGTTGAGATATCTGCAATGATTCTTGCTTTCTGCTGGTTGCTCAGTTAAGATGTCACGACTGTGGCTGTTGTGTAAAAAATTGTGACTTGATTGATATCTTACTCCTGCTCGTTGGGTGTGTCTGTTGAGAAGATGTGATATTGTTTGTGACTCTGGTTTAGTAACATGTGAGACAATATGTCTGTACTTGCGGTTATTGTGTTGTTTGAATTGTTGTGTTGCATAGGCGTTTGATAATCTGAGTTGATTTCAGCTGTTTGTTGTGGAGTGTTACCTGTTAGTTTGCACCTTTTGAAAGTCCATTCCACCATCAACGTGTGGGTTTCGGCCAAAATGGTTCAAATTATACACTAATTGGCCTAAGTATTTGAAAATGTAACAAGAAACACAGAAGCAGTAGGTAAATGTGGATAAACTTACCAACAGAATTCCAGAGCCAGTCAGTATCGTCTCTCGTATCTGTTTCAATCCCTAAACTCCATGCCCGCTTGTCAACCTAGCGGATGCGCTAACCCTGTCGTTAGTGGTAGGATACATACATGACTACGATGTGCACTGACAGTTACTCGATATGGATATTAATCTAACGTGTAATATACACATGACCCACGTAAGGAACCAGCCCTTTGCTGGAATTGCTTACCAAGCTATTAGTTATTGTTGATCGAAATAATTTGGTGGGCGTTTGAATAGCCAGCATGAACCATGGCAATCGCATTATTCTCCTAATGTAAACATTGTCTCTTACCGTCACACGCTTACAGAGCAAGACACCCGAGCGACTAACACAGGATCGAGCGACTGAAAGGTACACGACAGTAATTGAATTTAACCTATTACATATTGCGTTCCATTGTAATTATACATTTTACAAATGTGTCTCTGATAATGCATAATAATGTTTTCAGTCCAACCCCCCCGAGCAAGACACTCGAGCGACTAGCACAGGATCGAGCGACTAAAAGGTACACGACAGTAATTGAATTTAACCTATTACATGTTACGTTCCATTGTAATTATACATTTTACAAATGTGTCTCTGATAATGCATAATAATGTTTTCAGTCCAACCCCCCTGAACCATGTTCCCCAGGTAAAATTTCTACCAGATCCACAGACTTCAAAAACAATACCAGAGATATTTCAGATTGAATCTAACAGAGCAAGTGACGTTCCCGAGCAAAATGATGACATTCATCCAGCATTAGAAGAGGTTGAGGCTGCAAAACTCTTCACTTCGTAAGTCTATATATTTGATTGATTGCTGACCTCAATAGGGATAAATGCCGATAACTGTCAGAGCCAGCCATTTAGTTATCTCGTCCGTATGCCTCATCTGACTACCTGAACAACTTATTCTAGCATATTTAGAAGTAGTGCAAGATGTTTCCAGTTCAAAACTTAAGTATGAGAACGATGTAACATTTTATCAGCAGGCGGCTAGTTTCCATAGTAAGCCTTTGATTCATTTGGAAGGCTCTCTGCGAATCAACATTCCACCTGTTACATGTTTTATATTTAATTTATCGGCGTCATAAAGAAGTATTTAGGAAGGCACGATTGAAAGATGTGGGGTTGGTAGGAGCAATTTGGAATTATTTTCCAACAGATGAGTGCCTGTATCATTTTCTCAAAGATTACCAACTATTTGTTCACATTTTTCTCCAGTTATATACACACAAACCAAGTGCGATGCCCTAATCCGAAGCAACTAGGAAAAATAGACCAAGGTGGCTGGGATGTTTGCATCACTCCTCCATTCAATCTCCAACCTAACTGCACTGTGTACTCTTTCGGGTGAGTGGTAGTGAATCTCATGATGCTCGTTTATTTGAAGTTCTTGGCGTATGGCAAACTTTAAGTTGCCCGTTAGTTGATTGGTGGCGATGTCTTCACCATGTAACATCATGGAAAGTTATTTGCAAAACGTGACTTGATATGGTTCTTGGCATCTTAATTGCGGATAATGTAAACTGTAGTCAGATGAATATAGGGACATACATGTAGGAATAGGTAGCCTGGTCAAACGGATGGAACATGCTCACACGACAATTGCAGCAAAGTCTTTTGCGCGAATCAGACGATGCCTTGTGCTTAACTGTTCTAAATATGTCCTGTAGTGAGTAGTCGAGTGCTTCACATAGTCTGTCGGAACTGGGGCAAAGTACTCTTAGTTGGCTGGGACGTTGTGTGGGCCTGGTTGACTGCCGCTTGCACAAGCTGGTTGTATGCTTTTTCAGAGATCTGACCGACATTTAACATGATCATTCGAATCATATCCAGTCAAGTTGTCACACCTGGGATCAAACACACACACCCTGTGGGTCGAAAGCAACCCAGCTAACCATTATGCCACTGGAACCTGCAAAAGCCATTAGAGATTCACTTTACTTTCTCGTATGAAATCGTCGGAAGCAGTTGTATAGTGTTAAATGGAAGTGAGGGTGTAGGGAGTCTTGCAACGCCTTGTCTTGAATGTCTGTATTCACAAGTCGCTTTGTATAATGGCCCTACCTGTGACATTACAAAAGTTATATATATGACGATGACGAATTCAACCATTGTATCGCAAGAGAGCGTAACACGATTGGCTTTAGAAAATGAGGTAATACTGGCTGCCGGGGGACAAATTCTTGTGGTGACAAGTTTGCAATGATGAATTGGACCGTGCATGGTTTTATGCATCATCAAAATATACAGAGACGTGTATTCGAAAACAATCCTTCTTGATGGCGCTGAATTTCAATTTATAATATTCATGCTCTGTAAATGACATTTCGTAGTTATGATATATTCGATGTGATCCAGCATTGGCCGTGCATGGGGATTTGATGACGCGGTGTCCACTCAGTACCAATGTAATGTGTACGCCTTTGACCCAACGTAAGAACCAATATGATTCTAGCTTATCATCTTTGCTTAACATAAATTGAGCACAGATCATTTCATTAAACATAATGATAAGAAAAATATTGATTTAACACATGAAAAAAAGATGTTAAAGAAATCGTTTTTCATGATCAAAGTTCCTCATCATATTTCAGACAATTGATATTTTCTATGTGCTTGACGACCGATGGAATAAAAACTTCCAAAACATTTTGATCATTCGATTTCGCCACCCAGTATACGCAATGTATTCCACTAATATGAAGCAAAAATTTGCCTAAGTTATCTAGATGTGTTCCACAGAATTAATACCAAGCAACACACTCGTTTGCAAAGGATATTTTTCTTCCCCATTGGACTTGGTGGTGAAAAACAAAAGACTCTAGGCAAGCAGAAATATCCCTTGCAAACGTATAAGCAGTTCCTTGAGCGGTTCAATCACACCCAGGTCTGTATATTGTTTCTCGCAAAAACTTCACAGGTTATGCTAGTTTATCACCGACGTTATCATACTCATCTGTGCGATACTATTTACGTCTTTGATTGGCATTTATTGATCGCATTGGCAGGGGAACACATCTGAGTGGAGCAAGCATTATATTCCGCAATTATCGGTGAATTTTTCGAAATTCTAGGGGGTCAGTTAGATAAGGATTGTTCATTTGTGCTACAGAGCGTGATCGACATTCTGAAGATTGATATTGAGTATAGCGAGTGGGCCTCACTGGACTCTATGATTCATGATGGATCGCTCGTTAATGTCAAGCAACTTCAGTTGGAGATTCACACCGAGGAATTGCACAAAGAGAAGTCGACCACGGCGCATTTCGTGTACTACTGGCGCCTACTACGCAACCTTCATAAGCTCGGATTCCGATTGTGGGGTTGTCATGACAACCCGTATGGTCCGTTCATGAAGCATGTTCTACCAGAGAGGAAGATATCTTGTTGCTATGAATTATTTTTTATCAATGTAAACTTTTTGGAATAGAAACGATTGATTAAATATGTTATAGTGTAATATCTAATAATCGTTTAATCACGTTCTTGAACGTGTGTGATTGGATAAGTTGCCGTCATAACTGACTTAACTTTACCAGGTTGAATTGTTGTTTGCAGGTATGTATATGATTACAGGTATGTATATGATGTATCTGCAATGAATCTAGCTTCCTATCGGTTGCTCAGTTAAGATGTCATGGCTGTGTCTGTGGGTGTAATAAAATGCTGTGATGGAAGTTTGTGGTTTGTGATTGGTGTTGTGCTGCACTTTGATTGGCATCTGATTCACGGTGCATTTTGAGTTCTATAAGCGCCTTCTACACAACCTCCATAAGTTCGGGTTCCGATTGAGGGGTTGTCATGACAACTGTTGCCATGAATTATATTTAATCACCAAGACGTTTTGGAATCGAATAGATTGATTAAGTATTTTGCTTCTATATAGTTCACATGGCAATCAATGATAGCTGTATCTTATCGCTTTGATGCTAGTGTGATCTGTGTAGATTACCTGAATGTGGCCGTTTTACAATCATTTGCACCATTTTCGATCATTTGTTTCCACTGTTGGCAACAGGCGCAATTTTGACCGATTGTATGGTCTGTCATAAATGTTTCTTTGTTACACCCTGCCAAGTGCCGTAACTTTTTTCTGTTATCAATACCTCTCAAACAGGGTTTAGCTAGAATGTTAAGGATATTTATAGTGTGTGCATGATATTTGACAAAGTTTGTTGGTCGAATCTAATGTTTAAGCCTTCCAGGATCACAGTTCCGACATTGTGTCTCACTCCGTATCTTATTAGTAGCCGCCTGACTTTTTGTGGATATGACTGTCTAGTGTCCAGTGTTGTTTCTGGTGTAACTCTCAGAATGTTACATATATCCTCCGCAGGCTATTTTTGTACGGTAGTGTTTTGTGAGACACTAGTAAGAAGGGTTTGGTTTGCTAGGCTGCTCTGTGATATTGAATGGTGAGGTTGATAGTTCTGAAGAGTACTCTTTAGTCTGCGAAGTGTCGAGTTGTGGAGGACCTCTGAGGTATGGCCAATGTTTGTGTGCTGTAGTACATCACGTCATATGTGACTGCTACCAAAGGTAGCTTTGTGATTCGACTTGGTTTGGTTTCATGTAACGACCTAGATCATGCTACTCTTGCCTTATTTTACCTAACTACCTGTGCATCAATTTTCTTTAATAAAATTAATAAGTTTGACTTGATATAATTCCTATTTTAACAAATAATACTAATCTCATAATTCATGTACAAGAGGGGAGTTATTGGTATTTAAATGCGGCATGCCTCATTGCGTGTGCGCCTGATACTCGAACTCATGAGCTATATCATGTATTGCTGCGAGGAGAAACTGAGTAGTTTTTCTGTCTACCATATTCGATAGCGCGATAATTCCACCTGACTATTTTTCTTCTCCCGCGACATATCATCTGTGTAGCATGGCATCCACCAGAGAAATGATATGGGTTCTTTTATTCTGCAAGATTTATCAATTGACAGAGGATGTTGTTGCATTATGAAGCCCTCACTACAAATCATAACGTCTCACATCAGGTGTTGGATGGTGATTAAGAATAAAGACAGTTCTCTTCCGGTCTACATGGTGTCGTCCTCGTGTGTGTGTTTCTCAATATAGTTATTTGGACATAACATGGTGGCACTAAGTGGGATCTAAAACGACCCAAAGTGATAAAAAACAGTGTTTTTATCTTCCGCTAGTCAGCAGTGGAAACGACAGTCGTCTTGAGGCCAGTGAGCCCCGGATTTCAGTGAACCGAGCAGTTCATCTCCTCAACGACCCCGCTCAAAAGCACATGGTCTGAGGACCGGTGTCGGATTGTGTGACTGTGGTGTTTGAATGTCAAGCTACAAAACAACCGCAAAGTGCAAACCGCAAGTAAGCATCTACATGTGACATTATCAGGTCTAGTGCTCGTGTTGGACGTTGTAGTAAACTGCATCGCGTCAGTGACAGTGTGCAGTTTATCGCCCATCAATAAACCATGTCTGAATCAAACCCAGACGCAAGCGTGCAGTACGTGCACTCAAACGATCTAGCCGGTATCAAGTTGCACTCATTCAACTGGGACCGGGACGATTTGCCCCATCAGTTTCGCTCATTCAAGCGTTATTGTGAACTTTTGTTGTCGACTCCAACGTACAGTAACAAAGCAGGTCATGAAATCGTTAACTACATTCTACTGTGGTTGGGACCCAATGCTTTAGAAGTTTACGACAACTGGTCTCATCTGACAGCTGAGCAGAAGAGAACACCAGAGTCAGTGTGGCAAGCATTCCAAGACTATTTTGAGCCCAAGGCTAACTATAGACTTGCCCGTTTTCAATTTCGCGACATTCGTCAACAGTCAGCTGAGCCCATTGACACATTTGTAACTCGTCTTAAGGTGCAAGCACGGAAGTGTAAATTCGAGGCTGCTCTCGAGGACATGCTGATCGACCAAATCATTATTGGCACAGCGCACAGCCTCGTTCGCAAAAAGCTACTCGACCATGATCCAGAGAAGTTGACACTTGACAAAGTTCTCGACTGTGCTCGCACATACGAGGCCACACAGCAACAGCTCAATCAGTTTGGGCAGGCTACGAAGGTGGATAGCATCCATCAAAAGCGAAACATCCAAAAGAAAAGACCGATTCCACATGCTGAATCGACCTCAAGGAACACATGCCACTTTTGTGGTGGGACTAGACACCGTCGGGAGGAATGCCCCGCTCGCGACCAGAAATGCAATAAATGCTTAAAAGTTGGTCATTGGAGAAAAGTCTGTCGCAGTACAGCTGCACACAGTTCTACCCAAGGACATCGCAGTGGCTCAATAAAGTACAGTACTTCAAAGTATAACAAACAGAAGCAGAAGCCTGATGTACACTCTGTTTGTATTGAGAATCAGGATGACCCACAGTTTGAACAGTGCACATTTGACACTCTCTCCAATTCAACAGCAAGCCGGGACAAAGCATTCGCAATCTTGCGCATTGAGGCATACCCCAACAAGGAGACAAATCTACGAGGTAAAGTGGATACAGGCGCTCAAGGGAATATCCTGCCTCTGCGAACGTTCCGCAATATATACCCATCACATGTAAATGAAGATGGACTGCCAACAACCTTAGTTAAAAGTGACGCCAAACTCACTGCATACAATGGCACTCCAATTCGTCAGTATGGTACACTTACCATCCCGTGTCGTTACGAGGACAGCCAGTGGCAAGCAACAAAATTTTATGTAACTGACACACCAGGTCCTGTAATTCTTGGATTGGAAACTTGTGAAGCTCTCGGTCTGGTGACCATGAACTGTACCATATCTCTCCAGACTGACACTGCAAATCTTAGAAAGCTGAGTGACGTCAAGTCCATGTACCCAGACCGATTCACAGGCTTGGGTAAATTCAAAGGAGAGCATTCGCTAATCCTCAAAGAGGATGCTTGTTCTGTAATCCATGCGCCAAGAAGAGCTCCAATCCAGCTGCAAACTCAAATCCGCTCTGAGCTTGACAGAATGCTGGACCTAGATGTCATCCGCCCAGTGAGCGAACCTACAGACTGGGTCTCGAGCATAACATATGTTCAAAAACCAAACGGGTCTCTCCGCATTTGTTTGGATCCGAAAGACATCAATAAGGCTCTAAAGAGGGGTCAGCACCGCACCCCCACACTTGAAGAGGTCACACACAGACTCAAAGGCGCCAAAGTGTTTAGCAAACTGGATGCCAAGTCCGGCTATTGGAGCGTACAGTTAGATGCTGCCAGTCAACACCTCACTACGTTCAACAGTCCATTTGGACGATTCTGTTTCAAAAGGCTCCCATTCGGCTTGAAAACTAGCCAAGACGTCTTCCAAAAGGCAATGGATCAGATACTCGATGGACTGCCTGGCGTCATATCCATTGCAGATGACATCACTGTGTTCGGTGTTGACCAAGCTGATCACAACCGCAATCTCCATCAGTTGATGGAACGCGCTTGCAAATGTGGTCTTGTCTTCAATGCAGAGAAATGTAAAATCAACCAAGACGAAGTATGCTTCTTCGGCAACATCTATGGCGAGTCAGGGGTCAAGCCTGATCCAAGTAAAGTGCAGGTTATCATCAACCTGAAGCCCCCAGCAAATGTCTCAGAACTCCAGTCATTCCTTGGAATCGTTACATACCTGGCTCCATACATCCCTAAGCTGAGTGACGTTACGGGACCATTGAGACAGCTACTACAGAAGGACTCTGAATTCCAGTGGCATCCAGAATATCAAGCAGTTTTCAGCCAACTCAAACAGCTCATTAGTAGTGCCGGATTGCTCTCATACTTTGATCCAACCAAGCCAGCTGTATTGCAAGTTGATGCGAGTCAAGAAGCCCTCGGCGCCGCACTCATTCAAGATGGTCGCCCAATCTCGTTTGCCTCAAAAAGTTTGTCGGACACCGAAAAGCGGTACGCAAACATAGAAAGAGAGCTACTTGCATGTGTATTTGGAGCAGAACGCTTTCACACATATTTGTGCGGCAAACCATTTACCATCGAGTCAGATCACCGTCCACTGGAGATGATCTCAGCCAAAGCACTCACATCTGCCCCAGCCCGTCTGCAGCGTATGCTGTTGAGGTTGCAACGCTATGACTACGAGATAAAATACAGACCTGGCAAAGAGATGATTCTAGCGGACAGCCTCTCTCGACTCCCAAAGCCTAGTGTTGATGAGCACATTGAACCGAATATTAAGGTATGCTTCGTTCAATTCAGCAAAAGGCGACTCGATGAGCTTCGTGAAGCAATAACAAATGACGATACACTCAATCGCCTGTCAAAATACATTATTCAAGGATTTCCCGGACGTCAAAGAGACGTCCACCACAGCATTTATCCTTATTGGCCCTTCCGAGACGAACTAAGCATTGAGAATGGTCTCATTCTGAAGGGACGACAACTGCTGATCCCAGAGATCCTCCGTGACCAATATCTAACTGACATCCACACTGGTCACCAAGGGATTATCCGCTGTCAGATGCGCGCTAGAGGTAGCGTGTACTGGCCCGGGATCAACTCTGACATTTGTCAAAAGCACCAGGCATCGCAGAGTAAAGAGCCAATGGAACCCGTTATTACAACCGATCCACCATATCCCTGGCATACTATTGGCTCAGATCTCTTCACACTGAATGATGAGAACTATCTCATCATAGCAGACTACCACTCGAAGTACCCGATTGCTGAACGCCTTGGACGTGACACTTCCAGCCGTCACGTAGCTGCTATTACCAGTCATGTATTTTCAATGTTTGGTTGTCCAGACACCATCATCTCGGACAACGGTCCACAGTTTATAGGCAGTGCTTACCAGGCAATGACAAACAACTATGGAATAGCTCATGTCACCAGCTCCCCTCACCATCCTCATTCACACGGTTTTTTTGAACGCATGGTCCGGAGCATGAAAGCCCTCATTAAGAAGTCACCTGAGGAAACCGACAAAGCTAGTGTTGTGTACCGAACAACTCCTTTAGGCCCTAAAATCCCCTCACCAGCTGAACTCCTTTTCCAACGGAAAACTAACTTCAACCTACCAGTCTACCATCAAGGCAACGCCCATGACATAACTGCAGCTAGACAGCTAGCCCATCAGAAATCTGAAATGCGTTACAACAGCCAGAGCAAAACCCTCGATGAGCTGGACATCAACTAGCCAATTTACTACCAGGATGTGGCACGTAAAAACTGGCTCCCCGGTAAGGTTATTGCAATTGGCCCCGTACCACGTTCCTACACAGTGCTATGCCGCACGACAGGTCGCCCTCTAAAACGCAACAGAATATTGCTACGACCTCGACCCATAGCCACTGACACTGACTAGTTGCCCCACCTACTCTACAGCCAACACAGGATAGCCCCGTACCTGATCCCATCTCCACACCTACTAGTAAAGTGAATCACAACGCAACAGTCTCCTCACCTGCGATACAGAAAAGTGGAAATACTACAATACCTACACCACGTCCCAAGCGAAATGTCATGCCTCTACGTCGTCTCATAGAAGATATTTAATCTAACTACATATTCATATTGTAGCAGAACCAGATAGTATTGTTTTGTATGAATGTCAACTTGGGACTAGATTTAAATTGTATGTCATTTTATTGTAACAGGCAGACTGCTACCTTTTTGTTTGTGACTGCAGACAAGCAACTTACATAATGTCTGTCATTGATGATTTTTGTTAAAAGAAGGGGGATGTTGCATTATGAAGCCCTCACTACAAATCATAACGTCTCACATCAGGTGTTGGATGGTGATTAAGAATAAAGACAGTTCTCATCCGGTCTACATGGTGTCGTCCTCGTGTGTGTGTTTCTCAATATAGTTATTTGGACATAACATAACAGATGTCATTACTAGTTCGGACTGTGCGGATGAGCTGGATGTTCAAACTGGCCATCAATATGTCAGGGAGGGCTCATTTATTTGTCTTGTGCTGTTATGGTGGTTTTTGTTAGCTTGGTTGACATGCCCACGTGATAAACAAGTCGCGTCGCTAATCATAGAAAAGGTCTCTTACAGGTATCTAGTATAAATTCTGCCATCCTTTGTCATAAACAGTGCAGTATTTAGCCTGATCGCAGATGAGCGGCCAGTGCGCAGCGCCCCTGTTTGCCATTAAATGAGCTGTTTATACTGGCACATTTATACTGACTAGACTAATTTCTTGTATCCGGCCTTGGAGGCGCGGACGGGTGGACGGTCTTTAGGGAGAAATTCCAGCCCGTCTAAATGGACGATCATCCGTCCAATGAACGCGTGGACGGGTTACTGGCTAAGACCCTGAGACTGGGTCTCAGGCATGGTTATTGTGAAAAAAAGTGGAAAGATTCGTCTCTGCATAGACCAAAACCACTGAACACAGCATTAAAGAGAAACCACTATCAACTACCAATTTTGGATGATATTATCCCAGAACTGTCTAATGCAAAAATCTTTTCTGTATGTGATGTACAAACGTGGATTAGATAGTGAATTTATGTGGGAAGATGGCATTCATGGGGAAACTTTCAACGGAATCAAAGACCCTATCACATGCTCCAGGACTTCGGTTCTTTGACCCGGAAGTGGGTGCAGTGTTACAATGTGATGCGTCAGAGAGGATGTTTGGGTGGTGCCTAATGCAGAAATCTTAACTGGCGGTATTTGCTTCAAGAGCACTGATAACAGTGGAGCAAAGGTATGCTCAAATAGAAAAGGAAACATTAGCTTTTGTTTTCGGTCTGAAAGCCCATAAGTAGTACCCTGAAACGTCTTCAACGCTTGCTTGTGAGAATGCAAAACTATCACTCACAGTGGTGTACAAGCAAGGAAAAAATATGTACCTAGCTGATACACCAAAGAGTTAATAGCTTCGCTAAGAGCGCTCTCTCGAGCGAGGAAATATGTAAAGACGCTACCTGTTAGCCGAAGGGTTATTGTCATTCCGTGTTGTCATACCGTCTCTAAAACCCACGTGGAATTTGAAGCTGTAGTCACCTCGACCACTCAGATGACATATCTTTAACAGTCGCTTAGCCCCGAGATGTTTGATCAACAGTCTCATGTGCTTTTGTTGATTTCATGGTATCGTCGCCTGGTGTTGGGGGTGTCTTTTGTGTGATTTCATATAGCGTAGCGAGACCTTCACATCCTCCTGACATGCCAAAAATGTTGATATCCACCCCCGGCTAGTTCCCTCGCTTCAAACAGTTATTGACACTGTGCGGACATGAATGATCGAGGCTCGTAAACTGCGCGGACGCTGTAGGAGGCGAACTGTTTTTGATTGGTGTACCCCAGACCGGGTAATTCATCAAGATGACATTTCTTATATAATGTACTTGCTGTTTCTGCTATTCATAAGCCCATTGTACGACGTGTTTTGGCAGCGGCAAGGCTCTGCAAAACGACATTTTTCCCGCTCTCATCAATTGCATTGACGTCGGCCCAGTATTCCCAGTGTGCTTTTGTTTGTCTCACGGTAGCGCCACCTTACGATTGCAGTGTATTATAATTAGAGAAGCGATCACCGCAGAGCCACTCGAAGTGAGCCCTCTTAGCGTATAAACTCTTTGAATACACTCAGTCCTGCTGATCCAAAGTATAAGCAGAAGCTCCAAAGCCATTTGGAAAAGGACTTGCAAGTCATACACATGGATGATTACCTCAGAGTAACGAATGAGAGACTGCTAGAAGTGCAAGAATATACTAAAGCTGACCACACACTCTAGACGCAACAGCAAACTTTAATGATAGGATGGCCATTAGATAAGGAGAACACTCCGCAGGAAATACTTCCTTATTTCTTTAGGGGAAATATGCTGGTGATTCCAGTGTCAATGCGACTCCAAATTATGTAATTACTACATAAACCCCATTATTACAGTCGGCACTTCAACGTGCCAGAGTATGCATCTATTGGCCAGAAATTACCTCCCAAATCAAAGATTACATAGCACAGTGTGACATCTGTCACAATACCAAGAACGGTCAGCAGAAAGAGACCATGGGCTGAAGTAGGAACAGATCTCTGTGAGCTCAATGGAGAAGGGAAATGCTATCATAAAAAATCTCAAAGCACATTTTGCAAGGCATGGAATCCCGGAAGAAATTGTTTCGGACAATGGACCACCTTGCGATTCCAATGAGTTAAAGAAGTTCTGCATTGACTATGAAATAAAGCACACAACGAGCTCATCAAATTATCCAGAAGCAAATAAATGGTAAAGCAGAAAGTGCTTTTAAAATTGCAAACTTGATTCTCATAAAAGCTAAAGAAGCAGGAAATGATCCACACATTTCACTTTTAGAATACAAGAACACTCCATCGGTCGCAAAACTAACATACTTCAGCAGCAACAGATCAACAATACACTCAAGTACCCACAGCACCTATGGGCAGTAGTTTAGAGCCTTTACCAATAGTGACATCACAGCAAAGTACGCACATTACTCGCAGCGTGTTCAGAAGAGGCCTAGTTATCTTAATGACTGGTGATTCTGTTCCTGTCTGGGACCTTGACCTCGACATTAGTGTGTGTAGCGGAGAAGTCAACCCCAGCACATGTCACCGTGGGTCGTGGTTACTCTGCCGGTACGTCGAGTGTGTCGTATCGTGATCTGTGGTGTTGAGATGCACACGATACGCACTTGTGATAAATAAAGAATCGAACTCCAGGTGTAGGGTTTATAAGAACTTGAACTTTATTCCTGTCTTCAACCCTCGAATTGTCGATGTTTCCTAGCGGAAATTTAAGAGAGAGATGTATTGAGCTCGGAGGCCAGGAGAAAACTGATATTAAAAATGTAGAGGGCTTCCTTCAACGACTTAGGCACGCCATCCCGATTCTCATGGGACGTGCAGTAGCCAGATCAGTGAGAGTTGGGGCCTTCGGGCGTTGCCTGGGCAGGATGGTCATGTGGATCTGGAATATGGGGTATGTATGAGTGAGCTACTGTGTCCTTAAGGAGAATGGACCAACATTTAACGTGATCTCCTGTGTCACGATGAGCAAGTAAGGTCTTCACATGTTATCATCGAACTGACAACCTGTTGGTCGAAATTCGAAACAGCTTACTACTGGAAACCGGCTACATAGTCTACAATGTTGAAAGCATCTATTGAACGATTGTTTCATGTTTGATTGTTATATTTTGCCCTATGTGTATATATTGTATCCATATAATTCTTGAAAGAATGATGTCATCTTTATTTCGTTATTTAACCATAGCTGTGTGCCATCATGTTCCGATATCAATAGAGCGATGATTGCCACTCGCCCGTTGCCTGATGCACCATTAATTTAAATCAATGATAACAACGAAAACAGACTCCTTTAAATCTAGTCCTTTTAATGTAGCGATAGGTTTGGCTAAAACTGTTTTCTGTAAGACAATTATAGCATACCATGTGAAACACAATTATAGTGAACAATGCATAGCTTGGTGATTTAACGAATGATAAAGAAATATATTTTCGTACATTTGGTCATGACAATTGACAATATATATAATAATGGTCAGTTATATTAAAGCGCCTTTCCTTTGCTGGTCATGCAGACATTGACCAGCACGTTGCATATAATTTATGTCGGACATTTCATACTTGCTCCGTCATAGTGCGAGTGCACTGGGCACATTCTAGCTATATTTGCTCTCATTAGAAAGACAATATTAACAACATAGCGATTTGACATCCCTGAATACAAGCTACAGCGTCATGGTGTTACCTATGACAGCAATGATCAGGTTACGGTCCAAAAAAGGACGTATAGGTAAAATACACTGTCATTGATCACATTGTTATTTGAAAATGATTCGTCACAGAATGTTGATATTTTCAAAGCAATCAATTTGGACCCCACAGGAACCGTGAAACACCTACATCAAGTTGACATGTGTTGTGACTTAAAATATGATTGTTTTGCATTCTCACTTGATACATTTTTGGGGCAAACTCCATGGGTTGTATACCCATGTTATATCCTAAAAGTACTAGGGAAGAAGCCTCCAAATGAAGCATGGCGACGTTGAGACACCAGCTTTCAAACGTGTGTGTTGTTACCTATTATTTATCAGCAGTTATGTGATATCTAAAGTCATTTTTGTAACGGATGTGAAAACCACGAATGGTGACCCACTAGTTCCTCACTTTGATTGCAGGTCTTTACTCTGCGTCGTATTTAGACTCAACACCATATGCAATCATATCACCGTTATATGCATAGCGTCACTTGAGTATCTCTTTATGCGTTTCTCAAACCGGTAGTTTGTTAATTGGCCACACCGAGTTCATTCTTTGTTTTAATAGCAATGCAGAGATATGTAATGCTCATCAATACGCCGTTGCATGGTAATAGTTATAACCTTGCTTAAGCATAACGTATTCTTTTAAGAATTCATGACATTAAAAATCATATTCAGCGGTACTGTTTCCTTTACTAAGAGACCTCCGCGAACGCTTTCTTCTTGATTCAGGTGGTGCTGGTTGCAAATGACCGAGCTATCACCCCTGTGGACCGTTGAAAGATCATAACCCGTTCATTACTGACTTTTTATCGTGTCCTCTGGAAGTTGATGGAGAGCTAACCATGGGGTTATGAGCATAATGAGAATGACACTATCTTGGTTATATTAGTTTTCACAGAAACTTATATAACTTATGTGACACTAAGTGCATGACTTAAATCTCACACGAGACAACACTGAGTTCGTCTTTTTCAATAACGCATTTGCATCTACAATATGTATTGTCGGAATTCTTGGGGTACTTTATTTGTTTCCATGACCGGTAATTTGCCTCTCAAATAAACCTCCCATTGGGTTTGCTGTTGGGGCATCACATTCCAGGAGCACTTCATCCACATAAAACAGGCAGTGATAAATCACCTCGTTGTGATAACTCTTTCGAAAGGATTTTTTGCTGGCAGCATTGCAGACTAACAGAACGCCTCTTATTACCGAATAAGGTCAACAATTAGATCACAGCCGGTACAAAGCATGATTACGCGCACCCAATACGGCCTCTGAATACACATGTTGTTTTTAGCCATGGTCTTGGCTAATGAATACCAATAAAAGAGAGGATTAACGGCATATTTATTCAGCAGGCGTTGATGCAATGAAGGCTAGAGCCAACAGCCTAAGGACCAATAGTTGTCTGCATTATTTTAGCAAGGTTATTGTTACACCACGATGCTGACATTGCTGCATTACTCCTTGATGTTGCGTTTGCAGCATATTAATTGTTCCTCATAAATTATCTGCTTAAATTCATGCAGCGTATGTAGTAGTAGTAGTAGTGGGTACGTATCTGCACCATACATTTTCCATGCTTTTACACTTTCTCTTGCCAAAATAAGAAGGAAGTGGTTATGTAAACCTGCTATAACCTTGCTCACACTCTGTAAATTAGTGTGTCGGACACGTGCATGATTGAACAAAACGTAGTCCATCATAAATGCTTTAAAAGTGCATTTTCTTGATGAAGTATCACTAGGTGTGCCAAATGCATAAAAGGTAAATGTTGATGTAGCTGTAAACGTGAATATCAGCACGGTGTAGCAATCCGCTTTAAAATAATACCTTACTTATTATAACGGGATGTTTTTGCAGCAGCCTAATCACCGGGTGAACCATCCATCATGCCAGTGAGTCACCATCTATTCTATCGACATTTCTCAATGCTTTTGATGGCAGCATAGTTTCGTAGATCATGCTTCGCCAGATATGACCCAGAAAAGACATTAACTGAGAGAGGCTGTAATTCCATATATATTTCATGCTATGGGTGGTAACATATCTTTTTTACCTCAAACGCATATGACTGTCTATAGCTTTCTCAAATGTGTTATTTTCATACTGTAACATATCTAAAATAACATTTTTTAAAAGCTATTTGTTGTCTATTTGCCGTACGGCAAAGCATCTGTTACTTAAATGTCCCAATTGGGTGCCTCCTAACACGATGTATGATCCCGTGGTGCTGTCAATCAATCAGTAATCGCCCCTACCGGCAAGTGAACGGTTCTTTGCTGGCTGATAGTCGTCCGCTCTGAGGGGTGATGGAAAGCGCTCCTCGGAATGCTAACCGTAACCAGACCCACTATCTTGATTACTTAAGCTTTGACTCCGAAGAGCTGCATGGTTCTGTTTTTTGCTCTAGACGTTCGTTTTACGACGAGAAAACAATTACACTCAGTCGGAAACGATACGGCTGTGAATCAGACAACCGCGGCGATTATAGATAATGACATTCTTCATAGGCCTTAACTAAGCATAGACAAAGCTAACAGCGATGTTTATCTTTTTCTTCGGTACGTGTTAATCAATGTCATGTAGTTTATTTATGTTATCACCCTCTAAATTTGCCTCTGACATCGGTGTCAGCATATTACATCCCGAAAGCGGTACATACATACAGTGTTGCATTCAAATCATCACATTCCTTTTCCTAATCAAGCAATCATACTCGCTGGCCACATGTTTGATGTAAACAAAGCGTTAGCGTTTCATCACAGGATGAAGTCGTCAAATTGCCTCTGGAGAAAGCAATCACGATTGTAACGTAGCCAACATGACCTCATATGATGCATGTAACCGTAATGTATTGAACATGTGAGACAACAGCCTTAGCCTTGCTTGAAGTTGCAGGGAATATGTAGCAGCAACCATATACCATATATTTCCGGAACCTGTGCCTGTTACAAAGCTTTGCTTTGGTTGTCTCTAACACACACCAGTCAATGTTACCTTTGCACACAATGAAATGTGCAAATGTTTTGTTCTCTTTGAGAGGCAAATAATTGTGCATGGCATCTTGATACCACATGTCAACCATTACATATGCGGCACTTGGTTTGTCATTTGGTTTTCGAACGCTTTGATATATTTTGGAATATTAGCAGTATAACAATGTCTCGACCCCATCAACATTAGGTCGGCAATATTTGTGTCAATCAGGACCATTGATTAACAGCATGGTGTTAACATTATCGTTAAGACATACCTACGATTGTGACGTTTTACAACAGATAATTTTGGTACATTCCACGCATGTTTGGATTGGTTGGTATGTCAACATACTATCTGGACCTCTTTAGATGTTATACATTACAGCAGCCAGATAAGTATGGCAGTTACATAGACAGGAGTTAATTATTCATTTTACAATATATCTTGATAGAAGATGACTCGTTAATATCAAGCATTATTCTAACGCCGCGGATCCGATTTAACATAGCATTACTTTTCCCCACATACCTGCTGCATTTTAGGCTAGCTAATCGCAGCACTGCATGCTAAAATATGAAACCAAACTCATATACCCATGTTATATCCCAAAAGTACCAAGCAAGAGGCCTCCAAATTAAGCATGGCTAGGTTGAGACGCTAACTTGCAAACGTGCCTATTACTTATCAGCAGTTATTTGATATCCAAGTCCGCGGTTAAACTCATTTTTGTAACGGACGTAAAAACCACAGATTGTGACCCCATTGCTCCTTCTTTGGATGAAGGTCTTTACCATACTTCGTATTTAGACCCAACACCGTAAGCAATCATAACTCGTTTCTCAGACCGGTAGTTATTTATTTGGCCATACCGAATCCATTCTGGGTTTTAACAGCAAGTCAGGGATATATATTGCTCATCCATACGCCGTCGCCGGTTAATAGTTAAGACCGTCATTAAGTCTAAGCTATTCTGCTGAGAATTCATTGCATATTTAATCACATTCAGCAGTGCCGTTACATTTACCAACATACCTCTACGAACGCTTTCTTCCTGATTCAGATGGGGCTGGTTGCAAATGACCGAGCTATCACCCCTGTGGACCGTTGAACATCATAACCCGTTATTCACTGGCTTTTAATCGTACCCTCTGTTTGTGTTAATGAGAGGTTCGCCATGTAGTTATGAGCGTAATCAGTATGACATTATCTTGCTTATGTTAGCTTTCACAGAACCTTATAAAAGTCGTGAGACAAACGGTTAGGAAGCAGATAACTATATAAGATTGTGACGCTAATTGCATGACTTAAACATCACACGGGACGAGCAATGAGTTCGTCTTTTTCAATAATTCATTCTCATCCCCATCATGAATTGATGGAATTTTTGGTTAATTTTACTCATGACCGATAACTCAAATTAACCTCCCATTGAGTTTGCTGTGTGGGCATCACATCCCAGAAGCACTTCATCCGCATAAAACAGGTAGTGATAAATCAACTCGTTGTTGTGAAAACGCTCCACCAATGATTATTTGCTGGCAGCAATGTAGGCTAACAGGACGCATCTTATCGCCGAATGAGACCCTCAAAAATGAGATCACCTCCGGTAAAAAGCTTGCTCACTCGCATCCAATAAGGCTTTTGATGACACATGTCGTGTTGTTTTTAAGCCCTTATCTAGGCTAATGAAGTACAAGAGATGATTAACGGCATTATTATTCAGCAGTCGTTGATGCAATGAAGACTAGAGGCAACAGCCCAAGGACCAACAGTTGTCTGCATTAATTTAGCAAGGTTGCTGTTACAGTACAACGACGACGTTGCTGCATTATGGCTGAACTTCTTCGGTGGTCTTCTGTGTTTTTTAGATACGTTTGCTATCGTGCATTTCATGGGCCTGCATCAGTGATGTTTCAGTAGAATTTCACGAATAGCTGCACATTGTCATTCCTGAATAGCAGATACAAATCTTTTACTATCATTTATTGTGCAGTAGTCGTACGATCTGGGAGGAGATGGCTTTCAGGGATGTATCTTTATTGCTTTAGCTTGAACCAACTGTTCCATGTCTACCTCCGTATTATTTTTGTGCTGCCGCTCTGTTTAACAAACAATTTTACCCACCAGAAAAAGATTAGAGGGAGAACGTAGTTTATTTGAGATTTATTGCGAATCAACAGAATGCAAATTACATAAGTCAGGACAATGCACACTAACGATGCTATTTGTCTATTTCCCATATATTTATCACCATCACCTTAGTTTAATATATGTGGATATGTTGCATGTCTGTGTACTGATCCGTGGGTTACCGCCTCAAGGTGCTATTTCTCGATAACGTTATACGTCAATATAACAGACCAGCAAGCCTTCAATCTGTACATTCATGCATTCAAGGCCACTGCATCATTGACGACGTCTCATGCTAAATTCTGTAACCATTCCGCATTGGCCGTAATGCTGTCAACAGCTCGTGCATGCATGGTAATAGTTGCCACTTTGCTGATTGTATCAAGAGTTATGATTGACAGAAAAGAGCATGTTATAACGACAAGCCACCATTTCTGATACAATGTCCCTATAGCTCACCGTTTCCATTGTAGTTTTTCCTAAATGGTAAAACATATATTCCAGTTACAATGTTAGCACCAGTATTCGCATTATCATCGCTGCTGTGGGAAATAAGTTTTCAGTTCCATGATGTATTGTACATCATGGCATCTACGTGAAGTTCAAAATCGCATCTGGGTAATCCAGGATATTGACAGGACTGCAGAGGAGCAGTGTTTGTAAGGGACAATTTATACATAACGCCTCGACTGAACATTCATTGTGAATAATACAAGCGACGATTATTTGAACCAGGGTTTTATTCGTTGAGTGCATGGATCAATCAACTACATGACAAGGGGTTAATTTTGTCCTGTAACACCCCTATTTATGTGATTGAACCAAGTATATCATTGATAACTACGCGGCATCGGAAATTGTCCTCTAATTAAGTAATTTTGTGCACCCATTACCAAGCAGTATAAACACAAGCTTAGAATGTGTTTCCCTCATGATAATAAACTTGCTAACCGTCAGATCAGTTGAGCAATAATTTCTGCTATTATATATGGCATTCAAACCACGCGTAATGCCATATGTAACCATGTGCATTACTTGTTTATGTTGAGCCACTGTAATTGGATCGAATCAATAAACGTACTACAAATCATATGTAAACTGGAATAGTTACAGGAAGATAATAAAATAGTCACAACATTAATACTGTTCATAAGTAGAAAGTTAAGGCGTAGGCTTTGTATCTGTAGCAGTATTGTTGCTTCTCGAAGCGTACCGGAATTTGTCATGTGCAAATATATATTAGAAACGTTCCATCACATCGATGCTGTTTGAGTATACAATGTTGATGCCTTCTGAGGACTAGGTAAATGATACCAATTCATGCTGTTCTTCGGCTATTCTTGCATCGTTCTAGATCGATTACTGACTATGCATGTCACTGTAAGGAAAATTTAATATAGATTGACAAAAAATATAAACCGATATTCTAAACCTTTTGGCCAACCAAGTGTCAATACTTCTAGCATCCATTCGACAGTTATGAGTCCTTAGGGTAAGTCATTGTTTCATTCAAAATGCAATAAAAGATTTGAATATATTGCGATCTTTAATTTTGTAACCAAACGTGTTCTCATTGCAGAGTTAGACAACTATTCGGGAATTACAACTGTAGGCCATCGACTGATAATGACTGATCTCCAGCGCCTTCCCTTTAATACTCTCGAAATGAGTGCTATGTTTGCTAAAATTGCTAAGACAAAAAAGAATGATAGCATTATAAATATATATATATATATATATATATATATATATATATATATGTATATATATACATATATATATTTATATATATATATATATATATATATATATATATATATATATATATATATATATATATATATATATATATATATATATATATATATATATATATATATATATATATATATATATATATATATATATATATATATGTGTCGAAATAGTGTTTGACATCCTGTTCTCCGCTTTCAATATGCACATACGTGTGAAAGATAGTCCAATTGAATTGTTTGTGCAAAGGCAGTGTTAACAAGCTGTTAATCATTATCACATATTTTTGAAAACAGTGCGTGGCCCATATCACGTCCTTCTTCAAAGCTTAGTCTGATAAGTTTCTAATATGCCATTGCTACTAGCCATTAAACCTGTTCGGGCAGTATTATGTCGAAATACTGTTAGAGGCTAACTTTTCCATATCCTGTTCTCCGCTTTCAATATGCACATTTCCGTGTGAGTGAAGCCACCGTTAAGTTGTATCCGAATTCATGACCGTATCGTTACTTAAGTAAAAGGCAGCAAGAACATTCAAATTATGTGTATGCCTCAATCCATACACAATCACAAGTCTTTTGGCTTTTCAAACCTCATAAGTGAACAAGATACTCACCAGCACCATTCCACCCGTTCTGTGCTGTCATGATATGGCGAATTCCCAATTGCATTGCCAATCATCCTAGCATGGCCCTATGTTAATGCATGAACTAGCTGATAGCACCCAGTATGGTGTGAAAATTCGTAATCACCCTCATATCAGATAATTGGATTGTTCCGTTTGGTGCGCGCCGTTTGGCATTGTATACTGTCTGATAACATAATGATTGATAATGCCGCGTATTCTAACGAGCTTTAATATCCGTCTGCTGGAATACAGAATGTGTTGCAGTAGAGAGCAATGAGTGCAAGGAAATTGACAAAAAACATTTATTGGGTCGTAGGACATTGCTTAAGATTGCCAGATGGACTCTGCAAAGGTGACATAAGGGAGAGAATGGATGGGGAGGATGAAGGGGGTGGGTGGCATTCCAAATATCGACAATGTATCTTTGAACAAAGAAAAAATATCCAGGGCATCACTTTTACCATGATTCTTGTACAAGAGGACCTCACGATCGTCTCTCTAAATCTTCCCCCCCTAAGACTATAGATTGTCACAATTAATTATTTGATATATAACAAAATATGCAATTCCATGAATTTACTCTGCCATTCCCAGATAATATGGTAGCACTTGACTGCGTATATATATTTCCAACTACTGCAACCATATTGTTAAATTGTTACTGGGCTTCTTTCGCAAGTAAGCCTAATGTTAACAATTCAGATATCAAATTAACACTGCAGGTTTTAAAACATGATAGGTTGAGACGAGCGTGTAACTGCAACACCAAAATGTTTAATTGTGGGGTTTTCTCTGCGGGTTAGGGACTGCTCGCATACTCTTCGCACAGACGCTCAGTGACGCAATATCTCTGAGCAACCGATCTCAGCTATTGCCATTAACTAGCACACTGACTGAATGCTTTTTGATGGTTAGTTAATGCTGTTGTACATCTTGGTTATTTTTGCACATTGCTTACTTTGCGCTGTCTGTTACGCGCAGTCAGCTCGTTTTCCAAGCAGGATACGCGCGCAAATCGCCTATAGTCCTAATGCTGTCGAACCATGTAATGAGGAATCAATTTTATCCCTGGCGAAACGAGTATGGTATAATGCCTTATTAGTACAATTTGGGTACATTATATGCGCTTTAAGTGCATAAACCCGTTCACCAAGCCAAACGTTTTTATTAAAAGTACTGTTGACAAATATCGTTGGGTAAAATGGCCAATCCTTCGGCTGCCTATTAATCTAATACGTCTCTTCTCCATTTCGGATGCGGGTGTATTTTCGGGCCCCTATCTGTTATTGTCTCTTGGCCTCTCGTTGACCTACTGCCCCAGAAACGATGTCTTGGTATGCTTTATTCGATAGAGCGTTCTTTGCAGGCATTGTATTCCATGG
Source organism: Urechis unicinctus (assembly GCA_034190875.2). Lineage (NCBI taxonomy): Eukaryota > Metazoa > Annelida > Polychaeta > Xenopneusta > Urechidae > Urechis > Urechis unicinctus. Next base: position 32,916,903 of record CM067343.1, read on the forward strand.
AGATCCCACTTGTTCAAAAGGGCGGTCCCACGACGTAAGTTGGGATCGAAGGGTGTGGGCGTGCTCGCAAACGATGGATATGGGGGCCTGGAGGGTGGCCTAGGGGGAACCGACGTTCGCCGCAGGGTGTTTGCCACCTGCTACTGGGGTTGGCTGGCCAAACCGTAGTCTACTGGAAATATGGTTGCTGGCTGGTTGGAGATATGGGGTGTGGGCGATTTGCTTTGATAGGTGGAGGTGGTCCCACGAACGTCCCCCGCTGTGCCAGAACCACTATTATATATACTACTGACTTATAACGCACCTCAATTTCGCTGTTGTTTTAAGGTAATGGTATTCTATATTAAGTAGATGTGCAATAACAATATGGTCAAAACGTAGTTATGCACATAACCAATTGATATTGTTGGAGAATTGTGAGACCTTTACTTGTTTGGTGTAAACGCAAAGAAAAGTTATTGGGTTCCACCCTTATCTGACAGCAGTCATTCTCATGGGAATTGTTTATCATTGTTTGTTGATGAATCGATTAGTAAATGCAGGTCAAAATGGAACTGGAAGTCCAAGTTTATTTGTGCTGTCTTATATTGCCTTCATGGATGTCATCAATAAGGGGGCGACATCTAGACAATTACATAACAAAATAACTGCATTCTCACATTTTCGTGGCTGGCCTCAAGTTCACGGGGCCCTTTGATTGACGGACAATGTCAATGTTAGGGCTTATGTAGATTTAAAATCTTTTTGGGTCTTAACTTTGTTGAACTTAATGCTAAATGGGCAATTATATCATCTAGTTTCAGTGTTGAACCGGTCGATAGTGTCGTAAAAAGTGGTATGCTGGGTAAAGATAAGGGCGGAGTAACAAACATTTTCCGCTGAAAATAAGACATTTAAACAGTTTCTCTAGTATTTAAAATAACAAAGCTGTAACGGTTGATTTCCCCTGTTGTTGGTGATGCCGTGCTACATGAGGAAATATACTATTTAAGCACAGTGCACCTTGATTGAGTTACTTAGGGGATCTATTTAGGATTCGCTTATTTTTCACTAGGACAAAATCACGCCCTGTAGGCATGTTAATCGATTATTTGAGCAAAGAAAAATGTCAAAGTGACGCTATCGAATTTTTCGGAATTCAAATATTGTCAAATAATTGTATTATTTGTGCTAAGGGGTATCATTATAGCACAGATAATAATCTATTGGGCATGATTGATTCCAAAGTAGTCATATTTGAAAGAGTTTGAGACTCATTTACTGTTTGACAAATGCATGGTTACAGGTGATTACATAATGAATGAAGGGTGTAATTGTCAAAAATAGTTTTCGCTCATACGGAACATCACCATTTTTTGCAGACATGGGACGTGCGTATGATTCATTATTACATCTACTATCTTATTCAGACCCAGCGTATGAAGTCTCCTTATAGCTGGAAGAACATTGCAGTAATATAATAGGCTAATGTCTAGACACCGTCCACGTGCGTCAGTAGTTAAGTGGGTGGAGTTGTTCAATTTTTTAAGACACCACTGTGGACCCTTTGCGATTCTTTTGTTGAGCAAAAGAGGGCAAAGATGGAATGAATACAGTAGCAGAATATTGCTTGAAGCAATCATATTGAATTGATATTTTAACAGACAAAATGAACCTAGTTGCTTCCCAAACATCTGCGCTGCAACAATTTCAAAGCTTTGTGATGGAATGCTGGACTTTGTTGTTGGCAGCTGCTACGATGTCACCACGCTAGTGACATATACTAGAGGTACACTGTCTTGCGACACAAGGACATTTGTTTTTTCGCAACAGATATAGCAATGTTGTTCCCGCCTAATTCAGGTCATTATGGTACTGCAACAATGAGCAAAGATATAGAGTGTGATATGCAGCATGTAAATGTAATATTATATCGTTTGACGCTGCCTTTGTGGATGATATTTGGAAAGGGGCGTCATCACGGCAGTAAATAGATAATATATAACAGTCTTATATATATATGCAGCGAGTGTGTCATTAATAACATGTAAATTGAACAGGTATTGAATGCATCAATAGTTACTTAAGTCACTTGATGGTATCCCCCCCCCCCCCCCATAAAATGTATTATTCTGAATAAAAACAATTGCGAATTGAAAGCAGTTCATTGGCTGTTTATTAAGACATGTACACAGCGCTTATAGAGCAAAGGTGCAACGTCATATTTCTATCGATTTACTCAGGGACATTTTTCTCTGCTGACTCATAGCTCAACTTCCGATTCGGGGTCATTGTGTATTACTGTCACTTCACAGCTTGCAGTAATATGGCGGCTTATCTGATACATGCAGCACTTCACACTGTATCCTATTGGAACCGATACGATAAATAAATGAAGACATCATAGTAATCGATGGACGTTTTGTTGGAAAGATATAATGTAGGAAATGTACGCGTTTGTGTTATGCGTTTGGATAGAAGTTATGGTGTCATCAGCTCAGAAAATAATTTTATTTTGTAACGAAACAACTTAATGAAATGGACGGTATACATGATAGTAGCCAATTGTCATTTTCCAAATTAAATGTGCTCGGAACTGTGCCATCGTTAATCAAATTAATGATACAAGCATATCCTGCATTTCTTCGGTATTCACTCTGCGATTAAATCAGATTAAATGGGCGTTAATGTTCAGCCCTTGGGAAGCCAACGAGAGTTGGTTATGGTTCGTTGATACTGGAAGTCTGTCAAAATGGATAAAGGAAGCCATTTGACCTATACCAATGCGGTAAATTGTCATATACACCCATCATAAACATAGCATGCCAAACACATCCAATCGTAGAGGTTCCTTCTTATCTATCGCGGATCAAGCCATTATAATTAGTTGGCAGTAAACACTGATGCCATCAATTGGTGATCACCAATTCACACGCCAACAAGCAAACACGGCATATACAAACATGGCACGTATGCAACACAGCGCTATGTAGGGCACAACCAAGACTGCGGTGAACAATCCATGTACAGCTATGGCCATTAAGTTCCACTGGTGGCACTTATGTTTCCCCGTTCTAACCTTGTGATGAATAACACTTAGCATAATTGGGTTACAGACAACATGTACTAAACTTATTCATAACTAGGTCTGTACATCATTTGATAATATGTTTATGCTGTAATCAGCGACTGAACATCACAAAGGAATCATTAAGGCGTCCTTGTAATTAGGAAGAGTTCACAGACTTAGTGGGCGTGTCCAATCAAATATTCGCAAAGGAAGTTATAAGCGCATGCCGACAGACGTTATAAGCCTATGTAATGCATACAAAACTCTCAAGCCTATTCAATATGAAACTGGCTGGTGGCTATACGATTTGTTTGATGCACAATGATTATTGTTCTACTATGATAATACGGCTAGTGGGTAAAACGCTGAAGTACAGACGGAAATCACCTCTCAGCTTTTAGTCCGAAATATTACCACCAGCAATGAGCAATTAGTATTCAAACCAAATCTCAGAGAACCCCAACCAAACGGCCAACGAAATCGAACAGTGACGATCTAAGCTGAATTGATGTCGAACCACGGTTGGGATGAATATATAGGTGACATCATTCTTTCAAAAAACATAGAGAGATACACAACACATATAGAAAGCAAAATATAGCAATAAAAAAATCCGCATTTTTTGTTTATCGTTTAACAGATGCTTTAAACATTTCAATTATCTGAAACACTCCAATTGCAATATTCGATATTCTTATCTGTGGGAATCTATCTTCATAATCGTGTACAGTATTAGGAAGCCAGCGCGTGACTGACTGTAGCATTGATGCAGATAATCCGATTAGGTTATCAATCGTTCACAAGCCTATCAAGTCCTAATCCACTCGTGCCTCACACTGTCAGTATGGCTTTGGTAGAGTAGGGTGTACTGTACACTAATGTTGTGAATGAATGTAGTCGGGGTTAATAACAGAAGTACATCTCGCTGATAGCCCGGATCCTCTGGAACATGGTCATTGTACTTATGCCCTAAAAATAGAAAGTGTTCTTTTGTTGGCACTGCTTAAAAAGTCACTGCGGGACGGAACTGAGAAGCATAAGAGAGAGTGGAAATGTCGTGTGGGATGTTGGTACGCACAATTTGATATCAACTATTAATATGCAGAAAGTTAAATTGGGTACCTAAAAGCTAATCATTGTAAAAGCAGCGAGCTTTAGAGCAATGAGAGCAATATGTATTATGAAATGATGGTTGATTGCTATCATAGTTAGCGTTCATTCTATCTGTGTGTTCCTTTTAACAACAATGCGCTTGACCTAGCTCAAATAACGCGGCCCTCCTCTTAACCACATTCTAATTGATATAATGTGGTACATGTAATTGACTGACTTAACAAATAAAAGAGTAAATACAGTCTTACCCAATTCGAGAAAGATAGTGCAACAATTATGTGAGAGTCGCTAGAGTTCGTAAGTAGGGGGATGAGGGTACACATTTCCCCACATTGACAAGATCAATTAATTTCCCCCAAAAATACTAACAGCTGATAACAATAACTTTAACTAAATATGACTTTGTCAGTAATTCAGTTTAGCATTCATTTGCGCGTTTAATAAAGATAATGCCGAATGTTTTTAGTTGACGCATCTATTTCCGATAGAGGATATACACTCAAGAGACCGAAGATCAAACAACCGGATAAACTGACATAAAGTTTTTAATCCATTCATCCATGCGCATGAAAATATTTTCTATACCGACATATTTCTTTATTGATAAACCATTGACCGTGGTGTCACCCATGGCTTAGTAGGACTTTGACGTACAGTAGCTAAGTGCAATTCTGTGCAGGCGTCTGACCACCGGTTTCCATGAACGATCACTGCGACAAAGATAGCCGTTTGTGGAACAAAAAGAGTCCTCCATAACCCACCTGTTTCCCTCGTGTCCAAACACAATTCCTGTGGGAAATAGTGCCACAATAGTAGTGCCATGACTGTTATACTAACACGAGCTCTATCGGAGCACACGGTAGCTCTTCTTAGGGTTGCCGCTGTGATCAGCAATGCATCTGGCAATAGTAGGTAGAAGTAATAAATGACACACATAACATAACTTGTGGTTTGTTGTAAACAGGCCACACCTATTATAAGTGCAACTTCAAGTTGCTTTGCTCTTTAGATAATACGGATGCCGTGAAGTCCAATACGGTGGGTACGTGACCAGCTGTTATAAAAGCAGCTCACTGTAACAATGTACGCCTACAGGGACGATTTATCATCATTATCTTTAACGAAAAACAGACCGAAAATGCAGCCATGACCACTAGCCTACTTATAGGTGGTACTGACTTAGGGATCGATATGTGTACAGATCGCAGCAACGCTCTCATTGATAACAGCATATTCCGCAATAGGGCTAATATAACAAAATGTACAATTCAAAGACCTTAATGTCTTGATTCAAACATATTAATTCTGCTTGATTACAACGACGTTTCAAGGAATAAATACATTGATATCGGATATGTGAGCAATAGCTTATTGGCGCAATAATTGTTAGCTGTATAATGCGACTGGTTAATGACGCTTCTGGTAATGTGCTTATATTCGCTTGGTGCTGTCACTGCGCTCTCATCCGATTATTGTTTAGGTGGCAAACAACTGGAATAGGTTTGCTGCGTCGAAGTGTCACATTATATAATGTGCAGAGTAAGAATGCTAATCATGCACTCCAAGTTATTACATAATGCATATGGTTTTTACACTAAGTTCACTTATGACAATTTAGGGTCTTACGTCACGTTCTACAACGACGTGATAATGTGACGATGATTGATGGGTATAATTGTGAGACTTGGACAGCTTCTCTTAAATGACAGCGCCGTCGTGGCACTAACCCGTCGCACAGGCTGCGCTTCGACACCCACGCCGCTGGGACAAATGTGCAGCGCAATTTTATTGAGCCACTGGGTCGGGTGCATCCCCTCAAGGAGAATGGGCCAGCATTTAACGTGATTTCCCGAGTCACGAGGAGCAAGTTAGGTTTTTCACACCTTATTATCGAACAGACAACCAGTGGGTCGACAGACGAAACAGTTTATCACCGAAAACCTGCTTAATCCACAAAGGCTCGCAAACATAATCACATAATTACTCCGTATCAGTTTCAATTAATGTGTGCACAATAATTCAGAGTTTCTTTATTCGGAGAGGGGTATATGATCCGAGCGTAGACGCAGAACAATCTATTGAAAACTGGATTAGCTGCTGACCACGTCGAAGCAAGTAACTGTAGAGAACAAGGCGAAGTTTCACTACTTTGATTGGCTGAAATGGCGAGATGCAGAAACCTAGCAAAAGCAAATGTCGTCTTCGTGACTCTTGAAGAATGATAACAACCTATGTCTCATCAGATTACTGAACTATCAGCTAACAAATGCTTTGAAAACATTTCCATCAGCTGTTGACGATCATTAACTTTGCCCATAATTGCCACATCATGTACTGAGCAGTCTGCCAATTAGATTGAATGCATGATCACTTTGTCTTGAATGATGGAGGTCGTGTTGAAACCGAAAGCAGCTGAGTGCTCAGGTATGGTATAGCAACTAACGTCACCAATCATGTGCAAAGCGTGAAAACAGAATCCGAACAGAGGTTATTCTCCAAGATGCTTCTACGCATCTGATAACTGGCAGCCTGATCACGATCCGCCCGTAGATTGAAGATACATAGCGCTAGAATGTGAGGTTAATTAGGCAGGTATTTATTGTTTTTAATCAACTGGCTTTTCCCAGGGATTGCACCGATATAGAATTTGCAAAATGCAATGCTATATCATTGTTGTGCCATAGCGCCTGTTGCATAAAGCAACACAAAGCTGCGTGGTATATATTGTAATATATCTAGATATGTAACACTCAGACTATATCCTCTAACCTTTATATATGTCATCGGAACCGGCGTTTGAATCTCTGATACCGCGGGTCATGATTTTACCTTATTTATGCAGAAGTATTTTATTTTGAGGACCTATGGATGCAATACAGAGCAAAAATGACTAACGTCATTATCTTCAAACGGAGAAATACATTGCATATACTTTCGGCATATTTCATGAAGCAGGTAAGGGACGAAAAACACGCGCATTTGTGCATAGCGTGGATCAGCCGTAATGATCTCAGCGAAAGCATAACATAATAGAATGGTTTTTCAATCCTGGTGAACTCGAACTTAACAATCCTCAATTATGAACCTTAACAAATTTCAATCCGGAGAGCAAACACCGGTGGCGTGCCCAAAAAACGCGATAAACTGGTGATCATAATAGCCACAAAACCCATTCGAATTTTGCCGAGCCAGTAATATGTCAGTTGGGCGCTTTCCCTCCTCAGACAGCTTACTTTTTATCCAACTACATTTGCAAGTGTTCCACATCGGTTGTTAAACGTTAGCCGTTAATATAAATTCTTCCGTAGTCATTGGAATTCCATAACAATCAACACAGAGCATAATTTGGACACGATCATAGTTAAAGCATTCAGTCGGAGCTAATATAACTTAATTAAAATCATACCATCCGATGTACGATCCAAACGTACGGTGTTTAGCATATACATTGTGTACGGGGTTCAACAATCATCTTTACAGGTCACATTGAGAGGTATGATCATTGGAACTATCACATAACTATGCTACTTTCTGCCATGGGCATCATTAATCGAACATCTTATTCGACCTATTGCTGGTTTAGTGCTACGCAATTTAAATCCCAATATGATTATCCCATTACACAGGCCTCCTAGCAATGCTCTCGAGGCTGCATTTGGTCGAAATATGCGTCATAGATTCCACCTTATCACAGAGCAACATCTGTGTTCCGTAGATATATCGGCCAAGCTCACAGCATATAATAATATAACAACGCCGTACCTGTATCAGGAGTGACGTTCCCCCAAGTGCCGTCACAAAAAAGCACTTTGGTTAAGGCATATCTCATCAACTCTGTTATTTATGTCTGTCAAGCGGGTGCGGAAAGCAGTGTGAGCCTTATTCTTGTCGACAATGGTAATTGAGAACGACATCATACTAATACTTCGTTGTTATATATTTGATCATAGGACGTCTTACAAGGCACGGAATCACTGACGAATTCTAAATCACTGGATAGTTTTAGTGCACTCACATCACATGATATGATCCCTTTGTGTTGTGCTGCTTGCTTGAGGCAATCCGTGTAAGATTATAAAGCAGTCGGAACACATCCAACGTTGATCAATTACTGAAACGCTTGTAAGAGACACTTGAAGCTTCCCAAACTACTTACAATTGCTTGTCTGATGCTGACAGCAATTATTTTCCTTGTTTATCCTTTGACGATGGAAGAAGATAAACTGAGCATATATTCGGTTCGCCCTGGTCCAAAGTCATTAAAACACGGCGTCTTTTTAGCTCATATATCTACCGTAGTAATTGCGTTTGGTGTTTTACCACCATTTTACTAGAGCATCAAGATACTTTGAAATACGCTGTCATTTCCGAACATCACCCCCGACCCCCACCCGCACACAAAATTATATGATTATGTTTGTTAAATCATACGCTGTTGATGCTGAGCACAGTGTTTCCATTGTGAAATTTGCTTGGACAATTATGTGCTCTGCTAAATGATATTTGAGAATTCCTCGCCAGGTAGGGGGCCTACAGTTGACGGTTAGCAGTCTAGTCATTAGCGGAGTTGTCATGTCACTACAACAGAAGCAATCAATTCGATTAAGTAATTGAAAATTGAGGCATAATTTAGTGGTAGGGAAATGTGGAACCAAAATTACTGCTAAACCTCATTCGAACCTAGGGGAGCATGGGGCGCCAAAGGGACGCTGCAGCTTCTTAGTGACAGTTCCCTGATTACAAGACACTTGTATGCGGACCACCATTGAGGAGGCATGGACTCGATTGCTCGACTGACTGGCCAATGATGTTATTATGGCTCGTTGTTTACGACAAAGTATAGGAGCATAATTCATCGCCCATAAGTTTGCGTTGTTTGCGTACAATACGTACAATTTACCATTAGAATCATACTGTAGCAAGCAAGCGATTTAGAGGAAATTCGGATATAGTTGTGTAATATTTCCCAACTGCGTGACAATTGGAGGGTGTTCGCCTGGCGCACCAGCGATCGGTGAAGCAAATTTACTCGTTTCCCATGAGTCAGATTAAATGGTCATCAATAATCATGTTCACTCATTTTTCGTACAAAGGAATTAAGTAAATGTTAATGAAATGTTGCACAGTGTGGAAGGGTAGCAACGGCCGTGCCTAGCTTGGATATGACAAAGGGGACATATGTAATTGGAGGAACTGTTGTTACTTCTGATGCGAATGATGGCTGATTACAGTACCGCGTAGGCGCGAGCTTGTAATGTTCGTCCTTAACGTGACGTTCCTTAGTCTTCTGATTGAAACATGTGATGACTGAAGTTCCTGACATACAGCCGAATATATTTCAGCCAAAGTCTGCCGGTAGAAGATAGCTTCTGACTTGAAGCAGGCACATGAAGATAAATAGTAGTGGTTTGTCAGTCCTTTGTGTTGTCATTACCAGTTTAACTTACAGTTTAGTTACAAAGGCTTGTTAGGAAATACCACGTTTTGAATTCAAAGACTGCCCACAGTGCGTCAGATCAGCTACTCAGATGCCAATCAAACGAGTCTTGATTACGTGGGCGATGCGCAACCAGCCAGGTATCGGCCCTAGCATTAGCCATTCACAGTCAAGGTGATTGCTCTCTGATAACCACGCCTTTACAATGTGAGAATTGTAATGAAACTTAATATCCTTATGTGACATTGGTGTATATATCATATTGGGCCATGACGGCAAAGAATGGCTTAATTATGCCTTCATAGATAATAGACTGTGTTCATGAGTCTGTGAATTTGTTTAGCAAGATAATCAATTACTTGAACAGCTATAAAACGTTCCCGAAATTAAGCGTTGTTCGTCTTTGCCCTCAATAGCGTTGTTATATCAGAGCAGACAAGCGGATTCGGCAATATTAATAAATCGCTGCCTTATGACGCACCAGTGGCAGTGAATGATCATGAACTGTTCTTTAAGCACCGAAAGGAGATTAAAAGCTCTCTACAGGGCCATTATCCTAACGAACGGACATATAGCTAATTACTCGAGCTTTCAAACAGCAATGGTTTCCTCCCACGACCTGTGAAATTAACCCATCGGTATTCATCAGTGAAAGATTGGCGAGTGTCTAAATTATACGATATAATAGCGTCGCAGTCCGCATGCAAAACCCATGATACAACGCACCCTATAATGACTACCTAACAGTACATTCCACCATCGCTGAATATTCGCATGTGGTATTTCTGTTATATAATTCTGCCAAATTACACGATTGTCTGCAGCAAAACGGTGTGTGGTTCCGCTTTGACTATCCTGCAAGGCACATCCACGTGCATGCAAGCTATGGTAGCAAATCACTGCGTTACTACCCCTCAGTGGCAATGTAAATCATACACTGTTCTATGTTAGCGTTGACTACACTGTTGGACTTTACTCCGGTGATACATGCTATGATTGTAGATTATCTCGGGATGTATAAGTAAATAGTTTTGGATTATATCGCTCCATATCCCATCCACCTTCTGTGGTGTCTCTTGAGCTCACAACTCGCAAATAAGTCTTTTCATCTGAGCTGACACATTATGAATCATATTTACCATATCACTTCCATTCTATGCATTGTGTTACCATATGTACGCCCTGCATAAATTGTCATTATTTTCCTTCTATAATGACATATTTGGTTGTCAAAATACGATTGATAGTGGACACCACGACTCGTTTGTTACATCTGATTATATTGTCGGAATGCAAATTATGTGCAAAGTTCGATGTATCTGGCGAGTTCTAAGCATGTTTGGGCGGGATATGTGTTTTATGGTTGACAGCTAGAAGCCCAGCTAGCTTATGCAAATATGACAATCATCACTGAGCTATAACGCGTTTCGTCTGTATCGATCTATTCAAGTCTAATGCGTTCACAAACATCAATTATTTATACATACAAATGCATTTGTTTTAGCTACCCCTGTTAACCAACCACGCTTTAAGTTGCTCTTGAGTAATTAAAAACAGCAAGTTGGTGTCATTTGGCTGTACATATATTTGGCTACGACCAAAAACCACGAAAGAAAAGGATCTATAATATCACTACAGAAATTGTGACTTAAACCCTCTGAAGTGAGGCTAAAAAAGAAAGAGTCATTGATTCATATGGGCTTAAATTAATAAAACACAACAGTCACAAATCGTACCGACTTATTTATCATGAATTTGCCTGATATAACTGCAGCTTCCAGCCTGCAACATCGCTTACTACAGCGGGGAAAGTTTAAAAACAAATCATATATTGCATGAAATACGGGCCCATGCGATTTTCCAAAAGTAAGACGAATAAAGCTGCAAAACGTCGCTTGTCTGATCCTTAGCTCTAGCTCGCCAATAGCCGCATTTTTGACTATTGTCCATTAGCGAACTTTTGATTTCTGTGTGTTTCGTCAAACAATCGGTATGCGGCTACATGTCTGTGGTAACATGGGCGTCATAAAAGATACCACCAACAGAGCAGGCCGAATTCATCAGAGGACAAATGAAATTAGTTGAAGCATGTTCCCTTTGCGTAGTTGATGTTGCAGAACTGAGCATATAATCAGGAAAACAATTGAGTATGCGGCTACATGTCTGAGGTTATTACTTGGGTGTCATACAGAAGAGCTATCCGATGTGTACATCCTAAACGTTGCCTGAGTACTGGTCATAATGCGGCATGATTGATTACGGTTGATGATGAAATGTAAGTTTAAAAATGTTTGCAGTGGTTATTGAAAATTCTATGACCTTTTATGACACCAGACAATATAATATGTTTACGTCGTCCATGGCATTTGCATTGTCTTCTCTATCTTTCCGTGCTTTGCAGAGTAAACGTCATGCGTTATGGTCATCAAAGACGTCTCTGATATTTCCATACATTATATTCATGAATCTACGCCATGAAGCATCAGTGAGAAAGCAGTAGGTGCGTTTAGCTAGTTAAGCTTGGTTTCCTGGAGATATAAACAAGATAAATTGAGAGAAACAATGACAGTGTATCCATGGACAAAGATACGTATGTGCTGCAATAACAAGTGTACCTTCAATTGGATATCATTTAAAAATGAAGAAAGGAGTTATGAAATACTTTTCTCCAAAGAACCGTCACAACCAGGTGGCTGGCTACAGCGGTATCTACGTGAGGGCTATTATTAGGTTAATGGACCTTGCGCGCAATCTATGTATTCGCAGGCAATGCTGCGAACGCTATGAGTATAGCTTAATTCTCTCATACCTCACAAAGCCAGAGTGGTGAATTTTGAACAATACTTTACTATTATTCATCATGAATTTCGAAAACATTACCATACATCGTGTTACTTGTGGTTGCTTGCTAGTATTCCCCATGAATGTCTCTAGACGCATCTATCTGACAGGATGCATTACCATTGGGGTAATTTGTCAAAATTTGCAATTGGTTTTTGGTTTGATAAATGTAGTTTTCGATGGAATCACATGATGGATCACACTTTGTTGATGTGCAGAAAGTTGTGATGAGTCTCTTGCCTATGATATACTGTGCATTCAATGTCTAGTTTTAGAGTGGGTGCAATTCAGTAGGGTAAAAAGCATCCCGTATTCCATCATTAAATGAATGACTTGTTAATAGGTTTGGGTGCAGTTGATGATTTCATTGACGTCATCTCTACACAAGCCTGCCCACAAATTGGCCTTGACATCTTTCAGGGTTGGTTCTCTCCCAGATGGCGGGGTAGTATTGCGGGTCAGCCTAGTTCGACGGGGCGAACCACTAATGTTTGTTTCTAATGCATGATGCGAGCTGTTGCATCGCTTGTTTGTCATTGTGCAGATTCTTTGATGTCTTTGATGTTGTTTTTATAATGCCCTGCAGCCCCCGTTAATATCTTAATCGTTTTGCGTTGCATGTCACAAAAACGCCGTGGGTGTCTCTTCCGGTGATTTCAATCTGGATTAACTTTGACACTGATGCTGCAAAGCACAAAAAACGGCCTAATAGCAAGGGAGATGTGCCACTGTTATCTTGCTGTACACATCTGAAATGTATTGATTGTGATGGATGCGCTGATACTTTTTTGATACTTGGATCAGTTGATACATTGCGACGTTGGTGACTGCATGCAAACGCGAGCTAATAAAGTGTTATCTCTAGGGTTCCTCGGACGGCCCGTTGGGTAAGGCAATGCCTTAAAGATTGCGCTATCAGCTCAGAGTGATCCATCTACTTCTTCTCCCCACAAAAAAAGATGACCGAGTGCTTCCATCTGATCACAAATGACAGAAGGTGGTGATCTAGGAAGATATTTTTGCTTCTTTTTTCTGATTTCTGCGTCCTGTTTTGCCGATATTTGGGGGTAGGCGAGTGAATAATGACAGCCTAATAACTTTGTTGGACTGATGCCTTCCTTCGTGAGGTATAAGTCGCTGATATGCATGGCATTGGTGGTCTCCATAACACACGGCAGTAAGCAGAGTACAGGATCCAGTCACCACCATGACCTGCTAGCAAGACGTAACACGATAACAGGTTATATAGTGACAATTATTATATAACTGCGCTGTAGGTGTACGGTGCAGTCTCCATAGTAGACAAATGTGCTGCTCGCACATGAGTGCAAACAAATTGGGCTTGCATGACAAAATGGGTTCGTTTATCAAACCACGTTGCTTCATGTCTGGTAATACTCGTAGAGAACGAACGATCTATGGTTGCGTCTTCTATGAAATGAACATCATTCGTTAATGCAGTTTAATTAATGCACACGGATCTCTGTTTTGCTTAGAATAGTATGTAGATTGATTTTATAATACTTAGCCATTATGCGGGTACCAATTATATCATAGTCTAGAGTCATGCCCAGGTTGCAAAGCAATGGTAAGTGTAGTTTTCTAACATCTATACCAGTTTACATAGAGATACGCCAAGTTAAATGTTTAACCATAAATAATACCGCTATAGCTACTAATAAAGCAGACGACAGTAGGACTTAACGAACATTACAGGCCAGTTGATATTGAATGGTCACTGTACGCGCAATCAAACAAACAAACCTGGCTGCTTGTTTATACGATAAATAAATAAAAAGAATCCTAATGTGGCACAACCATGGGACTTCACAGTACAACACCAACACGAACAGCCTCTTTGGTGCTGTACATTTTTTGTTTTTGGCATAGCTCCAAAGGTTGAGTGGCTGTGTACAGCGACAAACGCCCATCCTCGTGATACAGTTGAATCCGCACATGAAGAATCCGCACATGAAGGGTCCGCTGCAACATATCAATCTCTGTGGTGGTTTCATGGTCAAACATTATCAAGTTATCCGAACCACGTTCTAGTGGTCTTCTGCAATATATGCGCTCATATTGTGTATTGAATGTATGGGGATTTTCAGTATCGTCGTCTACTTACGTGAGATTGAAGTTACTCTGTTATTGCATAAGGCCAATCCACTATAGTGTGGTTAATGAGAGGGTCGTCTAGACAAAGGGAAGGCAATATCGTCATTTATACCTGGACACACTTGGTGTAGATGAATCCGTTCAGTTTAGAATGCTAACAGAATCTATTCCAATCAAGCACGTATACTACACAAGTGTTATTCAAGTGCAATCGAAGACGGAAATGTTGAAAGCAGCTATTAAAGTTTGACAAAATGATGAGCGTTAAGTATCTTTATATTACTCTATTTTGCGCTCTGTATGTTTGGTGTATCTATTCATATATTTTCTTGAAAGTGTGATGTTGCATACATTTCGTTGTTTATCCTAACCACGAGTCATAAAGTTCAAACACCAAGATATTATCGTCATAAGCCCATAGCGTGGGCTGGTGTTGAGACAGCCCCTGTCGAACGGTGATAATTTTATATTCCGTCCTGAATCTTCAATTTCGGCGCAAATGGGCAATGTGTTTTGACACGTTGGATTTAGTATCTAGAAAACAACATATATCACGAACCTGTGAAAAAATATCGTGTGCCGCGCCAAAAGCTTACCCCTGATGTATTTTGAACGGTCGTGTTTGAAATAGTCTGGACTGCGCCTGCGCGCAGCTACTACCGCCTCATTTTTAAGATAAACATGTCAATGCGATCATGGATGATGCCACCACGACTGCAATCGTAATGGCAGTCCATGTCAGCTGAATACATCACTCTAGATTATAGGTCCAATTTGTTCATTACCATCAAAACATGCAATGTAACCAAATAACTCGCCAGGTTTTCAAGGTATCTGATTTGAATCGTGGATTTGTGCATTGCTTTGGGATCGAAAATCGTAGGATGTCCACTCAGACGTCCTGTAGAGCTTGTTACCGGGCGACAATACACAAGGATGTTAGGTATAACACTGTCCCTATATTTAAACATGCACATCATATCTATATCTTATTAAATATATATGCATGCCATGGTTTGTTGACTCATTGCGATGAAACCAAATAATTCGCCAGGTTTTATACGAATTGTGAATTTTTGCCTATTGTGCTGAGGTCGAACATCGTAGGACATCTTCTCAGACGTCCCGTAGGGCTAGTGTTGAGGCATGCAATGAGCCATCAAAGGCAGGTGCTTCTCCATCATCGCCCGCATGTAATGAGACATCAAAGGCAGGTGCTGATGCTTCTCCATCATTGGCCACATGTAATGAGCCATCAAAGGCAGATGCTGATGCTTCTCCATCATCGGCCAAATGTAATGAGACATCAAAGGCAGGAACGATTATTATAACGTCCACATATGCGGTAATTTCACAGAAGCCCCCACCTGTCATCAAACGAACGTGTCAATTACTAAGTTATAAGTACAATCAATGATGCATATAGACTACTAGTACAGCTAATTGGCCAGGTGTACCAGGTTTCCTGGCAACCTGCTTATATTAACTGTCATATTCTATGACACACTGAAAAATAAACTTACACAGCTACAGGGATATTACTTATTATATTGCTTCGGGGTTGGTGACCACAGAACACCCCCCCCCCTCCCTCCATTCCCCACTCCTCATACACAGTCCTTTTCATACTAACACCCTGCCCCTACTACAATAACATGACTGATTTATACCCTTCTTAACCTCAAACAAGCCAACCACCTCGCCTTATGAAGATATGTCTGATGCACTAAAAACTACCCCCGGTTATCGGAGCCAATCTTAATCACAGGAGCATACTTATCACGTTAGGAAGGTTTATTGATTCACGTCACGTGGTCACGCACAATCGGGTTATGAGGGAGAACGAAGCATCACTGTTTAAACAAGACTTTAAATCAATAGAATCAAGCTGGGAGATCGTTTATGTGCGATCGTGAAGTGCAAACGGATAACAAACTGTACAGCATACATGTCTCATTGAATAAATTCATTGTAAGCATTGTGAAAAGGTCAAAAACAAGAAATATATTGAAGATGGTCATCGATTTGCTTTCACAGATATATACATTGTGTGTAATCTACAAAATGTTCCAGGAGAGGCTATCTGAAAATGGTTGAAAACCATAGCGTTATCATTCTCCCATGGCAGAGTGAGAGATCATAAACTGTCCGTTATTGCCCCACAGTCGTGCTCTCTGGGTGGGGGGGGTGGGGTGGGGCGGGTGGGGTTGGGTGGGATTAAACATTCGCTACAAGGCCCGAAGTCTATCCGTAGGGTCACTTACTTGACATCTAATGGCAATGATTTCCTGTTTAATCAAATAGTAGTACCGCGGCCATCATGCATAGCAGGAAGCAAATGATTACCAGTTTGATGCACAATCACCGACACAATCAGCAGATGCTCCCCATGCACAATGTCGCCTGGATAGTCCAGGACTTAAGCATGACTTTCAGTGAGATGGTTAACGTGCCAAACTGGGATTATTAGATTTCAGACTTGCCGGTCAAATATACATCGCAGACATGACTGATCAAAGAGATACACGATTTAATGCCAATTTCAATTTTGACCTAAAATACAAATGGTTATTAGGGTGTTACCATCCGTGGTGACGATGCACTTGAAAACGGTTCGCTTATTGCACATTCGTATTGACATTATGCATCGCCAGACATTACCAGGAAGGACGTTTACAGAGGGCAACAACTGTTGTCATCCCCTAGAATACATTTCAATTGCCTGTTACAAAATCGAAGCATGTGTCTGAGACAGCCTAGCTCCAGATCTCGCTGTTTCTCATTGGTGACAAGTTAACCTGCTCATCCCTTGCGATGTTAACCTTGTAGAACGTCAGGTTAATTGTATTGATGATATCTACTGCTATATGGTATTTGACATCGCTCGTTACCGTGTGTGTTAGATGTTTACGACCTGAACAACGCTATGGGGCAGTATGTGTTAATATTCACACCGCCATTTGTAATGTTGAACTTATACATTGTGACATAATGATATTCTAGAAGCCACCGCGTAACTAAGATGAATGACAATGTAAAAACAGTTGTAAGTTAAGACACTAAAGTAGTCATGTGTGTAAATGTCATATAAGATATGTTTAGACTCCAGAACCGCAACCGTACTGCTGTTTTTTAACCATAAGGTTACCGCAAATTAAAGATACATCTGTCACATAACTATATGCGTTCACATAACGGCTGATCTATCTCTCTTATTGTAACACAGTTAAGGTGGGTTGTGATTCGCTGGCAAAATATATCACCAGTTACTATTGACCGCGCACGTCGAACGCTGCTGAGAGTTCTGGTAGTAGTGACTATCACATCGCTTTGAATTAATGCCACATTTATGCATCCTTAAATTTAACAACTCCTCGTGTTAGAGACGTTGGGATAGACAATGGCGAAGTTTAAGGAAAACTCCCGCATGTGTTTAGTTTGATGGAAAGGGCGTTGTTGAAGAATGTCAAGTACTGCTGGTTGATAAAACCAGGCTGGACACTGCGTTCCATGTATCCGCGTGAAAGCTTTCCTGTGCCTTCTACAAGCCACCAATCCTATTACGAATGGTACACAGCTGTATCGCTATGATGAATTAGAGACCCATTCCAAAGAACAACGGCGCCGCAATAGTCCCAACGCGTTCGGCAAGTTCGGTCTCTGTGCTTGTTGCTCGTTGCTTGTCGCTCAAATAGGGCTCTTTATGATCTGACGAAGTTATACGGCGCACATATTGCCAATGGGTTACATACAAATCGCTACTAGTTATCAGCGCCTATTTTACTGACGAAATCAACCCGAGTTACGAGACGAGTAGTATAGAGAGTGGCGGTGCGAGCGCAGTTTCCAAATGGACGCACATACAGAAAATGAGCCACCCTGCGGTGCAAGCGCTCTTCCACTTCCTATACTACAGTGTCAGCCAGCCCTTCCATCCGATCTTCTCCAGGGCCACACCAGTAGTTAGTTACCATAGAGGTCAGCAAGTGAGAAATATCTGCGACTGTCGCTGTAAGTTCCCTTCTTCACCCGTTCGAGGTCCTGAGACACCTTAGGTTTATTCTTCTCAATAAAGGCGGGATCTGGGCGAATCGTTGTCACTCTCATCGTAAAGAGTTTCTAGCAAGAAAGCTCCAGTCGGTCTTTCTGGAATCTTTGTTGGCCTGCCCATCCAGGGGCCGTGGTGATTCAGACAGCAGTCGAGGATGGTGTCAAACTTACCGTTTGCGGCGTAGTCCCCCTCATCATCTATGTCTTGGATGGTTGTGTACCCCAAGCGAACTTCTTCCTGTCCTTATGGTGGTACTCCAAGTTGTACGCTCCAGCCCTCCCCATGTTCTCGTAGGCGCACACCCGGAAAACACAGTCCACAAACACCCCGATGGTCGCCGGGGGACTGTGGTGAAGCCCAAGCAGAATCTGAAGTTTGTATTGGGGCGGGATAATCCTCCCAGGGATACGGGTGTAAGGACACTTTATTTCAAGCAGCGCAATCTCCTCCTGACTTGGGTCCCCGGGAGGACAGAGGAGGTCACCACCAGACTGGACCGGGAGGACATAAAGTACTACCCGCCGTGGTGGATGTAAATGTTGTTCCTGTAAACATTTGTGCTGTATCTGCTCTCAATGACTGCAATTGCAACCTCCTCGAAGACCTGGCCCCAGACAGGCGACGCTCGTGTGGCCGCCCTCGTTGCTAGTTTTCTCGGTCAGCTTCTTATTATAGCTGTTGAAGTAGTCCTGACCGCAGGCTGGCTCATTTTCTGTATGTGCGTCCATTTGGAAACTGCGCTCGTACCGCCACTCTCTATACTACTAGACGAACAAATACTGATTATTTGTAAAGCACAATGGAGGCTATTGCCAGCGATGTGATATTGTGTGAGGCGCTCTGTGGTCTTGCTTCTCTTAATGCAACCTATCGCTCATAAATGTCAGGGTTCTTTAGTTTTGCATGTCACAAAATCGCCCTGGCTATATCTTCTGATGGTACCAATTGGGGTTAACGTTGGCACCAGCACAATCACCAAAGCAATACAAAACCGTCGTTATAATATTTATTGTTTTAAAATGAATGCACACGATTGAAATTGATGAGCCGGTTTGAACGTCAAGTCTACCATCGCTGATGATGTTTAAAGTCTTGGGACAATTAATGTTCTGTAATCGGAGGTAAGGCTATACAAGTACGAAATGATACAGTGATATCGCTAGGCTTCCTCTGACATAGATGTCCATGTGTTGGAAAATGCAATTCACTAAGGATCGGGCGCTGTGCTTGGATACCGCTGACCGTATCACCACCATGTCAGCAAGGCCATGATCCAGGCAGGTTCACGGTGATAGGAAATAATGTACTGATACATGATACATCAGGCATTCAATACAAGTAAACCGTGTTGGGTATCAAAATGGACGGAAGGATGCGTTCCCCTCGCTCCCACTCTACTTGGGTTAGAACGGTACATCATATCACTCAATGAGAAGTCATCAGTCAAGGAGACCATGCGTATGGATTGCGATGCTGAGCAGCTGTCCGATTATCTACTCAAGGTTAGGTTTCAAAGCGTGAATAAATTATGCATTTGTTGCTTCGTTGCAGATATATGAAGCTTCAGCAAGTCGCATGAAATTAGAAGACTGCTGTTGT
Source organism: Urechis unicinctus (assembly GCA_034190875.2). Taxonomy (NCBI): domain Eukaryota; kingdom Metazoa; phylum Annelida; class Polychaeta; order Xenopneusta; family Urechidae; genus Urechis; species Urechis unicinctus. Next base: position 32,937,108 of record CM067343.1, read on the forward strand.
GTGTGCAATATAATAGATGTCCTGACTTAATAATGGAATTGTGATGCTAATGCAAGAAGCGTCCCACTGGCACCTCGTTAGGTAGTTTTACCACGGCCAGCTATGGTACATGAAAGCAGCCTTTATAACCAAGCAGGCAGGTAATGAGGATTAGTATCGCGGTATCTCATCTATTTATGGATGCCTATTAGGAATATGCATGTGAGTATAGCTTGTTAGAGTCGACCGCATATTTCCTTAATACAAGCTTCAACAATACTGTTTTTGCTACCTTGATGGAAAAATGCAGCAGTCTTGTTAGGCTAAAGATATATGTAGTTAATCACGCTGTACATCACTGTGAACTTGTTGGGCAATGTCGCCGCTAGACATTCAGTCAGAAGAAAAAGGATTTAACGATAGTTTTAAGTTGCAATTTCATATTAAGTAGAACTTTAAAACCAGAAGAATAGATTGGGCCTAGCGTCTAGTGACTGAATTCAGTGTGTATGGGTGTATTATATTTCATTGCTCATTGAGTGGAGGTCCCAAATGAAGATTTACAGCTGATTGGTAATGCTCCGCATCTACTCTAGCCGTATACACACCAACCGTATTGATGCTGAAAACCATCGCACTGTCGAATTAGTGGAGAAGATATACACCAGCTGATAAGCTCATAATAATAGACTACAATCTGTGACATATAATGGAATAAAGTCTCCCGGCTTATATATCCTGTATAATCAGTGTGTTCCAATGCTTTCCATTGTTTTGCCGAATGGAATTCATAAGCAGAAAATACAAAACATCGCAGCAAGACTAATTACTGGACACTCAAAGTGTGGTCACATCCCTCCGGTTCTGTACTCGCTTCATTAGTTGGCAGTGATACAGCGAATCAAATTTAAGATTCTGGTACTTGTCTATAAATCCGTATATAAGATGGCACCAACATACCTCGAAGATGATATCGCTCCCTATATTCCAGGAAAAGAGTTGAGATCGGCTAACCAATGCTTTCTGCAAGTTCCTTTTACGTTGTCAGCAGCGGAGCAGCAGCGGATTTTTGGTGTTGCTGGCCCATTCTTGTTGAATACCCTTCCAAGCTCCTTGAGATATATAGACAATGTAGATGTCTTTAAGTCACAATTGAAAACATTTATTTTCGCCGAACATTTTATGGCTTATGTTGCACTTAGCACCTTGCACTCAGCGTTTCACAGCACTTATGTTGGAATTTACAAGTAACTTCGACCATCTGTAGCAGGGATTGTGCTGTTATTTTGGCCTCAATCTGTAGTCAACCAAGCTAGTCAATGAACCAGTCGTAAACATTGACAATATGTTTTAGATGGTTTAACGACAACTTTGAACACACACGCACCATCACTTTATGACTTACTGTTATTACTTGTTTGTTTCTTTTTCTCAGTGCAACAGATAAACGGTGTATTGTCTTTGTGAATCTCAGTTAATGCATGAATATGTACCATTTGTAACAAATATAAGGAGGTTGCAGCGTCACAATAACCTTAGCACACTGCTTATGGTTTTCACAGACACCGAGTACAAGGTGACACAACTGACGCATTTGTTTGTGTGATAAGACCATCATGTGATAGATAGCATGTAGGACATCCGTATGCCCAGAATAACCGCGTCCATTCTAGAACTTACTCACAACCGTGGAGCAACTCCCTCCTATACGCCTTCCCCCCGCCCCATATAACTCCTGATGACCCGCGTTGCAGCCACAATGTAGCTCGGTTTACAACCCAGTCTCGCCTTATCACGCAACGTGTTTGTGTAACCTTTCGCACAGAACGCAGCGTCGTTACCCATTCGTTTCTATAACGAATCATGCGATATTCTATTTGAAGGCTATAGTGTTGGTCATTCAGGCTACCTTGATTAGCAATTTGAGCATCGTGAACAGCCATTTTATTACACCCTGTAATGTCTATTTTCCCTACCGTAGGTGAAAAAACATTGTCATGCACTCGCGTGTTCAATTGGATAAGAATTCAGCCATTCAAAACTATCTATAACGGGGCCGTCTTGTAATAGCGCTGTATCTGTAGTGGTAGTAAGTTACCGGGTTGGCGCTCCTGGAGTCAACTGAAAGATCATAAATACGCTCAGAGTGTCGTCAGGAGGTTTCCCGCAGAGACAAATGCCTGATGAGAAGAATACTTCTCAAGCGAAGCTGCAGTGGGTTACCTCAAAAAGCCTTTTGGTAGTTTAAAAAAACAAAACAATAAAAGTAACAATATAAACAAAACGGTTGGGGATCAGAAACACTTTCATTGTGCCATCTTCCTTAGATCTATGTCAACATTTTTTCATTCATGAAGCACTCCATACACACAAACATGCATTAAAAATCACTGCATTGTAAACACAGACCTGTGTTAAAGCCAGCAATAAACATCTCGCTAGCCACAATGTTGACTGACTGCCCTGGTCTTATACTCGCGGTACATCGGGATGGTGGATAATATAGGCCATTGTTAGCACACCTATAGGTAGGTGTTCGTGCTGATACTAACGCATTAATGACATAATGCTGCGGGCGCACAATCCTGTCGTCTGTATTGCGCAGCTTGACCTTAAAATAGTGAGTCGTATTCCGGTTTGCTATGCACAGGTTAAAAAAAGAACAATAGCCTGAAATTAAATTGTCAAATAATCGACTAAATCTTGTTTTGGGGGCACTTTGATTAAATGTGAATGTCGCCTTAGATGTGAAAATGCACAGTAGCGTTATTGCAGTAGAGTATGTATTGTATATTGTATATCGTAACCTCTCCCATTTGTAAGATACGCTATTGTTTGCAGTCACCGTTTACAGAGGCAGTACGTTCCGCTTATCAAGCGCCTAGCGTTAACACCGATTCTCCAATTGACATTATTTCTCGCCAGATGGTTCAGAGAGAGGCTTAATGATACTGATACATTCACGGCTTGTTTGGATAAGGTTTATTACCATGGTGAATGATCAGCTACCTAGTAATCCAATGTACTTTTCTTTATTCAAAAGTCCTGCAACCTCCCTGAATGCTAAACTTTCTCGAATATATATCATATATATATATATATATATATATATATATATATATATATATATATATATATATATATATATATATATATATATATATATATATATATATATATATATATATATATATATATATATATATATATTTATCATCGGAATTATCTTCATTCGCCATTCTTGCCCGCTTTGACAGTGTTATAGGGAATGGCGCTTTCTTGCATTGTGTTCAAGGTGTAGATCTAACGTGGTCGTTATTTTGGTGGAGGTTTGACGATAAAACTAATATATGGAACTTAATATTGCATGAGATGTGGATAAGTAATGTTTAATTCGGAGGATTTTTTACAGCTAACTTCTCGAAATTCTTATTTCGTACCTTTTACTTTGAAGTCACAATGCAAGCTATGAATTCCATTAAACACATCAATACTCTTACCCATATAACCGGTGCTGCAAGCCGCCCAATGTAAATATAAATTGCTGAATGGGAGCCGGCAACCAGAGAGCTACCGCTCTGTTTTATGAACGGCATGTTCATCTAATTTCCCCATGGCAATAGACATATGGGTTTCACGTGGGTGATTCAGGGTCTGAGTTTGCCAATGTATGTTTTGTTGTTTTTTGTTCTTCGGTAATCCATTAATGTATCGTGGACATGAAAACAACAGTGTTTCCCTTTGTTGTACAAGTGGCCGCAGGACTTAGTCCTGTGTCAGGTTGGCGCTGAATTCCAGGAGCAATCATTATGTGGTTATATCTCTGGGGATCTCAGCTTGTGCAAAAGCGTTGCCTTATTGCTGATATTTCCTTGCCGCTAAAAGAAACCGTTGTAAAATCATACAAATGTCTTCGCAAAAAGGAGAGAGGATACGATGGATTGTTTGTCATACAGACTGGGTAGTATAGAACAAATGTCCATAATCTGTGACCTTACAAGAATAGTGATGCACCATTCATTTCAATCCAATATATGCCATATTTTGGAAATTTGCAAATCACTGCTCCATGGCAGTGAACGAAAATGTACTTCTCTATGTTAGCCCCCAGTCATGTTCTCTAGGAGGATATCAAAAGCTCTCTTCAAAGTTATAAGCCTGGATGGTCACTACTCAACACTTTATACAGAAATTGTTACCCGTAAAAAATTACATTCACCATTAAAACATTGGAGAGCATTTATCAGATAAGATATTCATGTGTCGGGGCAAATATGCACAGCAGATAATTCAGGAAAACGTACACTACCATGACTACCTACTTTAAACTAGTGGATCTTCGGAGAAACTACCTCGGTTGACTCAAATTGCCCTCGCCTCTGCAACAGTATTATTCAGGTAGAAAGTAAACAATGAAATAAAATGGTTGATAATCATGCCACGTCCAATCGAATTTTGATTGGGCTGTGATTGCTAACAACTCATATATCTTATCGCATTTCTTACCTTAAAACTCCAAATACAAGCCTATTCCTTAACTCTCTCTCTCTCTCTCTCTCGCTCTCTCTCCTCTCTGAGCACCTCTCTCTCCTCTCCTTTCTCTCTCTCTCTCTAATCATGCCTCTCTCTCTCTCTCTCTCTCTCTGATCTCTCTCTCTATCTCTTATCTCTCATCTCTCTCTCTCTCTCTCTCTCTCTCTCTCTCTCTCTCTCTCTCTCTCTCTCTCTCTCTCTCTCTCTCTCTGCAATACAAAAGCAATTGGAGGTTTAACATCTACTTAACCTTGTCGCCCATTGGGATGAAACCTACCTAAAGGTAAGGTTAATTGGGCGATGCTATCTCGTTTTATATATACTATTCTACCCCCTCCCCCCACCGCTGACATCATGTGTATTGCGTGATTACGACATGAATCACCAGGCGGGTCACTGTGTGATAACATTGACATCGCCGTTTTCTGCGTTAAACTAATCAATTGTGACGTAGCGTTATATGATGATAGATCTACTTTGAGGGTCAATGTGTTATGGTGTGTTAATATAATAACAATGAAAAGCAGCTCATTGGATCGCTTACTCACTTTTGATACTATACAAATAACAAACTCCCGTACCAAGGTGTCACAACAGTTTTCGAACTATGTGGATACCGCTGAGTTTCAAAACCGTCACCTTACTGGATGAGGGCAACACTTACCACTGTATCGAATTTAAACCAATACGGTCAATTATTGAAGCCTAAAATGAAATTATATCATCTGTATTGGTAATATGTAATGTAGTAACATAGTTTACCACGGTATTGCTTGAAAAATGTAATTTAGTCCAGCACCAATATCATTCGCTGAAAAAAACATATATCTAGATTTCGTAGGCTACACCCTTCAAACGCTGCTGAGAGATCCGACTAAGGAAAGAGTCACATCGGAATTTATTCATGGCATATAAGGGCAGCCTTAAGGTTAGTAGCTCCTTATCTGTGGTTTGAAAAGTAACAAATGCGTTCGCCTGATTCCGGATCCAACTTACATATCACTCTTTGAAATTTAACGTTCCAAAAGAGCAGCCACTCGTTTAGTCCCAATACGATGCAACATTCGAGGGTAATAAATTATTTTGCAAAATGATTGACAATTCGACGACGTAATTAGCATCACACTAAGTGTGCTAGGACCATCCAATATTTTATTATAGTTGCTGAAAATGTCAATGTCCTATGGGATATCCTGTGGTACCAGCTATATTGTACTGAAAAGGATGTGCCTGAAAATGTTGGTGCGAAGGCAATCAAATCAAAAGTACAATTCCCTTGACGGTCTCCTAGATGAACCTTGCTGAAGGTAAGGTTAATTGGGAGATGCTTTCTTGTTCTACATATTGTATTCCATCCCACTGCTTGCACCATGAGTAACTGAATGTGAAGGCAATCAAATTAAAAATACAATTTCTTTGACGATGCACCGTCTCCTAGATGAATCATTTGTGAATACCTTCTGGACTTCGGTAGGTTTATTGGGTCCCTGATAATACGTTTCATAACGAACGACATATATCATACACATACAGTTATTCAATTAAGAGATTCAATAAACATCATTTTATTCATGCTATCTATGTGTCGGTGCATACAGAGGGGGGTTAATGTGAGTTCCTGTATATGAACTACCGCGCTCAATGCTTCAGTCATTTATATGGTGATTCAAAGCTTGATTCCGATGAGATCCTATTCCGCTAGTGTTGCTATCAGCCCATAACAACATTCATCACATCCTTGCAGGTCAGCAGGATATTGTAAGACTTTGTACCATGGGGAACTCACATTATGCATGCATAGTGATGTATGACAATGTGGATAGATGTTGCTTGGTTTTCAGTATCGAGTCGCAGAGTGAGACAAATTTTGCTGTACAACAGTAAGATATCTCAAAGCGTCACTTGTAACGGACTTGTAAAGTTAGTCTGGAAATACCTTTCATGGAAGCATAGTGATCTATGTTCTTGCCATTCGGGTTTTATTTTTCAAATCGCGCACATAGTTTAACGAAAATTTGATTAAAATTTGGAAATCCAAACGCCATTCAAATCGAATTACTGAAAATGATGTAATCATCGGTCACTATTTAATGTATATTTGCTTGTAAGTTAATAGACGCAAAGAAGGAAACGCAGACCTTGACCATCATGGAAAAACAAATTTCTAAATATTGGCTAGTAGTAGAAAGCATCACAGATAAGTTGGTACCTGTCAATATGCAAATACCCTAGTGGTGTATATCAATGATACAATGTCTGGTCAATAGTTCCGTGCTTGCATTGAGGTCGCTCGGTTAAATAAGCGTTATTGCTTCGTTTATTTGTCTTTGTGTTAAGACATTTTGTTTTTGGCTGTAATTTAACACACCTTCGCAGTTATTATAGGTTTTGATCGACCCGATTACACTTAGCCATTTCCTGGTGCTGACACGCATTTATATGTTGATGACGTTGAGATAATCGTTCGCGTACGCTCTTATCTTATGGGAAGAACGCATTGGTAGCATGTTTAGGCAACTATAGCTGCTTCATAGAGCCGGGTTATGATGCTTTCCATCAACCCGGGTCGACCTCACAGTGCATGTTTACTTTTATCGCTTTTCTGCAAGCCAGCAATCCCAAAGCTTCATCGCCATTACTTGTGAACTGATAATGGCTGCAGCAACAGGGGTATAGTTAACGATGCACAACTGTTCTCCAAGATGAATTACAAACCCACACAAAACGACGCTGAAATAGTGGCATCACAAAGGCAATGCAGGGCTAGAAACTAGTCATATATCTCATCGGCCAGTCGGGCCGGTAACCTTGAAATTCTACCGGCCCTACAAATTTTCTACCGGCCCTACATTTTCAGTATAATATAGTAAAAAACAAAATTGTACGCGTTTTTATTGTTTTTAAATATTTTATTCTAATATCAAACGCAACATTCAAATCAATATTTACGAACTTGTCAAAACATACAAAAAGCAAGCATTTATTCAATGAGGTCAACAGCACAATTTTCCAACACACACATACTTTTCCTCATCTACATCATCACTTCTTATATATAGTCTGCGACCTCTTAGTCCTGAAGGCAAGACATCTTCAGAAATGTTGTACCGTTAACAAATCGCATGCAGTTATATAGGTATGCTTACTGATGGCTTGGAAGTCAACTCGCAAGAAACGCCACGCGCGTTACGTAAGTCATACAACTGTAGGTGGGCCTATCGTTAAATGCAATTAGAACGTACTGCATTCGCAAAGCAGACGCGGAAGAAAAGTCACGAGGAGAGCGCGAAGAAAACATCGCGCGCGTATGGGTGATGTTACGTCTTTCCGTCGCGTCACTTACAACTGTTACTGGCGCGAGAAGAGTTGGCTTGTCCTATGAATACCATTCACAGATGATACATGGTAAATCAAATTAATGAATTAAAATAAAAATGCCTTTAGGCGATGGAAAAGCGGTTACATAAAATTTGTCAACAGACAGGAAATGGGGAGTCTCGTTGATTTCGTTGTTGCCAAGTAACCGTTCGACTTATTCAGGTCAGTAGGTGCATGTTGTATTCAAATACGAGAGGCTGCCATTAGATAGCTTGGGAGGGAGTGGGGTGGGCTTTTGTCCATGTTCTTGTCTTCACACCAGATACCGTGATGGGTCAAAATTATACACTGACTGCAGCCAGCTGATCCCTGATCTATGGATTATAAAGTCTTCCCAAACAATCAAGGCACGTTAGTTGTATAACTTTTTCTGTGAGCCTATCTATGCCATCGGTTTATTAAACAGTTTACTTTCAGTTTATACACTGTAGGTCAATAAATTATGCAAGACATGATAGTATACAGCCGGGAAGCTTTCTTATCTGGTGTGTTTGTCGGGTTTATGGTTCAAGCGGCGCTTAATCACGCGAGACCAACTGCTGTTGTATTGAACAGGGCGCGAGGTGTTAGCACGAAAAAATCTACCCGCCAGTCGGGCGGGTGGTTGTGATTATTTACCCGCCCGACTCAAATTTCACCCGCCATTGGCAGGCGGGCGGGTGGTAATTTCGAGCCCTGCAATGAGTTAAACACAGAATCTTTGCTTGCTGCTTGATAGGGTTTTGTCTATCGCCCCTTTGGAATCCAACTCGACTTTCGATGGTATATTTTAGCGCTCTTTTATGAGTGTTCATGTTGTGGTCCCAACAAGGAATTATTATGCAAAATGTACGAAATTTCAATGATGACGTAAGTACCAAATTTACCATGACCATTTATTATATTTGAGATTGCTGCACTGTTTCTTACCCAACTATATATATCCTTTGTCATCATTATATTGTATAAAACAGAATGCACCTGAACATGCATGGTGTTTTTGCAAAGGCAATCACATCAAAAATACAATTCCCTTTGAGGCTGCACTCCACGATGAAAAAGTGATGATTACCCTCTGAAAGATTAATTGAGTCTTTACATTTTAGACGTCAGTATTGTGTCTTGGTTGTAATTTAGTGAAATTTATCATCTCAGTAATGGCCTATGTCAGTCGATCAGTAAATATCCTAATTGAGCTCATGAATGTTAACTACCATACTCAGCGTGGCGTTGTTTATTGTTTTCAGAAACTACCTGAATAGTTTTATGCCTATTTGTGTCCTTATTTGTGATACACTTTCTTTTTTTATCCAATTATTGATATATGACTACGGAATGTGAGTTTAAAAACAAAATGTAAAAAACGATTGAGTGTGTTTTATCATTATTTACCATACGCTGCTCTTTGACTACATAGTAGTGAGAAAGCAGCTCGTTATTTTCGCTGATTTATCGTGATTACGTGGTCACATTAATCCTCGCAAGTGATGAAATGAGCTGTTATGGCGATAGTTACGTATGTGTAAGGAAAAAGAATGGTAACTTCCTTTGAGTATAATTTCATGAATAAAGTTTGCTAAACAAAGGCATTTCTCCTACGCCCATCATAAGAATCCAATAAGCTAAAAGGTATCTGCACCGAGGTTCCAAGTCCACGTCCGGCTTAGAATATTATCCCTAGGATTCATGACTGATGTCGCAATAACCCTACAGTTTGGTCCTTGTATGTGTGGTTCTTAATGTTCGACCGATGTAAACGAACGTTGCGTACCTCACTAAACCAAAATTGAGCATTTGGAGGCATACTTAACCTTTAACCTAACATGACCTTTGATAGCACGTTTACTTATACAGAGAGGTTATTCTGTTATCATATGGCGGTAACTTATTCCGTGTACCATTACCTTTGATCGTGGGCTACTCGTGTTTGTCTGATAGTATTCTGCAAGAATGTCACAGGACGCCTTTTAATAGTTCATGTGACAGGATAGATTCCCATTGAATCAATATTCAGTTGGTTTTTGTAAGACAAATGTAGTTTATAATAGAAGTACATGATTCTGCATACTTAATGGAGCTACTTCAACGTGTACGAGCCATTTGCCTATGTTATATTTTAGTCACAATGTTGTATGTAATGATGACGTGGCAGTACAATCAGTATCACTGAGTTATGAACCATGAATCAAGAGCAATGTGTAGAATGTCATGCTCAAAGGTTAGAAGATTAGTTAATCCCGTCTTCTATCGTCGTGCTTATGATGACTACTGTGACGCTGTTATATACGAACCATTCATCTCAACTGCCTACTGTTGCTGTGTGATTGATACTCTTACCACTTTCCATCACACAGATCATATCTGTTAAGAATACCCGTCGCTCCGTCGCATGTTGACAGGTGGAATCCAACACTTTTTTAAAGTTAAAAATTCGTTCTTTTAATTTGGTCAAGCTAAATGCAATACTGTCTTCCTCAGCCACACAAGATGTATGCGATTCAATACATTTTCAGTTTATCGTAACATGCAAATGGCACTACCCAGCGTACATATTTTCCATGGATAATATGAACATAGTTGCAATTTACCAACACCTTTTGTGCTTGACGAAACCACCCATAAGTACGAGACAAAACGACTTCGTCTGAAGCATAATGGGAGCTATTGCATCACAGATGTCATATGAGGCGCTCAGATTCTTTGATATTTCATGTAATGATTTTCATAATGCCACCTAGCATCTATAAATTTCAAGATTGTATAATTTAGATATCATAAGATACCGTGGGTGTCTCTTTTGCACATTGCAGTCAGGGTTAACGTCCACACCAACACCATAAAAGCAATGTATAACCCATTTATGCCAAAATAATAGGGAATTGTAGAATTTTGTTGGCCACTGAAAAGTATTTATCGCGATGGATGTGTGAGATTTGAGTTACAGTCTAACCATCGTTGAACATGGGTTGGAAGCGTGGAACCTGGCTAACAATACTGCCACCAGCATTCCTCACCCGTTGACTGTGTGCGAGTGTTGACTGAAGAAGACCATGGACGATTATGTTGCTGTAGTCTGGTCCTGACGTCATTAAGGTGTGCACAATGGTTCGGTTTTATGGCTCTCTTCGGAAGACCTCGGATATTTTAGTGTATTCAAGTTCAAAGTGCAATCTCCATGCCGAATAGTTTACTTGGGCACATATGTGTAATGAAACTTCTCTGGGACATCAATGAGAGTTTTGTGTAATTGTATGATTATTTATGCACCGTTAAACAATCATTAAGTCAAATACAATGTCAGGTTAATGGTGTGAATGGCAGACACTAGCGAAGTTACATGACAGCTCCAATGATCATACCTCTTCATGTGACCTGTTAAGATGACTTCTTAATCCCGTTCTGGACGTATATATTCATTTAAGGAATGACATAAAGCATTACCAGTATGGCACGGAACAACTGGCAAAAAGGCCTAACTGATATCTAGCTATCATAACCAGCAAATATAACTCTGATTGAACGCGTACTTTAACAGAGATGAATATGATCCAATTATGCTCTATATTGATTGAGATCAAATTCGGATGAATGTTATACAATTTATTTAACGGCGTCCCTTGGAAAAACCCTTGCCAAATACTAGCAAATCTAGTCTAGTAAAGAAGTGGTAACCCTGAGTTTAGGGAAAGATTGCCAGGGCCTGTTTGCTGTTGTTCTGCTGTGCCAGTTGTCTTGTTGTATTGTACAATAGCTGTGCTGTTTCGATTTTCTAAACTTTTGTGATCTGCCATTATCGCATGTCTTGTGGCTGTGAAGACAGAACCGTCAGGTGAAACACCAACAATAAGTGTGTGATGTAGCATATACAGGGGACAAGATTGTGGACTAGCTGTGAGGCTGCCCTTTGCTATATTACATCATGAGTATCATAAAATCATCACGAGCAAGTATTATTACCATGAGTTGGTGTACTAAATATTGTCCTCTCGTCCATAAGTATAAATCAATTATTTACAGTTTACATACATGTGCCACCCCTGACACGATAATGAGTTTCACTCATTGCGATGATCATAGCTAAAACTGGCAAATACGATGTACATGTATATACGTATTTATGAACGAGAAATATTATGAAGGTGAGATGAAAATGTGGTGACATATATTGTGTCAATTACATAAATGCCAAATAGGTATAATACAGTCATAATGGATACGCCGCTGTTGTTACGTCGTTGTTGACTGACCTATGTTGCTGACCGAAAGAGGTTTATATATCAGGAACCTCGTGAAAACAACCCATGCGTGCTGTATCATCTGACCAAAGACCCTATTTAACCTTTCCTTTCCTCCTTTTTGATTGGCATGAAAACATACAAACTTATTATACCAGCGCATGTTAGCTCAAGTACATCTAATATACTTCTCCAGCCCCTTGCTTTACTATTGATCATGATTGTGAAAAGAGGAACCATAATCATCAACTATCATGCTGTATGTTCTAGTATCCTCATACCACCTCCATGTCAGCTGTCAAACACCATGGTTATTTCGTTTCTTCCCCTTTTCTAATATGCTGGACGGGAAAACATTTTGTATGATTGGCTTAAAAGAATCTGTCCTACTGCATTGTTTGTTACATAAACACCACCACTGTCATTGCAGGTACTCCTCGTTAACTGTGGGTAGTCGGCTTGCTCTTTCACATGCCTGTGTATATGAGCTCGTTACAATAAGAAGAGGTAAATATTGGGCTTGCGTAGGTAATAGAGAACCTGACGGTGACAAATCGCGCCACACTGGACAATATTTCTGGGATCCATAGTGGGGCGTTGGTTTTGCAAACAATTGTAACAAACGTAGATTGGAGACAAAATTTAAATATTTAATCCCAAACATCCTTCGATATTATTGTTTGTAAAATTAAAATTTGAGCATGGAGCATTGATGCCTAAGTCACAGATAATTAAAATGAAAATGTTCAATCTCACCCGCGCTTGTGACAGCTGCTGTTTCGATTTTGAAATGCGGAGATAGCAGATGCAGAGTGTTGTTGATGCTAGTCAGCAGCAAAAAACAGTTTGCTGTGGGTGATGCTATGGTGAGGACTTTCCATACGCGTGTGCCAAATGAGGCTCAAACGTTCCGATTTCCAGATGTTTGTTTTCGTGTAGATCATGCCGTTGTGTCACTGCTAATCAGACGGTAATCAAGCGGTGTAAAATCACCATTACATAGTATTAACGATAGTTGTTATTATGAAAGTATTGGCGATGAAAATCAGCGGTGCATTAAGGTGCCCAGATGAACGTGTTCGTTGTTAGTGACCAAACACCACATCTCACACTGCAGTTGCATCCTGTATAATATTTGCTTACACACTCTTATTCGAAGAATATCGCACACGAAAAGCAACGGAAACATAGGTTTCTATTGATTGCTTTCATTCCGAACTGCATGAACACGAAAACAAAGGGAATATTGATCAATGGAAATATTGTGCACATTGATAGAAAAAAGATCAACGAAAACTTATGAAAAAACAACATTTTTAGATTCTGCAATTTTATATAATGATCGCACATATTTTGTCAAAATCTACGCCTTGTAATAGGCGCATGGTTAGGGTGACATTCCGATACATAAAATGAATTACTGTGCTGGTAACGTTGCTGATATTAAAGGAAATTGTACGTTGCATTTAAGTCAACAAATATGTGCAGGACACATGATTCTGTTTCTCTCTATATGACTCTGTGTTGCTAGTGATGGGCTGCACCGTGCTATGGCAAAGCACAAATCGATTCTTCTTACTTTTTAGATCCCTCAAAATAATCTGCCTTCTTATATTTGCCCTCAACATGCAGCTGCATCGGTATTTTCGTCATCATTGCAGAAAAGTAAACGTTATTGGCCACTGTATGGATTTAATTTGTATGTAGCTTGATGGTCAGCCATAATGTAGCAAACTGACATATCATGGCTTTGAATCATACCATTGTAATAACCGGAGCCTGTTCTGGTTAACCAAATACCAGTTACATTCGTTTGCAATAATGCCACTCATACTAAAATACAGAGAAGCAAAATTCAATACTTGTTTTTTGAAACGCCACAATTGGTTTAACTTCGCCCAATGACATATATTTGTGACTTTCCTTCATTATAGATTACAGCTACATATCTCTGATCCTAACGTGTCGTAACGTGCAACATCATACGACTTGGTTCAAGAAAGTCTGCACCAATTATGTATTATTTTGAGAATATTACCGTGTCACAACTAATGGAGTAAGAACCTATGAATTCTGGAGCGCGTCCTGTAATAGCTAAGCGGTTGCTCGTCTTTGAAAGTTGCAAATCACTAAGTGCATTCATCTAAGTCGTCACTTAACGTAGTATATTATCGTCCATTGATTGGCCAAGAGCTAATCGCCAGTGCCGAAAGGCATCATAACGTTATTATATTATGTAAAAGCCTTCCAAGGTGATGGCATAATCAAATCGCTGTAATACGTAGTCTGTGAAGAATTGCAAGCCTAGGTCAGGGAGCTCCGAGAGGCAGAGATTCAAGAATCAACGAAATGGGCGATAAAAATAAACGTACTCGAAGGATCATTAGAAAAACCGAAGCAATACAGTGAGTGGACGCCATTCCATTCGCATTACTGGTGTTATAGAGTATGATTCGTGTGAGTATACTGCTGTCCTGGTAACCAAGCTTTTTGACGAAATCAATTATACAGCAACAACAGCAACGTCTTCTCAGTAATAATATGTGCCATAATATCAAACATCTATGGAATACTCGCGGTCATCATTACAATCATTAACCACGCTTTGCTATATTAAATATATGCAAATCTAAAGCTGAGTGTGTCAGTCAAAATCATCTTATCCGAGTCACTGATGATAAGACTATGGAACAGTTTAAAACCAGCCGAAAATTCACAGGAGGCGTATGCATGAAGAAACACGAAGCAGCTTGCGATTTTGCTTCTCTTTTCGCCAGAAAAATGCTAATCAATGGATAATTATTGAAATCAAATCTTCCGTCAGAATACAAAAAAAAACTATATACACTGTATAGTAAAAACAAGGCTGCTTTTACCATGCAATTTACTCCAACAAATAAAGAAATAAGCTGAATCAGGTTATTTGCTTGCCAAGAAGGATTATAAGCATACTTAATTGACTTACAATAAAACATAACCCCAAAACTATATGGAAAACTATAAAATAGTTGATAAATGGACATTCGATTTCTCTGCACAGCAATTAATTTACAGATGGTACAACTGCTGCGACCAATAACTATATGATCGCCAAAGAATTCAGTGAACGTTTTGTTAATTTGGCTAAACTATTTAAAAAATTGGTAGTGCTCAACCTTTTAATTATTCGAAAAACGTTTACACACCGAGTGTATTTCTCGAAGCTACTCGAGAGGTTGAGATTAAACATGACAGTCAATATCTGAACAATTGCAGCCCTTGATGGGAAAATATTATGCCACAACCTGTTTAATCAACCCGCCAAAGTATTTTAACGACCACGACTTATATATTCAATCTCTCACTTATAGAAAGGAGTAGTATCAAGATATATTCAATCTCTCACATATAGAAAGGAGTAGTATCACGATATATTCAATCTCTCACTTATAGAAAGGAGTAGTATCAAGATATATTTAATCTCTCACATATAGAAAGGAGTAGTATCAAGATATATTCAATCTCTCACATATAGAAAGGAGTAGTATCAAGATATATTCAATCTCTGACATATAGAAAGGAGTAGTATCAAGATATATTCAATCTCTGACGTATAGAAAGGAGTAGTATCGAGATATATTCAATCTCTCACATATAGAAAAGAGTAGTATCAAGCATTATACAAATTACACACTAAGTCTTTCTGTCTTCTCAAAAACATTAGAGCTGTTAATGTATAATCGAATGTTATGCTTGTGAAGTAAGAATAATGTGATACACCCTATTAGTTTGGTTTTAGGAGAAATCACTCCACACACATGGCATTAGAGTATCTTATAGATACAATAACAAAGGCGTAAAAAATGTAATGACCCTCATTCTTGATCATGTCACAGTTTTCAATACAGTTGATCATATCACACTTCCCACTGTGATATCACAGGAGTAGCTCTAGACTGGTTGACAGGTTGTTTGAATAGTCGACAACAGTATTATATAAAAGATTGAAGTCAGCCAGTTCAAATGTTACATGTAAGGGCTTCCAAGGGAAAGATCCAATTTTAAGACCCTTTCATTAATGACCTTTCAACTCCTTCCAATCACTAATTTAAAATAATGTTTGCTGATACTACCAGTATGGTCTTGAAAGACATTGAACTTAATATCGAGGCTATAATGAATGCAGAAAAAAAAGTTTCGAAATAGTTTAAAGCAAATTAATTGTCTCTGAATATACTTAAAACCAACTGTATATTATTAATGTAACAAGCATCAATTATAATTGCATTTACAGCATATACATTGACGGAGTTAACGTGAAAACTGTTCGTGAAACCAAACATTTTTAGGTGTAACCATTGACCATAAACCACAAATTATCTCTCTGTCAAAGCTATTCCCTAGCATTGCAAATTAAAAGTGCTTCTGATAAAAAGTGAAAGAGCAAACATATGAACCGCCAAATTATTATTTGATGAAATGTGAATAAATTCGTACAAGATTGCATCAAGAGAGCAATTATCGACATATAAAAGCACCACCCAACTTCTATGGTATCTCAATAATTTACAACCCTAACTCAGTGTGTTCATCCGGCTGGCAAGCTACTCAATATTTTAAACCGATATCTAGCCGACGGTAACCGAAAAGTACCCGCAGTTTATAGGGTTGCATTTTCATGATATGTTGTCAACACAACATATGGAACTTCTAAAATGACAACAGGCAAATTATTCTACACCCTTACCCCAAAAGCAGACACATCATTACCAATTAATACATATAAACCCATAACATATAAACTGGTACATAGCAGACTGCATTGTCATAGATTTAAATGTTACGACTATTTTCAAAAGAGCACATTGTGCAATAGCTATAATAAAAGAACCCACAGGTTGCAGAGCACCCTTACATACTTGCAAATGCAGTTTGGTGTTTTCATGACAATGTACAATGATAGTTTTGAAATTTTAAAATGTAATAGCTATCATCTGATTGTTATACACGCTATTGAAATAGAATAAACCGCAAATTCTATATTATATCAAATAAAACATCGTAGCGGTCACACGAGTTATTCCCTACCTATGACAATAATGATTTCATGTATTGGTATCTTTCGATAGATAAAAAAACAGGTTGTTAATTAAGAAGTGGAAATAATGTAAAGCAGGTAGATTTCATGCATCGGGTGGCAGGTAAATTGAATAAATGCTGAACTAAATGATCCGTAAGAGGAAGACGCTGTTATACATATATCGAATACTTTGTGGAATAATTAATGCTGCAAGAAACTCTCTTCGGTAGAAAAATTTGATACCCTATTTTTCGTCACCATTAACTTGCGTGTAGCAAGTGTATAAAACAGCGAGCTTTACACTGCCAAGAAATGAAGGAGTTTGGTGTTTTGCTGCCAATTCCAGCTTTATCATCATATCCCTGTTTTTGCTTCTTCAAAGTGACACTGAACATCAAAGACATGAAAACAATGAAATAAATTATTAACTGCCTATATGAGGTAATCTTCAAAGAAGCTACCATCTGTCGTGTGTGCAAAGCCTTTATTAGCAAGGCTATGTCAGATTATTTAAAAATAGCATTGTTTGCTTTAATGACATGGGCTTTGCGTGTACAATGAGAGGATTTCATAGATTGCTCAAATGTTGAAATATCACTCATAAATTATCCCTTAATCAAGCATACATCAATGAGTAAACTTTGTAATATTAGTTCACGTGGCCTCTAATCAAATAGAACTTGAACTATTCTAATGACTTTATGATCCTTCCATTTAGCAAGGAGCGACCAATGTGCAGTTTCATAAAGTGTTGAATATCACTTTACCTTTTATCTAACGTTACGCAGACAATATGGCGGCTCTTGCCAGCATATTGATTGTCACCAAATTCAATAGTGCTAAGACATTCTATTGTTATATCATGTTGAATATGCAGATATCAAATGACCTTGGCAGGATTAGCAACACATTGAGTTGATTCAACCTCATTCCAACAGAGAGTGGGTATAGGGTTATATGTCACTATTGCGATGCCTATTGGCTATCATGTCTCTACTTACAATCCATTTAGGTTAAAACGGATTGGTATCGTTTTCATCCAAGTATGGAATCATAATTCATCCGCAATCTGTTATACATCTGCTTGCATTATTTGCATAGAAGGTAACACAACATCCAAAAAACGACGCGCAATACAACCAAAGCAGTGCAGCAACTAGCATGCAATAAAGGTCCGCAGCATGTGTAATTGCGTTGCATGTCCTCTGTGGGTTAGAGTTAGGGTGGTCTGGCATCATCCACGCGTTAACGCCTCATGTTGTAATCGCGTAAAATACAGATTTGTTAACATGCTGGTTGTTAGCAATTCATATTATACTCTTTAATAGAGTTAGTTTATGCGAACTGGGTCTTTGTGGCATCGTGTACGTTAAACGGCCAAAGGTGTTTTATGAACTCAGCGCAATCTAATCGCGCTTAAATATCGACTTTGATGATAACATCAGTAAAAGTAGAGGAGTATTGAGAAACTTGGCAATGGGATATTAACCCTCTCTAGTGTCAGGTTTGCGCACAAAATCCAACTGGCCACAAAGTTCTGATAATATATTGCTATGATTAACCTAGTGATAAGTATGTGAAACGTTTTGCCAGTACACGGTCTGCAGAACAGTGTGTCAGAACGTATTTTTTAAGTTGGCATTTCTGTTAACATACCCGATACCACCTCTTAAAAACTGAACTCTCTGTCAATTGGCAGCTGCCAATGAGTTGCATCGAAAGCCTGGAATCTACATGTTCATTCGCTGAAAGCCAGTAAATCTTGAAAACAGCCTCGTGCTAAACAATGCAACGATTTTACGTTGACTGCATTGAACACCGCTCCGTTAAGCATGTTGTGAATTCTCGTTCTATAGCTTGTGCGCAGAAGTTATTGACATATAGGGTAAGATTATTAACAAGAAGCCATATCAACAGCTCTCAACTGCCAAATAACACTACAGGCTCGTGGTCTGCGGCTATCTTAACTTGATCGGGTGAATAGTAAATTTGACGATGAGTTGCGATAAGTTTCACCCAGCTACATTACAACAACCTTACATCCAAACCCTCAATTATCTAGTTGAGTTTGCTTTGCCTTAAACTGATTAAACGTCTTATTTTTTCAAAAGCTTCTTTCCCATAGACCGCTTGTGAACCACATGCGTTTTTGCTACACAATCCCAATGCGCCACGAGGTGCTGATAATATATTGCTATTATTACTGTTTCCGTCAGGTATAATGTGCCTCACTGTGATAATCTAAACTCTACTACTGAAATATAAGAAGGGTTGACTGAATATAAATCCTGGTTAACATATAATTACCAGTTTATACATACCATCAAAGCCATAATACATCGACACTTAGATGGCCGACTACAACTCGAGAAGATTATGGAGCCTAGGCTCTATGATGAATCACACAACGTTGTTGATTACCATGAGAACTTAGTGCCTTGCTAAAGGTCGTCTAAAGGTCGTCTAAAGTTCGTCTGTCGTGCAGTTGGTGGATCACTTTAGAGACAAGCAGTGGTCCATTGGCGCACCGGGCACACCTACATTGTGTTTATTCCTGACGATGCAAGGTATTAATATGGAGACGGACTCGCTCAAATTTAAATGTATCGAACAAGGTTTAAAACGCGATTAAGAATATATTTGATACCGAACAGTTCAATAACAAGGATGCCACGAGTGATCGATCAATGTTGTACCTGCCATGCATAGGAATCGTATACTCTAGTGTGAATATCACCTCTCAATTGGATATCCATGTTACGCTTGGACCAGGCATCAAGCTGATAGCATTCATCCAGAAGAGCAATATATCACTTTTATCGGCTCGGTTATGTTTGCTTGAAACAGGCCGAGGAGATGGATGAGTTGTACATAACTTGATACACTAATGAAGCGCGAGTCTGACAATCTTGGTATGCGGTTAATATTTCACTTTGGTTTTTGCTAACTCTATTTTCTTTGCATCGATGAATCATGGGTGAAGATCCTGTTTGCTGATGTGAACAGTCTTTATCCATACGTTATCATAGCTTATATCTACCATGATATATAAGGATATCATATATTCTACTATTACATTACCTTACCATCGAATTCTTATAATACAAGAAAATGTTCCAACCCTTCATGAATAAAACAAAAAACTATACACCAAAGTTGCATTAATTTCATCACATTGTGTCATCCTGGAAGTAGAGGCGCACCTTGTATGCTTTGCGTTGTCACGTTTATGACGAATATACCGAAGCGTTCATTGATCATGCTTACACTTGATACACTCACGGCGAGGTTATTGCACAAAGCGTTCTCTAGACATTGCTAAAACAAATTTTATGTTGCTCACATCTTAACAATAAATTTTCGTAGGCAATGCCATTATCATATAGGTACAACATGTATAGCCGTCTATGGATATGAGATCTGAACGACCTCATTTCTTTTTGTGCATGCATGTGATATTAATGTGGGTAAGAATTTCCTGGTTTCCAGCTCTATAATGCTGAATTAGTGTGCTGATAACGAAAAGGTCATTAAGGTTCTCTGATGTACATTGAATCCACAAACTGGTTTCATGAATATAAAGAAGTGTAACACAGATTACCTGTATAATGCTAGTAGAAATGTACAACGTTCCTATACCTCATCCGTCCTATATGCACAGGGCACTAACGAGACACCCAGTTGGGACACGGTGTACCATCGTGTGACCGTCTGCGTAGCAGTCTACAATTTGTTATGCTAGATACGCCACATGTTCTGTGCTCAATTGCATCCGTACCTCCTTTCTGTCTCAGCATATGCATGTTATGGTACCGAACACAGCAGCAAGCCAGTATCGCGGTTTATCTTTTGTGCATAACAATGCGGTCGTGGTTACCAAGTAGATAATCGATGGAGTTCCGTACA
Organism: Urechis unicinctus; assembly: GCA_034190875.2. Lineage (NCBI taxonomy): Eukaryota > Metazoa > Annelida > Polychaeta > Xenopneusta > Urechidae > Urechis > Urechis unicinctus. The sequence continues at coordinate 32,958,177 of CM067343.1, forward strand.
TAACTACATACTGTGAAGCGTATGTAAACCATCGTGTGACAACAATCAGCTGGTAATGTGTGGAATGAGGCAGCGAATGTCAGCGTGCTCATGAAGAAAGATGACCGTCTTAGTTCTACGCTATAATCACGACTCGTGGCGGGGCGTTGATTTTCGAATAAATGGATGTGCGTTAATGTGACGTAACATTGAGATAAGGCTTGTTCATTTATAACGGATGGATGGCAAAAGGTGCATTCTTGTGCTGTGCAAGAAACAGCAAAATGTCCGAATATGGTTACCTGAAATAGGTGTGGGTTGTTTACGGGTTTATTGCAAAATAACTGAGAGAGATTATGTGGTATGCTTTTGGCACGAATATGACACGCGTTTTCCGATAAAGCCGTCCATTCCCTGAATCGAGTAATTTTTTAAAGCACCATTAGTTGTTCTCGCAGAGAGAGTGTGTTATCAAAGTATTTAAATATGTCCTTTTTTTTGCACTGGTGATTCCTGCAACGGATCAAACCTATTACGATAAGTAATATCACTTCCGTCTGATTCACCGGAGTTGCATATTTGTGATAGACTTTGATATAAATTTCAATGTCTCAGCTGCTTTGTATCTTACATCGTATTATTGCAGTTCCCTTCGAGGCAATAGTATTTACGATGATGCAGTGTTCAAAGCCATAGTATGTGCTAAACTTAATTTTAACATTGGAGCACTGTGCTAGTTTCATGTAATCTTAGAAGGAAATCACAAGATGTTTAAATCATGTTACAGAAGACATTCCCATGGCAGCTATTTATCATTGTTTGTAAATGATTTTGTCTGGAGATTGGATTTTCTAAATGGGATTTGACAGATTCACTCTGTATGGATATACATATATGTGTAAGATTAATTCGTCTACATCAAATTGTGCGGCATTGGCAAAAATTGTGACTCATCAATGAAAAAACACATTTAAAAAAACTTCCTTCCTGGTGTTACACTTGTAAAACGTTAATCGGTATCTTATGTTCTTTATGGCATTCTATCATATCGCTTGAGTGATAAAGTCGATATACTGATGCATTCCATGCACGGGGTTAGTTAATGATGCTCTGTACCATTTAGATGAATTACAGACGCATGCAATATACTAACGGCGCTGAAATAATGGCTGCACAAAGCGATTGGTATTGGTTGCTTGCGTGTCGCTCCCCTGGGATCCTTGACGCACCCAAAACCACAGCGACACATTAAACAAGACGACACTACATTCGATGGACTATTATCAGCCTAATTATGGTACAGGCTTTTGTTTCATTATGTGCCCTCGCGTATTACTAGGTCTGTATTGCGCGTACCCGACGAGCAATTATAATTCAAATTTGTACGACATTTTATCGATGACTTTGTACCACAACGCATCTACCATGACCATTGATTGTATCCAAAAAATATAAGCAGCACTTTTTACAAAACAAAATAAAGTATTTGTCATTATTTCTATTGTACTGAACATGGAATCACATCAAGAAACGTTATCTTCACTCCACGACGACAAATCCAAGACAACCTTCTGGCAGGTAAATTGAGTTCCTGAAATTACATTTTGAACGGCAGATGTTTTGTCTTTGAAAGTAATTTAGTGGAGAGATTCATCATCTCAGTAATGGGATAAGTCTGTTGATGCATAAATAGCCCATCTATACGGATGTCTAATGTTCCTATGTAGTAAATGAACCGTTTATTTCGATTTGCTGCTGTTGCAGTTGATACTCGTTACACACTGCGTAAAATAGATGGTATCTGTAGAGATTACTCGTCATCGCATCGTGTGTTTTCAGCAGAAATCTGCTCTCGTCTATCCATATTAATAGCATCGTTTATTTGTCATCTACGGCATAATGGGATATATTGCACCGCTTATCTCGTGCTCAATGCTGGGCTTCTTTTATATCTGTTATAATGATTTCTTAATATCAGCTAGCACCCATAAATATCACGATTGTTTAATTGTGAAATATCACAAAACGCCATGGGTGACTCTTCCTATGATTTCAATCAGAATTAACCTCGACACCGACACCATAGCTGCAACGTGAAACCCATCTACGCGGTAGTGATAGGAAATTGTATAAACTTGTTAAAAATTGGAAAAATCCTATATCGCGATGAATGTGTGGGGTTTTTGTCAAACTAAGATCCTGGCAAATCGGCCTGTCAGCTAGAAGCGTGGATCCTGGCTAGTGATTGCGCCCCCGTTGGAATCACACGAGTGATGAATGCGGGAAACCGCAGAAGATGCTGTTGCTGTAGTGTACTCGTGACGTCACCAGGGTATGCACAAGGGTGCGAGTGGCGTGTCTGGTAAGAAGCCGTAGTAATTTTTTGTTTATTCAGAGTTGAAATTGGCAACTGAAAATCAGACTAAATATGTGAATTCGATGTATAGATGATCAACAAAAACTTCTCCCAGGTTCCGCAAATGTCACGTCTGTGCAAATAGAAGACAATCGCACTACAACAGTCGCATTGCAAATAGATACTGCACACCAGACTGTTTACGTGATATTAGTAATGTGGCGTTATGTATCCACAATCTACGCAGCCAGACAGCTTGCGACCAGTGGTGTGGTGTTATTTATCCACAATCTACGCAGCCAGACAGCTTGCGACCAGCGGTGTGGTGTTAATTATCGACAATCTACGCAGCCAGACAGCTTGCGACCAGTGATGTGGCGTTATGTATCCACAATCTACGCAGCCCGACAGATTGCGACCAGTGATGTGTGTGATGTAGCGCAGACACAGATCAAGTAAAAAGTGTCGTGCCTCAGGGGTCCGTTCTTGGGCCTTCTTTCTTCACTTCATTAATCACATTGCGAACATTTCGACTAATGTACCACTACTTGCCAATGACACAGATAAAATGATCAAGGATGTGAACCTTGAGTAGCAGAAACTGGTTAATTGGTTAAACACTAAAAAATCATCACCAACAAAACGCACTATGTTATATTTAAACCTGGTCGTAATATTGTCTCTCCCACCACCAACTTTACGTAAACTTTACATTAACAAACAATAGGTGAATCGTGAAGAGTCAACAACCTGTTTTAGGAGTAAGAATAGACTTGAGACTATCTCTGAGTCAGCATATCCATTATAGCAAAATTAAAATATCCAAAAACAATGGTGTCTTATGCAAGGCTTAAAAGTATTTAAAACAGTTAATCGTGTAACATTATACTACTCGTTTATTTATTTATCAATACTGAAGCTCCAAAAACGATGTTGCACCTCTTGCTAGATCTTTCACATTATTTAAATCACTTCATTTTCTCAGTATTAGACTAGTGTATGAATATGGTGCTATAATCCTTATGAACGAAGTGTATATAGATAATATGCCACTTGTGTGCACTAAAAGCAATCTATCTTGTTCATTTGCTTCTTTTAAATCAATTCTTAGATCACATATTTATGACTAATGACTGACATTTATATAGTGATGTATTCGTCTGATTTATATTCAATGTAAATATTGCAAATCATTATTAATATCACACAGGAGTGTTCTAATGATAATTATCAACCATGCACTGCACTTTTCTTGCACCATCAATTGAATATGGAAATGATACAAGGATATCCACATCATCAGATGTCACATCCTCATTGTTTTCAACATCTATTATTAATGGAATCTGTATGAATATATATCCATTTATCTATATATCCATCTATCTGTCTATATATTTCTAGGCTGAGCTCAACTTTGTTACATCACAACATTAGTATCACACAATCATCACGACTCTATACTATACTATATTCTGTCCATTTCTCTATCAATCCGCCCGTGCGCTTTTCTAATTCTCTACCGCATAAGGGTGTGTTTCACCCCACACGATCGTAAGTGTCGGACAATGCGATGCAAACCTAGCAAATACGCTGTAAACGGGAGTCGGAATTTGTGATGCCATACATAAATATATGATATTTTAGTATAGTTTTTTATTTTTCCCTCCTCGGAACTTTAGGCTTAATCCACTCATGGACATACCGCTTGTCTTACACACGCTGATAGACAGATGTTGCTAAGGTAAGGCGAACAGAATACCGGAAGTAGAGCGAATTATGGCTATATATCTGTAACCTCGACAAAACAGACCAGGTGTGCAGCACCATCCCACCTGAGACCCTATTTCACCCTACATTTCCTCCTTTGCCGACACCTTGATAGTACATATACTTGTTATACCAGAGCAACTGTATCGTGGGAGAAATGTTTGACATTTGAGCTCATGAATAAAGAATATGTTTCTCTACACACAAGGTGTGCCATGAATCATGATTATGATAAAAGGCACCTGCATCACCAATTAATATGATATATATTTCTGTATCATCATACAGGGGAATAGGCATCACATGTTGTGTGTAAGAGCCGCAGTGATCCATTATTTTGCTTGCAATCACAAAACTCGAGGCTCCCTGACGATTGCTTCCGGTGTCCCGATCAGGCATCCGACGTGTGGTTCGCTATTGAATTTTGTACGGCACTCAATGTTTATTAATGCCCATTATCAATTTAGCATTAATACTTCATAGAAATATATTCTGCAATAAAATGCGCGCTCATGAATATATTTCATATATATTATAGCCAAATGAAGTTATATGTCACCTTCCTGACTGCATCACAAATACCTAGTATGCCTAAAATTATTCTAGTCTATAATGGTTCCACAAAAACGTCACACATCATGTGTTCTGGCTGATGTAAAAGTGACGTGTATAGGATTAATGTTGAACGTAATGTGTGCATATTGCTTTTCGTAGCTTCATTTATATATTATATATATAATGTATCTGTATTTTCTACCAATGTAGCATGTTGCTTACTAATGATGTTTACCACTACAAATTGGAAACGGATGACAGTGTTTACTTCGCCTGCATTGACCGTTACTTCATTGCCCTTTACTGCAATGCAGGAGGAGGATGCATTCAATATACTTGAATTACAGCTATCTGTTATACTGCATTGTTTGTTCCATGTTACATTACTCCATGTGAGCTGTTGATAAATGTGCTCTTACACCTACCTGTGAGTAGTATGCAGGTTATACGAATAGGAAGCGGGGTGGGGGGATACTGTGTCCGTCGGTGAGTACCTCACGGTCGTTGGCAACGACATTTTAGCTAAACTACATTTTCTGCAACGCAGCCATGCCGACATAGCGATTCCTCAGTCTGAAGAAACGCCTGAAAAACATTGCCTAAAATATGTATTTCGTGCTATACTATGGCCGACAATATTCACCTTACAATTGGAAATATAATCCCCCAATAACACACGCATTATCTTTCAAATGTCCGAGAGGTCTTCAAATCATTGCTTGTGGTATTGTATTCAACTCCATATGCTGTGACAGCTACCACAATGCATATCATCCAGGTTTTCTATCATCATAACAAACCATCGGGTCCTTTGGTACATTATTCAAATAGTTGGATGATACGTTATGATGACTTGACATCTCTCACATGAGCATTCTTTCTCATCCACTGAGTGCACTGTCAAAAAAAGACAACAGCTGTTTTACGTTCCATATCCTCGACAATAAGAAACCTGAAGACATTTGGGGATTTTAATAAAGAGCATTTGAGCAGCACGTCTGACGACATGAATTGCAAATGAAATTATGAAAAACGATCAACCAAATAGCCTCGTGAACTTCTTGGACGTCACGTAGTTGTACTCATATATGGATAGCAAAGAATAGTCGTCTGTCAAAAATATTACATTATGTTGCTTGCACAGTTTGTAGCAGGGGCGTATTCTGTGTGTCGTAGTATTGAAGCCAGATAATCTAGTATCAATTTATGTTATTATACATGACATAATGCTGCTATGTAGTGGTAGTTCAACATACCTGCACAGTATCTGACTATCCGTGTGTGTGTGTGTGTGTGTGAGTGTGTGTGAGTGGGGACTTACTCTACTCTGCTTTTAATGTTTCAATCTTGAAGCATCACTCCCAAGTCGATTACAAGACCCACCAGGTGGAGTGGTGGGGCGTTTGGGAAGTTTCTACCGAGCTCGCATGGATGACGCAAGCAAATGTAACAACGCAATAAGAATCGGTTCGATCGTTTAATCACTTATCGAAAATCGGAACTCTGGAATTCCTTATACTCAGACGTAGCTAGATCCAAAGAGCTGTGGCGGATAAATCCATAGAGTTATCCCTGGGTCATAACCACAAACATCCTGCATGTGTTCCGACGTCACCTCCACTCTGTGCTTCCTCCTTCATCTCATGTATGTTACCTGGTTCAGGTGCGTGGTACTCATCATTAAAGAAATGCTATCATTTGTTGTATGGCAACTGGAGACCTTTGATATTGCCACATAAACTGTCTATATTTTGGTTATGTTACAATCAAGTGGTTGTGAAGCTTAGTACGGGATGTGCGGTGTACATGATTTTAATGTAGGAGTGTTCGTTACGGTATATTACCGGACCGCCATGTGGGCCTCAGCCTGTATCCAACTCACTGTCAAGGCTACAGTATCATGAAACGCTGAACACATCGCTATCATTTCTGGGAACATGTGCAGCGGGTGCGTGCGTACGTAATGATGGGACGTTATGACTGGACATATTTTATATGCATCATAGCTTCGCACAGGATTAATACGTTATGAGCGATTGCGTGAATGCTGCTGTTTATTTTTGGATTTGTCGCATAAGTAGTGATAACCTGCTTTTATGAGCTGTTAAAAAACCACGACGCTCATATACAAAGAGTCTATATCTGGATACGTGTGTTCTCGTGTTTGTCGTCAAGCACGAAGGTAATATTTCTTGTCACATTTATCCCTATATGTGTTGACACAATACTCCTACACTTAAAACATTTGTTAATCGACCAGTTTATGAAGTTGTCATATTCTATGTGTTCTGTGTGTATCTTACAGAGCGAATTTTATCTGTCACTGATGCTACCGAATGCGGGCGCGCGTACTTTTCGTGTTATGTCGCTGGATCTCCAGTGTCACCTTACATGAGCCTGAATACTTCCACCGCACCTGCCACTGCGATCAGATCAAATGGCAGCCTCACAGTAGCCCTACAAGACGTCTACGTCTTACCGTTTTTCAAGACCACATGCATTGCCCATGCGCAGAATGACGAAGTCTAATGCTAAGCCCGGGGGGGGCACTTAAGTGTAAGGATATAGTATACATGTGCCGCACGAAGGGGGTGGTTTTTTCGACATCTCGACTTTTACGACGGGTTAGACAATCGCATAATACCTTGTACGATGGAGTATACTTTTTCTCATTCTCAACGAGTTCAACGGGTACGGGATTTCGAGGTCCCGCGGCACACTCCTATCCAAGTTAGGGTAAGTGCCCCCCACTTGCGATGCTAAGGCAATGCGGGAAATCGCGAGAATTAATAGTTTCCAAAATGGCAGACTTCGTATCGCGATTTGTTCGGAAACGAACTATCGATGGCATTTATTGAAGAATAGCGTCGAGTGGTGGTAAGTTTTTTGGAGCGAAAGGTCTATTTTTTGTAAAGGCTCTTGATATATGTTATTTTCTAGGTGCGAAATATAGCCCTTCGCGAGATATAGCCCAAACGAGATATCGCAGACTTGTGTTTAATGAAACTTCGTAACGGTATAAATTCATGTTACCGTTACGACCGGAGCTAGCCTCACAGGTGCAATCATATACCTGTACACCGCGACAAACTAAAGCAATTCTTAGCTGGCAAACTGGGGCATTACTTTTGATTTCTCCCTGTATTCGCATAAACATGTTTTAAATGTGAACACATTACACCAGGCAGCCATTGTTTTCAACACATACGGGTATAGGGAATGTAGTTACAAGTGGAACTGAAACAAGATGCTTCATAAAAACAAGTAGCATGTTTCCGTACGAGTTTTATTAAAATGATCACCAATTTGACACAATTACAGTAGGAATAACATTTTTAAATCCAATCAATTACTTTCTTATCAATATCATTTCTATGTGATCCTAACTAGCACTAGCAATTCCAGATGCTGTTTATTGGTGACTCCACCAACCGTGGCGTAATGCACTATGTTACCGAGCATGTCAATTGCTCCCTGACCCAATGGGACAAAACACACAACATCCAGATCTACGATAATGTCAACCATGGACGCACAAACCTCAGCTCTGCCTATTACTCCCTGCGCCTCAAAGGCCCTACTTATTCTCAGCCCTGAGTGGACTAATTGGCAGGTGCATACTATTAAAGTGCTTCTTTAACAAGCTACAAATTAGTATGCGTCTTCGACTCAGTCAGGAAATATCACTGTGCTTTTTCTTTACGTGAGCGTAATTGGTAAAAACTCAACCTTTTTAATTTTGCAGGCTGTTGTCTTTACCGAACAACACGAAGACGAAAGAGGACGCAGTAGACACACTGGGGGCAGGTTTCCTTCAGAGAGTCGGCGGTCATTGCTGTATTACCCTGGAAACTAATGAAAATATTATGACCTAAATAGCATGATGTGTACAACGTTTAGGTTGTCAACGCTGACAGAACAATAGTCTCTCATCATCTACAGTATGGGCCTGGTCGCGCTCGCTTTACGCTGGGGTTTACTAGGGGTGGGGGTTGACAGCGTTAATTAAGAGCGGCAAGATATCTCGAATTAATGCAGGGCTATTGTACCTGCCACCGAAGACTATATTAACAGCATTCCTTCAACCAATATATCAAATGCACCACGCACGAGACACCTGTCAATAGGGGGAGGAGCAGTACTCACTATCGCTAATATAACTCCTGTGTTAAACCATGCATTATTTGGCAAATATCAAGCATTGTTCAATACATTTTCCTGAAATGCATGATGTTGTTTAATATAGCACTATTTTCCTTTTTATCGCTACCGATAGGTTGGTTTCTCATTTGCTGAATATCAGGATAACTACTTCATATGTGTGCAAAGTAAACGATGTGAGGACGGTTAATTTTGCATTCATTTTAAGGAAGGGGGCGAGAATGGATTCGTTGAGATACCATGCTGTCCTGCACACATACGTATATTTTATATAGTGCTCAATAGATTAAAATAAAGAGATGCTACCCCCAGTTATATGCTTGAAATATAGATATATATATATATATATATATATATATGTATATATATATATATATATATATATATATATATATATGCATATATATATATATATATATATATATATATATATATATATATATATATATATATATATATATATATATACCATCTCTTAAAGAATATTTCTGACTGAAACTTGATGACCTGGTGTATAGATACGAGAGGAATTCTCAAGGATCTGGTCATTGTACATTTCCAAATCATTATTTCATAGGTACCTGCAGCCGCGTAGTGTGTACGGTACACCTGTTGCCATGCTTTGGCTCGGCATTTACTCATAAGAGCCAAGGTGTCAATGTATTAGTTTGATACAAAATCTACAATCAAGATTATATAGATAACCCCCGCATTTAAATCGCTGATGTCAAAAATGCTTTGAAATAAAACCTGTATGTAAAAATAACAATGGGAAACTATCTTATATCTTTGAGGGTCTTTATTTTGTAATAGAATAGAAAATATTATCAAAATGTACAGATAATAATAACGTCTATATATCCATTGATATCACTCTTAATACCATCAATAGTGAGACAGGTCAATCGGACAAATAGAAACAACAATCACTCTCAACAATCAACAGCTTAAAATGTCTATGGTGTAAATGTTAGACAAGGAGTAAATCACCTGAACGCCATGCAACTTGATCTGACCATCAAAACATAAAGTAATGGTGAACAGAGCACACTGCAACATATCTATACACCTAAAGAATGCAAGTAATGCGTAAAATGTGTAAAATATGACATAGATAAACTTGCACCATCATGATGCAAGCTTATTGACACAACATCTTCATGTTTATATCAACAACAAGATGGGAAAGGCAATGCTGGAGTATCTTAGAAATATATAACACTTCACACAGCTATTTGGAGGTGATACAAACATTACAATAACGACATTTGCCATACCATCCAACATCCATGCAATTTAAGGTATTGTAATGCAAAATGACGAGCGCTCTTATAACACAGCACACTCCCAACACTCGAGGCAACATATATTAAAACACTAATTGATAACGTTAACTGCATGATAATCTACAACATCATAATAATATTTTAAAAATGCCACAACATGACAATGGCTCTGTGTCAACATCAGAAGGAACGAGGCAGGTTCGACGACTTGCTCGCGCGCTTTTGAAATATTACCTAGTCCCAGTCGGTATGGACCGCAATTCCATACTCGTCTGGTCTTGTGGGATGATCAAACATGGAGTTCACAGTACCGATAGATAGAAACAATCAGCATTTTTTAATCAACTTTCTAAAATCACATCCTAAACCATCCTCAGAAGCAGCATGGAATGTTACAGCACTACGCATTGCACAAATAATAACCGTTCATGAGCAAGACCAGCTCCAAGGTGTGTGGTTAGTAAGATCAAACTATCTAGTAAGTTGAGTGCCTGACATTTAAGAGTGTAAACATATTGAACTATGATACATTCCTATAACTCAAACAAGGCTAAAATGAGCTGGATATTATGACTCCAATAAGACACACTGCCTGACAATAGCATAACAATTAAAAATACCCCCTTTCTTTTCATACAAAAGAAATGAAGCTTCTTCAGCATACGCTGGACAGTTACCGAGTGCACACAACAGCACAGTAGCTCACTCTTTCAGTGGAGGATACAATATGCAAACAATACACAATTCATGTTATATCTATTGGGTGAGGATTTTGCTGCATACCCTGTGGTGGTGTGAGACCTAGATATATATAAGGGAACAATGCATTAGTAAAAAGGAACAAACCTTAATAGCATACCATATCAAGGGTGCAATCATATGCAGCTGCAGTCACATTTATACTGCCTTATACAGAAGCACAGCCAGCAGACAACACATGAACGCATTCACAAATATAAGCTTATAAATTATTATTTCATGACATGAATTTGTTGATGGCATTGCTTTCATAGTATAATACAACTATTGAGACCAAACCGTATTCGGGGAAGATTAGCTTCACTTATTCAGAATTCAAAGTGGTCCTGCTACCAACAACTTAGCTACAAGATCAGTATTTCACAACTGGAAGACTACTCCACATTATTCATCTTAAGCTTTGTGAACTATTGATGGATCTTAAATTTTTGCTCCAATTGGTATCTTAAAAGTATCAAGTAGTTGCTATGTGGGGCATTGACTTAACTTTTCCCTGCATCCAGCACACTCTGTGACACATGTCACTAGGCTGCCTCCTTACGTCTCTTAGTACTGCTACGGTGCCCATGCCATTGTGTGCGTCATTACAGCTGGTGACGCTAGATGTAAATTGTTAAAAGTGACTATGTGGTAAGAATGGCATTTGTGAAACTGAAACCATCAAATACGTCCTGGTCCAATGTTTTCAGCAGATCTTTATCAGGCGGTGTTAAACAAGCTTTCTCCATGGTAAAGTCTGTGTCAAAGTAGCTAACATCATTGGCAGATTTCTGCAAAAGAGAGAAACCAATAAAGTTATCCTATGCTTCAGTCAAGCTAGGGAATATATGTGCTCATCTAAATGATGACATCTGACCGAAGAAGTACTCACAATTTTTGGTTTGAAGGGTGGTTCTATTTCTCGTTTTTCTAGCCGCTCCCAGTTGATGGTTTTGAAGAAAGGCTGAGCTCTGATTGGTCCAGCTGAACAGGCCGGCATACCAAGGCGAGAAATAGGGTCGCGATCAAACAGCTGTAAGAAACAGAATGACATAATCACTAGCAGGAAAAGAACACATATTCTATCTTACCATTCTACAGATATTGGTGACAGGGACCGGTCCTTCATATGATAAACATATCCATGTTTTGTCTATGAATACTATTCAAGGTATATAAATGATGCTTTTTGGTTTCCTATGTCTCATTTCTGTTGCCATGAGTACAAGAAGAGACATGACCACTTACCAAACTGATACAGTTTGATGCGTCAGCCTTGAGGAATTTGGGATAGTGTGGTGTGTCATGGCAGATAGCATGAAACAATTCATCCTCCTCGTCTCCATGGAAAGGAGACTGGCCAATGAGCATCTCATAGAGAAGCACACCGAAGGACCACCAGTCAACAGCACAGTCATACTTCAGGTTTTTCAAAATCTACAGAGCAACAAAACAGAATTAATGTTATAGTATTGCATCAAATATAACTCCGAAATGATTTATGAAATAGGTTTAATAATGGACAATTGTCCCGGGTCTTCGTGAACCACTTAAAAATAATTTAATCCAACACTTGAGTAAATTTCCATTAACCAGGGAGACAAAGATAATCACATTCCAATCAATAACATGAGATGATTACCTCAGGAGCAATGTAATCAGGGGTACCACAGAAGGTTGACGCCATCTTGTCACCCACAACATTCTCCTTGCACATGCCAAAGTCAGCTATCTTGATATGACCATCTTTGTCAAGAAGAACATTGTCCAACTTAAGATCCCTATGGAACAAAAAAGTGAACATTATAATACCAACACATAATCGTTTGAAATATAGACAAAATGCACCGGAACAAATGTGTATGCCAATAACAGTGTAAAATGACCTGCCAACTGATATATATATATATTCTCTGTTTGTGTATATATATATATATATATATATATATATATATATATATATATATATATATATATATATATATATATATATATATATATATATATATATATATATATATATATATATATATATAAAATATTCCTTACTTATCCCAAAACTCAATAAGAAAAATTGCAATTAAGTTACCTGTAGATTATGGCCTTTTCGTGTAGGAATTGTAGGCCTAGAACGATCTCTGCAGCATAGAATCTGGACCTCTCTACATCAAAGCGACCAGCTTGCTGGATGTGGAACATGAGGTCTCCACCGTTAAGGTATTCCATCACGAAGAACAAGTGACTCTGCACACAGAACTTCATTCATGATGTGCTTCAGACAACACATTGTAATTATTACTTATATTCATTCCATGGGCCTAGCTGACATGCACATGCTATGCTGCAACTGTGTCTCCGCAGAACTGACTTAGGTCCAACCTGACACTACAATAAGATGATACTACCTAAGCTTACACAATAGTAAGCAGAAACTGCACTAAGCTGACACTTCATTAACCTAACATAACACTGAGGGGCTGGCTGAATCTGATGTCATACCACCATTTAAACCAGCGACTCACAGCTGACTGGAAGGTGCTGTGTAGATGAGTCAGGTAAGGATGCAGGCAGCCAATAGCCAGCACTCTCTTTTCAATCATGGTGCACTCGACATCATCGTCTTCCACCACCACATCTTTCTTAAGCGCTTTGACAGCATAGTATTTTCCTTCACCTTTCAATTCTGCCAGCAATACCTGGAACCGTGACAGATCATCTCATCAATGCCCCACCAATGATACTAATGATGAACACAGTCTCATATATATATATATATATATATATATATATATATATATATATATATATATATATATATATATATATATATATATATATATATATATATATATATATATATATATATATATATATATATATATATATATATATATATATATATATATATATATATATATATATATATATATATATATATATATATATATATATATATATATATATATATATATATATATATATATATATATATATATATGCATATATATATATATATATATATATATATATATATATATATATATATATATATATATCTCTATCTATATATATATATCTATATATATATATATATATATATATATATATATATATATATCTCTATGTATACATCAAGGCAGATACAAAAATTGGCCTATTCTTCATATATATATATATATATCACCTGAGCTATGTATACATCAAGGCACCAGATGATTGGCCTATTCTTCATAGGTATTATAGAATATTCATCAATATACATGTAGGACACCACAAAAGCCTCATTGCGAGATTGTTACGCAATTAAAGATCTATTTTCACCATGCCCAGATGAACATAGAATATTAATAGCTCATCATTTACGCAATTAAAGATCAAACCATGCCCTTTAAAACTCATCTCAAACTCATCGATTCCATCTAAGTGCATCATTTTAGGTTCATACCTTTCCAAAGCTGCCCTTGCCAAGGACTTTAAGGAAGTTAAAGTCACTGGGTGTGAATTTTTTGGTGCGGTCGGTGAGTGAGGCATGCTTGAGCTCCCAGATGGCTTGGTAATCATCATCTTCCTGAGGACACACAGATTATTGTAGTTTCCTCGTTTATTATTCTCCTAACCAATCCATCAACAGACGGGTTCTTGTTTACTTTCCTCACCTGTTCAGTAGACTGGCCATTGTCACCTGGTCTAGCCCCAGGCGTGCTTTTGAAGCTCTTCACACTTTTATACGCTTCGCAAGAATCTTCTGGTTCACACCACAAAGGTTAGATATTTTCTGTTCACATTTCTTGTGGCTATTTGTTCCACATTCTGTAAAGGAAACACAAATATTTTGAAATAATCGCATGTGTTTTATTGGTTGTTATCAGTACTGAACAGATGCAATAAAGCAAAACCAACCTGAACATTTGAGTCCTTGTCTGAACAAACCATAGAGAAGAGTTCCGCAGTGATCACAGAAAGTGGGGGACATATAGTTGTGAACTTTGAACCTATGTGGGATATTGATGTTAAATCGCTCTGTCAATTTCTGCAAAGGATAGAGTCAAAAATTCAGAGATAGTCAATGAAGGCATCAATCTTTGAATAATAGTTTATTTGTTGTCTTTTTGCAGTTAAGAGGGCAGACCTTGGTATCACGGCTCTCTTTGGCGCTGCCAGGACATACATTAAGGATCAGGTCGTGGCATTTCTTATGTACAGCACAACTACATACTGAAATAAACCAAGCCAAATGTTCATATGTTAATGAGTGATGGTGTTAAATGGCACGTCAATGTACGGGAATAGACTACAGCTGATTTGTGTAGCAGTTGTCAGGCATAGTACATCTTGATCAATAGGATTTAGGACAGAGGGACAAAAATATTGGATGATGGACAGAGGGACAGAAATATTGGATGATGGTGATGTCCATCCATTGTTATGGTCTGTTCAATGTGTATGGTGCTTTATTTATCATGTGAAGAAGCAAGTGTAGGGTGTGATTTGCATGACACGAGTTCCACAGTGAACCTGTGAAGTATGGTGTTAATTGAATTGGGAGCCGTGAAGGAAGGTGCACGATGCCGTGTGAACGTTTATATGCATTACACCACGGTTTTTTCTGAGGTGATGCTGGTTGCATGGGGTGATGTGTAATTCTGAGTGTCATGTCACAGAGTTGTGTGTAACATTGCATGCAATGCCTCTCAAACTATGATGAATGTGACTCGGTAAGCTGTCAGTGGGGCAAGGCATCACATGCTATAACGAGGCATTTGGCAGGTCGTTATGTTGACGTAAAAACAATCCCCATTAGAGTGAATTAGATATTTTATCGAGATTTTATATGACAAATGACACTCACTTCCACACTGGTAACCCTGCTTGTTCAGTCCCCTGCAAACAAAACATACCAGTGTCACAAATAACTAACCGTCCCCAGTATTTCGACAATGTGACGGCCCTATATCCGGAGCAGGTCAGGCGGGAAGGGTGACATGATATATACACAATGAAGGCCGAGAATAACACAGGATCTATGCGTCGTTGGAGGTTGCTGTCCATATGGAGTTGTCATATCGGGATGATATTAGGTTACTCCAAAGTAACTGGCAATAAACTAACGGCAGGGTTCACGTCACAACAATCGGGTCATAACTTAGAAAAGACTTGAGCGTAAACACGACTAATTATGACGACGTTGTCAGGGAAGATGACCCATATCGGAGCTGGTCATTTGAGATAACCCCGCGCGGTTACTTGACGCATAAATCTCCAACCGTGACGTCAAATGGTCTCAGACCCACACATCATGTGACCTATTTTTACCCCAACAACACCCTGTCTCCATGGCATGCTATTTATATGATACAAAAACATCCCAACATCAGCACGAGACAAAAACCAACACAAGAGATTCCAATGTAAATTATGACTGACTATGTTTTCATGTAGATTCATTATACCTAGCAATGATGTGATGTCAGCTATGCGTGTTTGGACAGCCGATTAGTGGCTGTAACATTGGGCGGACAACGTTTATGCTGCCCAACATAACAGCTGTCAGGCAGGGTGAATACATCAGCAAAAAGAGCCATACTAATGGGCAAAACCGGCCAAATGGGGCCCTCATGTGGTGACATTATCAAGCTACCATTACGACATCAACCTCATCATGTTATATGATACACTATGCGCGTCATGGGGTACAACAAACGTGAGCGATACTGTAAACGTAATCAGATTTGCATTCTCACCACATGAACTCAGTGCAGTACGAGCAGAAGGTGGGCTGCCGGAAAAACTTGGCGATAAATTTGTGCCCACGCACTTCGTGGACTTTCTGGTGTTTGATGGCGCCGCGGCGCCCCGCGATCCCTCCCGCCTTCGGCATTGGGGCTGCACCTACACGCAAACACTGGGTTGTAGAGGGTGTCGAGCATGCACACGAGTCTTGGTTAAAAGTCAACAAAGGAAGCATTGAGATTGATTGATATAATAATGCTGACAGAAAAATGCAAACAGAAAAAGATATTACACAGATGTACAAATTGAAGGAAGATACTTTTCATTCATTTTCAAAACAGATGCATATTATCAGAAAATAAACGATATAAATTTGTCAATTAACCCGTCACCACTATACATCCTTATCATAATTGCAACCATACCACGTGTGAATTGATCAGAGAATTGTAAATATCAACAGCCGATTGTAACTAACACCACCATAAGCACCAGCGTGTGAGATATATACATAGCTGATTGTGCAATACATTTATCTGTTTATCTCAATAGCAGACGCATGAATATCCATAATGTGAGTACGGTTCTGTCCATTCCGAGTAGCTCAGCAGTAATATCTCCCGTCGTCACAATTAATATCCAATTCAACACAATGAGAATCCAACATATATATTCCGACACAGTTGTTTCCGTCGCCGTGGACACACCCATGCGTAAGCAACAATTGCGTTCCTCGCAGTCAGTATACTATTAACCGTGTGAGCTACGATATTTCATGTGCACTCTTCAATCAATTGGCACGAATAAAGCACTAAATACACTACCTGTTGAAGATGGTGTACTCATTGCACAATATAAGTAAAAGCTCGGAAGGAGCAAAGTTCTCTCACGCCTTGATTCAACAATCTGACAGCTCTTTTACTCGATAGTAGACGAGTTGTGTCGCACTGCGCGCTGACCACTCCCAGAGGGTCACGAGATCCACCCATTGGTTGACCATTACCGAGATAGCCACAGGGTGAAGGCATCGAGCTGTCTTGATTATCAGATGCGCAAGTGCGATAAAAGGTGTAGACAGCCAGGAACGCTTGGCAGAGCAGCAGCGCACCGCGATACAGTGTTGGTGACGACTAGGATGAACTCTAAGTGGGGGAGGGGAGCGGGGAGGTTAAAGTAGGGGGGTAAGTTTAATCTGAACTCGTTGTCGATTGACCCGAGCAGGTAACGCTGTTATTTTGCTAGGATACAGCCGCTATGAAGACACGCGGGCCGTGGCGTTTATCTAATCAATGAAGCTACACCTCTATGCATTCAGGAAGTGCCTGAGCGCACCACATCGAGTCCATCATCTGTTTAAGCTTAAGAGAAAGGAGAGAATTTGGCGTGGTAATGAATGACACGCCCAATTATATACAGATGATACGGTCTTTTGGTTATTTAACATTCCACACCAATGTCATTGTATAAGCTCGCAGATTAGCGGCTGTCATCCACAGGCTTACTATCGCAGACAAGAAGTAATTCCAGGTGATTAAATAATATATTACGTATATGTGATTTCAATCTATCACCAACAGTACTGAAATTGAATGATTCTTAACAAACCGTGATTTGATTTCGCTTCGGTGCAGGTGACAGCTTACAGGGAATGTCCAGTACCGAGATCTAGATCCATCGTAGGGTCGAGTATCATTATGTTTGACTTAGATAACTTACATAACAATGGTGGCTATTCTATCAGGCTCTTGGGGAGGAGCATGGTGATCACATACTGTACACCTATAGAGAAGGATCCTCTATAACTGCAGTATGTGATCTCGATATAGGGGCGTCCACGTTCACCCCAAATGCTCATGGCTGTAGTTGTATTTTGCCGGGAATGGCGTGCAGGATGTACCTTTACAGAGTTACTATTGGAGTAAACTAGCACTACGGGTGAGGTGGGTAACCGCTTATTCTGCTCTAAGCACTCGGGTTCTTTCATTCCCCTTGGCTTATTACCATAACAATATACCGACGCGAAAACAGCTGGAGAAAAAACTCAAATCCTCCACCTACGAGTCTATCAGACGGACGTCCTTCAACCCGGTGGGGGCACTGTACAGGTTTATTACAGAGCTTGAGAACCACTTAGCTTATGGCCTAGCAGCGTACAAACGAGAACATAACATGCATATGTGCACGTTCGGTATCAAGGTTACATCAAAGTTGGGTCAATTAAATAGTTGATCAAAAAAGCGTTTCCTTTTGCCCGAAAACGTCAAAAAGCAGGAAACTTCGCCAGATGATGTTTTTACCTGTCACTAAGTAGTACCTGTAATTACCCCCACCGGGTTGGAACCTATATCGGGAATGGAAGGGAAAGGTAACTTGCCTAAGTGAACTCCGTAACTAGCCTAGCCTTGTAGTTAACAGATGAGGAAGCTCACCGTAAAACTCCTCATCTTCGTTATCCCAAAAACGCGCCAAACTCAAGGGGGACATGACGGCTGGGGACAATAATGCTTTTTCTGTGGACAAAGTACCTTTCTTTGGATGTGTGTAGTTTAAATGAGGTGGAGAGTCAATAAAAACATCTTCATCTTCTTCTTGAAAGATTGGGTTCTCTCTCCAGGGAGCCGCAGATCTAGCATGCGAGTCTAAAGAAGATTCAAAACTCTTGCGCATCGGTGCAATCGAAACTTCCTTCGGCCGCAGGATATTCGGTGGATCGGAGGACCTGCGCGCGCGCCCTGTCCCCTTGTCACTTAGTAGTTGTTTGATTTTGTGAGGAGGAATAATAATCGCTGTCGACGGCTCGCGTGTGGAGCGCGGCTGATCTTCCTTCGTAGAGGAGTTTCTTGATGATGTCATTGAGTCGGGTCGGTCTTTGCTCGGGTCGGCTACAAAGACAAGTATAGTACAACGATGTAACAGTATTCCCGAGACCGCATCCCGCGATGCTGATACGTTTGATTCATTGATAGACAATTTAATTTGGTTTTATTTCAAGATAAGGTAGTATGGCTAATTTTTGGTTCACAATTACTGATTGGTTTGATAATTATCGCGACATCGTGGCACCATGCATTGCGACGTGCCCCGGCCAATAGCACCTTGCTAATCAAATAATACCTTTGTAGAACCACAAATAATTAACTGTACCCTAATGACAATACCAATCAATGAACAGCACATTTTTTCAATCTACCCTTTCGAATATAAACATGTTGATTTACGTAATATATAATTTGTACACGATCAAACATGCATTTTGTCAACATTTGCCCTACAATCCTTGACCTTGCTTACCCAGCGACGTCTGGCGGCTGGAACGGTGCTGTCGCGGAGAAGACGAGCTATCACGGGACTGCTGTTTTGCAGCAGCCAAAATTTCGGACACGCTGTGAGGCCGGGCTTTACGGGGACGTTCGATTTCGTCCGCGTTTGATTCGGCCTGAATTGTATTCCAGCGTGGCAAAGAACCAATGAGTTTCCTCTCCTCCGTTCCATCGTCAGCTGTCATAGAATGTCGGGGACTGCTGTTCGTGTTATCCGGAACTGTATTTACGGCAGGTTTAGGGACTGCAGGTTTTGGACTGGAAAACGAGCGTTCTTCTGCTTCAACTCTTACTTCTTCGGCTCTACATACTCCAGGCGTGGCTTCGTCAGTGGAAACAAGACCTTCACCAACAGGGACAGTCTCCCCCGGGTCAGTACCGTTTTTATAGGTGACATCATCGGTCGTGGCTCTTGGTTTCTTTAAAATACCCCCAGGTACCCCTAATACTTTGGACCCATCGCTGCTTCTTGGTCGTGTCGGTGGAACTGGCTTCGAATCGACAGAAGCCTGCTGGTAAGACTCTTAGAACGGCCGCTCCCCGGCTGATCTATCACTTTACCCGTTGGGCGTCTTGGGGAAGACCATCCGGCCGCTTTCCGACCAGCACCTTGTTGTGTAGCTTTCACTTGAAAAACCGGACCATTTCCTTTTGGCGGAGTTACCCCTGGTACACCGGGTCTACCCCGGGATCTAGGGGCGGGTATAGGACCTCCCTCACTGCTGGGTCTTGTTTTGGGTTTCGCGGCAGCTCTGAGAGCGGCACCTGGCGATGCAGGTCTAGGACTTGCTACGTTGGCCTTAGGTATTGTCGCAGGAACGCTAACACTGGTAAGCAGTTTCGGTCTGCCCGGTTTTTCGACTGGCGTTCCGTCCACGGACGCGAGTTTAGGCCTCATCTGTTGAGGTTTAGGTGTTCTAGCAGAGCGAGGTGTGTCTTCAGATGAAGAAGGAATTTTAATCTTGAGGCGTGGTTTGGGATGTCCACCTGGTGACGGAGAAGTAGGGGATTTGGGGTTTGCGTTGTTTTGTTTGCGGGGTTTAGGCTGAGGTTGCAATAAGGTGCCATCAGGGAGTGGCACCAGTGAGCGTCGAGGTAGCGCCGAACCCTTCTGCTTTCCTAAGAGTTCATTTTGCAACATATGAGACGAAATTGATTATTGTAGAACAAAAACAAACCACACACTGTGTTTCACCGAATGGACAAGAAGGAAGAATGTGTGATTTGTTATGCATAGTGTCAAAATGGGTAACGTTTGCTTTGTATGCTGTCAAAACAATAAATGGTATGTCTAATACCATTTATGATAACGTTTTTTTGTGTCAAATTCCATCAATGATAACGTTTGTTTTGTCAAAATCAATCAATGATAAGGTTTGTTTTGTCAAATTCGATCAATGATAAGGTTTGTTATGTCAAATTCCACCAATGATAACGTTCGTTTTGTCAAATGCCATTAATAATTATACTATTTGCAATGTCAACTACCATCAATTACACAATTTTTTATGTCAAATGCAATCAATGATAACGTTCGTTATGTCAAATGCCATGGTGTTGTGTGAAGAGAGCGAATATCATAACTGCGAGGCGATCGAGGCAATGATTGGGACAGATAACGGGTGAGTTTGTTGTAAGAGGTCCCTTGATGGTGAATCTGCCCAAGTCAGTTCTCCGGCAAATGCCTCTCACTAACTTAGCTTTTCCATGTTCAGTTAACCAAACATGACTGCTATACGAAATATATAATGTAAACCCTTTGAAGTGGCAGACACCGGCCCGTAAATAGAACCAGTGAACGCAAGCAAAGAACCAGGAAGTCACGCGCTATCAGTTGCCTGTGTGACTGTGAGGCCAGGAGATCCTCATGATTGCGAAGCAACCACGTCACTAATAATCATAATCATAAAAAAACAGGTGGATGCTAAGGTAGCAAGTATCTTGACGGTAATACACCGAGTGGGACTTAAAAGTGCTTGCATCGCGAGTTGCCTACGAGACGAGACGGGCACATTATACATGCGTTTAAGGCATCGACCGAGCAAAGGCCAACCTAAATGCCGACGGCTAATCCAACACTGGCAACCACACACAGCACTGCTGCTTAACCACATCCTCAAATGCGAGAGAGAAAAGGTCATTAAGATAAGAGGTGGTGTTTTTCTGGTCGGAGAATGCGGAAGTAGCATATTGCTATCGTTGACGGTGAAAAGGGGTGTGTGTTGAGACGTGGCCAACGTGATAACAGTCAGCTATGGTGGGACGAGGGGTAACTGGAGTGACGGTGCCCTGTCTATCATACACGCCCTACGCCCGATTAAACCGCCTCACACCCCCTTGTGTTATCAGAATCACTAACCCATTCATCAGGATCGGGTCATTCGGTACGGGAACCATCAACCATTTCATTATACTCACACGGCACATGCTGTCCATAACACGGGCATTATGTCCAATTGCTAGAATAAAGCCTATAGCCATGAATGTGACATTTTTTGTCATTCCCCGGCGGCCATGGGGAATAAAAGAAAGCTGGCCTGCCAGTAAGCAGGATCGATCCTCCGTGGGCAAAGTTGAATGGCTCAAGAACATGATCAGCGTACCCAATATCGCCCCATCTGATGCCAATAAACTCGGTTAGAGTCAACTTGACTATGTGGTTGAGTTGAATAGAGAGGTTTCGTTACGGGCGTTAGTCGATCCATTTTTAGAAAACTTGAGGCAATAAATTGGACAGTAGAATTCACAGGCGTGAACGGTTACGTGAAAAACGGAAAAAATCAAACCGCCATTTGTAAACTTCTGTGTCACGGTCTGAGTGTAACAAATACACGCATCATTCACATTAAACTGGTGACGAACAATTCCGAATGATGATTGTCACAATTAATTCAACTGAATATATAAGACATTATAATCCAACACGAAGGATCCGTCAATCACCATCAAGAACAGGTCCTTCCTCTAAACAATACGCCATCAATCACAGGTAATACCAATTAAATCGAACCCGGAAACAATGATAGATTATTTCAAGGTCGCAATCGGCAATTTAGACCAACGAGCCAAGCTTGTTGTCATTAAGCGCAGCGGGAGATGAAATACGACGGGTTATAGTTATAAACACCAGAACAAATTCAGCTGTATTTTCCACAGACAGATTATTCGCGACACATTGCTCCGATCCACTCCGTGGCAGAATAACTCCAACCCGATTCTGCGTTATTTGCTTTCGTTTTCAGTGGGTAATCTTACGCGGGATCAACGGCAGTAACGGATTAAAAGGGTTAAGGGTTACCACTGAACAGAGGTCCACCCAAGTGTTTCATTCTCTATGGTCTGTTTACTACACGGATCTTGACAGAAATACATTTTTCGGATCATTGTCAATATCAATTTCAACTCAATACATAAGATATGATAACCCAACACGAAGGATCCGCCAATCCCCATCCAGAACAGGTCATTCCTCTAAACAATACATCATCCCTCGCAGGTAATACCAATACATCGCATGATTCGTGCGATGACGACACATGTAGATCAGGTGACTTGATTAGGCGTACAAGACTCACATATCACCTGTATAAATACAGCACTTATAACCAATATGTTAAGCTCGGATGACATTACCTGTGGAACAGTTTTCTCTCATTTCGGATCGACTAGCGCTTGGCCGCAGCTCGACTTCGCTGTTTGATTGATCACCCATTGCTCTGGCCAGGACAGATTTGAAAAAATCCTTAACTGGCCTTACGTCATCCAGGAAGCTCGGTGAAATCTGTGTCACAACCTGTTGCCGGGAATCCGGGAATCCCAAAAAACCCGATTGATATAAGGAGCAACTTCTCACCTAAAGCAGGGGACTGAAACAGACCAACCGCTTGACTCATTTCGACTTTAATGCTGACACGAAGTCAGTCTTTAAACTGATGCGTGGTCTAGAGCCCCGGTTCACAGCTTTCATTCCACAACTTAACAGAGCTCTCAGGGGTCTTTAGGGCAATGGGTCATCATAGAGGGGGAGCTGTTAATTTAAAGGGTGGGGGGGGGGGTGCGATTGTATATGATCCCGATCATCTCTCAGTGTGGTATAGGTAGGCGGTGGAGTCGGACCTCAATGAAGTACATGTGGGGTATTTGACACACGCACAACTCGCGTCATAATGACTAAAAATACCACCCAGGCGCACGACTTTTAAGTTAAAGCCTTAACCGCGGCAATGCAATAGAAAAGCACACGATTCGTGGTCTTTAATTATGGGAAACACCGGGCTATTCTTCCCGCATCTCCTCGTTAGACAGCTAAAAGTTTGAAGCCCTAACGGAGCAGCAGAAAATGAGCTGCGCCTCTTTAACAGTACGTTTAGCACTTATGACGACTTGGATGACTCCCGGGCTCTATACCATATAGCGTGGGGTGGACAGATAGAGCCTTTTCAACCACGATCTTGTTATGAATAACTGTTCGTTCAATAACTGCTAAGCGATGAGGATGAAGACTTCAGCGCAATTATATTACTGTGGCTGGCATAACGCTGGTTGTACGTTAACGCCTTTTCTCTGAACCAGCGCAATCCACACAAGTTATGCATAACGCAATGACGTCATCAGCCACACACCCCCACCCTATGTTCGGTCAGTTGTGTCATCAGCAAAATTCTTCTGCGCATGTTCACCAGATCAACGACAGTGACATATCTCATGACATGGCCCGTATGATACAGTATGCCTGAATCTGACCAGGGATCCGGGCACTCTCGTTGATAGAGTGAACAGGTTTTGATGCTGCTATGCGCTAAAACACTTAGACAATGTCTCTGACGGCGTACGCGAACGTCTAGGGTGGAAGACAATGTCAGGTTTGTTCGCCACGACGGAGCTGTAAGTTATGTTGTTTTTTGCACACGAGCGACTGGGAGAGAACAACAATTAAAGCATCTGTTAAGCGGAAACACATGTGTTATGTTAGCCACGGTCGGACGGTGATATCTGTATCTCTGGATTAATGTATCGTGCCCCGCACTATTTCAATCATTCACTGTTGCGTGATTGTTGATCAGTTGCCACATACACTTTTGGACTCGCAACTTCCGGTCAGAGCAGCGGCATGTTACTCGAAATAATCAGGATATCGGATATGTGAACTTTCAAAGTTTCGCTTGTTAGATTCAATCGCCTTAGATTTACTCTACGTATTTATAAAGTCATTTTTCATATGTACATTTTGTGTGTGCATCGTGCCTTGTTGGCAATTCGATTTGTTTGCATAGCATTGGCTGCGAACATTTCATTTTCCAAGAAAACTATTGTTTGAAGTTCACCGGTATCGATTATTAGCTTGGAACCGTCACAAATACCGCAGCAGCACCAATTGAATCCCCATGCAATTGGAGTGTAAATGATTCGATTTATCCGCGTTTGCTTGTAGATTCATCTGCAATTCTCCTGATTCATTTCACTGACAAGGCAAAGGGTCACAACTTCAGCAGCGTACTGATGTCTTAACCGGAAGGTAACCTGGGGTACACAGTTCATGTTAGCGTCACACATCAACCACTCGATGTATGTAGGCTTTACCGGATATTAATCCAACTATAGCCAACAGTTGCCGTCATAGCAGTCCGTCAAATTCTGCGTCACCAAGCGCTCAATCCCGTAATGCTTTCAATACTGACAGAAGAACCCTGGGAAGCCTGATGGTTATTGCTTGTAAGACAAATATAGAAACAAAGAGTGCAATATTGACGAACCATCAAGCAGGCTGGCTGGTACAAGTGTCGTGATGAGGGTTGTATCAGCGACAACATCCGTAGACCAACGAACACGCTTTGTGACCCGAGCAGACTGTGTTTAGATTAGCGCGACCCATGTTAACCCATGGGTGCTCTAGCGCAAGCAATCAGCTTATATTGCAGACAAAAAGCAATTGTACGTTTCTGGTAATGTGAACCCCTGAAGCATAGGAACTAGCAACAGTCCTTGTAAAAGGATAATGCGACAGCGTCTCAAAGCACTTCAATCACGGCAAAGCAGGTTAAGCAGCCTTATCTTCGCATTGTTAAGCACGAAGCCCCTAAAGTACTGGCTACTTGTGTTAGATTTGTGTTAAGTCCTCCAGTTAGGCATAATATAGGTTGAAGCATCCGCTAAAATTACCCTGTTCAAGAGCCCCGGGTCCACTGAGGCGGGCTGCCACGGATGGTTTGCTTGGAAGGTGTTGCACTACCAAAGAAGCAAAATCAGTCAAAGACATACGAGAGCAGCCATTAGTGAATACAACACAAATTAAAACGTACACCATGCGACAAAGGGACCATGCAAATAGACAGGTAACACATATATGAGCTGGACGAACTGCAACAGCAATGGCTGCCTATGATTGATTACGTAATGAAGAGTGACAAATTGACCAGGTATTATTGATGTCTATGTCCACTGACATCACGAACACCTGTACAGATTCGTTCTCTGCTAATTGTTCAGTAGGCCTCCCAAAGTTGTCAAAGTTTTCAGTGACATTTTATATAATGAAGCCACGCGGCGCAAATGGGATATAAATGATTAAGTCGATGAACACGGTTTGACATTTAGCAAGTGACGAAGCTTATGTTTTTGTCGGTCTGTAAAAGAAAGAAGACAGAATCGGAAATGTCATACAAAGCTGTTCCAAAAATACACACACAATGGGGAGACTTGTAGCCCTCTCGAGTTAATTAACCCGCGACGTTACAACTGACATTTAGACATATTAATAGCGAGCAAACATTAACACAAAAATACATTCAATTAAAACCCAAACAGGGATAGATACATCCCCATAATATAATGAGCTTCATGCGTCAGAACATGAATTATTCCACTCAACGATCAGTTCAGCCAGGATATTTTATCCTATTTTTTGGGGCGCTCATTATAGCTTGTTAGTTAGTACCAACCCAATGTTCATGCAGATCTCGTTCGGCGCATCTCTTTGTGGGCTTTCTGGGGGACTAATGAAGATTCAATGGAACCCATCAGTACACAATAATCATGCTCATTAAGCCACTCAGACAGGTGTACATCAGTTAATACCGGATGGAATACACTGAGGTGGGCAAAACAACACCAACATGCTGACGGGAATACCTAAACACTAACAAACGTGACATACCTGTCTGTTCATCCGGGAAATGTCGCACCTGTAGCATGAGGCGACCTGTGGGCTTGAGGTCGAGCTGGAAACATACATCATCAATATACACCTGGCGTATAATGTGATCTATATAACAACTAACTTTCGCCACAGATGCCACATAATTTCATAAATGATACAAGATCGATGACGTGAATGGCGTTGCAATGCTAGATTACCCATATGGTGGACACTTCGCCATCTCGACATTTCTCAGCTAGGTTCTGGGCTCCTATGGTGACGTCAGCGAGCGGTTTCTTCTCTTTGCTCATCAAGATGAGCTGTATCATACGACCGTCATACAGGTGTGCGTCGAAACAGGTGTTCCATTCAGGGTAGATGGTTCTCTTCTTCTGGACAAACTGTACACCTTGACCTGCGTCAACAACATAATACTAGTGACATGAGGGCCCAAAGCGAAACATCACCAGATAAATATAATGTTGGCTGACCTACAAAACACATAAAAATACCATGCGCTGTGATATATATAGGCAATACAGTACAATGCTCAGTAGATATTGTAATTGGGTTTTCTGCAAGAAAACCAGTTAGGCATGCAGCTGCTGCAACAACCGTTTTAATTAACAACATGGTTAACACACGCCAAAGGAGTAAATGAATCAAACATTTAACAGCACCTTCAATAACACCCTGGTTCATATCCAAATAAAATGAGAAAGTGAGCATACTCTGTGAACAAATTAACAAGCAATGTTGAATATGATTAAATTTGAGAAACTAAAGAAATAATATGACTTACATACATAGTTGGAATTAGCGAGTAAAAGACAAGTGTCGGACCGGAAGACATGGCTTCACATTAGAATAAATATATGCAAGGTTCTGTCGCTTCATTAAGTTCCCTGTTAACAGCAGACACATATCTGAGCGTATCTTAAAAGAGTCCACGAGCCACCAGAGTACGTTATGATGTTGATTGCCCGTGGGCGTCAAGTTAATATAGACGACCTTTATTCAAAGGTTGACCTCATTAAAACAGCTAATCCATCATTATATCCAAGGCTATTGCAAAGTCAGGGTTTGCCTGAAGGGTCAATATTCAAACGTTGTTTAGCAGGGTACCCAGATAATATACGTTTGAAGAGGCGCGTCTGAAATGTGTGATTGCAGAAGATGAGCGGAGTGTTTATGTGTGAATGCGTGCCAGCCAACAGCGGAGATATTGGATCGTAAAGAGGCCCTAAGGACCAATCTAATATTGTGGCGCAAGCAAACTGGCCGATTCATGGCGAGTTCTTCAACACGTGGCACTACATCGCTCCATCAAACCCGAGACGGCCATTCGACGGCGTCTTCTAATCAATTGGGAAGAATCAACACACATAGGCACTCGGGTGGTCATTGCCAGACCCCGACATCTGCAAATGTGTTATGTTTATTGTTTGGCAAAACAAAACGCGATTGATTATATGCACAGAACTTAAACACATTAAGAGTCGCAACTGCTAACTTTGGCACATACAGGCAACGTGTACACTACCGCAGCCGCCCACGTTTTTGGTCTCATTTGAGGAAGGCGTCGGTCTCACAATCAGGACCACGAACAACTGACTTAATTTCGACTAACATTCCTGTATACTTATATTTATAATAATTACACTTTGACATTTGACAGATTCTAATGCGTTACAACACTATAAAGCGTTACAACACTAATTCAAAGACCACTGGTATGAATAAAGAAACCAATATAACATAGGTTACAATCAACGCTATTTTACGTCACTGCTGTCAATCATGCCGAAGTGAAAACCAATACAGATCATGAGTCTATCATTTGTCCCTTTTGACATGATCAACGAGAGCTTATTGTAAACAGCAACACTTCATCTTACTCAATGCATATACCAGGCGAAGTTATTGTTATCTGTGTCAACGATAACGTGTCACCGATAAGGTAGTACCGTAGATATAAAATCACAAGCTCGTCGCCATTGTTGGACACACGTTAATCATAACAATAGTCTATACAGGGTTAGGTAAAGGATGTTTTAGCGTCAAATGACTCAAGCTTCCCGCTTCTACGGGGCCTAGACAGTGCTTATATTCTTGCCTGAGACCATTGTTGTAATAGAACTATGTAGTTAGATGGCTCCTCTATCGATAGAGGGCTCCTCCTTAAAGGTGCCTTCAGTTTTTAGGTCCATTGTTTTAAGGTGCCGGCAGTTTTAGACCACAGAATACGAGTCGTACCTTGCTAACCCACCCTTATACGAGTCGTTCCTTCTTAACCCACCCTTATACGAGTCGTTCCTTCTTAACCCACCCTTATACGAGTCGTTCCGTCTTAACCCACCCTTAAACGAGTCGTACCGTGCTTACCCACCCTTACACGAGTCGTACCTTGCTAACCCACCCTTATACGACGAGTTCATTGCTAACCCACCCTTATACGAGTCGTTCCTTCTTAACCCACCCTTATACCGAGTCGTACCTTGCTAACCCACCCTTATACGAGTCGTACCTTGCTAACCCACCCTTATACGAGTCGTTCCTTCTTAACCCACCCTTATACGAGTCGTTCCTTCCTAACCCACCCTTATACGAGTCGTTCCTTCTTAACCCACCCTTATACGAGTTGTACCTTGCTAACCCACCCTTAAACGAGTCGCTCCTTCTTAACCCACACTTATACAAGTCGTACCGTGCTTACCCACCCTTATACGAGTCGTTCCTTCTTAACCCCCCCTTATACGAGTCGTTCCCCCCCCCCCCCTTATACGAGTCGTTCCCTTAACCCACCCTTATACGAGTCGTTAACCCACCCTTCGCTTAACCCACCCTTATACGAGTCGTTCATCTTAAACCAGTACGAGTCGTTCCTTGGTAACCCACCCTTATACGAGTCGTTCTTTGCTAACCCCCTCTTACACGAGTCGTTCGTTCTTAACCCAACCTTATACGAGTCGTTCCTTGCTAACCCACCCTTATACGAGTCGTACCTTCTTAACCCACCCTTATACGAGTCGTACCTTGCTAACCCACCCTTATACGAGTCGTACCTTGCTAACCCACCCTTATACGAGTCGTTCCTTCTTAACCCACCCTTATACGAGTCGTTCCTTCTTAACCCACCCTTATACGAGTCGTTCCTTGCTAACCCACCCTTATACGAGTCGTTCCTTGCTAACCCACCCTTATACGAGTCGTTCCTTCTTAACCCACCCTTATACGAGTCGTTCCTTGCTAACCCACCCTTATACGAGTCGTTCCTTGCTAACCCACCCTTTAAACCTAACCCACCTTATACGAGTCGTTAACCCACCCTTATACGAGTCGTTTCTGCTAACCCACCCTTATACGAGTCGTTCCTTGCTCCTTATACGAGTAACTTAACCACCCTTATACGAGTCGTTCCTTGCTAACCCACCCAGTCGTTCCCTTAACCCACCCTTATACGAGACCCTTATCGAGTCGTCCTTGCTAACCCACCCTTATACGAGTCGTTCCTTCTTAACCCACCCTTATACGAGTCGTTACTTCTTAACCCACCCTTATACGAGTCGTTCCTTGCTAGGCCAAGCTTACACCTATGACTCCTTTCTTAGGCTATCTTACAAATGTATTTCTTTCCTCACCCAATTTTACAACCGTAGCTCCTTCCTCGCCCTTCCTAATACCGGGCACTCACAAACAGGTTGCTTAACTCCGGTGACGCTACTACTAAAGTCATTGAATCGACCATGTGAATAAACCATGTTAAAAAAACAATGATAAACTCATTTCGGATATATCAAATTAAACTAAACTGACCAAAAGCGCTAGTGATCATCCTGAATTCATTCTCGACAGCCTTTTTTAAGTCATTCATTCCAAACCGCGTACCAACACTGCAGCTAGTAAATCGATTCTGACCGACCCTAATTTCCTCATGTCTCAAAAACAACTTAAAATATATTCAATCCTTCAAAAGCCAATCATGATACCAATCGCTTATTGTTCAACAATCGCGATCTAGTCGCGTATTTCTTTCCTCCCCAACTTACTCCTATCTCGTCATCATTTTTCCGATCCAACCCTCGGAACGATTGCTCATCCACTCACTCTTTCCTGGCTGATTACCCTGAAAACCAACCACGTCTCGAATCCAATTACTTATTGTGTCACCCGCTAAAAATAAAACGTAATCGATTCACTCCCTCAGAATCAACCTTAAAACAGATCCCTCATTTCTGACGCCCTCTTATTCCGCCACTCTACCCATGCCAACCTAGACAACACTTTTTGTTCAATCCAAACTCACGCTGCTCATCCAACCTAACCTTCTCATTGCCTCTCACCCACCCAATTATTCTCTCACACCACTCTAACCACTTCGTATCCTACATTTTATTTGATAAACAAACCTTAACAACCCTCTATTTTGAGCCACCCTTATCATGCAATCCCTTACTAACCCAAACAAATGTCTACGTTCTCTCAACCATCCCTAATCCACTACATCACTGCCGAGCCAAACTCCCCCGAATTCTGCTCCGGCTTCCTATATTTTTTCACTCTCCCTTTTGCAATTCCTAATGACATCCTCATTAGCATCTTCCTCCAAACGATACCTTACCCAGTCACTTCCTAATGACCCTTAATAGCAGCCCTTCCTTCCAAATCTAACCCTTCCACTGCCCTCCCCCCCAACACTCCCCCACCCCCCTGTATATATTTGTACCCTTCTCCAGGCATCCCTTTCCAAATAGCCTTTATGCGTTTCCGTCCCAATAACTCTCTTCTTTCTCATCACTTTCGAAGCAGACTATATCCGTCAATACTTCAAGGGACATGCTAGAAAACGTACAACCCATGGTACTTCTTTTAACGAGGAAAATACGAATGTACACACACACACACACACACACACACACACACACACACACATATATAATATATATATATATATATATACACATATATATACATATATGTATATATATAAACATACACATGTATATATACATATGCATATATATATATATACATGTATCGATGTACAGTAAATATATATATACACATATATATATATGTATATGTATATATATACATATATATATATTTGTATATGTATGTATATATATACATATATACATTTGTACATATATATATATATATACGTATATGTTTATATATATACGTATATGTTTATATATATACGTATATGTTTATATATATATATATATATATATATATATATATATATATATATATATATATATATATATATATATATATATATATATATATATATATATATATATATATATATATATAAACGGTACTTAATACTTTCCCCAGTCGCCGGCTTCAGCTGATGCTGATCGGCCCAACTGATTAACAAAGCGCCTTAACATATGAGCATGGCAGTATACACCTGTTGATCATCATTGCCTGAGACTGAGATTGATTGTGCTTACCTGAGTTTACGGCTTCTTTAACGTTCACGGCCACATACGGGTCAAACGTCTCTGCATCGCGTCCGAGATTAGGTCCTCGTTCACTCTGCATCAGCTTGACTCGTATAAAGCCGACACTCGGCATGATGGCGACCGATTCACTACAAATCGAGTAAACTAGTTATCCAAGTTGGGATTCCAAGAGATTCTGAGCGAACCATCCAGTGAGGAGGCGGGCAGGTCAGGATACTGATGCCGAGGAAACAAACCGAACGTTGCGGAAGCTATCCCCGCGGTGATAGCGCGAATGAGAGGCGCAGGCAGCGGCGAGCAGGTTCCTATTGTGTTAAGCTCGCTAATCAATACTGGGACAAGTAGCGTTTGGTGGCACGGCAATGCCTGTGGTGACACCTAGCGACTAGAGCGTTTGTTACTTTGGCATTACACGAGCCACTTCATCTCGGCTGATGACCAGCATGCAGATGATATCAGAGGATAAAGTCTGTTGATAAAGGGCATACCAGCCCTCTAACCTGGTTGTTTACAAAGGTATTTCTCCAATTAGCACCTTATCCAGGAATGCGCTTGTTCGATTGTGAGGGTGATAATGAATTCCCTGTTGCTGCAGCCGGCGTGTTCAGATCCAAGCAGTCACCGTCTCTACAGTCATAAACATGCTATATTAAGAATTAGTGCAACACGACCAGTAACCTTTCATACATGTATCAGCCATACTGCGGTGATAAAACTCCATATAGAACTCATATGTCATCTGACCCGCACACTGCATTCACCATGCGTTCCGGTTAACACACAGGAACAAGCATAGAGTAATTAACTCTCCTGTACTGGTGGTATTAGTGTGGCCCCTGACCCCAATAGTGCAGCTCTCACTGACATATCACTCACCATGTTTCCTATCACAACACGGATTTACACAATCCGCCTGAGTGTACAACGGCCCCTGCGAACCCTCACACCTCCGGTCGAACCAGCCTCACCATCAACCGTTCACTTACGCATCTGCGTGGAAGCTGTATCGATATCAGATAACATTTCCAGTAAACACGGAAACACAGCGCAATCAAAGTTATTTTCGTAAATAAAACGTGTATACATGCGCTCGCTTCCCGACACCAAACTTCCGAGCGTCGAAACCGCTATCTGTACGTACCTAGCGGCACGGTGCTCGGAAGCTAAGCATCGGGTACCGAGCACCTGTGATCTGTGTAGAGATTCAAGCGTAGGCGTGATTCGATGGGGCATTGAGTGATCGTTACAGCGCATGTCAAGCAGCATCAGAGCTATGTGTATCTATGCGGCTGTGTGGTCACAACGTCAATCTCGACTTAATGCACTGTCTTCTCTACAACAGGGTAGCATCCCAAGCAGAGGCCGAGCGATGTGTATGAAGAGTGTACATCACACAAACAACAACATATCAACGTCAAGTGGATTGGCGGTGAACAAACGGTTGGTGCGATCGACCCAAATACGGCCCCAAACCCTCAAAAACTAACACTACTTCACACCATGCTAACACTGTCAGCGTCCACAACATTCGACGCATGTTCACCGCTTTACTAGAGAGCGGACACGAACGAGGGGAGTCATGAAATCCGTCATGTTGTTTTTTTATCCCCGCTCGACGACTTGTACATTGCAATCAATATGTCGTTGGTGGCGCGCGGCTTCACTCCACGGTCACTCAACACTCATCAATCTCCCCACCTGCCTACGCTATAATACACTCTCCCTACAGAGGTGACACGCCTGAGGATGTGTCGAGCCTTGCCCTTGCCATTAATGCGAATGATTAATGCATGAATCACATTAGCTGGCATCGTGGAGCACAGATAACAGAGGTTGGAACCTACAAGTGGAAGATGCACGGCTGATCAATGGTACTGACCATGAGGTGGTGAATTAAATGGGTGATGACATCGCTCCGATCATAATCTACATATTAACCAGCATCTGCGAATCTGCTTCTCCAGCGCAAGTGGCTGCACGTTCGTAGCGCTATGGGTGGCTGTTACAAGTATGACCGCGCGAAGATCCATGAACTCAAACCAGGAGAAAAGAACGCCACCATGAATATTTGAGTGTAGAGGGGGCGGGGGGGTGGGGGGGGAGATGGACGGGGCGAGGGGGATGAGGGGTAGGGGGTAGCGGGGTAAGTTTGTGGCTAACAAACGGCATGGTGTGTACAGAACATTAAACAGTGCAGTTGACAACAACATCTGTAATCCCGCCGTGAAGTAACAAACGCCGCGAGGCAGACAGGAGGCTTGGGCATTAGCCACCAGGTGGCGTTTCCACATCAAGCGCAAAGTGCATGCGAGGCAGATCTAGGCTAGGAGGGTTACTGGGGTTTATAAAACGCACATGGTCATCGTACACAAAGCATAACCAGATACATCATCAGCAGGTATAACGAGCGCGGGGATGCGGAGGAAAGGTGGGGCGCAGCTGCCGCAGCCGTGAACTTAGAGGGAACGCATCAGTGCCATGCCACAGAGGATGGCGGCCTGGATGCTTCTCACATTCCACTTGAGGCGCATATTTATGGAAACCACGGCTGCGCGGATTGGCGAACGCGGACGAATTATGACAATAATATCCCGCATATAACATTAATATATGCTATGTTTTGAGTCGGGTTCCATTATAATGACATCCATCTAAGCAATGTTACCCTTGCATGACAACACATTGTTTAACTGACCCAGTGCAGCCCAAACCAGCGTAAGCAACTTGCATTCCGATTTATAATACCGCAGCTGCGTGACGACATTCACACACCAACCCAGCGGCATTATCTAAACCACAGTAACGCGCTGATCCAGGTGTCACAGCTAAGACGGTGATCAGGGCACAGCGACAGGTAGAACCCAGATGGAATCTCGACGCCTATGTCTTAAGTCGGTTACGGGTTCGATGCCAGCATTCCTGTTCATGTTGAACAGCTACTTGTTCTGTCGTAGATGAGATGAAAGCTGGAGTTCTTGCATTTTTTGACTCACCGGCCGCGTGCTCTTCGTCCCTGTATATGAAGCGATACACAGCATATTTACGGGCGGAAGAGTATGGATGTTTTTTGGAGACTGTAGCCTTCATGCACAGCAATATGTCAGGAATGTGTAATGGCGGCATGTTATATAAAACAGACACACTTCTAAGAATGAGCTCATAAAACAAGGCAATCCTACAATCATATCAGCGGGCTGAGAAGCATCCTCTTTAGCTCTGTAAGGGATGACGCATCGCACAACGGGCTAGTTTTGAACAATAATAATAGCGATCACAAGAGTATTTATAATTAACACTGCTGATAACAATGCTAACTACAAAAACAAACCTACGAACTAGCAGGTAAGGCGGGGCAAACGTGGCTTCATGTACAGGTGGAAGAACCCGCATTTACAGGTGGAGGAAGCCGCATTGACAGGTGAAGGAAGCCCCATTTACAAGTGGAGGTAGCCCCATTTACAGGTGGAGGTAGCCGCATTGACAGGTGAAGGAAGCCTCATTTACAGGTGGAGGAAGCCGCATTGACAGGTGAAGGAAGCCGCATTTACAGGTGAAGGTAGCTGCATTTACAGGTGGAGGAAGCCGCATTTACAGGTGGAGGTAGCTGCATGTGTAGGTGGAGGACGCAGTTATAGGTGGACGAGGTCGCATTTACAGGTGGACGAGGTTACATTTACAGGTGGACGAGGACGCAGTTATAGGTGGACGAGTTTGCATTTACAGGTGAACGAGGTTGCAGTTATAGGTGGACGAGGACGCAGTTATAGGTGAACGAGGTTGCATTTACAGGTGAACGAGGTCGCATTTATTAGTGGACGAGGTTGCATTTACAGGTGAACGAGGTCGCACTTATAGGTGGACGAGGACGCAGTCCCAAGTGGACGAGGTCGCAGTTTTAGGGGGACGAAGTCACATTAACAGGTGGACGAGGTCGCATTTACAGGTGGACGAGGTCGCATTCACAAGTTGACGAGGTTGCAGTTATAGGTGGACGAGGACGCAGTTATAGGTGGACGAGGTCGCATTTACAGTGGACGACGTCGCATTTACAGGTGGACGAGGACGCAGTTATGGGTGGACGAGGTCGCATTTACAGGTGGGCATGGATGAATTTACAGGTGGAACTGGTTGCATTTATATAAGTAGGGGGCGCATTTACAGGAAGCAGAGACCGCATTTACCAGTGGCTATGGGTGCATACCGGTGGATAAGCATCTTAAAGTTAACACTGCGTTACACGAAAGAGCGGGACAGCGCCGCAGATGTCACTCCGGAGAGTAGCGAGGTAATCAAATACACGAACGCTCGAGAACATTCAATTCTCTTTATTGAAGCCTTGATACGATAACGTATTCCCACAATGACGATCTACTTTCCGCTTTATGTAGGCGCTGGTTAACAGGCCGTGGGAATGAACGGGCTGACGAAACGGAAACAGGGTCCATAAGAGCTGAACCGGGCAGAAAACGATGTTATAACAGCGCTTGATTAAACCATTATTTGTTTGGGTGCGTTTTGATAGCATCGAGCCCAGGAGAAATAGCATTATAAGGTACATGCCATGGCCCTAGAGCTGTTACTTAATTACCAACCCGCCCCAGGATCAAAATAAGTACAGGAAAGCTCGGTATGGAACTTGGTACATGATAAGAAACAACGCGGTCTGAAGATATATTAAAATGTGGGGAATAACACCTGCAATATACCTGACCTAGAGTACAATCAATTGATAGGTAGCATAACCTAGAACACTTACTGTGCCCACCTGCGTACACAGGTTAATGAAGGAGCTGACAATATAATCATTTGTAACGAATCCGAATAATCTCATCACAGAATGAGAAAACTATGTCAGAGAAAACATTCCGTCTGCCATTTAAAGCGATTGTGAATCCATTTCAGTCAAGCAACAGTGATTTGCAATACTGATCAGCATATTCTACATGGTTGTCATATGTTGGGAAGTATGTCAGGACACGACGGTTGAGAATATTTAGTTTGGAAAATTTTACAACAATTCTCTATATTTTGCGGAGGATTCAGGTTCACATGGTGAGACTGGCATCGGTACAGGCGAGTTATACAGTCGCAGTTAAACTAAAAACAAAAGCATACTGTCGTCGATCTAGATCAAATAACAATGCCACACTACCTCAATTATAACAGTGTTTTCCTATAATTGCATAAACCACTCCACAATATTAACCAAAAGCGCGCAGACAATAAATCCCGTTGCCCTTCCGAGGAGCCGCCGTCAAACTGCTCCGCTCAGAATATGATAAACAATCTATGAAAAGAACATTACTAGGCCTTGTGCTCTAGATAAATAACATATAATGATATAGCAAACATACAACAGGCTAGTCTACTATTCATAAAGGCTAGCCATATGCACCTCACATATTGATTTCGCGGATATAGAGCATGCTAGCGCAGTAACAAACCTCCATTAGCAGTGTCATGAAGCTGAATGCAACTTAAGCACCCTCAATTCGATTTGGATCTAAGCCTCAAACCATTTCTTTATAAATAAGCGCAAGGTATGAAGATGACACTCGGAGGCGGATGACGTCGCTAGTGTGTACTGTAACTTTATGCAATCAATATGTAATTTACAGAAAGACAAGATCTATCGGGTTTGCTTTTCGTCGGTGATTTATCTATAATTGCCATGTTAACAGAGACACACTTCAGGAAACAGCCGTTGATAGAAATCACACAGCCATGCGAGCCTTGACTATCATGAAACTGAATAAGATTGGTATGTGGTTAGAAAAGCAGAAGATTCTCCCAGAGAACACAATCAATGCCATAAACGCCAGTCCCATAGATAATTATGTTTTCATTTTCAATGAAGTGCGTGAAATTATAATATTACCAACATGCCAACCAAGAGCTACAGACCATCAATATCTACAGACCATCAAGAGCTACAGACAATCATGAGGTACGGACCACCAAGAGCTACTGACCATAAAGAGCTACAGACCATCAAGAGCTGAACAGAGACTATAATGATGTACAGACTATCAAGAGCTGACAGACGGATCACGAGGTACGAGCGTACAGAACATTGACCATGATCATGAATATGAAGATCTCATCAAGAATCTAACAACAGCATGAAGAGTAACATACCGTGTGAGAGCTACAGCGATGTGTGAAACCATACAGACAAAAAGTGATTACAGAGCTCAGCATTTTGTGGTGTTACCCAACACGCGGTCTGAAGATATATAAACAAATGACAATAACACCTGCAATACCACCTGACCAATAGGCTGCAGACCATCTGTGTAGGTTCATCACAGAATGAAAACTATGTCAGAGAAAACATTGGTATACAGCAACAGATTTGCAATAATGACCCACAGACCAGATGTTTACAAAAGAAGCGATTCAGGTTCACATGTGATTTCAGTCAGCAACAGTGATTTACTGATCAAAAATATCTACATAGTTGTCATATGTTGGGAAGATGTGACACGATGGTTCAACAGTTTGGAAAATTTAACAACAAGATCTACAATTTGCCACCAAAAGCTACAGACCATACAAGAGCATTCCGAGGAGCGAGTTATACAGTCGCAGTGTAACCTACAAAACCTACAGGCCGTCGATCTAGAACAAATAACAATATAATGATACCCTCAATTATACAACACCTAGAATTACAATCATGAACAATATTAACCAAAAACAGACAATAAATTCCGTTGCCCTTCCGAGGATGCCGCCAGGTAACTGCTCCGCTAGCAGAATATGAAGCTAATCATCTATGAAAAGAACATTACTAGGCCTTGTGATCTAGATAAATAACACATAATGATACAGCAAAAATACATAGTCTACCTCGGATTGCATAAACGTCGCTAGTGCCATATGCACCTCACATCATTGATTTGCGATTTACAGAAAGCTAGATCACAAACCTTTTGCTATTCGTGTCATTATCTGAATGCAACCATTTGCATGAGATTGCACACTTCAAGGGCTAATTGCCGTTAACAAGACACTTCAGTGACAACGGTTTTGATAGAAATCACACACAATGCTAAGCCCCATTTTGCGGGAGGATCTGTTCTATTATGAAATAAGGCAAGGTATGAAGATGACACTCGGAGGCGGATGACGTCGCTAGTGTGTAACTAAAACTTTATGCAATCAATATCGCCATTTACAGAAAGACAAGATCTATCGGGTTTGCTTTTAGTCGGTGATTTATCTATAATTGCCATGTTAACAACCACACAAGAGAAACACATAGAAATCACACAGCCATGCGAGCCTTGCTATCATGAAACTGAATAACGTATGTGGTTAGAAAAGCACCGCTCAGTGGCTACAAACGCCAGTCATGAGATACAGTTTTCATTTTCAATGAAGCTCTAGATTATCAACATGCAATCAAGAGCTACAGGCAATATCTACTACCATCAAGAGCTACAGGGCATCATCAGAGCTAGAGACCATCAAGAGCTACAGACAATCACGAGGTACGGACCACCAAGAGCTACGGACCATCAAGAGCTACAGACTATCAAGAGCTACAGACCATCAAGAGCTACAGACTATCAAGAGGTACAGACCACCAAGAGCTACAGACCATCAAGAGCTACAAACCATCGAGAGATACAGACCACCAAGACCTACAGACCATCAAGATCTACAGACCACCAAGAGCAACAAACCATCAAGAGCTACAAAACAATACATGCTCCTTTCATTAGCATACACCGTGCACTATCACCAACGGCCACCAAGAGCTATACAGACATAGTGCTCTTGTCACAGACATAAAACCCACCGGTCACCAAGATCTGCTTAGACAGACAGGCGTTCCCAAGAGCTACATACATCAAATCATATAGAACAAAAGCTCCGTGCATCGTGTGGCATCGTCTGGATCAGCAGTCATCTCTTCGCAAGAGTAGGCAATGATCCAAGGTCACTACTACCAGGGCTTGTAGAGAGACACTCGTCACATGGACATCAACAGAGGGCGCTACGCTTATTGTGATCCGACAATCACATCAACAGAGGGCGCTACGCTTATTGTAATCTGACAATCACATCAACAGAGGGCGCTACGCTTATTGTGATCTGACAATCACATCAACAGAGGGCGCTACGCTTATTGTGATCCGACAATCACATTACACAGACAATGCCACCTACCAGGCATTACTCATTCCAGCACCAAGTAGGTATTGACGATTTCATCGCGTGACGAATACAAATTCTCGAAAGTTGAGGTCGCTTTACAATGCTTTCCATGACATTGCAATCTGGTTATCTGAAGAATCCAAGGACAGCATGCTGTAAACCCGAATGTCGTTCGCTAAGGTCAAATAAAACGACCACTTACCGCCCACTCTATCACACTCGACACAGGTACCTCATGTATTGCGGCCAACAAACATATGTCTCGACATTAAGATCGCACAATCAATGGCAACAGGTGCATCACGTGTCTACAGATTATAAAAAAAACATCAGTACTTAAAAATATATGCTACACAATGATAATTACATGCAGGTAAACTATCAGGTAAAATTGTGATTATGTATTTTTTTAAACATGGGCTACACCACTTTTGACCAAGAGTTCCCGATATCGCCATACAACGTCTTGTAGAGTACTGGCGCGATGAAGATGACTAGTGATTGTATACATAGCAATCAACATAGGTTTGTGTGACGTCAGCGACACTAACATAGGATACGCCCTGACTGTGTTTGATGTTATACTGGCTATATACTATATCAAAACAAACATCAACATGTTGACAATCTTCACCTCAGGTTGTCTTCCTCCTCTCAGTATTGGACATCGCAGTACAACTAGGACAACATAACAGCGATCACGTATATCTATATTGTACATTGTCTATTCTAGTGTGTCTAGGAGTAAGTGGTGGACTCCGATCAGGCCTGTCGTCATTGATGGCATGGACGATCAACTCACTCGGTGTATACCGACTTGCGTTTTTATTTTAACATTTTTGCATCATCAATGTTCTTTAACGATACATATCGCTACATCATAGTAGGCTATGGCAAAGTGTCTGATCGAAGGCGATGTGGGATAAGTATTTGTGAACATACTTCAACATAGAACAACAACCAGCGACAGCGCTTAAGACATGCCATGCGATCGTATAACCCACTCGACTCCCCGCAGAGCATCAAAGGTAACCATCGATCCATTAACCTGGTACATGCCAGAACAGACCTTAATGATGAAAGCGAAGTATAAGGTTAAACGCAAGCAGAGCACACCGTCTGTTGGTAGCTTCACTGACATCCTGCACACCAACTCCCCACCTCCATTAACGATGAATTACAAAAGTGAACATAGTCAGCCAGTGCAGAGCTGAAGACCCGAAAAGCCAGAGTTTCACTATGCGACAAATATAATGTCAAAGTTTAGCTTTGGTTGGATTGCTGATGCGCCGTTGATTGAGCACATAAACCTACCATTGAAGACATATCTCAGATAAAAAAGCAAGGAAAGTAAGCGCTGATTGCAGGTGAACTGGTGGTATATGGCGTCGCCTGAATCTGTTCCATGTCATAAAGCAGAATGCACCAAAAAATATCGATTGATTACCACGCACCTTCATCATGAAACGAAGCCGCCATCCCGCTCCATTGCCTTCACACACACCCCGCCCCCATCCAACACCCAGATGTTGAGAAGGATGAAGATCAAAGAGCCGTATGCGCTCTGTATCAATAATAAGCGACCATGTCAACAGGAGTAGGGCCGTCTGTTGTTAAGATAGTCTACAGAGACTTGATGGGGAATAAAGACAGAGGCGAGAAGCCCGGATGACGAGGGTCTCATCAGCGCAGTAGATCAGAGAGTCCAAGCGGTCAGCACCCGAAAAAGGCGTATGCCAAATGGATCAATCCATACACCAATTGAAAAGGACCTTAACATAGTGACTCCTAAGTGAACCATATGAATCGAAGTGTAACCAGAGACTAGCCCAGTATATGCCACATACCTATAGACACGTGGATGAGTGAAGAGTAAGTTGTCATCAGTAGTGATAGTTGGTGGAGTGCTTTATGGTATTGACGTCATCAAAGTCGCTTGATTAATCGTGGGCCACGTTTTAACGCAACTGTATACAATTACCATTAGCCTTACCGGGTAAAAGTAGGGTAATGACTGGGGCTATAACATACTGATGATCCCCAGCTACCAACGACTGTAATGACAAAATGCATGGCGTAAAAAAATCATGGATAGCAATCACTTTTTTTTCAGACATATTTTACCTTATACAGCAGGGTGACTTAACAGCAGGATGCGTAGCTAGTTCAACTTACACAAAACATATGTTGTCAACTACTTGATCCGAGACAAGCAATATAGCCTTCATATTGTGAGGGAAACTTGTTACTAATCCACTTTTATCCCATACCGACTACGGTAATGAGATCCAGCGATAGTGGCCACCAGGGGACTCCTTGAACTCGCATCATGACTGTTGGCCACAGAGCGTTGGCTGCAGTGGTTTCCTGTCTGTGGAATGAGCGGCCACCATCATTATTTTCCACGAACATTACCATGCCTGTGGATTGTCTCCAGTCTAAGATAAAATCTTACCATTTCAGCCGTGCCTTTACAAAATAAGACCCATGTAACTGCCTCTGGGCGGGCATAGGAGCGGGTATGGACACTACATAAATATTGACATAGCATTAGCTCAGCCTATACCCCGAGTAATGTCTGACTGTGAGCCTATTATTCCTGTCTGATACATCTCAAGCTGTTTTTGTATTTGCATTAAGGGCTTTGTTTCAAAATACAGACCTGGAGTCATAACACAATGGCGTCACCCTCTAAGAGGTTTGTGCAATCCATTTACATAACTCTCGTCCTATTCGTTAGTCGCATGGTACAACGGGGAAAACATTTATCTCACTTCATCTACAGCTTCAGCAACAGCGAGATAGTAAAAACGACTCAAACTGGGCATCCCCGTAGAAAATAACGCAATAGGCAAAATATCGACATTCCAATCAGTCAAGTAGCGCCCTCTGTAGACAGTAAATCAATTAGTCAATGTTTAGTCTTCAACCAGGATTTACTTTGACAGAACATGAATTTACCTCTGCCCTCGTGGTGAGCTCATTGTCTTAACCAGGTGCTTGTAGACGGTATGGCTTAGGCTTGCTACGCCGTCCACTAATTCATATAGTCATGTTGCTGGAGAGGCTGGCAAAATATAGGATATATGATTAACAAATTATGCAGCGTTCAGCGGGACATTTAATATTACATAACGTCATTACGGGACACTGTTGTCAGTAGCACACATAGTTAATTGTTTATGCTTTACAACCGCAAGGGGGACATTACTGTCCATACATAATAGATGATCAAATAGCAGGAAAATAACAACAACAAGGGAATTCGGATATTAATAATACCTAGCCTAACGCACCCCCCCCCCCCCCCCCCCCCCCCCCCCCCAACCCGGATAATTGTGTCGAGGAAGCTAAATCATAAATATATGCAAAACCCACTTCACAGCCGGGAAGCACTGCTCTAGCGATATCAAATGTTGCCCGCTAACAGCAATATGGAGAGTGATGTGGTGGTCTGACACAAGATGCAGCCAGCGTTAACATTCTAATAGCAAAAGCCAGAGGTTAAGAAGCTGCCAGTCGCAAGAGCCAACGAAGGCGATGTGCCAATAGTAAGCTCCCATGAATGCAGCATTACATGCCTCAACGTCGAACCAACGAGAAGCAGAGATAGTAAGACACCGCCAAAAGATATAGAGATACCGCCATGACATACAGAGATAGCAAGACTCTAATAAGAGATATAGAGATAGTAAGACATCACCAAGAGATAATGAGAAAGTAAGACACTGCCAGAGATAGCAAGACTCTATAAGAGATATAGAGATAGCAAGGCACCGTCAGGAGATAATGAGATGGTAAGACACTCCAGAGATAGAGAGGCACCGTCAGGAGATAATGAGAAGGTAAGACACTCCAGAGATAGCAAGGCACCGTCAGGAGATAATGAGATAGTAAAACACGCTAGAGATAGCAAGGCACCGTCAGGAGATAATGAGATGGTAAGACACTCCAGAAATAGCAAGGCACCGTCAGGAGATAATGAGATAGTAAGACACTCTAGAGATATCAAGGCACCGTCAGTAGATAATGAGATAGTAAGGCATTACAAAGGAGTATAGATACAGTCCTACTTGCGTGCAGTATACCTGCCACATGTATACCTGCCACAGCTCAGCATCAACCATGGTTATGAGTGTGTGTGCTCGTCCATGTGAGCGCTAGGTCAGTTACAGAGGCTGAATCTCAGCTGAGAAAGTTCATCTCTTCATCAGTCGAGCGAATA
Source organism: Urechis unicinctus (assembly GCA_034190875.2). Lineage (NCBI taxonomy): Eukaryota > Metazoa > Annelida > Polychaeta > Xenopneusta > Urechidae > Urechis > Urechis unicinctus. The sequence goes on from CM067343.1 coordinate 33,003,075, forward strand.
CAGACACCGGCCACAATACATCCATCCACTCACATTAGCAGCATAACTCAGTTTACACAAATGCAGATCCAGTTTAAACCTTTAACATCCACAATGTATCCTTCTACTAGACTACATAAAAGTAAGAAGCGTTTTGCACAAATATGCAGCTCTTAGAAGAGACTCATGGGACCACCATGTCTATAAATAGATATTATCAAGTCGAGCAGTTGCCCCATGTTTATGGTGTTGCCCTCCTGCAGTGAGGGAACAGAGATCCCCATTCCGTTAATGGTGGCAATAGCGTCTGGAGGCTGACTGGAAGTGAGGAGGTGAACCATGGGCAGTTGGTAGAAGTAGCAGGGTTGCACATCGACCTCACGCGACCTCATTACATATTTTAACCCAATAATGCTAACCTCGCTCCAATTCACAAACCTAGCAGCGATACTAAACATATTACATTGTAGTTCAGAACAGCAGGTCTCGTAACCTCCCTCACCCCCTCGACTGCCCAAACCAACCCCCATACCACCCCCCACCTCCACCCACCCACCACGCATACACACAACCCCGGTGGCAGCTACACACCAACTGATGTCATGCCAGAGCGAGTTAAGCCGACGACATCCACACCGCTAGTGATAATATATGTCGCTTTATTGATACTTTGATACATTACGCACGGTTGGGTGTAATGGCGAGCACCGATTACCGCTATGTAGGCGCTGGTTAACAGGCCGTGGGAATGAACTGGCTGACGAAACGGAAACAGGGTCAATAAGAGCTGAACCGATCAGAAAACGATGAAGCCATTATTGACTTGAGCGTGTTTTGGTAGCATAGAGTGCAGAGACAACATCAGTTGAGGGAACGGGAGCTAGAGACAGAGTTAGAAATGATAATTTGATTACTTGATCAAACAACTAGTAACGACAAATCTAAACACTCCACGCGCCTGACGCAGCAGCAGCAGCAGCAGCGGAAATGGCACACCGATTACAACATCAGAGCGTGTAAGGATCAAAACACGATACAACCAGAAGATAGCTTATAGCTTAGCAATGATAGCAGCAGAAGGATATCACAGCATTCACCTTAATGGTGATGCAAATAAAAAAACTCTAAAAGTTAGCAAGTCATCCAAAGTTCACAACATTTCACCTCTTCTAGCCCGACAACTCCATGGAGGTGTCTGGCGATGAATGGGAAACCACGGTTCGCCAGTACAGCAGGTTACCTATCAGAACCATTTCCTATTGACAGCCCCCTTTTAACTTCAGTGGCATGTTGACAGGAAAGGATATGTTTCACGTTTGTTCATAAGACCCATAAAAAAACCCAGGGAAATATATCCAATGTTTGCTGAAAGGGTCTACTTTCTGTAGTGACTTCGTAGGTCATGTAACCTAGGAATCATTTTGTAGATCCTAGATTTTGATAATGGGAAATGTTTCCTTAGCACAGGTTATATAATCTAAGCATGGGAATCCTAATTAATGGTCTGGAGACTTATCAAATCATTTTAACAATTGAGCCCGTGTTTGCAGAGAGTTCATAAAGCTACACTTTTATACAACATACAGCGAACTAAATGTCAGAGCAAGACCCGATCGTGACTATCCTCTCCCCATGGAATTGCACCCAGAATGTCACACAGAGATCGGGTATCATCACGCAGTGTGAATTGGGTCTCATCACCCAGGGACATGACGCGGGCAAAGCTTCGCCAGCCTATTCATCGCCCACTTAACTCCTAATGTTAGGAAGGGTGAAGATCAAAGAGCCGTATGCGCTCTGTTTCATAATAAGCGACCATGTCAACAGGAGTACCGAGTAGGGCCGTCTGTTGTTAAATTAGTCTACAGAGACTGATGGGTAATAAAGCCAGTGGCGAGAAGCCCGGATGACGAGGGTCTCATCAGCGCAGTAGATCAGGTTGACCCGACACACTCGGTGATTAGAATTTATGAATATATTAATATAATTAGCTCATATATATTCATAATGTTCTCAATGCGCTCAGTAATGGGGACGCTGATTTATCTGTCCACATTAGGCACAATACCGTGTCAATGTAGATCAATGACCTTGTGTCTGTATCAATGACCTTGTGGCTGTATCAATGACCCATTACAGTCATTAGACGCTCTATTTCTAGTACATATCATATAGGTCTTGATATGAACGAATCATTGTCTTTTCCAACAAACACCCATGCTATGGCAAATTCTTCTGGGCGTTCCGCGGAACATGATCACTGAACACAATGGTCTACAGAAGACCACGTGACCACTGGAATAAGATCACGTGACCTCTGGAATAAGACCTGTCAGGACAGTTGCGTCATAAGGCGATTTGCGACAACCACATGACGTCATATAATGAACCAGTTGCTACAAACACACAGCTGATGTGAACAGAATAGTCAAGCAATCCCATACCTACTCAAATATACAGTACAGATATTCCGCGCAATCGAACCCGAAGAAATACCGACTTAGTGACATACATATAGCAAATGATATACGTATTAAAGGCCCCCAGCAAACATAAGCTAACCCCACAAAGCCCGTCACACGAACTGAGACAACAAACAAGCGTGTTTTATCAACCCAGAGTTCGTTAACCTAAGACAGCTATACTTTCTTTGTCAGGACGGCTACAAATATGGGAGAATGCGCGCGCAACAATAGCTGAAACCTAAGCCGTAACAGCAATGCTTCGTTGGTAAATCACAGAGGCAATCTTCATACAGTAGTTTGCTCAGAGGACTTTTTAGATGGAGAAGGGAGTCTTTTTTTAGCATGTTACAGCAGCGACAAGATTTGACAGACTACGCTCTGCAAATGTCGGGAGGCAATTGCGGGCAACTACAAAAAAAGCCTCGGTAGAGCGGTCAGAGGAGTAGATTAACCTATACCTAAATGTTGGATGATTTTATCAGGACGAAAGTAACAATATTTCATAATATATATACGAGTCATTGCATCATCCACTGACAGGTACACACAAGCTGGTGTTAAGGGCCTAACACTCATGACGAAGGCAGGAGTAAGAGTTGCACCTAAGAGTAAATTAACGTTGCTACAATAGCAGGCTAGCATTGGTTGTTGGCGCATAATGCAATGTGATATCACGCAATCAGGCCGTGAGGGGCTGCGGAATGTATGGTTACAACCAGAGATATTTACATCATGTGGCGCCATTAAGAGCTAAGGGTATTATGTGGCGCCATTAAGACCTAAGGGTATTATGTGGCGCCATTAAGAGCTAAGGGTATTATGTGGCGCCATTAAGAGCTAAGGGTTATATGTGGCGCCGAGAAGAGCGAATGGTATTTTGTGGCGCCAATGATAGGTATGGTATTTGTATGGAACCGCCAAAAGCTTATTAGATCATGCGGCACGTGTAAGGGCTAGTGATAAATTTTAGCACTAATAAGATCTAATGATATTACCTCCCAAGAGCTACGGTAACATTAAGGCACTACGAAAAATTCATGATTTTGTGAAGTACCCCTCAGAAATTATGGACTCCGCCAAGAGCCCATGAAATTATGAGGCGCGGGCAAGAGCAACAGATTTAATACGACATCGTGATATCATGTAACATCGTGATATCATGTGACATCATGATATCATGTGACATCATGAGACATCGTGATATAATGTGGCTACACCCAGAGCTGCTTATACAATGCGACACAGCTAAGAGCTCATGATATTAGATGGCACATCCAACTGTTACATACATAACGCGACAGCGTCAAGAGCTGCCAATTAAAGTTGGTACGCTATACGCTTAAGGCGTTACATCAATCAGGGCTGCGATCTAACCTACGTGCAGTCGGTACAAGCTTCCCGGCCAATTTTCACCTGCCTCAGCCCGCTGTGATGAGGCTCGCAACAAGTATTTGCACACGTCCTGGTGACATTTGCTGAGAGCTGCTCAATCAAATGTGGCGAGTAAATCTCATTGAAGGCGGCTCCGACGCATATCAACCGAGCAAATGGAGCCGTCTCGCGAGTCGGAGAATCCCACCCCCTGCCCCTGACTCCCCCCCACCCCCACACGAACCAAGCTGATGAAAAGAGAAGACAGTGCGGACACTTATTGTAATGACGGTCACGACCCGATTCACTGATAAATCCACGGTCACTTATCGCACCTGCAAAGTTCATGTGCATTCAGGGCTGGAGGATGGAACCTATCCACCCACATACCTCACTTTTCATATCTACAAAGTTAGCTTATGTATTTATTTGTACCCGACACATGGGTCAAAGGTTAACTCCGATCCCGTTGACGTCAGTGGATCTGTTATCATTGACCATCTCGACTATGTCCATGCGGTAAGAGTGTGGCTGGGCTTTGGTGAGGAGATAACCCATTGAGAGGCTCGCATTGAGAGTATACTGTGTGGCTATGATCTCGATCAACATCACAGAGATACCCGCTTTAACCAATCTCAACCTAGCTCTTCTACATCTACCTCTATACCCACGTCCATGGCTCTGATCTCCCGCTATGGTGGAGGGGATGCATAATGAGTGGAGTGAGTAAGTGAGTGGTTGAGTGGTTGAGTGGTTGAGTGAGTGAGTGAGTGAGTGAGTGAGTGAGTGAGTGAGTGAGTGAGTGAGTGAGTGAGTGAGTGAGTGAGTGAGTGAGTGAGTGAGTTGGTGGGTGAGTGAGTGAGTGAGTGAGTGAGTGAGTGAGTGAGTGAGGGAGGGAGGGAGGGAGGGAGGGAGGGAGGGAGGGAGGGAGGGAGGGAGAGAGGGAATAGTTCAGTGAATCAAACAAACAGTCGATCAGTCAGTCATTCAGTCACACCGAAAAAGAGAGGGTGGTTTGAGACACAGGGGGTCCGACATGTTACGAGTGAAAGAGAGATTATTGCCGGCATTGATATGCATAGAAGTGAGAGATAAGGCGCGATAGAGCCACCAGCCCTTATACGGACGCCTATAGCAGTACCAGTCGACAATGACAGCATTAACCAGTGGCGTATTGTACAATCCCATGTAACACCCTCATTAGCAGGCGTGGGCGGGAGTGGAGGGGGGGGGGGCATCATGGTGTATTATTTTATATCTTTCTATCTTCATCCTACCTTCTGCTGCGAATCCCTGTAAGTTCACCCATACCTGGTGGAAACCATCATGAAGTGTTTTGATATTTAAATGATATTTACTAACCGAGAATTATGACACGACAAGCAGCCGGTAATGGCTCGTTACGATTGTGTCGTTGCTACGTAAGCCAAAGGTCAATTCCAGTTCAAATATCATCGAAGTCATATGGTCTAGCAGTCAATAACAGTTAAATTTAGAGAGAAAGAGAGAGAGTGAAGTCGTGACGGGTGAATATGGGGTGGATTAAGGGACGAACCAGCCATACCCAACCCAATGCCATGTTGTTCTACGGACGGGGTATCCAGCAACAAAGCGCATAGAGAGATGCATTGAGGCTAAGAGTGTGCATTTGATGTGGGGGGGGGGGGTAAGAGTGTGGAGAGATGGATTGAGGATAATTGTGTGCATTAATGGATGGGGGGTGGGTAAGAGTGTGGAGAGATGGATTGGGGGGGGGGGTAAGAGTGTGGAGAGATGGATTGAGGATAATTGTGTGCATTAATGGATGGAGGGTAAGAGAGTGGAGAGATGGATTGAGGATAATCGTGTGCATTAATGGATGGAGGGTAAGAGAGTGGAGCGATGGATTAAGGATAATCGTGTGCATTAATGGATGGAGGGTAAGAGAGTGGAGAGATGGATTGAGGATAATCGTGTGCATTAATGGATGGGGGGTAAGAGAGTGGAGCGATGGATTGAGGATAATAGTGAGCATTAATGGATGGAGGGTAAGAGAGTGGGGCGATGGATTGAGGATAATAGTGTGCATTAATGGATGTGGGGTATAAGAGTGGAGCGATGGATTAAGGATAATAGTGTGCATTAATGGATGATGGGGGGTAAGAGAGTGGGGCGATGGATCAGGGGTAAGAGCGTGGATAGGTTGATAGCACGTTATCAACAGGAAGACCCGCTTATAGGTAATCTCAGTCGCAATCAATCCGTACGTTGGAGCGATGATCTGTCAAATACATCTCATTTGTCTACATGCAAATCATGACGACGTCCCACGAGCATCAACTCAATTTCAATATCATGTCATCAAACTGTCACGTGTTGAAAACCACAAAAGTCAATTACCATTCACCAAAGAAGGTATTGTCAGTCGTTTGTGGGTCTTTAACAATGCACACGGTAAATGTGTAGGCGTACTCGTGTCGGAGAGGGAGAGGCGTGTCCCCATGTGCCGTCATACAACAGTACCAACGCCCGTGTAGCGTCACCACTCACCGACTGGTCATCATTCGTGGGGTCGACGATACGATGACAAACGAAATTATTCAGGTCATCGGGGTCTTTAAACGCGGCCGGGTACACGCTTCAGTGAGCAGGAATAACGAAATTGACTTACGTCCACGTTGGTCCGCGCCCGTCCACGGTCGAGTAAGAAGTGCAGTCGGTGCGCATTCCTTGCCCTCATAAACCCATGAATACTCAGATATATTCGAACACAGGGGGCACTGTGCACTAGGTTTGAAAGCACGGCACAGGAAATGCACTAAACTTAGTCCAAACGTACTTAAGTGAGAGGCACGAATTCCGGGTTTAACGCTGAGCGGCTTGAAATGTATGAACCTGAAACTGACAGTGGATGAGGAGGAATTTCGCGCAGGCGCCTGGGGTTACCTGCCGCTTTCCTGTTGATTTTGCTGATCGAAATAGTTTATTCTGCGAGCGACCAGCGCCGAGGTCGATCACTTCAAGTATGGTTGGCGAAGGTGTAGATTACCTGTCCGGCAAAGTGCCAAGCATGCGACCGTGATAAGCCTGCGTTACTAAACTCCTGAGTAATCATGCGATCCGAAGTCACGACACATCAATGTCAGGCACGCATCCAGTGAGTTAATCTCACGTGAAGGAATACGTCATTACTCTTCGTATCACGTACGCTCGTGAACTTATATGTTTGCGTGGGTTACCCTCGCTGGGAATGTTTTAGTTGATGCATTTAGAGTGTTGAGAAAACGCGGGTGTTCGGAAAACGCTCTACATCAAACATAACATTCAATGACCAGTTCTCTACATTATGAATATAATGCTATTATCATGTGGTTGTTTTTTTTAAACCACATGTAACATGCGATTCTACTTATTGGGCAAGTGTCCCCAAATATTTGTGGAGTTGTGATTTTCCCGCCGTCGCCACAGCCACGACAACCATAAGACCAGCTCTCGTCCAGTTATCGCGAGATGTGACGACGTATAAATAGCTGCATCTACCATGATAACAATCCATCCGGTCGTCATTTGACCTATTTTACTCACGAGGACAGTGGGTACTACTATCGATGACAAGGACATGCTACTTTAATTGCACACGAAAGACGATGTCACTCGGAAACCCGTTATAAGTCGCTGTATTTAAGCTGGAGAGAAGCATGGCACTGCCAATACGTTAGTCTCGCCTTCCCTTGTCTGTAGTTAGGTTATCTGTCATGTCCGGTATTCGCTCGGGAAAGGCCGACATATTCGCTCTTGAATAGCCGATATGTCACCCTTTCATGTGTTCATACAGCCACGAGTACTAGCACGCTAGGTAGCAGTGGAATGACATTATCTGTCGTTTGCTAACTCAGGTTGTCAATGGTTGACGGTAATGGTTACTGGAGCTCTTTTTCACATGCGTGCATAAATTATCGGTGGCTTCATGCGTGCGGTACAATGTACACGGACATGCTTTCGTGACGTGAGACACTTCCGATCGCCCCTGAATTACAGCAGCAAACTGCTGTTTTCCAGTTGATCTAGCGACAAATAGGTGTGTATAATTAACGATCCATAAATTGCTACGATTGTGGCTGCAACAATGCTTGCAGCTAGCGCCTTCGCTGCCCCGGCAAAGGTGTACCAGTAAAGGCCATGTAAACAATATCTGGCTAATATGCGTATCCGTATTTGTGGAGTGCTTCTCGTACAATATTGGTGATAATAAAGAACCATTTCATACTTTGGTTATCCTATTATCGCCCGAAAGGTAGCGCTTTCTTTGGCTGACCAATCAGGAAGCTTGCTCTATGGAGCACGGGGTTGGACAAACGTTCATGAGCTACCCTGATGTACCAGGACGCAGGGGACATGAAGGAAATAGAAAAAAAACTGATGGGGTCAGAAATAAAATGGTGTTAGTAGTGATTTGTCAGTTCCAATGTTGTGCTATCAATAGCCATGATCACGTGACTTATGATTGATTGGGTCGTAAATGAAAGGGGCGTGGCAGTATCGTAGACCCACACAGAGCTCAAACACAATATGACCGCCAGCCCGAATTATCACTTGCGCGACCAGCACGGGGTAATGAGGTTAGCTGAAGGACAGTGCCCTCTCCGTCTGCATACATTGTGTCATTGTGTATGACAGGCGGGGAAATCCTGGGTCTCTCCAGCAAACAGGCTTTATCGTCGCATACATTGTGTCAACGTTCTCCTGTGCTCTCAGGAGATACGTAGACAAACAGTTTTTCATTAATAACGAACATACCATACCGGCTGGACCTCAAGTGACTCCTGGCTAAAGTCCGACGAAAGACTAGCGGTAGCTCCCAAACAAACAAATCTGACGAGCAGTTGGTTCCTGAGAACGGATTGTCTAGATATCAATGTAAAATGTACCAACGCACCATTCGCAAACAATGTTCAAGGGAAACATTAAATTCTGCTTCTGTTTATACTGCAAACCACCTTTTTAGTTGATTGAATTTTTGTCTCTTCATATCTAATACGACATGGGACTCAGGGCTCGAGGCTTGTGTAAGGCAACGCTGATCATTCGATGTACAGGGAAATATTTCTGCAACTTTTATAAGCATGTGCACGTGAAAAAACCCGAGTGTGCCTCCCAAAGTTTCGAATTTAAACCTGCTAAGCCAACGGGTAGATTATAACAGGTGAAGTCGCCGTCGTTTCGATATTTTAGGTGAGATGATTGCTGGATGGCACAGCGTTAACATTAATTAGGTTTGGGCGGTTATCAACACCGCTGGTCGATAGTAATTACGCTCCAATATGACTCTACGCTGCGCCCGCAAAAACGATACGAAAACCACCGAGCAGGAACACACTACAGGGGTCATACTGCATTACATTACATTACAAGGACTGTGTGACCGTCCTTATTAATTCGATTTGATTTTATCAACCATAATAAGCGTCAACCAGTGTGGAGTCATGATCCCCCCACCTCTCAAATAAAGTAAATGTTCCGAACGGGTTAGTTTCCAAATTGAATAGTCCCAGTGTAGCAAGTACAGGCCTTTGAAGTAAACATTCCCAACCCGTCAATTCCCATAACAATTAACATCAGCCCGTTTGATCATTACCAGAGTTACTCAATACCGCAGTTTTGGTAATTTATATTCGGACTTGCGGGATACGGAATCCATACCCCCGCATTCAGAAATTAACATCTGTTTTCCAGTTACCATTAAACTGACGTCCTTCGCCATCACTACAACCATACCGATTTCTATCAGCATCATCCGCTGGGCGACTCATTGAGCTAAAAGTCCCTTGCACGATACATATCATCTATAGTTCTGTAAAAAGAAAGAACATTTTCATTAATATATCAAACCAAATTACCAACAGACTTACATTCACCCTTAATGTAACAACATGTCCAGACATTACACATTATGCAGTGTCGCTCATATTGTCGATTCTTGAACTCACTCCAATTACACCGTAACTTGGTCAAACTGACCTGGTTTCCGCCTTGGATTTACTCTTCACTCATCAACACTCTTTGTCGGTACTCGATACATTCTGCATCGTATGCAACAAGATCACCGCTATGTGCCGCCATTTTGAAAAGTTGTGTGGAACCAGTGGCGGCGTCGCGAGGGCGCCACGGGCGGTCCATTTCCATCGGATGAATCCCCAATACGTTATGACCCCGGTCATTCGCTTAATGGACGCATTGTTTTGATGTTCCTTCTGCTCATGGTTACCAGCTTATCGAGATATTGCCTCATAGACATGACTAGACTGCTACAGAGTTGAAAGAGCCAGCGGCGACCGTTATCATTATTGTTACTCAGTAGAGAAAGATGTTATCTAATCCACAATACACGCTGCATGGCTCTGATAACCAGACAACAGCGTCTGCGCCTAGTAGTATCGTCACGAAAGCCGATTACGACAAAGACTCTGTCTTAAAACCTACACTTTTATTCACTATTTTCCTATAAACGGTGATTATCTTAAAGTTGGACAATAATATTGCCCTTGTACCATCATATAGGATTATGCAAACCTATCACGAATGGCACTCACGTTCCTTTGGAGAACCAGGGTGTACTTAGCTTACATGTCACATGGGGTTGGTCATCCTATGTGTTTTGATGGCATCAGGGGAGTTGTCGACGATTTCTGAATAACAGAATGAACCGTATGTATGGCTATAGCGGGACGCTTTGATCGGCTCGGCCCATTAGGATTAATATGATCTCATCATACACGCACAGAGGGTGGCACCGTAAGTATTATCAGTCAGTATAGTCACTGGGATGTATGGAATACCCAGAGCATCTACAGTTTCGGGTTGAATGACGGCTCTGAATTTATGTTGATCGGTTCTTTATCAAGTCTTTTTGATTATTCCCAGTTATTGCAATCACGTCAAAGAATTCATTAAGTATATATATATATATAAATATTATATATATATATAGATATATTGATATATATATATATATACATATATATATAGATATATAGATACTTTTGATATATATATATCATATTAATCATATATATATATATATATATATATATAAATATATATATATATATATATATATATAGATATATATATATATATATATATATATATATATATATGTATTGCCATGGATGGGATGCTAGGATACTTAATTCAGGAAGTTCTGTGTGCAGGAAACGTTCACCAAGTCAATGGGCTGATGAGCGAATGACAAGCCAACGATATTTGCGCCATAAAGAGACAGGACTTGGTATGAGAGAAGTCGTCACCAAGAATAGCCTGTATTGTCTGATACTCACCCGCACTCATCTGTTTGTTTACAAGTCACAGCACGATCCAGAGATGTTATGTTAGCGTAGCGTCAAACATGTCTGCCATGGAGAGTGGATCCACTGGGGCGTGTAGTAGCTCATAGCAAAATCGTTTATCCATTCCTTTGTCTATTTCTTTTGCAGGCGCTTCGTGACACATAATGCTCTGTGCATCCACCAATCTGGAACAAAGATCCCCTTATCAAGCCTTATCTGTCCACCTCTCAGATTAACAACAATTCCAAAACAACAGATATTGTCTCTTCCACACATACATTTCGAGTATTCAGTAAATAAGCATTAACCCTGATAGCCAATTGTATCGTCTTTGTAAACCAGAGCTTACTGTTGATCAGCAATATCTTTACTGATACAAAAATATATTAGCATGAGATACCAGTCAAGTCCCAAAAGATGTTGAGGATGATAGCGCCAATACCTACCGACTAATTACTTCCTGCTGCAGAAACAGATGAAAGGTGGAGTTCGACTGGATCTATTGCAGTATACCGAGGTTATCCTCAATGTCAGAGGAAAAGAGACATAATTGTAAAATTTCCATTGCGCAGTTTGACAGCATTTCTACATAAAGTATTCGCTACTTTTGATTATCAATTAATCATACAATTGTGACAAAAAAAGCATAATATAACAAGACAGAATAAAAGAATCGACAGGAGTAGTATGTGAGTGTTACGGCGTCATCAGCAGCAGAATGTCGACGGAAGCTGAGGTCATCAGCAGCAGAATATCGCCGGAAGCTGAGGTCATCAGCAGCAGAATGTCGACGGAAGTTGAGGTCATCAGCAGCAGAATGTCGACGGAAGCTGAGGTCATCAGCAGCAGAATGTCAGCAGAATGTCGACGGAAGCTGAGGTCATCAGCAGCAGAATGTCGACGGAAGCTGAGGTCATCAGCAGCAGAATGTCGACGGAAGCTGAGGTCATCAGCAGCAGAATGTCGACGGAAGTTGAGGTCATCAGCAGCAGAATGTCAGCAGAATGTCGACGGAAGCTGAGGTCATCAGCAGCAGAATGTCGACGGAAGCTGAGGTCATCAGCAGCAGAATGTCGACGGAAGCTGAGGTCATCAGCAGCAGAATGTCGACGGAAGCTGAGGTCATCAGCAGCAGAATGTCAACCGGTCATCAGCAGCAGAATATCGATGGAAGCTGAGGTCATCAGCAGCAGAATGTCGACGCATGTATGTAAATATAATTTATTCTTCTAAAGACAGGGTGACTTCTTTATTTATCTAAGTGACCGAAAAGGATGATATTTAATGTATGTGGAATCATTTACATTTACTGGCAAATGTTCTCCAATAATTGTTGCGAATTGAGACAGGAAAGCGGAGGAAAAGTGAACAGTCGTCACTTCTCGTGGTTTGATGTTCCTATGGTAGTCTTGCACATAGACAATTTCTGTATTTTTAGAATGATCGGTGGTCGTCATTGTGAGCATGAATGTGGGCAAGTATTAGTTTGATTTAGACAGGCCGAGCTTGGAACGCGTCATTGTGAGCATGAATGTGGGCGAGTATTAGTTTGATTTAGCCAGGCCGAGCTTGGAACACGTCATTGTGAGCATGAATGTAGGCGAGTATTAGTTTGATTAAGACAGGCCGAGCTTGGAACACGTCATTGTGAGCATGAATGTGGGCGAGTATTAGTTTGATTAAGACAGGCCGAGCTTGGAACACGTCATTGTGAGCATGAATGTGGGCGAGTATTAGTTTGATTTAGCCAGGCCGAGCTTGGAACACGTCATTGTGAGCATGAATGTAGGCGAGTATTAGTTTGATTAAGACAGGCCGAGCTTGGAACACGTCATTGTGAGCATGAATGTGGGCGAGTATTAGTTTGATTTAGCCAGGCCGAGCTTGGAACACGTCATTGTGAGCATGAATGTGGGCGAGTATTAGTGTGATTAAGACAGGCCGAGCTTGGAACACGTCATTGTGAGCATGAATGTGGGCGAGTATTAGTTTGATTTAGACAGGCCGAGCTTGGAACACGTCATTGTGAGCATGAATGTGGGCGAGTATTAGTTTGATTTAGACAGGCCGAGCTTGGAACACGTCATTGTGAGCATGAATGTAGGCGAGTATTAGTTTGATTAAGACAGGCCGAGCTTGGAACACGTCATTGTGAGCATGAATGTGGGCGAGTATTAGTTTGATTAAGACAGGCCGAGCTTGGAACACGTCATTGTGAGCATGAATGTGGGCGAGTATTAGTTTGATTTAGCCAGGCCGAGCTTGGAACACGTCATTGTGAGCATGAATGTAGGGAGAGTATTAGTTTGATTAAGACAGGCCGAGCTTGGAACACGTCATTGTGAGCATGAATGTGGGCGAGTATTAGTTTGATTTAGCCAGGCCGAGCTTGGAACACGTCATTGTGAGCATGAATGTAGGCGAGTATTAGTTTGATTAAGACAGGCCGAGCTTGGAACACGTCATTGTGAGCATGAATGTGGGCGAGTATTAGTTTGATTTAGACAGGCCGAGCTTGGAACACGTTTGCTGCGCGGATAACTGTGACATCAATAGTTGACTGATAGCAAAAAAACTCACGCAAATAATTCTGTTGTGTATCTGTCGGTCTGCTGTGTATCTGTCGTCCTGCTGTGTATCTGTCAGCCTGTTGTGTATCTGTCGGCCTGTTGTGTATCTGTCGGCCTGTTGTGTATCTGTCGGCCTGCTGTGTATCTGTCGGCCTGTTGTGTATCTGTATCTGTGTATCTGTCGGTCTGTTGTGTATCTGTCGGTCTGTTGTGTATCTGTCGGTCTGTTGTGTATCTGTCAGCCTGTTGTGTATCTGTCGGCCTGCTGTGTATCTGTCGGCCTGCTGTGTATCTGTCGGCCTGCTGTGTATCTGTCGGCCTGTTGTGTATCTGTCGGCCTGCTGAGTATCTGTCGGCCTGTTGTGTATCTGTCGGCCTGTTGTGTATCTGTCTGTCGGCCTGCTGAGTATCTGTCAGCCTGTTGTGTATCTGTCTGTCGGCCTGCTGTGTATCAGTCGGCCTGCTGAGTATCTGTCGGTCTGTTGTGTATTTGTCTGTCGATCTGTTGTGTATCTGTCGGCCTGTTGTGTATCTGTCGGTCTGCGGAGTATCTGTCGGCCTGTTGTGTATCTGTCGGTCTGTTGTGTATCTGTCAGTCTGTTGTGTATCTGTCAGTCTGTTGTGTATCTGTCGGTCTGTTGTGTATCTGTCAGTCTGTTTTGTATCTGTCGGTCAGGTTGTGTGTGTCTGTCGACCTGTTGTGAGCCTGTCGGCCTGTTGTGATATCTTCGTCGGAGTGCGGAGTAACAGTACGCCTGTCGTTGAATGCCTCAATCTCTGCTTCCCGATATTCCTATTTTGCGCAAAGCCGGTCACGTGACTCATGTACTAACATAGGTAGGAATCGAAGAACGCAATGATGGGAACTCGCGAGAGCGTCCAACGCATGACCTATAACAGCACAGGGCAGGTTGCCGACAGTAACATTATCTTATTACACTATTCCATGTAGGGGTGCATTAGGTTTCACGATAAACGGTACGGACGCAGTCTTTTCTTTGAAGATGTGGTGGGGCTCGGGACTGTTTCATCCTAACAAAGACGGCGAGGTGGACCCCTGCTGGCTGTTCGGGTTCTTAGAAAGAGTTTCTTTGATTCCATCAGCTGCCGTTATTCAGACCATCAAAGTACATTTTATGTAAGGAACGAATATAAAATAACATTATATACGCTATATGATTTTGTATACTATAACCAGATTAGGAATAGATGGTACCGGTATACAATTGACATGAAAGCGGAAAATAAGAGAAGACACACGCTTTCATGTTTACCAACACCACACAAATGGTTTTCTGAAGTATACAATGCATCATGATTGTGTGAGCGCATAAAAACACAGTGATCATAATGATGACAATCATAATGGTCATTTCGAGACCAATATTGATTTGAGCTGCATGTGCTTGCTGTATGACTGAATTTTAATGACATTTCACGTCATGGCGACGTAACACACTGACTCCGGTATAAAAGGATTTAAGGAGTCGGGTTTGTGGATAGCGCTGAAGTGAATTACTGAGAGTAGCGAGTTTGTTTCCGTTTTATTCACATACTTGAGTTTATTGACCTCGCTCCTCGTCCTAGAATCGGCATGATGCATTAGGGGGTGTTGACGCATGGACGCGCGAGACAGGAAGCGCGGCTCGCGTAACGCACATCACAGTCATTTCATATCAGGTGCTATGGTACGAATGAGCTGACGTTTTGGCAATTCTTGTCGTAATCACCACCATCCGGTACCATATAGGAGAGTCTACCTGTATCAGGACTTATCCGCTGGTTCTCGAGGATGAACGTGAATACAAGTCCTTCATACAATATCACGTTGACATGCAATCTAATTGGTTAGAAAATATTAAGCAAGTTTATAAAAACGAACCATTTCGACCCCAATGTCTGCATCCTCGCCAAATAACAAATATCGGTCATGGATGGATTAATAAGTCTGCTCTCGAAACGAGACACATTTCACATCCCGACAAGTGGTAAAGTCAGTGTTCAGATCAAATTAATTTGTAACCTGAATCATGGTTTACCTTGATCCCAGCGGGGCCCGTTATCGGCCACAGAACCGGTGTCGACTGAGTTCAATGCATAACTTCGATCATTCCCATCGACATGGATGGAGCTATTTATTGCCAGGGCGTGTTACTCTACATGAATCAACAACACATAGCAATACAATACACAGAAAATGACATGGAGATAAATCGGTTGCTCTCTAGTTACCACGAGGAACTCAAACAACTCATAGCTGCTCCAGTCTATAGTTTACCATTTATACATGTAGTATCCGTGTCTACACATGACCATGTCACGGATACATCCATTCTACAGGGGATGCGTCATAAGGACTCATATAATATTGTACACGAACAGTGCAAAATATTTTCAGTAAGCGCATCGAGACATCGTAGGATAGTTGCTTAGATAACGCAAGTAGAATGGATGATTGGAAGGTTAAACCTCGCGTGGGGCTATAACGCGACCCTTTGACCCGCTCGTCAGGTATATAATAAGGCTTACACAAGATGCCCATCAAGGATTGGATGACATATCAATAAATACTTAAACGCACCTGCTCTGAGAGCACCAATACAGTGTGATTATACAATTTTGTGACTGAGGTGTTTTTGGAGAGCCCAGTCGACCAGTAATTCCCCAATTTATGAAAGGTCGGAATGTTTGAGCGTCGTAGGTCTAAGTAATTTTTCAGATTATTCCCAATGAACGGAGATTTTCGCAGAAATCAACAAACATATGTTAATCTGTATTCTATGCATTGGTGTGGATGGTATAGAATTCTACTTATCGTGTTCAGAACATTGGGAGAGTATATAAACAAAATAAGCGAACGTCGAAAATGTCAAATTATTTTGAATGGAAACCATAGCCAGTATTTAAACATGCTGTCAAATAATACACTTTTATTGTTGTTGTACAAATTTAAAAAAAAACATGGAAAAAGTTTCGTAGAGCTTACTATAACTTACGTCGATTCATCTTGACACCAGTATTTATAACACCTGTAGGGCTGATTAATCAGCGCACTCTCTACCAGTGGACCTCCTGTCAGTCAATTTATGAAAGGTCGAAATGTTTGAGCGTCGAGGGACCAAGTACTTTTTCAGATTATTCCCAATGAACAGAGACTTCCTCAGAAATTATCAAAGATATATTGATCTGTGTTTTATGCATTGGTGTGGATGGTATAGAATTCGACTTATCGTGTTCAGAACATTGGAAGAATTTATTAAAAAAATGAGCGAACGTCGAAAATGTCAAATTATCTTGAATGGAAACCATAGCCAATATTTTAATATACGTTTATTGTTGTTGTACAGATTGAAAAAAAAAACACCTTGACACCAGTATTTATAACACCTATAGGAGTGATTAATCAGCGCCCTCTCTCCCCGTGGACCTCATGTCAGTCAGGCGATAGAGGCATATCGGTGTTTGTAACGAGTTGGAGAAGATAGAGGTTAACAGCTCACCAGGTTCGGTCGTGTTTGCCGCGAAGGTCAATTGACTTATCATGTATTTTCTCTTCATGTGACAATGACGAACACAATGCTCACGGAGATAGCATGCCGAGGACAACAACAATCATAGCACAAACACAACACAATGTCAACAAACCTGCTGGGTCCGCTCCTATATATACAGCCCATAACCTCTGTCCAAATCATTCATATGCAGATAATTCTGCGGAGTAGATTCGCCTATACCCGTACATTTGATCGACCATAGGAGTATTTACTATTAGCACCCTAGGTGGGTTATCATTTCAAACTTTCCTTATATGGTATGGTACTATCCAAACATTTTAGGTAGTCACCGGAATAAAATAAACCATTTTTTCTTTTATTTTGAGCCGACGTTTATAATAAGTTACAAACTGCAGGAGATCAGCACAGAATTGCCCAGAAGTGATCGCCCGAGTAGTTGATTTCCAAGGGGTAATGGGCATGCTACAAGAAATCATTTAAGATTGTAATTGGTGTCACTGAAATCTTGTCAATGCGACAGACCGTAAATCCTGAACAGACAACACGCTATCCAATAGACCAGTTCGCGAGCTAACTACGCGTCAGGCGAATATGAATACAATAATTAATATCAACAAAAGAGCAGCGGTTTTTACGCAGCATGGGCGATAATTAAGGCAGTCAATTGGTTGCGCGACCAGCCCTGTAAATTGTCAATCCGGCTGGCTAATCTATTCAAGAACCGTTTGGGTCATGAATGGATTGGACCGTCTGACATTCCGACACCACCATATTGCCTCCGATATAAATAATGAGAGCTCATCGTCACCGCCATATGTGTCAGTGCCCCGAGGATATCTTGGACAGCTGGTTGCTTTTCCCCCCAGATAATATATTTCATGTTGTTTATTTAGATGGGACTATTTCAGAAGAAGAAGGTATCACCGACACACACGAGAAAGCTCTTGTTTCCGTCGAGTCTTCACGTCCAGGTGTATTTAGCGTCATGGCACCCGCCACAAAGTATTCCCGTACTACACAACAGGTAGGCTCAGCATGGTATTAAATGTATCACGGACTAATGCAAGTATGAAATCGACGGATATTCAGTGTTGGAATATATCAGTATTTTATTTTTTTCGTTTCCATAGCAACCAGATACCAAGACCATGACGAATTCCTCCATTTCCAGCAAACACGCAGGAGATATTACATCGCGCGGCACAGGTAGAGTTGAAGGGTCTCACGCAATTATGCATGGCTGACATTGTGAGTTGACAGTGACATTAAGTATAACATTCCTTTGTGTTTCTACCAGCAGGAAATCCCTGTTCCTCATCACAGTCGGGGAAGTCGAGCAGGATTCAGATCGTTATTCCTAACTCGACATCTGGTTTTGGATTCACTTTAAAAGGCACGGAGCTGGTGTGGGTGAATCGTGTCAAAGATGGTGGCTCAGCTCACGCCGCCGGGCTGCGTCGTGGTGACGTCATTTGTGCTATCAACGGACAGGACGTGAGTCACGAAAAGTCGACAACGGTCGCCAGGATTGTTAGGTAATTACACTCACTCAAATATTTGTTGCTTGTAGTAGATGAAGATCTCACATAAAGATGAGTTTATTTTTGTAGTTGACCTCATTTCTATTTTATTAATTTTGCAGGCGTTCTCGGGCACATATTGTGTTAGACATTTGCCGATTCAGAACGGAGAGTCGATCATCTTCTCCGAGCTGTCAATCACTTCACAGCAGAACAAGAACGAGCTGTTATGGTCGCCCTCTGCCAGACATCCCCAGAGAGGCACAGCCTGTGATGTCCTCACTGATGAGGGTACGAAATAGGGCATGCGCTTCACACCCGAGTCCTCCACCTTACACGGACAATATGAATGACTCTCCTACCAACTGGCGTCCAGACATCAGCAACATTTCCGGAGAATTCGAGGATAAAAGTGCTAATATCTACGAAGAAATCAATGACATCTCTACTGTTCGGCCCGATGCTGAAGTTGAATTATCATCGGCAACGACAAACATCGAATGTAGTGACTCGAATTCGTCACAACACCCAGGCACCACCACCAACAATGTCACCAGTGCCGCGATAGACGCAAGTTGGAATCATCCAGTACTCAACCAGGTGATTTGACTTCTTCTATGTGTAAATTTGAGTCTGCAGTCAGGAAATGCCATAAATTGTGGATAAAACTAAACGAAAAACTAGCAATGATTTGTATGACCTTTCAGTCGTCATCAACAGAAGAGCTCGAATGTCTGGGCAATCTCATGTCGACGGAAGCTGCGTTCGTGCATCAGATGCACGGAGGTGTATACGCCTACACCCGTCCGCTGAGGCATCACATCCTGTCTGCCTACCAATATGATACATTGTTCCAAAATATCGAAAGGGGTGCATTAATCGTAATTAATAGTAGAATTCGTTAATACATCCTGAATTTACCATTAATTTGTTATACTCAAAATATTGAAATTGATTCGTTTTCTTTTTCTAGTTGGTGATGCTATCGGAACGGTGTGTCAATCGCGTAGCAGACACAGAACTTGATCTCAATATGGAGGAAATCTACGGCAAGCAGGTTAGTGTCACGTGGGTTAAATGTGTGTTTTTTATTATCGAAACCTTACATGAGTTTGCATTTTGAGTGAATCTATTTTCAGAATGAATGCTTACATTGTGTGTAGGTTCACGCGATGTGCGATGCTTATCTGATCTACATGTCCGGATTACCGGCAGCACTGCGCATGCGCGAACAGCTACTCAATGACGCTGAGTTTGAGAGATTTTTGCATCTCATGGATAGAAGACGAGAACCCATGTCGCTCGAGGCATTCTTGGAGCAGCCAGTGAGGGTAAGACACCAACACTTTGTTGTTAGAATAAATCGCTGGCTTTCACGAACGAAGTACAACCCATTAGTGACCCCATATATTATATCTGTATTTTATGCCTACTTCAGCATTTCTTGGAGGTATTGGCCACCATTAAGCGTCTTGCTGATTCGCTGAGGACCGAGTCGTTGACTGACATCGTGCAATGTAAGGATAACGCTGCAAATATGTGTTTAATGGATCCCTTTTCTCTGTGCATTTCCGATTGTAGCCTAGTGCTGTTAACTAAACATTTCCTGATTCTCGCTATCTACCTGTGTGATGCAGGTATGGTAGACGTACTGTACCAGTCTATTGATCAAGAGATGAGGGGTTCAACCAGCAGTCTGGACTCTGGCTATGGCTTGTCTTCCGAGGATGAAACAAGCTTCAGAGATGATGAAGCTTCCCGTGTCTACGATGATGCGCCACAGAGCAGTCCGGATTGCAGTCAGCCTCTATTGTCATTCGTGGGTCGTACAACCAGTATGCAAAGTCGATGTCGTAACAGTGGATGTATGGAATCTTCCCACCGCGGAAATATCGGTGGAAATTATGATCTTCATCAATCAGGAATTGACTGCAGTATTGACGTTCATCTAGCCAAGCTTCAGAATAGGCTGTATACGGCTGCCGACACCAAGGTATGCAGAATAATATTATTTGATAAGCAGTTGACTCTTTGAATATATTTAATTTTCACATTCGCCTTAGATGTTTTCTACTGTCCATCATCTATTTTCAGCCGTTCACATTGGCTGTACCTGGGCGCCACCTGGTCTTCAGTGGAGACCTGAAAGTAACGACTGAATCTGGTGAGGTACAGGATGTTAGGGCTTGGTTATGTAGCGACCTACTACTTCTGACCAGAGATGCTTCCAGAGGATATCACCTCGTCTGTCAACCAATCCACATCGCTCATGTAGTCGACTTCGACTTCTCTGATCTTTGTAAGTTGCATATTGAATGACTTTTAAGTGGCAGCTTAGTTTGTTCCGATATTTGGCCATAATTTTGATACCCAATAACTCAACAGAATTTATATGGTATAAGACCTCTGGTAATATTCTGTTGCAGCTTGCAAGTTCAGGCTTCGTATGCATGGAATGTTTGATCATGGATTGGACTACACTGCTGCTGTATATCTGGAAGCGGGAAGTCATGAAGACAAGTGTGTGTGGAAGAACATTCTCCTGTATCAAGCTCGTCTGGTGTCAGCTCAACCTATCCACGTATAAAAAGTGTAGGCAGAAATGCAAAAAGTGTAGGCAGAAATTTGTTTACAGATCCCCTATTGGTGCTATGACGACTGAATTTGTTTGATTAGCTTGTTTCTATCAATTGAATATTGTTTAGGTTTTGGATTAAATTGTTGACGACTGACCCATTGTTGGGGTTATCGATACAAAACGCAAAGGTCACCTACTTCGGTAGAACACAATTTAGCATCAACATCGATATACTTAGGTGGAAGGTGGAATCTAGGTTTTGATTCGTATAAGTATATATATATATATATATATATATATATATATATATATATATATATATATATATATATATATATATATATATATATATATATATATATATATATATATATATATATATATATATATATATATATATATATATATATATTATATATATATATATATATATATATATATATATATATATACATATAGGACTGGTTTATTGCTGACATCAGCTAACGAGTTGCAGTAGACTGCGCCATGACGAGAACTGTACCGAAGTCCATGAGAAGCTGGTTGGGCTTAAAATGGCTTCATCCGAGCTTGCTATAATAACCATTAAGGCATCTCTAAAATAGCATGTAGGATTGAGAAATGGTTGATCACACACACGCGATTGTGTTAGATAATGAAATAATTCAACTGGTCAACTTAAAGTACCTTGATTAACATGCACTGGCACAAGTAAGGCATTTTGTTCCGAACTATTGCCAATCAGGTCGTATTGCAAACAATTCATCCTCGCAGTCCACGAAGCAAGGTACCATATGCAAAAAAACAAATTTAAACAAAATTACTCAAGTGCATATCATTTTTAGCAATCCAATTCTGCCTTCTTCCCATTTCAAGTGTCACGAGCAGATTTATAAACTATATTTGGCTATCTCTCCTGTTGACATTTCACGACATGGCGATGCGATTTGCCCAGGGTTTGTGTCTTATTTCTGAATCCTGTCCAAACTTCAGAAATCTAGAAATCAGGCTCGAACTCTTGTTTCGGTATATAAATATCTGGGCATCACCGTGCCAATAAAATTAATAGTGCTGACGTGGAGAAAAGGCCAGAAATTGTTTTTTAGTGGATTAAGTGTTTTTTTTTCAATTGCGTCCGTGAGTATAATAAAGAATATCCAGTTATCACAGATAAATAACATATTTGTCTGCATTATTTATAACGATATCGAAATTACATTGTATATACTAGATCATCATAATCACTATGCCAACGTTCACTAGAATATGACTTAAGCAGATAAACGGGTGGCTGTCGTTCAAATACTGTAGGATAGATGACAAACATTTGCTTTTTGGTCTGTTTTTAAGGTATTTGCAATTTATTCTACGCCTCGTAAGCTCATGCATTATTTGCATCTGTGCTAGTTAATCAGGTCTAATTGCTCAATAAAAGAGATGCACAATTTTAGCTACGAAGACGTTTTCCTCATTACCACATCGAGCACATAATTTCCATTAGTGGTGAAGTTTATGCTGATTGGTGAATTTTTTTATTATGTATTTGTGTAATGATGTTGCACTGAACCGAAGATATATTATTTCGATCGAGTATCGTCTTGGAAGTTCCTGCGAAATACTATATCTTAAGGTGTTCGTTGGGAATGTGTTATGATACTAATGTCAGACAACTATATTCACTTTGGCCTCAAATACAAGCCGGCGATATCGACAATTCACATGGCTGACAGCACACTTAAATGACCTTCTTAATGACATCACATGCTGAGTTATGACTGCTACCCATTTGTTGATATCAGTCCATATGAGTCTTACTTATGGCTAACACTACAAGCGGCAAATCAGCTGGCATGTATTTATAACTAGGTGATATTTCAGAACTTGCAGGATTGCAATAAGAGTGTGGTTTTAACTTTAAATATCAACTAATCAGCAGTAAAACGGACAAATAGCTTATGGATACTATACTGTAAAATGATGAGCGATCGAGTTGTTTAAGAATTGATCATTTATTCTGTCCTTTAGCAGTATCAACATCCAGAATGCAGAGGTTCGTCGTCTGTAGTATCAACATCCGGGAGGTTGAGGTTCGTCGTCTGCAGTATCAACATCCGAGAGGTTGAGGTTCGTCGTCTTCTGTCTGCAGACCTTGTTTTTTTTTAATTCAGTAGTTAGTTGATAAAGTCGATTTTGCGACATGGAAGCAATCTCATTATGGGTAACGGCAGTGGCCATGTAGCGAGTACCTCCAGCTGAGTCTGTATACGCACTGTCTGATAATCGGATATAATCGAGGCACTTTCACCAAATAGAATTACTTGGGCGGAGAGAACAAGCTCCCAATAAACATCATTGCTGCTCATATAACACGATTTATTCGCGGTATTAAATTAGGAATATTACTTTACTTGAAATATGTTTCGATTTAAGATGAGATTATCCGGGTTAACACACAAGAATAGCGACAAAGATGGTGAAAACGTTCGACTGTCCAACTGCCGCAGATGCATTGTTTCTTTTTCTGTTATATACTGATCGGAGTTGATTGTGACTGATTCAGGTTTGTTCCTTTATTTGGCCTAAGCCGTGGTGTTATTTTGTGATGCCATTGCGTTGTAAAGCGTGACGCCGCCGATCGTCCAATTGATGTCATTCCAACAAGCATTCTCATCTCTCACGAAACTAGATGATTATTGGAGCCAGAGAGTCGTGATCGACACCTGTTCGCTGACCTACCACTCATAGGGTCAACAGTCTAATCGAATCTCTCGACTCAAAAAGTGGCTAGAATATAGTATTCACTATCAGAGTATGTTATCTGCAAAATGTCCCTTTTCATCACAATATTATATTCTACACGGTTTCCACTCTCTATTGTCTCACAATACGAAATTTCAACTAAAACAATCGCCATTGTTGTCTATCTTTAATCCGCTAGAAACACAAACAATAACAGAAACGACACAGATAATGACCTCTTTGCTGACTACGAACGTCGAAAATGTCAAATTGTATTGAATGGAAACCATAGCCAGTATTTGAACATGCTGTCAAATACTACACCTTTATTGTTGTTGTACAAATTAAAAAAAAAACATGGAAAAAGTTTCGTAGAGATTACTATGACTTACGTCGATTCACCTTGACACCAGTATTTATAACACCTGTAGGGCTGATTAATCAGCGCACTCTCTACCAGTGGACCTCCTGTCAGTCAATTTATGAAAGGTCGAAATGTTTGAGTGTCATGGGATCAAGTACTTTTTCAGATTATTCCCAATGAACGGAGACTTCCTCAGAAATTATCAAAGATATATTGATCTGTGTTTTATGCATTGGTGTGGATGGTATAGAATTCGACTTATCGTGTTCAGAACATTGAAAGAATTTATAAAAAAAATCAGCGAACGTCGAAAATGTCAAATTATTTTGAATGGAAACCATAGCCAGTATTTTAATATACGTTTATTGTTGTTGTACAGATTAAAACAAAACACCTTGACACCAGTATTTATAACACCTATAGGAGTGATTAATCAGCGCCCTCTCTCACCGTGGACCTCATGTCAGTCAGGCGATAGAGGCATATCGGTGTTTGTAACGAGTTGGAGAAGATAGAGGTTAACAGCTCACCAGGTTAGGTCGTGTTTGCCGCGGAGGTCAATTGACTTATCATGTATTTTCTCTTCATGTGACAATGACGAGCACAATGCTCACGGAGATAGCATGCTGAGGACAACAACAATCATAGCACAAACACGACACACTGTCTACAAACCTGTTGGGTCCGCTCCTATATATACAGCCCATAACCTCGGTCCAAATCATTCATATGCAGATAATTCTGCGGAGTAGAGTCGCCTATTCCCGTACATTTGATCGACCATAGGAGCACCCATAAGCACCCAAGGTGGGTTTTCATTTCAAACTTACCTTATATGGTATGGTACTATCCAAACATTTTAGGTAGTCACCGGAATAAAATAAACCATTTTTTCTTTTATTTTGAGCCGACGTTTATAATTAGTTACAAACTGCAGGAGATCATCACAGAATTGCCCAGTAGTGATAGACCGAGTAGTTGATTTCCAAGGGGTAATGGGCATGCTACAAGAAATCTTCTAAGATTGTAATTGGTGTCACTGAAATCTTGTCAATTCGACAGACCGTATATCCTGAACAGACAACACGCTATCCAATAGACCAGTTCGCGAGCTAACTACGCGTCAGGCGAATATGAATACAATAATTAATATCAACAAAAGAGCAGCGGTTTTTACGCAGCATGGGCGATAATTAAGGCAGTCAATTGGGTGCGCGACCAGCCCTGTAAATTGTCAATCCGGCTGGCTAATCTATTCAAGAACCGTTTGGGTCATGAATGGATTGGACCGTCTGACATTCCGACACCACCATATTGCCTCCGATATAAATAATGAGAGCTCATCGTCACCGCCATATGTGTCAGTGCCCCGAGGATATCTTGGACAGCTGGTTGCTTTTCCCCCCAGATAATATATTTCATGTTGTTTATTTAGATGGGACTATTTCAGAAGAAGAAGGTATCACCGACACACACCGAGAAAGCTCTTGTTTCGGTCGAGTCTTCACGTCCAGGTGTATTTAGCGTCATGGCACCCACCACAAAGTATTCCCGTGCTACACAACAGGTATGCTCAGCATGGTATTAAATGTATTACAGACTAATGAAATCGACGGATATTCAATGTTGGAATATATCAGTTACAGTGGGTATTTTATTTTATTCGTTTCCATAGCAACCTGATACCAAGACCATGACGAATTCCTCCATTTCCAGCAAACACGCAGGAGATATTACATCGCGCGGCACAGGTAGAGTTGAAGGGTCTCACGCAATTATGCATGGCTGACATTGTGAGTTACAGTGGCGTAAAGTATAACATTCCTTTGTGTTTCTACCAGCAGGAAATCCCTGTTCCTCATCACAGTCGGGGAAGTCGAGCAGGATTCAGATCGTTATTCCTAACTCGACATCTGGTTTTGGATTCACTTTAAAAGGCACGGAGCTGGTGTGGGTGAATCGTGTCAAAGATGGCGGCTCAGCTCACGCCGCCGGGCTGCGTCGTGGTGACGTCATTTGTGCTATCAACGGACAGGACGTGAGTCACGAAAAGTCAACAACGGTCGCCAGGATTGTTAGGTAAATACACTCACTCAAATATTTGTTGCTTGTAGTGGATGAAGATCTCACATAAAGATGAGTTTTTGTTGTTGTTTACCTCACTTCTATTTCATTAATTTTGCAGGCGTTCTCGGGCACATATTGTGATGGACATTTGCCGGTTCAGAACGGAGAGTCGATCATCTTCTCCGAGCTGTCAATCACTTCACAGCAGAACAAGAACGAGCTGTTATGGTCGCCCTCTGCCAGACATCCCCAGAGAGGCACAGCCTGTGATGTCCTCACTGATGAGGGTACGAAATAGGGCATGCGCTTCACACCCGAGTCCTCCATCTTACACGGACAATATGAATGACTCTTCTACCAACTGGCGTCCAGACATCAGCAACATTTCCGAAGAATTCGAGGATAAAAGTGCCAATATCTACGAAGAAATCAATGACATCTCTACTGTTCGGCCCGATGCTGAAGTTGAATTATCATCGGCAAAGACAAACATCGAATGTAGTGACTCGAATTCGTCACAACACCCAGGCACCACCACCAACAATGTCACCAGTGCCGCGATAGACGCAAGTTGGAATCACCCAGTACTCAACCAGGTGATTTGACTTCTTCAATGTGTAAATTTGAGTCTGCAGTCAGGAAATGCCATAAATTGTGGATAAAACTAAACGAAAAACTAGCAATGATTTGTATGACCTTTCAGTCGTCATCAACAGAAGAGCTCGAATGTCTGGGCAATCTCATGTCGACGGAAGCTGCGTTCGTGCATCAGATGCACGGAGGTGTATACGCCTACACCCGTCCGCTGAGGCATCACATCCTGTCTGCCTACCAATATGATACATTGTTCCAAAATATCGAAAAGGTGTGCATTAATCGTAATTCATAAATACATCCTGAATTTGCTTATTTAGCAATTTGTTATACTCAAAATATTGAAATTGATTCGTTTTCTTTTTCTAGTTGGTGATGCTATCGGAACGGTGTGTCAATCGCATAGCAGACACAGAACTTGATCTCAATATGGAGGAAATCTACGGCAAGCAGGTTAGTGTTACGTGGGTAAATGTGTGTGTTTTTTATTATCGAAACCTTACATGAGTTTGCATTTTGAGTGAATCTATTTTCAGAATGAATGCTTACATTGTGTGTAGGTTCACGCGATGTGCGATGCTTATCTGATCTACATGTCCGGATTACCGGCAGCACTGCGCATGCGCGAACAGCTACTCAATGACGCTGAGTTTGAGAGATTTTTGCATCTCATGGATAGAAGACGAGAACCCATGTCGCTCGAGGCATTCTTGGAACAGCCAGTGAGGGTAAGACACCAACAGTTTGTTGTTAGAATAAATCGCTGGCTTTCACGAACGAAGTACAACCCTTTAGTCACCCCATATATTATATCTGTATTTTATGCCTACTTCAGCATTTCTTGGAGGTATTGGCCACCATTAAGCGTCTTGCTGATTCGCTGAGGACCGAGTCGTTGACTGACATCGTGCAATGTAAGGATAACGCTGCAAATATGTGTTTAATGGATCCCTTTTCTTTGTGCATTTCCGATTGTAGCCTAGTGCTGTTAACTAAACATTTCCTGATTCTCGCTATCTACCTGTGTGATGCAGGTATGGTAGACGTACTTTACCAGTCTATTGATCAAGAGATGAGGGGTTCAACCAGCAGTCTGGACTCTGGCTATGGCTGGTCTTCCGAGGATGAAACAAGCTTCAGAGATGATGAAGCTTCCCGTGTCTACGATGATGCGCCACAGAGCAGTCCGGATTGCAGTCAACCTCTATTGTCATTCGTGGGTCGTACAACCAGTATGCAAAGACGATCTCGTAACAGTGGATGTATGGAATCTTCCCCCCACCGCGGAAATATCGGTGGAAATTATGATCTTCATCAATCAGGAATTGACTGCTGTATTGACGCTCAACTAGCCAAGCTTCAGAATAGGCTGTATACGGCTGCCGACACCAAGGTATGCAGATTGATATTATTTGATAAGCAGTTGACTCTTTGAATATATTTAATTTTCACATTTGCCTTAGATGTTTTCTACTGTCCATCATCTATTTTCAGCCATTCACATTGGCTGTACCTGGGCGCCACCTGGTCTTCAGTGGAGACCTGAAAGTAACGACTAAATCTGGTGAGGTACAGGATGTTAGGGCTTGGTTATGTAGCGACCTACTACTTCTGACCAGAGGTGCTTCCAGAGGATATCACCTCGTCTGTCAACCAATACACATCGCTCATGTAGTCGACTTCGACTTCTCTGATCTTTGTAAGTTGCATATTGAATGACTTTTAAGTGGCAGCGTAATCTGTTCCGATATTTGGCCATAATTTTGATACCCAATAACTCAACAGAATTTATATGGTATAAGACCTCTGGTAATATTCTGTTGCAGCTTGCAAGTTCAGGCTTCGTATGCATGGAATGTTTGATCATGGATTGGACTACACTGCTGCTGTATATCTGGAAGCGGGAAGTCATGAAGACAAGATTGTGTGGAAGAACATTCTCCTGCATCAAGCTCGTCTGGTGTCAGCTCAACCTATCCACGTATAAAAAGTGTAGGCAGAAATGCATTACAGATCCCCTATTGGTGCTATGAAATTTGTTTGTTATTGTTTCTACCATTGAATATTGCTTAGTGGATTAAATTGTTGACGACTGACCCATTGTTACGTTATCGATACAACGCAAAAGCTTCGCTAGGTTTAGCATCAACATCGATATACTTAGGTGGCGTGGAATCTAGGTTTTGATTCGTATAAGTATGTTAGACTGTGTCTGGAAGTGAGGTGGGGGGGGGGGGGGTGGGGGCGCAGGGGATGATGTACATAATCAAAGCGGACCACCTCGCAGCAGACAGGTCACCTACTTTATTATGAACACACAAATCATAACAGGCCTCAATTGGCAACGTGCGCACACCACCCTATGAATAGGGAGGAAGGTTAGGTAGTACTTACCGCTATTTACACCCCGAAATAACCATATATATATATATATATATAGATATATATAGATATAGATATATATATATATAGATATATAGATATAGATATATATATATATATATATATAGAGATAGATATAGAGATAGATATAGATATATATATATATATATATATAGATAGAGATATATATATATATATATATATATATATATATCTATCTATATATATATATATATATATATATATATATATATATATATATATATATATATATCTATATATATATATATATATATAGGACTGGTTTATTGCTGACATCAGCTAACGAGTTGCAGTAGACTTCGCCATGACGCGAACTATACCGAAGTCCACGAGAAGCTGGTTGGGCTTAAAATGGCTTCATCCGAGCTTACTATAATAACTATTAAGGCATCTCTAAAATAGCATGTAGGATTGAGAAATGTATGATCACACACACGCGATTGTGTTAGGTAATGAAATAATTTAACTGGTCAACTCAAAGTACCTTGATTAACATGCACTGGCACAAGTAAGGCATTTTGTTCCGAACTATTGCCAATCAGGTCGTATTGCAAACAATTCATCCTCGCAGTCCACAAAGCAAGGTACCATATGCATCAAAAACAAATTCAAACAAAATTACTCAAGTGCAATTCATTTTCAGCAATCCAATTCTGCCTTCTACCCATTTCAAGTGTCACGAGCAGATTTATAAACCATATTTGGCTATCTCTCCTGTTGACATTTCACGACATGGCGAAGCGATTTGCCCAGGGTTTGTGTGATAGGTCTTATTTCTGAATCCTGTCCAAACTTCAGAAATCTAGAATTCAGGCTCGAACTCTTGTTCCGGTATATAAATATCTGGGCATCACCGTGCCAATAAAATTAATAGTGCTGACGTGGAGAAAAGGCCAGAAATTGTTTTTTAGTGGATTAATTGCTGTTTTTTTTCAATTGCGTCCGTGAGTATAATGAAGAATATCCAGTTATCACAGATAAATAACATATTTGTCTGCATTATTTATAACGATATCGAAATTACATTGTATATACTAGATCATCATAATCACTATGCCAATGTTCACTAGAATGGCTGTCGTTCAAATACTGTAGGATAGATGACAAACATTTGCTTTTTGGTCTGTTTTTAAGGTATTTGCAATTTATTCTACGCCTCGTAAGCTCATGCATTATTTGCATCTGTGCTAGTTAGTCAGGTCTAATTGCTCAATAAAAGAGATGCACAATTTTAGCTACGAAGACGTTTTCCTCATTACCACATCGAGCACATAATTTCCATTAGTGGTGAAGTTTATGCTGATTGGTGATGTTTTTTTGTATGTATTTGTGTAATGATGTCGCACTGAACCGACGATATATTATTTCGATCGAGTATCGTCTTGGAAGTTCCTGCGAAATACTATATCTTAAGGTGTTCGTTGGGAATGTGTTATGATACTAGTGTCAGACAACTATATTCACTTTAGCCTCAAATACAAGCCGGCGATATCGACAATTCACATGGCTGACAGCACACTTAAATGACCTTCTTAATGACATCACATGCTGAGTTATGACTGCTACCCATTTGTTGATATCAGTCCATATGAGTCTTACTTAAGGCTAACACTACAAGCGGCAAATCAGCTGGCATGTATCTATAACTAGGTGATATTTCAGAACTTGCAGGATTGCAATAAGAGTGCGGTTTTAACATTAAATATCAACTAATCAGCGGTAAAACGGGCAAATAGCTTATGGATACTATACTGTAAAACGATGAGCGATCGAGTTGTTTAAGAATTGATCATTTATTCTGTCCTTTAGCAGTATCAACATCCGGAATGCAGAGGTTCGTCGTCTGCAGTATCAACATCCGGGAGGTTGAGGTTCGTCGTCTGCAGTATCAACATCCGGAATGCAGAAGTTCGTCGTCTGCACTATCAACATCCGGGAGGTTGAGGTTCGTCGTCTGCAGTATCAACATTCGCGAGGTTGAGGTTCGTCGTCTGCAGTATCAACATCCGGGAGGTTGAGGTTCGTCGTCTTCTGTCTGCTGACCTTGTTTTTTTTTAATTCAGTAGTAAGTTGATAATGTCGATTTTGCGACATGGAAGCAATCTCATTATGGGTAACGGCAGTGGCCATGTAGCGAGTACCTCCAGCTGAGTCTGTATACGCACTGTCTGATAATCGGATATAATCGAGGCACTTTCACCAAATAGAATTACTTGGGCGGAGAGAACAAGCTCCCAATAAACATTATTGCTGCTCATATAACACGATTTATTCTCGGTATTAAATTAGGAATATTAATTGACTTGAAATATGTTTCGATTTAAGTTGAGATTATCCGAGTTAACACACAAGTATAGCGACAAAGACGGTGAAAACGTTCGACTGTCCAACTGCCGCAGATGCATTGTTTCTTTTTCTGTTATATACTGATCGGAGTTGATTGTGACTGATTCAGGTTTCTTCCTTATTTGGCCTAAGCCGTGGTGTTATTTTGTGATGCCATTGCGTTGTAAAGCGTGATGCCGCCGATCGTCCAATTGATGTCATTCCAACAAGCATTCTCATCTCTCACGAAACTAGATGATTATTGGAGCCAGCGAGTCGTGATCGACACCTGTTCGCTGACCTACCACTCATAGGGTCAACAGTCAAATCGAATCTCTCGACTCAAAAAAGTGGCTAGAATATAGTATTCACTATCAGAGTATGTTATCTGAAAAATGTCCCTTTTCATCACAATATTATATTCTACACGGTTTCCACTCTCTATTGTTTCACAATACGAAATTTCAACTAAAACAATCGCCATTTGTTGTCTATCTTTAATCCGCTAGAAACACAAACAATAACAGAAACGACACAGATAATGACCTCTTTGCTGACTACACAGCACAGATTATCAAATACAAAGATTTCCCTTAACGGTAGTTGACAAGCACGCATACACGTGTATGGTAAGCTACTAAATGGGATTGTCATGAAAACCTGGCAAATGCTCGTCCAGGACAACCGAGCAATTTTCACGACAACTGATCGTTTGACAATTGACTCGTTGTTGTGAACTCTTGTAAGTGTGTTACTGTGCAGAGAGGGGCAGCGTTGTGTTGAAAACTGGGATATGTGTTCTGGAGCGATATCAGGCTAGCTCAGATCGAAATTAAGGGAAATAGTAATACGCATGAAGGTAATCACGTTTTACCATACGTGTTTCATTGCGTGGAAATACTTCGTCCCAAGCGACAAGACTTGGAAAAGTCAGGATTCGAGTAAATGCAATGCACTTAGAGGTTCTTCTTCAGTTCACTAAAATGATCGAAATGACCCTACTGTCTTTACATCTAGCGTACCACGTTCATTGTAAAAACTGTGCGATTTGCTTGTGACACCATTGGCATAATTATAAAAAGTCAGCCAAATTGAGACAATCAGTATGACTGACATAATGTTAATTCACTGCGATTAATATGTCGCAAATGCGGAGTAGTGTACTTAGTCTTTTATTGACATTAATTACCATGGCTCATTAACGCATTTCCTTTTGTTTCGTCTGCGCAAGTGGTACGACTCGACCTCATACGCGATAAATTGCAATTCAGGGGGCCACTGGGCTGCCTTTTGTCCTCGAGTAACGAGGTCGAATCCACGACACACTCACGTTACGACCTTGATGAAAATTCAACAGCGATGACACGCCTCGTTGTGAAGGCTATATTTAGCAAGCGTATGTAAACAATTCAGTGGTCATGTTGTAATGAAGCGATCATCTGTTAATAAGGGAATAAGTCACATTTGTGTTGAACATGGTCATGAAATTGACAAGAATTCGTCGATCTTTTCAGGAATGGCTAATTTTATTATATTATTGTGCAATCGTCTCTGGTTTAGGTCTAGGTTTATATTGCCCTTGATGGTCTTTTATTGATGCGTTCTACAAGCTAACTACGTTACTGTCATAGATTGATAAATGACATTCACATGGTTAAAAGCTATACAAGTAATCACGTACCTAATTATATCGGGAGTATGGAACGTATTATCTGAGGTAGGTAATGTTGATGCAGCTCAACTGAATGAACAAATATATGCTTGGACAGACATAGAGAGTTGTTTGTATATGTAAAGCCCCAGGGAGTGTACCATGTTTGTGCTATGATTGTTGTTGTCCTCAGTATGCTATATCCGTGAGGGGTGTGCTCATTGTTTTCATATGAAGGGAGACATGTTACCTCCACGGCAAACACAACCTCGCCTGGTGATCTGCTTGCCGCAAACCTCTTCAGCTTTTTAGTACAACGGCAGGCCGAGGGGTCTATTGCAGGTACCTCAATCGCCTGACTCATATGAGTTTCGGCTGAGAGAGGTCGCACACTGCTCATTACGAGATCAACAGGTGTCAAAAATAAAGGTGTCACGAAGTGTTGACCCTGCTCAAACAATTTCACGGTTTCAGAGCGCTTGGTTGCTATCTCGATGCATCTCGCCAAAGTCATCGAAGCTACCTTTGTCATTTGAGTTCCTGGCCTACATCACGTACGTTTCCCGTTCATTCTCATGTCAATCTACAACTGTCAAACATGAAAGGTATATGTCCTTGTTAATCTTTGTGAATCGAATGCTTGCTTATCTCATCAGATCCGCTTGAATGCTGTACAGTATCACAGAGTGAATACATACTATTGTGTAACTGGCAACGCGCATGGCTGGTAAGATAATATTAATTAGAATTTTTTTCCGCATTAATATACCTCACTAACGCAAGATTCCGGGAGACCTCCACAAAAATAAATTCAATTTAGGGCTTGGACAGAATTGAGAAGCATTTGCTTCACGTGTCGTGTTATGACCGCATGTCACAGTTAACAAGCCACGACAAAGGTTTGTACGTGAGTTTTTTCAGAGGGACTTAACTGAAGGATAGGAAATATATTTATTTCCTGTAAACCGATGGGAGGGCACTGATGGATCCAACGGTAGGTCTTAAAGCCTTGGCCACCTGTCATTTTACGATCTCAGGTGTCCCTCTTTGCACATCCTATATCTTGTCAAACCTGTCGACCACAGTTTGGTATTTGGCCGTGGATTGCAAAGCATCTCTATTCTTGGGTTCTTTTGTTATGTTATGTATATGTAGAAAATACTGAGTGAAAGCAGGAGCGAAGAAATAGTTGACGAGGGGGTGATTGGAGGAACGTATGTCAGTCTTGGAATAGAACTTTCTATTTCACTGTACCTGGAGTTGTTCAGATTCATTATATTAGTAAATTCATTTTATATCAGACCAATTTTTATGAGACTATGGTTAATGTTTAGGGTGTATGTTACCCCAATTGATGTGGAGCTTCCATACATTGTAATATTACCACAAGAGGCCCTCTGTGCCCAAAAAAGAATTACTTATAAACTTAAGCCAATGTGCTGTTTCGAACAATACTGTGAAACCAACCGGATCTTACCGATGTTTATAATTGATACGGAAGCGTTATTTTTTTTAGTTATTGCTCAATTATTCCTTGTTAAGTTCTGCGTTTTGTACTATGGGAGGTGTTGTTTCCTGCCTAGACTAGGTAGTGACATTAAGCTGCCGCATGTTGAATTTTCATGTCATAAAATTGTTTGTTAACATCCTATTCAGCGATTCATCCCATTGCGTTTGTGAACGATTTCATATGCAACACCGGTATTTGACAACTCGCAAGATTGTTGTGAGTAAAACGATTTGAATAAAACGAAACTTTGAGGTTATACGTCACTGTAAACGTAATGGTGGTGGATGGTAATGATTGTAAAGCATGGAACCCACCCAACATATCAGGTTCATCCCGCGATAACATCTTGTAAATTTGATTGACACATAGAGGTTTACTCAATGCAACCCATAAACACATAGTTAATATCCTATTTTTTTTCTTCCTATAATTTATTGTAAAACCAATACTGAAATGATTTTAAACGATCGCGTTTTACGTCACTTGCAACTAGGTGATATCGGCGCCCCTAACGGATGGAATGGAAGTCCAGCGCCATACCATTGAGGCTCTGGTTCGTATCTTTCAGATTGGCTGTCGTTTCATGTTCTGATAATCGAGGAGATGAGGGACGCATCGTGTCTTTCGAGACAAAAGTAAATGATTACGTGCGTAATGAAGCTGAAGCTCTGTTAATTGAAATTTGTTTATCGTGACTGTTTTATTTGTTATATTTCCGTTCTCGGTGTGTTTTTTGCTGTTGTAGCAAATAATATTGTTTCTGTACATCTGCTGTGCGAAATAAAGATTATTATCATTATAATTATAGACTACGGCGACATCTTGTTTTAATACAACAGGGCAATCACACTGTTCGCATATGAAACCACAATAATTCATCTTCATTCAGGATTCGAATGACATATTTCCGAGCGCCTATAACTTTGAGACTATGCAAGCGACAACTCAACGAATCATGTCTTCAATGCGTCTCCGATATATCAAAATATTTTGTGGCAATTTTTCTTCCATGCCATAAACTCATTTGAACAACAGGCTGCTGTCAAGTTGTCGCCAGGCTGCTCAAATAATAAACAATTGCGTTTGCGGTTAACTGGATCCATATTAACTACCGTATAGTTTTCAATAAAGCCCATGTCTGACCACCGGCTCTCGAATCTTAAAACACCCTTCGTCCGTGGCCGCTAATATATACATAATGTCTTAATATATAAGCAGCAACATGGGGCGTTGTCAGACTCGGCATATGTTCATCTAACTGACCCTATCATGATCAGACGGGACATCATATTATCAGTCCTCCTGCAGAGCTAATCATGCTTGAAGTTACTTTTTTAATATGCGCGGAAGAAATTTTATAAAAACATATAATTCACTCAATCTTAAACAGGAAACTCTTTAAAATCGACCTGGGTATGAGTACATAATTAAAGGAATTTGTAGTTGCAGTTCATTCTCTCAGACATGTTGGGAATAAAATACTTTCGCTCTCGTATGAGAGTCACGACCTCTGGAGGTCCCCAATCTATCAGAACCTACGTCGGAATGTTATTATTGTGGCCGATGTTGAGGGATGCGCTCGTGGACGGGGTTGATATAAGCCGGTTAATGTGTGATTAAAATCCCGCATAGTGGGGTTAATATGAAAGAACGACGTGGGTGACATGGACGGATATTTTAAAGTGTCCATGCGTTTCAGGTTTTCAAGCGCCTCGGACGTAAAATGGTCTGAAATCTGATCAATAATTGAAACAACTTATTTTAGTTATCAATGCGATAAAGTATCAGCCAATAATTCTGACCTAAATCTTATTTGAAACGGACTTCTAAAGGCAGCTAAATTTCAGTTTCCCTTTTAAACCTGAAATAACGCTTTGCCAGATATCACAAGAGAGCGAGAGTGAATGTTTGTCACAGCTCTTTAACTTATTCAATTCAGAAACATATTTTGCTCAGCAACATAGAATGAGATTGACGTCCAGGACCGGGCTTTGTAGAATGGGTCCAAGGCTGACGATTCGGTGACCACTACTTCATGTCATATGGCTAATCTTGCTGATGACCACTACTTCATGTCATATGGCTAATCTTGATGATGACTACTTCATGTCATATTGCTAATCTTGCTGGTGACTACTACTTCATGTTGACAATTTTATCCAACATAAATCCATGTAACCAACAAATAAGACTTCACAACGTCGAAGATATACTCATTTGATGAACAGACATTGGATTTTCATTATTAAAATATATTTGATTGTAAAAAAGATACAGTGCTTTACTGCCAATTAATCGTTATTTTTGCAAACATTTATTCTGCAACTATCAGAAACAATTTGCATGGTTGGCAATAAATGCAACAGCGTGGACATGAATAACAAAATGCAACATTTGATTAGCACTTAAATTGGTATATAAATTGAATCAACCACATTCCATAATACAATGTCCCCTGAATCATCCTTCATGCCGATTTCTCCCGTACACTGGATGTGCATTCTCGTAAAGTTGAGCGTCATCACTGCAATATGTCATTAAGCTAGATTCGCTTTGGGAATTTTTCAATGGTTCACTGCATGGATATTCTCGTAAAGTTGAGCGTCATCACTGCAATATGTCATTAAGCTAGATTCGTCTTGGGAATTTTTCAATGGTTCACTGCATGGATATTCTCGTAAAGGTGAGCGTCGTCGTTGTAAAAGGTCATGATTTGAGATACTTCATGGGAGGAGTTCTCATAACCCGAGTCCAGAGTGGTGGTTGAACATCTCTTCTCACGCTCAATGGATTTGTGAATTGTATCTACCATATCTGTGTCATAAGA
Source organism: Urechis unicinctus (assembly GCA_034190875.2). NCBI lineage: Eukaryota > Metazoa > Annelida > Polychaeta > Xenopneusta > Urechidae > Urechis > Urechis unicinctus. The sequence continues at coordinate 33,040,899 of CM067343.1, forward strand.
TAAAGCCATCTTAGTACAAGTTGGACCAAATTAAAAAGTGTTGTTTATGTGCAGGTAATATTGTGGATATACAACGTAAAACGTATCAAACATGACATAACATGATATGATATATATATATATATAGATAGGGAGATACATAGGTATATATGTTAACATGTATACATATGTGTATAAATGTTTATTTGTATACAGATAAATATATATTGTTTGCATAAATAAATTCATATATATATTTATATATATATACATATACATATATATATATATACACACACATATATATATATATATATATATATATATATATATATATATATATATATATATATATATATATATATATATATATATATATATATATATATATATATATATATATATACGGGTTGTTAAAAAGCAGCTCATTTTGTCGAACATGTGTTCAATAAATTCCCTCTCATCTCGTATGAGCGTCACGTTCACCATATGTCCCCTAATTTATCAGATCACGCATCTAGCCTTCTTGTTGGGAATAACATCAAAGTTAGGTGTAGCGCTGGAAAGCAGGGTTAATATGAAGTTTCTGAGATGGCATTCTTTCAGTACCTCACACTTGTGCTTAATGGTGAGAATGGTGTAGGTGTAAATGGACGAATACAATTTTGTAACTTCTCGTTTCAGTTATCAATATCATGCATATAACTCTCTTCCAGTAGTTCTGCACAAATTATATCCTCTAACGGATACCAATATAGTTAAATGTGCAAAGAACATAAATAACACATAACAATGGCCCTTTTGATCTCATGTTCAACACAAATAAAATATACGCTGTACAGAGACGTATTTGTTGGTGACTTCCAGCACATTCATTTGACGATATGTTGCCCAGGGCGCCATCTTTTGTGTGATGGCGACGTTAATGTCTGATGAGACACACGAAGTGATTGTATGGCGATGAAGCGATCTCGAGTATCTTGGGTTACTATACAGTATTGCCTTGTAAATGAAATAACGCTCTCCTAGGTGTGTACATATGTACAGCTGGTCATAGTTTAAGAAATTATCAAATTTTCTGCAACCGAGAGAGACAATGTTTGTGTAATGAACGGAGAGCATGGTAGAATTAGCCAACGACTGATGGGATGATATACATACAGTTATAAATTCAATAGCTGTTGTCAGAGTGTCCCAAAATTGTCATCTAGCTGAGTAATTATGTGTTGCTTCATGATTATTCTAGGGCAACAGTTCAGATGCAGACAGTGTTGTTGTAATTGGGCAAAAGTGCCAGTCTAAATACTTAATAAACGTTTACCGAAGACATACTCATTCGATATATAAGATAACATTGCAAATGAATGCAATGTGTCATGTTTTAAAAGAGGATTGAAGGTTATATAGAATGTTTATATCAATTGTCGCAGTCATCTTTTTTTAAAAAAACATTTATTCTGTAACAAATGATAACAATTGCTTCAATAATATACAAATCAATGCTAGACAGCCAGTAAATACAACGGCGGGAGAAATAACAATGTCGATGACCTTGACGAAGATTATATGCCAAACATTAGCAAATACAGCATCTGACAAGCACTTATCAATACACACAAATCCTTCAATTTCGGATTCATGCAACGACATCAAACACAGTATAGAATGCCCTCATCTGTCTTGTTGACTTATATGGTTCACTGCATGGACATTCTCGTAATGATGATCATCATAGTTGTAATAGGTCATGAAGTGAGATTCGTCATGAGAGGAGTTGCCATAACCGGAGTCCAGACTGGTGGTGGAACTTCTCTTCTCACTCTCGGTGGATTTATGAATTACATCCATCAGACCTGTGTCACAAGAGAAAGCCATCTTAGTTCACGGGGTTCAACATATGAAGACTTGTTAATGTCCATGTATTACTTCGTAGGATAAGCAACGTAAAAGTTATCTTACATGACATGATATTTTCCTGTGATTCTCTTCCCTGTGACGCGACAAGCTGTTTGATGGTTGCCAGAAGCTGGAGAAAATGCTGCAGCAATCAAACAATCCATAATTATTAATCGCTTATCTACTGACATATACAGAAGGGTGTGTTGTCCGGCATGAAATCTGATTGTTAGAATCAAGCTATAGTTCTGTTAACCAGATTCTCACCTTAACTGGCCTTTCTATGAATGTTTCCATAGACATAATCTCGTGATGTTCTTGCATATACTGCAGAAATTCCTCGAATTCAATGTTCTTATGAAGTTGGGCGCACATGTGCAGAGCAGCAGGTAGCCCCGACAAGTAGGCCAAGTAGGCATCTCTCATCTCACTAATCTATATGCAAAAAAAAAATGATAATAAAATTACACAATAGAAGGAAATAAATGGTAATATACTTCTGTAGTGTGAGAAAATTATCTGAAAATACTCAGTAATCACTAGGGTCTTTTACCTGCATTCCATAGATTTCCGCCACGCTGAGCTCTACTTCCGTTTCGGCGGCTATACGATGCACAATGCGTTCTGAGAGTTTGACCAACTGAGAAAGGCAGAATGATTTTGTTGTTAGAGGCACTACAGATATATTAATTCAGTAAATAAGTCTCTATGTAAAGTCAAGATGTGATGCAGGAGTGAGGCCCACCTGTTCAATATTTTGGAATAGTGTGTGATACTGGTGAGCAGACACGATGTGGTGTCTGAGCGGGCATGTGTAGACGTGTAAACCTTCATTCATCTGATGCACGAACTCAGCTTCCGTCGACATGAGATCATTCAGACAATCTAGCTCTTCTTCTGTTGGTAACTTCTCATCCCTACACGACTGCAAACATGGACAAATAGACTATTATTGTCAGTCAAGCTGATACATTAATCAACTAGCATACTATAAACTCACGCGCCAAATTTCATTGCATTAAGAGGCCTATATACCTGATTATGAAATGCTGAATTCAAACTGGAGTCCGACCAATCAAGAGTGTTGTGACAATCGCTCTCATTCGTTTCGATTGTGACATTATGAATCCTCTCACAGTTCCATGACGTGTTGGGATCATATGATGCCATCCTATATTGGGACATCTCACGAGATGATTCGGCTCCCGAATCGGACCAATCATTAGGAATTCCGCCGATTTCGTCATAGATATCAGCAAATTCACACGGATACTCATTTGGTATGTGACTGATATCTGGATGCCAGTTTGGAGAAGCTTGTGCATTTACCACATTAGCCTGCGGAGACAAGTGTGATTCGTACGAATTGTTTCGGTGCCATTTCAAACTAGACATCAGTGTCTTGGTTGCGTTGGTTTCCCTATCAAATGTCTGTTCTGGGATTGCTGGAAGAGGACGTTTGTGATAGCTTGAAGTGGCATTTACGATCTTGTTTTGGAGGGAAGGGCAGCTCTGAGAAGAGAAGGGGATCTCTGATCTGGCTCGGTAGATGTCCAAAGCAATTTGTGTCACAGAGCGTCTGCATTGGAGATGAAGGGTGAAATATAATACAATGTGTCGTTCGAAATAATTTTATTGCAATGTCTATCAAGCTTTCATCACTACAGGGGCTTGTAAGATAGGACAAGTACCTGACAATTCTGGCGATCGTTGTCGACTTTTCGTGTCGCACGTCCTGTCCGTTGATAGCACAAATGACGTCACCACGACGTAGCCCGGACGCGTGAGCTGAGCCGCCATCTTTAACACGATTCACCCTAACCAGCTCCGAGCCTTTTAAGGTAAATCCAAAGCCAGATGAAGTCTTTGGAATAACGATTTGAATCCGAACAGGCGAGTTTGTGTGCGAGGAAGAGCAAGAGGAATCTGTAACCAAAAATAACCCAGTTTATTGGTGCCTCTTATCAAAATCTCATTTCGAAAATTAAGTATTCTGAAAAATTAATTGACCTCTTTCATATGATTCGGTACATTCTGGGCGATGTTCGTGGATGGCGAGGCTTGACACGCATTTGGGAGCCGGTTTCTGTGATAAAACACAAGAATACAAATGGTCACTTGAATAACGTGGTGCTATCACTGAGTCAGCTCGAAGATAGACATTTGACAAAGACGTGAATGGTCTTGTCAATTTGAAAGAAAGAATATTTTCCATAAGCAAGCAAAGACCTCATAAAGCATACCTTTTTCATTGAGGCGATATAATTCATGCCACGAGACATGATATCGAATACACCACTGGAGTTCTTGAGACAATGAGGGGATTTCTTGCTCGACTCAGGAATCGTATGGTCGACGAGAGCAGATACTTTATGAGGCTGCGCTGATTGCTTGACTTCCTTCTTTGTAAATAATCCCATCTGAGGTAAGAATATGAATATTATAATTTCATAAACTGTAGTGAAGTGTTGTTATCTCGATCTATATTACATCTTGACTGAAATGCCTGGGGCGATTAAAATCTATATTTATAGCTGGCATATGATGACCATATCTGAGCTTGAGACTGTATGATTAGGAAACGACCAAAATGGTCTTGTAATGGAAGTCCGCCAGATTGACAATTGACCAGACTGACCTCATACCATATTGACAATACACCCCCTCTTACGCGGACATGGTGTGAATACTCTATTGTTTACATTAATTATGCATCTTCACCAATCTTGCTGGGGGAAGAACCCAAAATATGCGAGCGGCTGATATGACACTTTCTCAAAGGGATTTATTGCAATTCTGGTAGACACGACACGATTCGTTATTGCCCAGGAATCAAAGTATCCCTTGCAACGATATTATATTTTAGCGTTGATAAATTGAAAAAATCTATTTAAAAAGAATGAATTTAGTTCGTCGAAAATAGAATGATTCACCTACCTTGTTTTTTGACGATGGGAAACACCTAAAATGTAATAATTTGAATGAGCGATAATTCAAAATGCGAATGTCCTTAACTTAAAACCATGCATGAGAGAATGAATATCTGGATGGATGTCGTGGGCTGTATATATAGGAGCGGGCCCAGCAGGTTTGTTGACAGTGTGTTGTGTTTGTGCTATGATTGTTGTTGTCCTCAGCATGCTATCTCCGTGAATATTGTGCTCATCATTGTCACATGAAGGGAGAATAAATCATAATTCAACTTACCTCCACGGCAAACACAACCTAACCTGGTGAGCTGTTTGCCTACACCCTCTTCAACTCGTTATAAACACCAGCAAGCCGAGTGCTCCATTCGAGGCTTCTCTGTAATCCAATAGAGTTCGCGTAGCTTTTAATCAGTCCTGCAGGCGTTATAAATACAGGTGTCAAAGTCAATCGCTATTTAGACAAATATCTTTTATTCAGAACGCATTGCTCTCTTTGGCAGAGACATAAATTACACATTCCATTCCAGAGACGGGTCAGAAGACACCCGTGTAAGAACGCAAAGGACGCAACAATACAAAAAGCTACCTTTCAAAAAGCAAATACTCTTACGCGACAGTTGCTTGATTAACCCTTCTGAATTATACTTTGAATTGGATATAAACAACCCATGCTCAATCGGTCACTAGTCGGGGGCGTTTGGGCTAGTGCTCGTTTACATCGCGGACGATAAGTTTTAAAAGCCGTTGTGATCACAAGCACCAGGTACCCAGTGTTAGGCGTCTAAACGACGAGTGTTTGGAAGCTTGACATCGGGAACTGGGCGTGTATTTCGTTAACCTGGAGGAGCATAGATGTCATTAATTCACTCTTTATGCTACCATTTAGTACCGTGAGCGCTGACCAGTAATTTGCGAATATAGGGGTTTCATTCCCGCTAGATGCGTTCGAGACAGGCCGCATTTGAACCTAGTTGCATTGGTGCCTAGTTGCGTCTTGAACATGTTGTTTTCTGACATGGATGCGCTTTGATCGCGATCCATCCTAAGAGATACAAACACTTGGAGCTTTCTCCGTCGCTGTATATGACCTAACGTACACATCTAGATTATGCCCATGTTATTGAATGCATGCGTTACCCCTGAGATAAATTCATTGTTCCAATTTGGGTTATTGCATTTCGTAGATGTCCAATGTGAGTGCTGCTTATCATGTGTTTATTTGAAGTTTCTCGCATTGAAGAAATCGGCATAAGTCGCGTCCCCTACCAACCAGTTATGTCTAACAAACCAGATAGCAATGCTCAAGGGCAATGTTAGGCTCCTATTTGTAAACGGGTAGATCAAACCGCAGGTCAACTTTCCAAACACAATTACCGCGATTGTTTGCTCATTTCATGATCATAATTAAATGGTTCAAGCTGTTGCTATACATTTCCCATAATGAAACAAAAGCAGATACCGATTGGTGTTGTGTTCATTGCAATCAAGGGTAAATTACAATTCATTACAAATACGCGTTATGGATTAGTTGTTAATTGCCTTATATGTGGATCGAAAGAGCCATGAGGGTGATATACAATCACACCAAAATAATCTTAGTTCACTTCCAGCTAGGAAATCGTCGGTGCATTCGTCGCGCATGCTCACGGTCGTCACTTCCCTGAGTAAGCTTTGACGTTTATAGCACCTCATGTCACCCCTAAGTATCCGTTCACGACGGCAAAAACATGCGCATCACGTTAACTCGATAAGCAGGGATGTTGAACACTCCCAGCAGAGCTAACTGAGCGACCAGGCAGCCCTCACTTATCTCCACATATATGACAAGGATGCAAACCAATGATAACACAATTATATGGTACGATATTATGGGAACCGACGTCAAACACCCACAGACCTTCTTGTCGATCATTTCAAATGAACACACCTTGTGGACAACAACCAGCAGATTCTTACTGCTATCTCTGTTAGACTAAGAATTACACAGCCAGCTGATAATATAAGATTCGTCATCATATGTACAATTGAATGTATATAAATATATAAAAATATATATATATATATAAATATATATATATATATATATATATATATATATTATATATATATATATATATATATATATATATATATATATATATGTATATATATATATATATATATATATATATATATATATATATATATATATATTATATATATGCATGCATAAATATATTTATACATATATATATATATGTATATATATATATTTGTATACATATTTATATGTATACATAAATGTATATATATATATATATTATATATATATATATATATATATATATATATATATATAGAGAGAGAGAGAGAGGAGATACATAGGTATATATGTTTACATGTATACATATGTGTATAAATGTTTATTTGTATACATATAAATATATATTGTTTGCATAAATATATATATATATATTTATATATATATATATATATATATATATATATATATATATATATATATATATATATATATATATATATATATATATATATATATATATATATATATATATATATATATATATATATATATATATATATATATATATATATATATATATATATATATATATATATACGGGTTGTTAAAAAGCAGCTCATTTTGTCGAACATGTGTTCAATAAATTCCCTCTCATCTCGTATGAGCGTCACGTTCACCATATGTCCCCCAATATATCAGATCACGCATCTAGCGTTCTTGTTGGGAATAACATCAAAGTTAGGTGTAGCGCTGGAAAGCAGGGTTAATATGAAGTTTCTGAGATGGTATTCTTTCAGTACCTCACACTTGTGCTTAGTTGTGAGAATGGTGTAGGTGTAAATGGACGTATACAATTTTGTAACTTCTCGTTTCAGTTATCAATATCATGCATATAACTCTCTTCCGGTAGTTCTGCACAAAATATATCCTCTAACGGATACCAATATAGTTAAATGTGAAAAGAACATAAATAACACATAACAATGACCCTTTTGATCTCAGGTTCAACACAAAGAAAATATACGCTGTACAGAGACGTATTTGTTGGTGACTTCCAGCACATTCATTTGACAATATGTTGCCCAGGGCGCCATCTTTTGTGTGATGGCGACGTTAATATCTGATGAGACACACGAAGTGATTGTATGGCGATGAAGCGATCTCGAGTATCTTGGGTTACTATACAGTATTGCCTTGTAAATGAAATAACGCTCTCCTAGGTGTGTACATATGTACAGCTGGTCATAGTTTAAGAAATTATCAAATTTTCTGCAACCGAGAGAGACAATGTTTGTGTAATGAACGGAGAGCATGGTAGAATTAGCCAACGACTGATGGGATGATATACATACAGTTATAAATTCAATAGCTGTTGTCAGAGTGTCCCAAAATTGTCATCTAGCTGAGTAATTATGTGTTGCTTCATGATTATTCTAGGGCAACAGTTCAGAAGCAGACAGTGTTGTTGTAATTGGGCAAAAGTGCCAGTCTAAATACTTAATAAACGTTTATCGAAGACATACTCATTCGATATATAAGATAACATTGCAAATGAATGCAATGTGTCATGTTTTAAAAGAGGATTGAAGGTTATATAGAATGTTTATATCAATTGTCGCAGTCATCTTTTTTAAAAAAACATTTATTCTGTAACAAATGATAACAATTGCTTCAATAATATACAAATCAATGCTAGACAGCCAGTAAATACAACGGCGGGAGAAATAACAATGTCGATGACCTTGACGAAGATTATATGCCAAACATTAGCAAATACAGCATCTGACAAGCACTTATCAATACACACAAATCCTTCAATTTCGGATTCATGCAACGACATCAAACACAGTATAGAATGCCCTCATCTGTCTTGTTGACTTATATGGTTCACTGCATGGACATTCTCGTAATGATGATCATCATAGTTGTAATAGGTCATGAAGTGAGATTCGTCATGAGAGGAGTTGCCATAACCGGAGTCCAGACTGGTGGTGGAACTTCTCTTCTCACTCTCGGTGGATTTATGAATTACATCCATCAGACCTGTGTCACAAGAGAAAGCCATCTTAGTTCACGGGGTTCAACATATGAAGACTTGTTAATGTCCATGTATTACTTCGTAGGATAAGCAACGTAAAAGTTATCTTACATGACATGATATTTTCCTGTGATTCTCTTCCCTGTGACGCGACAAGCTGTTTGATGGTTGCCAGAAGCTGGAGAAAATGCTGCAGCAATCAAACAATCCATAATTATTAATCGCTTATCTACTGACATATACAGAAGGGTGTGTTGTCCGGCATGAAATCTGATTGTTAGAATCAAGCTATAGTTCTGTTAACCAGATTCTCACCTTAACTGGCCTTTCTATGAATGTTTCCATAGACATAATCTCGTGATGTTCTTGCATATACTGCAGAAATTCCTCGAATTCAATGTTCTTATGAAGTTGGGCGCACATGTGCAGAGCAGCAGGTAGCCCCGACAAGTAGGCCAAGTAGGCATCTCTCATCTCACTAATCTATATGCAAAAAAAAAAATGATAATAAAATTACACAATAGAAGGAAATAAATGGTAATATACTTCTGTAGTGTGAGAAAATTATCTGAAAATACTCAGTAATCACTAGGGTCTTTTACCTGCATTCCATAGATTTCCGCCACGCTGAGCTCTACTTCCGTTTCGGCTATACGATGCACGATGCGTTCTGAGAGTTTGACCAACTGAGAAAGGCAGAATGATTTTGTTGTTAGAGGCACTACAGATATATTAATTCAGTAAATAAGTCTCTATGTAAAGTCAAGATGTGATGCAGGAGTGAGGCCCACCTGTTCAATATTTTGGAATAGTGTGTGATACTGGTGAGCAGACACGATGTGGTGTCTGAGCGGGCATGTGTAGACGTGTAAACCTTCATTCATCTGATGCACGAACTCAGCTTCCGTCGACATGAGATCATTCAGACAATCTAGCTCTTCTTCTGTTGGTAACTTCTCATCCCTACACGACTGCAAACATGGACAAATAGACTATTATTGTCAGTCAAGCTGATACATTAATCAACTAGCATACTATGAACTCACGCGCCAAATGTCATTGCATTAAGAGGCCTATATACCTGATTATGAAATGCTGAATTCAAACTGGAGTCCGACCGATCAAGAGTGTTGTGACAATCGCTCTCATTCGTTTCGATTGTGACATTATGAATCCTCTCACAGTTCCATGACGTGTTGGGATCATATGATGCCATCCTAGATTGGGACATCTCACGAGATGATTCGGCTCCCGAATCGGACCAATCATTAGGAATTCCGCCGATTTCGTCATAGATATCAGCAAACTCACACGGATACTCATTTGGTATGTGACTGATATCTGGATGCCAGTTTGGAGAAGCTTGTGCATTTACCACATTAGCCTGCGGAGACAAGTGTGATTCGTACGAATTGTTTCGGTGCCATTTCAAACTAGACATCAGTGTCTTGGTTGCGTTGGTTTCCCTATCAAATGTCTGTTCTGGGATTGCTGGAAGAGGACGTTTGTGATAGCTTGAAGTGGCATTTACGATCTTGTTTTGGAGGGAAGGGCAGCTCTGAGAAGAGAAGGGGATCTCTGATCTGGCTCGGTAGATGTCCAAAGCAATTTGTGTCACAGAGCGTCTGCATTGGAGATGAAGGGTGAAATATAATATAAATGTGTCGTTCGAAATAATTTTATTGCAATGTCTATCAAGCTTTCATCGCTACAGGGGCTTGTAAGATAGGACAAGTACCTGACAATTCTGGCGATCGTTGTCGACTTTTCGTGTCGCACGTCCTGTCCGTTGATAGCACAAATGACGTCACCACGACGTAGCCCGGAGGCGTGAGCTGAGCCGCCATCTTTAACACGATTCACCCTAACCAGCTCCGAGCCTTTTAAGGTGAATCCAAAGCCAGATGAAGTCTTTGGAATAACGATTTGAATCCGAACAGGCGAGTTTGTGTGCGAGGAAGAGCAAGAGGAATCTGTAACCAAAAAGCACCCAGTTTATTGGTGCCTCTTATCAAAATCTCATTTCGAAAATTAAGTATTCTGAAAAATTAATTGACCTCTTTCATATGATTCGGTACATTCTGGGCGATGTTCGTGGATGGTGAGGCTTGACACGCTTTTGGGAGCCGGTTTCTGTGATAAAACAAGATTACAAATGGTCACTTGAATAACGTGGTGCTATCACTGAGTCAGCTCGAAGATAGACATTTGACACAGACGTGAATGGTCTTGTCAATTTGAAAGAAAGAATATTTTCCATAAGCAAGCAAAGACCTCATAAAGCATACCTTTTTCATTGAGGCGATATAATTCATGCCACGGGACATGATATCGAATACACCACTGGAGTTCTTGAGACAATGAGGGGATTTCTTGCTCGACTCAGGAATCGTATGGTCGACGACAGCAGATACTTTATGAGGCTGCGCTGATTGCTTGACTTCCTTCTTTGTAAATAATCCCATCTGAGGTAAGAATATGAATATCATAATTTCATAAACTGTAGTGAAGTGTTGTTATCTCCATCTATATTACATCTTGACTGAAATGCCTGGGGCGATTAAAATCTATATTTATAGCTGGCATATGATGACCATATCTGAGCTTGAGACTGTATGATTAAGAAACGACCAAAATGGTCTTGTAATGGAAGTCCGCCAGATTGACAATTGACCAGACTGACCTCATACCATATTGACAATACACCCCCTCTTACGCGGACATGGTGTGAATACTCTATTGTTTACATTAATTATGCATCTTCACCAATCTTGCTGGGGGAAGAACCCAAAATATGCGAGTGGCTGATATGACACTTTCTCAAAGGGATTTATTGCAATTCTGGTAGACACGACACGATTCGTTATTGCCCAGGAATCAAAGTATCCCTTGCAACGATATTATATTTTAGCGTTGATAAATTGAAAAAATCTATTTAAAAAGAATGAATTTAGTTCGTCGAAAATAGAATGATTCACCTACCTTGTTTTTTTGACGATGGGAAACACCTAAAATGTAATAATTTGAATGAGCGATAATTCAAAATGCGAATGTCCTTAACTTAAAACCATGCATGAGAGAATGAATATCTGGATGGATGTCGTGGGCTGTATATATAGGAGCGGGCCCAGCAGGTTTGTTGACAGTGTGTTGTGTTTGTGCTATATGATTGTTGTTGTCCTCAGCATGCTATCTCCGTGAATATTGTGCTCATCATTGTCACATGAAGGGAGAATAAATCATAATTCAACTTACCTCCACGGCAAACACAACCTAACCTGGTGAGCTGTTTGCCTACACCCTCTTCAACTCGTTATAAACACCAGCAAGCCGAGTGCTCCATTCGAGGCTTCTCTGTAATCCAATAGAGTTCGCGTAGCTTTTAATCAGTCCTGCAGGCGTTATAAATACAGGTGTCAAAGTCAATCGCTATTTAGACAAATATCTTTTATTCAGAACGCATTGCTTCTGCTTTGGCAGAGACATAAATTACACATTCCATTCCAGAGACGGGTCAGAAGACACCCGTGTAAGAACGCAAAGGACGCAACAATACAAAAAGCTACCTTTCAAAAAGCAAATACGCTTACGCGACAGTTGCTTGATTAACCCTTCTGAATTATACTTTGAATTGGATATAAACAACCCATGCTCAATCGGTCACTAGTCGGGGGCGTTTGGGCTAGTGCTCGTTTACATCGCGTACGATAGTTTTTTAAAAGCCGTTGTGATCACAAGCACCAGGTACCCAGTGTTAGGCGTCTAAACGACGAGTGTTTGGAAGCTTGACATCGGGAACTGGGCGTGTATTTCGTTAACCTGGAGGAGCATAGATGTCATTAATTCACTCTTTATGCTACCATTTAGTACCGTGAGCGCTGACCAGTAATTTGCGAATATAGGGGTTTCATTCCCGCTAGATGCGTTCGAGACAGGCCGCATTTGAACCTAGTTGCATTGGTGCCTAGTTGCGTCTTGAACATGTTGTTTTCTGACATGGATGCGCTTTGATCGCGATCCATCCTCAGAGATACAAACACTTGGAGCTTTCTCCGTCGCTGTATATGACCTAACGTACACATCTAGATTATGCCCATGTTATTGAATGCATGCGTTACCCTGAGATAAATTCATTGTTCCAATTTGGGTTATTGCATTTCGTAGTGAGTGCTGCTTATCATGTGTTTATTTGAAGTTTCTCGCATTGAAGAAATCGGCATAAGTCGCGTCCCCTACCAACCAGTTATGTCTAACAAACCAGATAGCAATGCTCAAGGGCAATGTTAGGCTCCTATTTGTAAACGGGTAGATCAAACCGCAGGACATCTTTCCAAACACAATTACCGCGATTGTTTGCTCATTTCATGATCATAATTAAATGGCTCAAGCTGTTGCTATACATTTCCCATAATGAAACAAAAGCAGATACCGATTGGTGTTGTGTTCATTGCAATCAAGGGTAAATTACAATTCATTACAAATACGCGTTATGGATTAATAGTTAATTGCCTTATATGTGGATATGAAGGTGTCGATCGAAAGAGCAATGAGGGTGATATACAATCACACCAAAATAATCTTATTTCACTTCCAGCTAGGAAATCGTCGGTGCATTCGTCGCGCATGCTCACGGTCGTCACTACCCTGAGTAAGCTTTGACGATTATAGCACCTCATGTCACCCCTAAGTATCCGTTCACGACGGCAAAAACATGCGCATCACGTTAACTCGATAAGCAGGGATGTTGAACACTCCCAGCAGAGCTAACTGAGCGACCAGGCAGCCCTCACTTATCTCCACATATATGACAAGGATGCAAACCAACAATATCACAACTATATGGGACGATCTTGTGGGAATCGACGTCACACAGCACCACACCTTGTCGATCAGTTCAAATGAACACACCTTGTGGACAACAACCAGCAGATACTACTGCTATCTCTGTTCGACTAGGAATTACCCAGCTAGCTGATGATATAATATGTATACATTGCCTTTTGTGTTCCATGCCTACAGCACGTACGATTCCCGATCATTCTCATGTCAATCTACAAGTGTTAATCATGAAGGGTGTATCTTCTTGTTAATCTTTGTGATCTGAATGCTTCCTTATATCCTCAGAGCCGCTTGAATGCTGAGCAGTATCACAGAGTGAATATATACTAGTGTGTAACTGTCAACACGCATGACTGATAAAATAATATTAGTTAGAATTTGATTCTTCTTCTTTGCATTAATATACCTCCATGATACTGTGATTGATGTTTAGGGTGTATGCTACCCGAATTGATGTGGAGCTTCCAGGCATTGTAATATTACCACAAGAGTCCCTCTGTGCCCAAAAAAGAATTACTTATAGACTTAAGCCTGTCCTGTTTCGACCAATATTGTGAAACCAACCGGATCTTACCGATATTTATTATTGTAATAGCTCTATTCTTCCCTGCATCTAGTGCTATGTGCTGGTGGAACATAATGTGCTGGTTATTTAGTTCCGCGTTTTGCACTATGGAAGGTGTTTTCCCCGCCTCGACCAAGTAGTGACATTAAGCTGCAGCATGTTGGATTCTTCGTGTTTATCATGTCATGATGCAATTGTCATGATGAAATTGTGTGTTAATCCGATTGTGTTTGTGAACGATTTCATATGCAACAACGGTATGTGACAACTCGCAAGGTTGTTGTGAGTAAAACGATCTCAATAAAATGATTGTAATGCGTGAACATCGCCAACCCACGTGGCCCAAACCCCGCAACCCACATGCCCCCCACCCCCCCCCCCCACCCCTACCATGACAGTTTACCCCTACAGGTGTGTCGGACGTCAGCGCTATACCATCGAGTAACAAGCAACAACTTAGACGTTCGTGAAGGGTTTAAAGAGGCGTGGCAGATCGCTGGACTATCAGTTGGTAGTTACACCTGCCTTCACACCTACTCATCATGGAGACACACGATGCGGCCATGAAGACATCATTGCACAGTCGTGTAGGTCGTCCCGCCGGTCTGTGGATGAGTGATTCATACATCAACCAACATATCAGGTTCATCCCGAGATCACATCTTGTTAATTGAATTGATACATAGAGGTTTACAAAAGGCAACAATGCAATTTACGTCACTTGCAACTAGGTGATATTGGCGCCCCTAACGGATAGAATGGAAGTCCAGCCCAGTACTAATGAGGCTCTGGTTCGGATCTCCGATGTATCAAAATATTTTGTGGCAATTTTTCTCTCACGCCAAAAACGCACGTGAAAAACAGGCTGCTGGAAAGTAGACGCCACGCTGCTTAAATAATCAACACTTGCATTTGCGGTTAACTGGATCCATATTAACTACCGTATAGTTTTCAATAAAGCCCATGTCTGACCACCGGCTATCGAATCTTAAAACATCCTTTGTCCTTGGCCGCTAATATATACATAATGTCTTTATATATTAGCAGCAACGAGGGGCGTTGTCATTCTCGGCAAATGTTCATTTAACTGACCCTCTCATATTCCTGATCAGACGGGACATCATATTACCAGTCCTCCTGCAGAGCTAATCATGTTTTTAGTTTCTTTTTTAATATGCGCTGATGCAATTTTACGAAAACATATTATCCACTTAATCTGGAGCAAGAAACTTTCAAATCGACCTTGGTACGTTAATTCAAGGAATTTGTAGTGGCAGTTCATTTCCTCAAACATGCGGGCAATAAATTACTTCCGCTCTCGTATGAGAGTCACGACCACTTGAGGTCCCCAATCTATCAGAACCTACGTCGGAAGGTTATTATAGTGGCCGATGTTGAGGGATGCGCTCGTGGACGGGGTTGATATAAGCCGGTTAAAGTGTGATTAAAATCCCGCATAGTGGGGTTAATATGAAAGAACGACGTGGGTGACATGAACGGATATTTTAAAGTGTCCATGCGTTTCAGGTTTTCAAGCGCCTCGGACGTTAAATGATCTGAAATTCTTATTTTAGTTATCAATGCAATATAGTATCATCCAATAATTCTGACCTAAACACTATTTGAAACGGACTTCAAGGCAGCTAAATTTCAGTTTCCCCTTTAAACCAGAAATAACGCTTTGCCAGATATCACAAGAGAGCGAGAGTGAAATTTTGTCACCGTAAGAATGCGAGAGTGAATGTTTGTCAATGTCATATGGCTAATCTTGCTGATGTCTACTACTTCATGTCATATGGCTAATCTTGCTGATGGACTACTACTTCATGTCATATGGCTAATCTTACTGAAGACTACTACTTCATGTCATATGGCTAATCTTGCTTATGAAAATCTTGTCATATGGCTAATCTTGCTATGACTACTTCATGTCATATGGCTAATCTTGCTGATGACTACTACTTCATGTCATATGGCTAATCTTGCTTATGACTACTACTTCATGTCATATTGCTAATCTTGCTGATGACTACTACTTCATGTCATATTGCTAATGTGACTGACGATTTTATCCAACATAAATCCATGTAACCAACAAATAAGACTTCACAATGTCGAAGATATACTCATTTGATGAACAGACATTGGATTTTCATTATTAAAATATATTTGATGAACAGTGACATATGGATTTTTCATTTATTAAAATGGCTATATTTGATCATGCACTTAAATTGGTATATAAATTTGAATCAACCACATTCCATAATACAATGTCCCCTGAATCATCCTTCATGCCGATTTCTCCCATACACTGGATGTGCATTCGTAAAGTTGAGCGTCATCACTGCAAAGTCATTTGATTCGCGTCAATCACTGCAATAAAGTTGTCATTAAGCAATAGATTCGTCTTGGGAATTTTTCAATGGTTCACTGCATGGATATTCTCGTAAAGGTGAGCGTCGTGGTCATGATTTGAGATACTTCATGGGAGGAGTTGCCATAACCCGAGTCCAGAGTGGTGGTTGAACATCTCTTCTCACTCTCAATGGATTTGTGAATTGTATCTACCATATCTGTGTCATAAGATAAAGCCATCTTAGTACAAGTAGGACCAAATTAAAAAGTGTTGTTTATGTGCAGGTAATATTGTGGATATACAACGTAAAACGTATCATACATGACATGATGTTTTCCTGTGCCGCTCGTCCCTGTGACGCGTGAAGGCGTTTGATGGTTGTCAATAGCTGGAGAAAATGCTGCAGCAATCAAACAATCCATAATTGCTTATTACTTATTTATTGGCGTACGTAGGGAAGTGTGACCCTAAGCTAGATATGATTTCTAACTCTAAGATTCCATATTACCTACAGTTCTGGACACCAAATAGTTTCTCACCTTAGCTGGCATTTCTATGAATGTTTCAATAGGCATTATCCCGTGATGTTCCCGCACAAACTGAAGAAACTTCTCGAATTCAGCGTTTTTATTAAGTTGGGCACACATGCACAGAGCAGCAGGTAGCCCCGACAAATAAGCCAAGTAGGCATCTCTCATCTCGCTGATCTGTACATAAAAATGATACATATATTACATAATTATTTGCAATAAAAAGTAATCTGCGTTTGTTGTGGGAGATTATCATCAGAATATGCTCAGTAATCACATTTGCCATTTACCTGCTCTCCATAGATTTCTTCCACGCCGAGATTCACTTCCGTTTCCGCTATACGATGAACGATGCGCTCTGAGAGTTTGACCAACTGAGAAGGGCACGAATGATTTTGTTGTTAGAGCAATTACAAATATTTAGATAAAGTAAAGATAATTTGATGTAAAATCACAATGTGATGCGGGAATAGAGCCTACCTGCTCGATATTTTGGAACAATATATCATATTGGTAGGCTGACAGGATGTGATGTCTCAGTGGACGTGTGTAGGCGTTAACATTTCCATGCATCTGATGCACGAACTCAGCTTCCGTCGACATGAGATCATTCAGACAATCTAACTCTTCTTCTGTTGGCAACTTGTCACTCCTACACGACTGCAATCATGGACAAACAGACCATTGTCAGTCATGCTTATACCTAAATCAACTAGCATACTGTAAACTCACGCACGAAATTTCTAAGTTCAAGGAATGACGAAGCCTAACTACCTGATCATGAAATGCAGCGTTCATATTGAAATTCGACCAATCAAGAGTGGTATTACAATCGCTCTCATTCGTTTCGATTGTGGCATGATGAATCCTCTCACTATTCCATGACGTGTTGGGATCATATGATGCCATGCTAGATTCGAACATCTCACGAGATGATTCAGCCCCCGAATCGGACCAGTCATTCGGAATTCCACCGATTTCTTCGTAGATATCAGCAAACTCACATGGATACTCATTTGGTATGTGACTGATATCTGGATTCCAGTTTGAAGAAGCTTGTGAATTTTCTGTAGTAGACATGCATGATGTGTAGGAAATGTCTCGGTGCCATTTCAAACTTGACATCGTTGTCTTCATTGCGTTCGTTTCCCTGCCAATTGACTGTTCCGGGATTGCTGGAAGAGGACGTTTGTGATAGCTTGATGTGGCATTTACGATCTTCTTGTGGAGGGAAATTCCACCAATTTCTTCGTAGATATCAGCAAACTCACACGGATACTCGTATGGTATGTGACTGATATCTGGATGCCAGTTTGGAGAAGCTTGTGCATTTACCACAATAGCCTGCGGAGACAAGTGTGATTCGTACGAATTGTTTCGGTGCCATTTCAAACTAGACATCAGTGTCTTGGTTGCGTTGGTTTTCCTATCAAATGTCTGTTCTGGGATTGCTGGAAGAGGACGTTTGTGATAGCTTGAAGTGGCATTTACGATCTTGTTGTGGAAGGAGGGGCAGCTCTGAGAAGAGAAGGGGATCTCTGATCTGGCTCGGTAGATGTCCAAATCAACTTGTGTCACAGAGCATCTGCATTGGAGATGAAGGGTGAAATATAATACAATGTGTCGTTCGAAATAATTTTAATGCGAGGTCTATCAAGCTTTCATTGCAACAGGGGCTTGTAAGATAAGACAAGTACCTGACAATTCTGGCGATCGTTGTCGACTTTTCGTGTCGCACGTCCTGTCCGTTGATAGCACAAATGACATCACCACGACGCAGCCCTGAGGCATGAGCTGAGCCACCATCTTTAACACGATTCACCCTCACCAGCTCCGTGCCTTTTAAGGTGAATCCAAAGCCATATGGAGTCTTTGGAATAACGATTTTAATCCGAACCGGCGAGTTTGTCTGTGAGGAAGAGCAAGATGAATCTGTAACCAAAAAGAACCCAGTTTATTCGTGCCTCTTATTGAATCCTAATTTTGAAAATTGAGTATTCTGATAAAAATCAATTTACCTGTTTTATATGATTTGGTAGATTCTGGGCGATGTTCGTGGATAGCGAGGCTTGACACGCTTTTGGAAGCCGTTTTCTGTGATAAAACAAGATTACAAATGGTCACTTGAATAACGTGATGCTATCACTGAGTCAGCTCGAAGATAAACATTTGACACAGACTTGAATGGTCTTGTCAATTTGAAAGAAAGAATATTTTCTATAAGCAAGCAAAGACCTCATAAAGCATACCTTTTTCATTGAGGCGATATAATTCATGCCACGAGACATGATACCGAATACACCACTGGAGTTCTTGAGACAATGAGATGATTTCTTGCTCGACTCAGGAATCGTATGATCGACGACAGCAGATACTTTATGAGGCTGTGTTGATTGCTTGACTTCCTTCTTTGTAAATAATCCCATCTGAGGTAAGAATATGAATATTATAATTTCATAGTGTTGTTAGTTATCCCAATCTATATTGCTTCTCGACTGAAATGCCTGGGGCGATTAGAATCTGTATTTATAGCTGGCATATGATGGCCATATCTGAGTTTCAGACTGTATGATTAACCAACAACACAAATGGAAGTCCGCCAGATTGACAATTGACCAAACTGACCCCATGCCATATTGACCATACACTGCCTCTTACACGGAGCTGGTGTGAATACTCTGTTGTTTAGATTAATTATGCATGTTCATTTTCATAAATCTTGCTTGGGGAAGAACCCAAATATGCGAGTGGCTGATATGTCACTTGCTCGAAGGTATTTATTGCAATTCTCGTTGACACGATTCGTTTTTGTCCAGGAGTCAAAGTATCCCTTGCAAATATATCATATTGTAGCTATGATAAATTGAAAAAAAAAATCAATTTAATAAAAGAATGAATTCAGTTCGTCGGGAATAAAATATTCACCTACCTTATTTTTTTGCCGAAGGGAACATCTAAAATGTAATGATTTGAATGAGCGATAATTCCAGAAGCGAATGTAGTTAATTTAAAACCATTCACAGAATGAATGTCCGGATTGATGTCGTGGGCTGTATATATAGGAGCGGACCCAGCAGGTTCATCATTGTCACATGAATGGAGAATAAACCATAATTCAACTTAACTCCACGGCAAACATGACCTGAGCTATTTGCCTACACCCTCTTCAACTCGTTATAAACACCAGCAAGCCGAGTGCTGTAATCCCATAGAGTTCGCGCAGCTTTTAATCAGCCCTGCAGGCGTTACAAATACAGGTGTCAAGGTCAATCGGTATTTAGAAAAATATCGTTTATTCAGAACGCATTAATCTCTTATGCCGTGCATTCATTGGCAGAGACATAAATTACACATTCCATACCAGAGGCGTGTAAGAACGCAACATGCTAATGACGCAACAATACAAAACGTTACCATTCAAAAAACAAATACGCTTACGCGACAGTTTTTTTTAACCCTTCTGAATTATGCTGTGGATGGGATATAAACACCCCATGCTCAATCAGTGTTTAGTCCGGTGCGTATGGGCTAGTGCTCGTTTACATCGCCAGCAATAAGTTTTAAAATTCATTGTAATCCCAAGCACCAGGTACCCAATGTTCGGCGTCTAAACGACGAGTGTTTGGAAGCTTGACAAGGGGAACTGGGCGTGTATTTCGTTGACCTGGAGGAGCATAGCTGACATTACTTCACTCTTTATGCCTTTGCTACCAATTATACTTTATCACTTAGCATAGTCTCGCGCAGTGAGCGTTGACTGGTAATTTTCGAATATAGGGGTTTCGTTCCCGGTAGATATCTCCTACTAGATGTGTCGTGTTTGAACCTAGATGCATTTGTGCCTAGTTGCGTCTTGAACATGTTGTTTTCGGACATGGATGCGCTTTGATCCGGATCCCTCCTCAGATATGCAAACCATTAGGGAATTCTCCGTCTCTGTATATGACCTAACGTACACATCTAGATTATGTCCATGTAATTGAATGCATGCATTACCCTGAGATAAAATCATTGTACCAATTTCGGTTATTGCATTTCGTACGATGTCCAATGTAAGTGATGCTTATCATGTGTTTATTTGAAGTTTCTCGCATTGAGAAAATCGGCATTAGTCGTTCCTGTACAAAACAGTGTTGTCTAACAAACCAGATAGCAATGCTCAAGGGCAATGTGAGGCTCCTAATTGTAAACGGGTAGATCAAACCGCAGGTCAACTTTCCAAACACAATTACCGCGATTGTTTGCTCATTTCATGATCATAATTAAATGGTTCAAGCTGTTGCTATACATTTCCCATAATGAAACAAAAGCAGATTCGTGTTGTGTTCATTGCAATTAAGGTTAAATTGGAATTCTTCACAGCTACGCGTTATGGAATAATCGTTAATTGCCTCATATGTGGGTATGAAAGTGACGATCGAAAGAGCCATGAGGGTGATACACAGTCACACCAAAATAATCGCAGATTACTTCCAGCAATTAAATCGTCATTGCATTCGTCGCGCATGCCTACGGTCGTCACTACCCTGAGTTAGCTTCAACGACTATAGCACTAAGTATCCATCCACGACGGCTAACACATGCGTGTCACGTTAACTCGATAAGCAGGGATTAACACTCCCAGAGGTGCTAACCTAACGATCTGACAACCCTCACATATTTCCACATATATTACAAGGAGGCAAACCAACAATAACACAATTATATGGTGCGATGTCAAACATTAGCAAATACAGTATCTGACAAGCACACAAAACCTTCAATTTCGGATTCATGCAACGACATCAAACACAGTAAAGCATGCCCTCGTCTGTCTTGTTGACTTATATGGTTCACTGCATGGACATTCTCGTAATAGTGATCATCATGGTTGTAATAGCTCATGAAGTGAGATTCGTCATAACTTCTTTACTCACTCTCGGTGGATTTATGAATTACATCCATCAGACCTGTGTCACAAGAGAAAGACATCTTAGTTCACGGGGTTCATCATACGAAGACTTGTTAATGTCAATGTATTACTTCATAGGATTTGCAACGTAAAAAGTATCTTACATGACATGATATTTTCCTGTGACTCTCTTCCCTGTGACGCGACTAGCTGTTTGATGGTCGCCAGAAGCTGGATATAATATTGCTGCAATGATCTTTAACACGATTCACCCTCACAAGCTCTGCGCCTTTTAAAGTGAATCTAAAGCCAGATATCGTCTTAGGAATGACGATTTGAGTTGTAACGGACGACCGTGTCTGTGATGAAGTGCAAGACGAGCCTGTAACAAAAACATGGCCAATTTAATTGTGCGTCTTATCATCGTGTATTTCAATGATTCAGTGCTCCGAAAGGTGGCTTTAAATTATAATTGAACGTCTCGTTATAGCTGTTATCATAACGTTACTCCTTACAAAACTTTACCATGAACCGATTCGTATTGTAGTGATTGCAATTAAGGGTAAATTGCAATTCATTAATCCATGAATCAATCAATGTCTATTTTGTAGATGAGAAGGATTCGATTGAATAAACCACGGGAGGCTTAAACATATACAACATAATAATCGTAATTAAATATTTACATAATTAAGCTCACGTGTATATCAGTATCTTAGCAAAGGACAATTGCACTACAGACGTTCGGTGGAAACATTTACATTTTCTCCAACTCCATCACATAATGTGCATAAAGTTATCATGATGGTGGGATCATTGTGTTCAATACCAAGCGACTGAGGCACGGTATCCCGCATGGGCGTATCATTACATTAGTAATACATTAACGTCAGGTGACGTCCAGCAGGTATTGCTACTTGGAGGCTTAGTTTGCAACGATCTAGTTAAAGCTGTTGCAACGTCAACATCAACTCGATATTACAACTCGATCCATTCATCAGGTGACATATAAGACACACACACACACACACACACACACACGCATATATATATATATATATATATATATATATATATATATATATATATATATATATATATATATATATATATATATATACATGCATATTTACATATATTTACATAAATATATATATATATATAATTATATTTATATATATTTATATATATATATTAATATATATAGATGTATATATATACATACATATAAGTATATATGTATCATCATATACATGTATGTATATATACATAATCATATATATATATATATATATACATTTATATATAGATATATATATATATATATATATATATATATATATATATATATATATATATATATATATATATATATATATCTATATATATATATATATATATATATATATATATATATATATATATATATATTGTGCCGTTTATTCTAAGAAAGAGAGAGCGTCGTTGATAGCACAGTCCAATGGCCGTTCATTAAAATCCATCTTGGCACGAGTTCACAATTCAAGATCGTTAAATGACAGCTCATTTTCTCAGACATGTGCGCAATAAATTCCCTCTCATCTCGTATGAGCGTCACGTTTACCATAGTTCCCCCAATCTATCAGAACATGCATTTGTTGTTGTTGTCGGGACTAACGCCAAAGTAAAGTGTAGCGCTGGTGGGCGAGGATAATATGCATTGGTTGATATGGTATTTTTTCCGTACTTTATACTTATGGTTATTAGTGAGACTGATGTGTGTGTAAAAAGAATTAACCGATTACAACTTCTCGGACACGTTATGGTCTGTTATGTGACCGATCACTAAAAACAATTAATATCAAATCTATATCAAACATTTAGCCGTCGTCCAGAAGTTCTGCACATAATGCTTTCTCTAATGGATATTGTTATCTGTCAAAGGCAAATAAATTAGATAAAAAAACTATTTTTAACAAATATCAATGACCCTTTGGTTCCCAAGTTCAACGGAAGGAAATTGTAAGTAACTTCTGACACATTGATCTGTCGATATGTTGCCCAGGGCGCAATGTTTTGTTAGAATGTCTGCTGATACGTACGATGTGATGGTATGGCTCTGAAGCGATCGCTTAATCTCGAGTATCTTGGGTCACTATACAGTATGGCCTTGTAAATGAAATAACGCTCTCCTAGATTTGTACATACGTACATGCTTGTCGTAGTTTAAGCACTTATCAATTGTTCTGCAACTGAGGCCGACAATGTTTGTGTAATGAGTGCAGAGCATAGTAGAATTTGACGACGACTGATGGGATGATACGCATACAGCTTTTAATTAAATTCCTGTTGTCAGAGAGTCCCACAATTTTCATCTGGCTGAGTCATTCCGTGGCAATCATCTGTTAAGAAACATTTATTCTATAACACATGACATCAATTACTTCAATATTATGCAAATAAATGCCAGACTGCCAGTTTATACAACAACGGGAGAAATAACTATGTCGATGACCTTGACGAAGATGACATGTCAAACATTAGCAAATGCATTATATGATGGGCACTTATAGATACACACCAATCTCACTCGTTCAGATTAGGACATTATGAATCCTCTCACGGTTCCATGACGTGTTGGGATCATATGATGCCATACTAGATTGGGACATCTCACGAACATGATTCAACTCCCGAATCGGACCAATCGTTGGAGATTTCACCGATTTCTTCGTAGATATGAGCAAATTCACAAGGATACTCATTTGGTATGTGACTGATATCTGGATGCCAGTTTGCGGAAGCTTGGGCATTTGCCACATTAGCTTGCGGAGACAAGTGTGATTCGTACGCATCGTTTCGGTGCCATTTCAAACTTGACATCAGTGTCTTTGTTGCGTTTGCTTCCCGACCTAAAGTCTGGTCTGGGATTGATGGAAGAGGACGTTTGTGATAGCTTGATGTGGCATCTTTGAACTTGTTGTGGAGGGAGGAGCAGCTCTGAGAAGAGAATGGGATATCTGGTCTGGCTCGGTAGATGTCCATAGCATTTTGTGTCACAGAGCGTCTGCATTGGACACGAGGAGGGAATATAAGACAATGTTTTTCGAAATAATTGAAATACAATGTCTACTGAGTTTTCATTGCTAATCGATTTTGTAAGTTAGACAAATACCTAAAAATTCTGGCGATCGTTGTCGACTTTTCGAGTCTCACGTCCTGTCCGTTGATAGCACAAATGACGTCACCTTGACGCAGCCAGGCGGCGTGAGCTGAGCCACCATCTTTAACATGATTCACTCTCACAGGCTCCGTGCCTTTTAAAGTGAATCCAAAGCCAGATATCGTCTTAGGAATGACGATCTGAGTTGTAACGGACGACCGTGTCTGTGACGAAGTGCAAGAGGAGCCTGTAACAAAAACACGGCCAGTTTAATTGTGCGTCTTATCATCATGTGTTTCAATGATTCAGTGCTCCGAAAGGTGGCTTTACCTGTTTCATAGGATTTGATAGGTTCTGGACGATGTTCCTGGATGACGAGATTTGACACGCTCTTGGAGGCCTGTTTCTGTGACAATGCAATCGATTCAAATGCTCACTGAGTGAACGTAATGTTTAATTGAGTTAATACGAATGCAAACGTGTAATATTTCATGAATTACTGAGACAGCACCAAGCTAAACAATTGACACAGACGTGATCTACCACCAAGTAATTCTATCTTCTATCTGCTCAAGACGACCACATACCTTTATCACTGAGGCGAAATATTTCATACCGCGGGACATGATTTCGAAAACACCTGTGCAATTCCTGGGACTACGAGGAGATTTCTTGCTTGGCTCAGGAATCGAATTGTTGCCACTTGTAGATACTTTATCAGTCTTTGTTGATTGTTTGCCTCCCTTCTTTTTATACAATCCCATCTGAGGAAACAATGTGAATATTATAGTTTCACAAGCTGCGCTGAAATGTTATCTCTTCGATCTTGTTTGGTTCTTGACTGACAGAACACAAAGAACTGGATGACTTTATATCTGGCGTATGATGACCCCATCAGAGAGCGGGACGATATGATTAACAATTGACAAAAATGGGTTTGTAATTGAGGTCAGCCAGATTGAAAATTGAGTCGACTGACCTCATGCTACACTAAACATAAACTACCCTACACGCAGTGGTGGTGCGAATACTCCATTGTTTAAATTAATTATACTCGTTCCTTTTCACCAACCCCGCAACGGATAGCCCACGACACGCGCGATGCTGATGTGACATTTCCCCAAAGGGATCAATTACACTGTTCCACCGGATTTATCATTTCCCAAGAATCTAGTAAGCATTGTCACGTCATCTATATTTTGATAAAGCTACATTTTGTTTAAGAAAACAGATACCTACATATTTGAAAAGTACGAATTAAGTTGGCCGGGTTGCAATGATTCACCTACCTTATTTTCTTTGCCTTCGGGACACCAAATATGCAATATGTTCAATGAGCGATAATTCTATTTAAGTGCATCAGCATATGTCCTCAACTTAATCCCACGTATGAGGGAATGACTGTTTGGACCGAGGTTATGGGCTGTATATATAAGAGCTGACCCTGCAGGTTTGTTGACAGTGTGTTGTGTTTGTGCTATGATTGTTGTTGTCCTCAGCATGCTATCTCCCTGAGCATTGTGCTCGTCATTGTCACATGAAGAGAAAATACATGATAAGTCAATTTATCGCCGCGGCAAACACGACCTAACCTGGTGAGCTGTTTGCCTACGCCCTCTTCGACTCGTCATAAACACCAGCAAGCCGAGTGCTCCATTTCAGGCGCCTCTATAAACTGACTGACATGAAACCACTGATTGATGTCGCGCTGTCCTTGATCGGTTATACAGGTGTTAAAAATACAGGTGTCATAATCAAACGATTTTAATCTCAAACTTTCTGAAGTTTTGGAGTTTCAAGTCGCATATACTAAAGCACTAATGTAGAAAATTACCATTTCACCGCAGAAATAGATGGTTGCCTGATGTTAAATAATGGTAATGGTAATATTTGGGTTTTACGTCACTATCAACAATACTCGTATATTGAAAGTCCTCATGTCTAATTTCCACTTTCCCTCATTAAATTAGAGTGGGTAATTCAACTGTTATTCATTCTTGTACAATTTCAAATATTGGAATTCCATTCGGCATGGGATCGACACCCGATATGAGTCATACATTTATTTGCATCTAAAATACGGCCCCGCTTCATTGTTTTTCTTAAGAAGTTTATTTTCCGGCGAGTTCGGATCATAAAGACTCTTGGTTCTGTAAAGCTTTGATTGCAACATGGTCGATGAGTTTCAATGTTGTGCTTTGTAACTTTTTGATGTCAGTCATACTTTAGCACCGAACTTCGGCACCTGCGTTAATGCGGATACATTATTCACAGCCGTTTAGACACAATTGATCGGCTCAAACAAGTGGGCAATGAATTGCACGCAGTTACCGCGTAAGTGTCACGTCCATCGAGTTCCCCAATTCATAAGAGGCTTACATATGTTTTTTTTTTAATGTAGTGGGCTCTTCGTGGAGGCTGCCTGCAGGTCCTGATTTATGTTATCCCACGTACGATTAGTATACAGACATTAACTTTACATGGAGAACGGCCTCCGTTCAGCTTTTCCTTGCACCCCTAGTCATAGCCGATAGAATACAGTTACCAGTCGTACTTGTTTTACGTCACTCAACACTTATTTTCCGCTCTCTCTATGGTCACACGCCATGCAACCATGGCAACAGTATGCACCCCATCCATGTTTCATGTTGCTCTGCTTGATAATTACATATTCGTGAAAACATCAGACGGAGTTATGTCCCAAATCGTAGTGAATTACCCGGCTAACCATAAATATTCCTCAGGAGCACTCTCCACACCCAAATTGTATGTAAACAGCCCTTATTATATCCTATCTGTCAGCCTCTGCTTCGCTCGCTTCTTTATGAATCATTGCCGCAGTAGAAATGGTTTTGGTGGTGGTGGTGGTGGTGGTAGGGGGGGGGGGGGTGCGTATGGGATCTTATGGTGATTGCAGGCTACGTATATCGCTTGGTAACAGAACAAGATTTTATAATGCAGTGTTTATGTATGAGCGGAGTGAATTGTGTTTGTCATCGTTCTGGCCTGCCTGCTGAGAGACTGTTGTTACTGGGCTGTATATGTCTCTCCATGCAATAATCGCTATGAGTTGCAGTCCTGGGCAGGCGATGAAAGAGGGGCTCAAGGGTAGTAAGTCTCGCCTGGAATGGGCTCTTGTCAAGGCTAGTGTGATGCAGTATCGTGGCGGGATGTCCCTTAGGCTATGTTTGTTTGCTGAGTGTCTATGGCCCAATGGTAGTGAGTCTTTTGTGATACAATCTTTATATTTGCGATATTCTGCCTGTGGTAATATGTTTATATTGCTGGTGTATCGTGTATTGTCTTCAGCATATTATTATGTTTGTGGTGGACGGTTTGTATAGTTGCTTGTTGATGGAATAACTCACAAGGAGGGTGAATAAAACCATAATTAGCATGCGAGCTCTGATACGTTTGCTACTATCTCGTGCCATATATAGTACACAAATCATGACGGTCATAGCGGTCGGCGAGAGCGCCCCCTAGTGAATGTTGATTTGCGTCTTGACCGACTGTCACATCGCAGCGTTCATGATGCAATGTTTGGGCTTGGGGTGCATTAGTTGTGTTGGTGTTTCTGGTATATTGTCCATTTGTAGTGTTTATGTTTCATATGTAGTTTCTTTGGTACAATGTTTGAGATTGTAGTATATTGTATGTAGTGCAGTAATTACATCTGAGGAGCAGTGTCTCGATGAAATGTTTGTGTTTGAGGTGTATTGCCTGCGATGCAATGTTTACATTTGTGTAGCCGTGCACGACGTTTATTAATATTTATATTACCGTCGTGCGCGGCTAACATTTGTGTTGTTAAGTCATTGATGTAATGTTTTTATTTGTCGCGTGTTATTTGAGGTACATTAGTAGTTTATGTATGGGGATTATATATACTACAAAGGATATTAACCCTTTGACGCGAACTTCTCCAAACTGCCGCACCCCCTCTCATTGTACACCTCGCTTCTCACATCAGAGCGCTATAACTTATAAGCACTCCCACTATTTTCTCTGTGATAATTACCAATTAGAGGAATGAACACAACTAGATACGTAAAATGCCTTCACGTGTTTGCGATGTACTTTTATTGCAGTGGCCATCATGCAATGTTTATGTTGTGTATTGCGCGTGGTGCAGTCTTTATATGTGTGTTCTATTGCTTGTTCAGTGTATGGACTCAAGTTATGACCTAGCTCCAGTCAAACGGTAATATACGACGTCTTGTAGGGTTAGACATGACCTATTGTTCAACGTTTATTTTTGTTGCTCAATGCTTAAGGTACAATGCTAACGGTTGATGGTCTGTAGAAATATATATTTGTAACATATTGTCTGTGGGGTAAAACTATTTCGTGGGGTGGGCTGATTGTGGTGCAATATTTGTCTTTGCGGTGTCACTTGCAGTGCTATGTTTGTGTCTGCAGTGCTATGTTTGTGTCTGTGGTGTAGTGTACAGTGCTGTTTCTGTATGTGGTCAAGTCTGCTTTGCTATGTTTGTGTCAGTTGTGTAGTCTGCAGTGCTATGTTTGTATATGTGGCATAGTCTGCTGTGCTATGTTTGTGTCTATGATGTAGTCTGCAGTGCTATGTTTGTGTCTGTGGTGTAATTTACAGTGCTATGTTTGTGTCTGTTGTGTAGTCGTCAGTGCTTTGTGTAAATGGTGTTGTCTGCAGTGCTGCTTGTGTATGTGGTGTAGTCTGCAATGCTGTTTGTATATATGGTGTAGTCTGCAGTGCTATCTGTGATGAAGTCTACAGTGGTATGTTTGTGTCTGTGATGTAGTCTGCAGTGGTATGTTTGTGTCAGTTGTGCAGTCTGCAGTGCTATATTTGTATATGTGGTATAGTCTGCAGTGCAATGTTTGTGTATGTGGTGTAGTCTGCAGTAGTATGTTTGTATCTGTGATGCAGTCTGCAGTGGTATGTTTGTCAGTTGTGTAGTCTGCAGTGCTATATTTGTATATGTGGTATAGTCTGCAGTGCAATGTTTGTGTCTGTGGTGTAGTCTGCAGTGCAATGTTTGTGTCTGGTGTAGTCTGCAGTGCTATGTTTGTATATGTGTAGTCAGCTGTGCTATGTTTGTGTCTGTGGTGTAGTCTGCAGTGTTGTTTGTGTATGTGGCATATTCTGTGTTGGCTGTTAAAATATAAGCATCAATTATGGTTGTTTAATGCATTTTTATGCAGGTGAATGTAGTTCTTCATGGATTAACCATAGCAGTTGTAATGTTATAATCATCATTTGATCCTCCATTATATAAGTAAGAATACTTGGCCAGGTAGCCTTGCTGGATGTGTTAATATCAAGTCACTTGTATTGCGTAAAATTCACAATGTAGGAAATCATCAGCTCAGGGATGTTATGAGCAAGCGAACACTTGATTTCTCAGTTTTTGTTCACCCAGGTTTTGGATCATTACACATAAAATACTTCTAGGAGCCCATTGGTTTGTAAATTGATGGTCTCTTTTTATTCAGATCTACTTGTATCTTAATCATAGCTCCGAACAGGCGAATATTTCTCATTCAGAGTAGCAGATAAACTAAATGCATCCAATCAGAGAGATCCAGCAAGTGATGAGAGTGAGTGCTGATGTGGAAGGCCCATCATTTCTTGGCTTTGGCTGTTGCCGCTGCCTGTGCAGCTTTCTTGGCCCGTATCATCTCAACCAACTCCTGAAAAAGGAGGATTCACACAGCATGAGGGTGTGTACTGAATTAACTAAATAATAAAAGATTCAATAAGAACAATTACCATGCAGTGCTCACCATAGGGCCATAACATGTATGACAACATTACTGCATTTACAGGTGCAAGAATCACATCTTTATATATATAAGCAACTGATAAGCCTCACCAGGCAGCAAAGGGAACCTAGGCTTTATTAACAAATAACTGGGTGGAATTAATATATCCAAATTTCAACTACACATTAACAGCTTAATAACATAATTCCTATAACACCATGTTCAAAAGTATCTAAGGATGCTCTCTGGTTGAGAGCAGATACATGGTACAGGACTATCTTGTCAGTCAGGAGGCATAAACCATCACCTTATAGCGCTTCATACAGTCCTTCTTGCTGCGAGTGGGCAGACATTCACTGATCTTGTCCCAGCGGTCTGCCACACTGGCAGGAAATGTCTTGAGGGCCTGTTCAAGCAGCTTCTGTTCATCTGTGCTCCATGGCGCTGGGTTCGTGCCAGTCTCCGCAACCTGCTGCGTTGCTACCGCTGCCAATAACAACACCAGTCTAACTTCATTTAGCATTTCATTCAGTTAATAAGCAACGATTCATCACTGAAATACAAGGCATGCATGTCCTATAATGCTTGATCACCGCTATTATACTTCATCAGCACAAATGTTTGTATGAAGAATGCAGCCCTGGTTTTCATTACCTGTGTTAATTACACACAGGTTGTGATATGTTAATAACAAGCATCTCCTTGATTGTACTTACAGTCGTATCTCTGACTGACTTCAGCCTTGTCCACTGTGGAGGCCGGCTGAGTATCCTTAGCAAACTTATTGTAAGCGTTTTTATTGGCATCCTCCTTCAAACACAGATCTGCGGGTCACAAAAGTTATACCAATCATTGTACAGGGTCAGGAGTCAACACAGACTGATTTAAATCCTGACATTAGAGAAAAGTCGTAATAAGTTACAATATTAGCAGGAATGATCGAGTTTATTACTATTATAATAGGCAAATATTTTAGATTGATTATGTGGGTTTTTCACCATTTTTCTGAAGTTCCTTGGCTTTGAAGAGCACTTCCTTAGCTGTTCTTTTGCTGCCACTCACATGCTGTTCTAGGAAATTTGCAATCACTTCCCACCTTGGACACAACACACATAACAAGGTCCTTATTAACTTGGAGAAGTACAAGTGACACCTGTTAGCCATACAAAAGGTACATGAAATACCCAACTGACATTTGCTGGCTGCACCTCGGCACAGTTAGCTTAATGCAAATATGGATTTAAAATAACATTAATATCATAGCCAACCTTTGTGTAAACATCATTATAACCACGATTGCTTGAATCTTAATTTAGGGGGGAATTGTTAAGTTCAGTCTAATCTAGTTCGACAAGCAACGTGAACGATTATTTAAGTTCAAATCTGTCTTAATCTTCATGATAAATATACAATATACACTTGAGGGTTCTTTTCATATTCAACATTAAATTCCAGTTCATAGTTCTCAGTTGTCACATGTCCTCCAACCAGATCTCTTTGATCATTACAGATGAAACATGACCATACGGTCAGATCACATACAGTGTGTGTCTATGTCTAGAATGGCGCAAGCCAGGTTGGAAACTGGATGGTCTTACACAATTTTGATATATCTGCATGACAGTGGCTTCAAGCCTTTTCCCATTATTTACATATGATCATATGATTGCATTCAATGATCGACAATAAATTTGCAAGTCATTCCCACCAAGTGGTTTAGACCATAACCCTGCATTCTGACACATGCCTGATTTTTTTTAGTTGGGTGCAATAGATGTGTGTTATAAACAGACCAATACTATAATTGTGGATCACTAGCAACCAGCAAAGTTTCCTTGTTCTAATATCTTCTAGCAACAACTATACATGTTATCTTTCATAAGTTTGAAACATTCATATTTAAGTATCAAATTCTATGTAGTTATCAAACATAACCTAATACTACAGGTGACCATAGCATCCTCACCTAGAGGCAGTCCCAGCAGGGAAGATGTTGACACCCTTAATGAGGGCCTGCATTTCCTCCTCCCCCCATGCTGCACCTCGAGGTCCTTTACTGCCCTCCGATTTTGCACCCGGCCTGTGGGCGGCCTCCAACAGCTGGCGTTTCTCCTCCTCCATCTTGTCATTCATCTCCTTGACGTGCTTGAGGAACGCTTCCTGTGCGACGGCCCTGTCTCCTGACGTGAGGGATTCGTTGAGTGTCTGGAGGCTGGCGAGGGAAAGCATACATAGAGAGGTGTATATGGCGGTAGTGCCAGATTGATGCTTTGCTTCTTAACACATACATAGCTGATTGAAGGGAAAGGGAGAAATAAAGTCCCAATTACCAGAGGCGACCACAATGGGCATGGGGCTAACACACCATTATAAATTCACTGATCCCCAAAAAGTGGGGATCCATTTTCCTTCAATAAGCCACATTATAGAGATGACAACAGATAAAATGACAGCGAAGAGAGATGAGAATGATGATAGTGCCGGGCAGCCATTTGTTGGCTGCCTTAGTCCAATTTCAGTCACTGCATGGTAATCTTAAACACCTAACCCTCGGACCGCAAGTGACACATCTTACAAAGAAGTCAGTTGTGTCGGACATCACAGGTACAACAAACACGACTAACCTGGTGATAGAAAGGATCTCTGCCAACCTGTCCACTTCTTCCATGTTCTTCAACCTCTCGGCATCATCAGTGCCAAAGTATTCATAGTCCTACAACAACGCATAAGCAAGGGTGCAAATTCTGTGACTTATACGCATAATTTGAAGACCACAGCAGCAACACACCCCAACAGCAGCCATCGATGGCAATCATGAAGACATAACCGATTAATTATTATTGATAATGATTTCCACCAGGACAGACGACACACCTTTGCGACTGTGCGTAATGTTTTCCTCTCTTTCCTCATGGCTTTCTTTTGTACTTCCTTCTCTTTCTTAGCAATGGCCGCCTGAAAACAAATAAGTCTGTAACAGCATACCCCTTAGACTAACTAGTCCCTGTTTACTGGTACATAATGAATGTAATCCAGTAAAGTTTATCATATTTAACAAGAAAGATGCATAATATATCATAGTACACTTGTCTTTGGTGAGCAGAAAATTATTGACCATGACAATACATACTGAGGTTTGACAAATTATAATCCCACTGAAGATCCACATGTTTCTAGCTTCATGGTTCACCGAGCACACACATTACTCACATCAGCTTACAGGGTTGCCTCACATAGGCTAAGGCACTATTCTCTATAAACTGGGTTAAGCGAGTGACTCACAGCTGCTTTGGCTTCCTCTTCTTCCTTCTCTTTGATCCTCCTCTCCTCATCTAAGATGGCTTGTCGTTTCTGAAACAATCAAAACCTCACCTGCATATACAGATGGTATTGGGGAACAAAATGCAAGCGGGTCCTTATGTGACGAGATATATAATTGGTTTTTGCTCAAATGATTTAAGAAACCAATGCATCTATCCGAGCTAAATATCAGAGCTAAATGCATACTCCACATACTTCAAGGTGTGTTAAATCAAAATTATAATATGTATCCTGCTCTCCTTGAAACTCACAGAGCCAGGAATAATTATAACTTTCATAGTTGTGCCAGGTCCCCCATGAACCAATATTATTCATAAATGCCAACTTATTTTAACGAGCAGTGAACAATCCCTGTTGTAAAGGAGAAGCTGTAATCTGCTGTCATCTGCGGCCAAGTAATGAAGTAAGATGTTGCTCCTGGTGTGATTCAGCAGCAGCGTACAGAGAGGTTACAAACCTTTTCCTCCTCCTCGATTCGGGCGCGGGCAGCATCCTTCTTGGCTTGTTTGACAGCTAACTTCTTGGCTTTTTCATCTTCTTTGAACTTGGCAATTCGTGGATCGCAAGCGTAGGCATTATCTACAGACACATAAGCATCCCAACATGAAACAAGATGAGAGTTTAGTCATGGAGCTATGTTAAATTATCAAATATATTGTTACCACTATAATAAGACCCATCCACCATAATAATATTACATTGGCAATGAAATTACAGATCAGAAATGCACAATTAATAAATAATTCACAGCCAATTTAAAATAAATGCTTAGTGTTACAGCTACTCACGAGAGCATACATTGAGGATGGGGTGACCTAGATACATACCAACTAATTGTCTCATACGAGCAACTTCTTCCTTCTTTCGTTTTTGTCTCACTGCTTTGTTCTGTCGTTCAATCCATCTACGTTCTTCTCGGCTGCAAGAAGTAAGATGAGCCCAATAAGTATAATATTATAAATTGGCTTGATCAAATGTGAGATCACTAACTGGTTTTGATACCTACTTTTCTCCTTTCTCTTTTTCTTCTTCATCGAGGTAAGAATATTCCCTCCACGAATCAAATTCATACCTGCACAGACAGAGTAACAAACAAATTAATCACAAAAAAAAGCAGATTTAAAAGCATATTAGACACTGAACATAATATGCGAGTATCTTTCAATAGTCATACCAGAATCCGTAGAAGTTGTTGACTTCATCAAAAGAAGAATTGAGATCTCCTAAACCAGGAACTTTTTTCTTTATAGACCACCTGAAAACCAACACAACATCTGTGATGAATAATATACTTGGCTCATATACTTAAAATAGGTGATCCCATTGAAGAGAATTGAAGTAGTTATTTAGAAGCGAGACAAAAAGAGAAACATAATAGAAAGTACACAAAAATGGATGTTAAATGTTATCAATTCAGATTTAGTTTACTGATTTTGATATATGGCCTCTATCACCATTAAGAATATTGACTATGATACTCTAATCATTTGGTTTTCCACTGATCATCAGAACGTAAAATAATCTGGTCCTCTACATATCCGCACCCTCCAGTCCGGCCTAGTGTAGCCAGAATAACAGACCAAAAGCTGCATGCAGGACAGGGTATTGAATATTCCAAACCCAACTCACTCACCCAATAACCCATGAGTACTTCCCTGCTGGGAATTTACAAACCACAGCTGCAACTCTTATTCACAGAAACTTACTGATGGTCACCTGTCCGAGTGTATTAATTGGTTTATGATATTGATGCCACAGTGATTTGCAAAATAAACAACAGGATTCAAGTCTACATAAACAATTCTTTCTTCATACAGATTAGAATCTGGCCAAATGTGAACGGCAGAGAGGAAATATGATTGCTTGCAAAAGCTCACTAGGAAAGAAGGTCCATTTGATTCTTTTCCATACATTCTTGACAATAAAGATGCACCCGTCCGTGGCGTTGAAATTCAGGTCAAAATTAGATTATGGTAAATTACTTGGTAGATGACATTGCTGTTGAGTTCACATGCTTAAAGTTTACTGAAGGTCAGACCTTGTAGTAGCTAAAATCAGCCACAAAGATGTACTTATAATCTTGCCCCTTGAGTTATAAGCTTAAAGACCAGTAAACAGGCTATAAGAAATGGCACATCAGAGAAAAGAGTGCATCAAGTGAACACTGGTTCCTGAATTCAGACCTTTCCAGCAGATTTTATGTTAAAGCATGTGCCTGCAGTCTAAACTGTAACTTTGTCTAGAGAGAACAAGGAGGTTGTCATCCCCGAGCTACTAGCACATCAGTGCATGAGGCGGCGACTTGTTGTTATGATGGGGATTACACCTATCTGCCACATCTGCATTCGTGTTTTGTTGGCAGGATTGTGCAAATTTCTTTAAAGGTTGTTGTTAAGGGACTGTATAGTTGCTGAAATACTGTTATTTCATATACTATAAAACTCATTAGCATAAAACAGACTAGTTTGTCCATATATAATTTCCAGCTGCGATCAATATCGGTCCATCCAATATTTCACATAATGTCAGGGGCAGGGCAGGTTTGCAGCCATCAAATAATGCTCCCTTAAAGATCTCACACAAATGAGTTTCATCAACCGGAGAAGTGGATTTGAGTGCAGGGATGTTGAGCTATGCATTCGGTATTCATCATAACGTTCACAATTAGGTGCCATAGTGTTATAGCTATGCTAAGATGGCCCACACTAAACAAAATATGTTAACACACCATTAGTGCTTAGCAAGCTGTTTGTCAAAACGTCAATGGAAAATGGCAGGTGCTGTCACATGGGACCTGTAAATATATTTGCTTATGCCATGACCTACTATCATGGGCTTTTGTTGGTTTTATGGTTATTATTTTCTGTTTAGACAAAACATTACTGCACACTGATATGGTTTGTTACATTGAAGAATAAATTAATAAAGAAAATCAATTGCTTGCTGCCTGAGTTAACAGCTACAAAGTACCCTTAGGGCAGTGCCTCTCCCTACACCCCTACTCCTCCTCCCCACCAAACGTTATACTACAGGACCACTGTAGGGTTTTATAAGAGAATCAGAAAATGGGTTTCCCAGACAGCTTCATGTGCAAACATCTTACCTCTTATTCCTCTCAAATACAGGGTGGAAGACGGAAACAAAGTTTTCCTTCGAGTCGGCACTGATTGATGGAATGGAGTCATCAAAATGCTCATCGACACTGTCATAAGATCGTCGCTTTGTAGGGTTCCCTAGGACCTCATACGCTACACACAACAGAAACACGAGTCATGTTTTCATTTAGGAAATCTGAGCACTGATGTTAGAAAATCTAACAATGGTTGCTTATTTATGAAAGCTACAGCACATTATCAATTCAGGAATCATTTCTCTTCTTCTCAGACAACAGAAATGATGAGTCAATGATGACATGGTGATGGGGAGTTCACCTCTGGTAATGCAGGTAAAGTAATCATCATCCCCCTCCTTCACAGGTACGCCACGGGCTCGTCGCTTGTCCGG
The DNA here is from genome assembly GCA_034190875.2 of Urechis unicinctus. Lineage (NCBI taxonomy): Eukaryota > Metazoa > Annelida > Polychaeta > Xenopneusta > Urechidae > Urechis > Urechis unicinctus. The sequence continues at coordinate 33,078,661 of CM067343.1, forward strand.
GTGATGCCTCAGCACCTTACGTTTATCTGCCAGCATAGACACGTTTACCAAAACAAACAAACATACATACACCATTCGTGTGCAAGAACTCCAATACATTCAAATTGAGTTGGTTTGCACGGTTAAAAAGACAAGGAATTACGTACATGCACGCTTGATGTGTTCATCCGTGGCCTCGTGACGCCTTTTACCCAAGCCAAGAACAGTGTAGTGGTCTTGATTCTAACATCACACACATCACAAGTTTCCAAACAAGATGAACTCTAAATCACATAAATGTGAGATATACTGTATGTTATTTCACCTTCCATTCTTTGGGGTCTAGGGCTAACAAGACCTCCTCATTTTCCTCCTCCTCTTCAAGATCATCTTCCTCTTCCTCGGATGAGGAGGAGTCCAGGGAAGAGTTGGAGAGGGTCTGTTTACGGTGTCTCCTCTGGCAGTATGCCTCGTACCATTTTCCAACTGGCTCGTAAATACATGTTCCGATGGCTACAAAAAGCCACATCAAAGATGCCAAGTTGATAAGTGAAGGCAAAGTCAACATTCTTATGTTATCAACCAAATATCTGATATTTCAGAGAATATGATATATTGCATCAGTGCCACTGGGCAGTGCAACAGCCAGTAATCTGTTGTGTTATATGAGCTGCCAAATCCCTTAAATTAAACACTAATTGAAAGAAATGACAAGATTTGATAGGTAGACTTAATAAGAGGTGTGATTAGAACGGCATATACAATACTTTGAGAATCACCTAACCCTGATAATATAAACCCATAAAGCACCTCTCTATTATTATAAACACTACTGTAAAACCATCCAATAATTACTCCCCTCAAATTTCCCGCCTTCTGAAATCCGAATCCCCTCTTTGTTTCTATACCATGGTAACCTACTGCACACTCAGTTCTTAAGCAACCAAATAACAAACTTTGTCAACCATGTGCAAGTCATTCTTGGAAAACTACCCTGCTCCCTAAACAGAATGATGTACCATAACAATTAACCCCACCCATTCATACAAGAAATTATTTCAAACAGCAACATATAACGGGACTAGGATCTATGATTTACATAATCATAAAAAATTATTTTATAATGAGTTAATAAGTAATAACAAGTATATAAAAACAACACCCAATCATAAGATTTTTCATTCTTGGCTTGATAAGTGTTGTTTTTCATGATTGGGCCTGGTACATAAAAGTCACTGAGCATCAGGTGTCCCTAAATCTTTTCACATTTAAAACCTGGTCTTCCAGGAATGATGTAGACTCATTGTCATTTCATACAAGACAAGAAACATTCAATCTTAAGATTGGGAAATCCTATTTCAATACCACTACTTCATAAAACTGTACTTAAACCCAATCCAGATGCTGAAAATTTGTCGCTGATTAATTTAACAACAATGCAGCTATGGTTATGTGCTAGTTGCTGATGTAAAACCTAACATTATGCTTTCAGAGTCGAATGAAACCATACTAAAGGGAAGCTCATTATACTTTTGCAATAGCAACAACACAAAATACAATAGATTCTGTTTTTGAAAAAAAATCAACATTGGGCCCAGGAAAAGCCTTGGCATAGTTTGCCAACTGCATGGTGTATTTGGATAGCTGAAAATAGGACCCTGGAGGTGAAAATTTAAGGCTTTATTGGTTTTATCAAAGGTACATTGGTTTTAGGGGGTCAGGGTAGATGACCCATCCCTCTGGCACCAATCCCATGCTTGATGTGAATTGCAACAATGGGATACACACTTGTCATCAACCTCAATGTCAACTCCCACATTGTCGTGCAAATCTGCAACCCCTACATCCCCTCCAAAAACTTGGTCAACTTGAGTATTTTAAACTATTGACAAAGTGTTCTGTGTTGGTACAAGTGCCTTCGTTACCATCATGGTGGAGTTAGGCTAATACTAACGTGTTGTGACCCTACAATATCAAAAGCTTGCAAACATCAAAATATTGACTGATAGAACTTTGTGGTTAACATGTGGTTGTTTTTGTAATATGTCCTTCCTCTAAATTAACTTGATAAACATCAATGGCTCAATCCGCTGTATATTTAATGTGACAAGGGTGTAAAACACCGTGAAAAGTGGGGTTTTGTCAGCTAGCTAGTTTGCAAGCTCTGTCAGGGTAGGTGTTGATTAAGAAAACAGTTTATAATTAAAGTCGACTCCCATTCTTATTGATAGTGTGGGATTTCTATGGCTTGTTTATTGGGCAGATGGCTTCAAACTGTTGGAGTGGGAAAAGTGGCCGGGACGAAAAAGATGTGAATATTGCAATTATTAAAGATTTTTGCATTGATGGTTTGTAACCTTAGGTGCTTACACGTACCAAGCCCCAGGACTCGAGATTTTTACCTTTTCATTAATTTCCCTTGACCTTAATTATGATAAATCTCTGTAAGCGCAATTTTATTTATGAATATATCCCAATTTCCATCACCAAGTTGATGTTTATCATGCCACGACAGAAGTGTCAACTGCATTCAGTTTCGCCATTGTGGCTTGTGGACTGGAGTGACACAGTACAAGTAAGGTAGCAGCCGCATACGATATAACTAGTGCTGACCCTTATATTTACTTACAAGAAGGTAGCCCTATCATCGGCCCCTGTGTCTGCAGTAGTCTAGTACTAATGTAGACATACAATCTGCCTCTATGTCTGCAACATAAAGTCAATAATAGTGGGGTCTGCTTACTGGGCTAGTACTAATGCAGCCCAGGCGATAAGGCAAGTTCAAATATGACTGACAACCAAAGATTAACCCCACTGACTTAAATAGTGAAACAAATCCAAAGATGAGCCATATCGGTTATTCTTAAACATCTAACCGTGTTCACTGAAAAATACAGATGGTCATTAAGCTTCATTATAAAGATCAACCAAAACATATCGCAAACATTTACGCTGCTCCTTCTATCACCATTTATGTTTCAGATGACAAAAGAGGTTATCATTAAATTGCATCGTTTTCACATAGGCCTGAGCAAATGTATTTGTGCGAGATATTCGGCAACAAATTTGTTTTCCAAGGATATTTAAAGTGCTATGAAATACAGCTTTCCTACAGCCGTAGCGAAAAAGGTGATAAACAATTGAGTTGAACAAAATGACAACGGTATGGCTATTTCAAATGGATAAAGAGTTTCTCGATTGACCAGTCCACTACGTTTGGCTTGCCATGGAGTAGGCCTCTATTGCAGACATAGAGGCTGATTGTAAGTCTAGTACTAATGTAGCCTCGTTCGGACGTCTTGATCTACTCAAATGTCCTGTAGGGCTAGTAGTACTCACTAGTAGTACTCAACTAGATCTAACGGAGAGACAAGAGAGTTAGGTTTGGTACCAGGCTAACTAGGAGGTAAATGTTGTTTCCAAGACGCATGATCTTGCGTTCCTTCTTCAAATGGTCAAATAAATTTGCTCACCGGCTTGTTATGCAAGGAATCAAGACGATATATTGAAATTATATAAAGAGCATGGGGGCTGATAGCGGTCTACTTTGTCACTTCGTACAGACGGCTTAGCCATACAGGACGTCTGAGTATATTATAGTCCGACCGGTACTTCTTGTGAACCAAGTACGAAAGATGCTGCTGCGCTTCCTCTTAAAACCTGCCATTGGTCTGTTGGGCTACCGACCGCGGCTATGCGGCAGTATGCCTACACCTGTACACTAGCTCTTTCAAACCAAGTACTGGAGTGCTGCACTCCCTCTTAGTTCTGGTGTCTAACTGCAATTAAGTTTGCAAGTTCAACGGATTGATCTGTGTTCCTGTGTTTTATCTAGTTTTATGTAATAAAAACCACTCACTGAACATTTATCTGAACATAAGGTGAGTTTCAACTCTTGTGAATGAGTATCTCTGCCTAGAATCACACCAAGGGGTAATATCTGGGCCCGACTTGGCAACATATCGGTGAGGCGGCAACTGACCAGTAGAAGGTTTCACTAATTGGAACAGTCCAGGTAGCTCGCAAGACACGGGTTCGCAGGGACTATTTGTGGCACGAAGCTAAAATGACCTTGTCTAACACGTATAAAAGGCCACTTACAATCACTGTCGCACAAATATCACGAAGAAAACATCGAAAACTTGGGGAAAAGGCGACAGGAACGATCAGCTGTAGTTTTTGCCTATGTTCTCACCGCCATATTTACATTGGAAGTTTCTAGGCTCTCTGGGAAACCATCCTCCACGCTTGTACTTCAGGAGAAAATATCACTGGTAAACTTGGAAAGTTATTGTGAATATATTTTTCAGATGGCGATAGGAAGATGAAACATTATCATAATAAAAACTAAATTATCACTTTCGACACTGATCGCCTTACACTCAACTGAACATGCATATTTTGTGAAAAAAGTAGAGAGTTCTGTAAGCATGTACCGAATCGACCACAAAATTGGTGGTTGTACTGTTAAACCAACAAGGTGATAAAACTTGACATTGGTCTGTTGTAGCCCAACAGTCGACCGGGTACACACTTGTTGGTCTAACAGGTAAACCCACGTTAAAAACTGTATGTACCAAGAAGAATTTAAAGCCATCAACTGTGAGAGTATTGACTGGATTTAATTGCTATGTTTTTTTTTCACCAATAAGCGACCGCACGGAATTTGCTAAGTTGTTATCATACCATTATTGTCATCATCTGCTATCCGTGCACGATGTCTTATTATCTATATTACCACTGTGCGCGGCTAATCATCTGCCTGCTTGTACACTTCACAGATGAGTCAATTTATACTAGATTTATACCTTTTAACATTTTGACCTAGTTACCATATTGGAGTTTAGTCGGAAAAGTTAATCGCCTCGCACATTTTTAGGCGATTATGCATATTGACAAGTTATTGCGCTTCCTAAGACTCTTTTGTCATACAAAATAGTGATTACTTATTAAATTGGACTAGTTATCAAGTGGATTTCGTGAAGGTAAGGTCTTATGTGCCTTCCTCAAGAACCAAGAGGGAGCGCAAGTTCCACTTGGTTCAAAAGAGCTAGTCTGTTGTGCTATTGCAAACGGCTACATCTTAAGACTAGCTCTTTCGAACTAAGTACGGGAGTGATGCATGCACTCCCTCTCGACAAGGTGATAAATAGAACCTGACGTTGGTCTTTGGGCTACTTCAGTCGACTAAGCCGCGACACGCGAAGCGAGATTTTATCGCATGACACTGTAGTGGTAAGTTACACATTCGTCGGCCTCTTCTTTGAAAACTTACGGGCAACTTTGCCGAGGACACCGGTTTCGTCGTTCGTTTGGATTTCAGGAACACGACAATTTAAAGGAATCAACATGTTGCGGCATGCGGCTCTTCTCTCTTTTATCGCTCGATTAGCGACCTTGACCTTACATGAAACTATCTCGAGATATGCAGTATTTTTGTCAGCATTATGATACACGACTAGCGGAATATTTTCAGCGATTCGTCATCATCTGGTATATATATTCCCGATATTTGTGATTATGTATCTAACTCCATTAAATAATAACCTGACTGCATTCATCAGGAGTTAGTATTGTTTATTTTTTTTTATAGACATTTGCGAACGATATCCTTTCGAATGATACTTTGGTTTGAGAACCGAAAATGAAAGTGACATAACCAGGATACACAAACAAGCATACATTTAACATCTCATTACCCATTTTCATTTTCATAAGTGATCACTTGAGTCAGTAAACCAGTATACAATCTGTCGATGTTCCAGGCTATTTGGCGATCTTTACAAGTTGTCTGGTATTTCTTTTTAGAAGTCATGTCGCGGGTGAGTGCTCTATTAAATACCTAATTATAAATACTGTTAGGCCTTAGGGAAGTAGCATTCAGGCGTTTTTCAGGGGAAATGAATCATGGACTAATGCCGAACAATCAAACTTAAATACGAAGACAGTGGAAGTTTAACCCAAAACATTTGTTTTGAATGACATAAATCTTTATATATATATATATATATATATATATATATATATATATATATATATATATATATATATATATATATATATATATATATATATATATATATATATATATATGTGTGTATATATATATATATATAATTATATATATGTACATATATATATATATATATATGTGTGTATGTATATGTGTATAATATGTGTGTATATATATATATATATTATATATATATATATATATATATTTGTGAATATATATATATATATATATATATATGCAGATAAATATATATGCATATATATATATATATATATATATATATATATACATATACATATATATATATGTGTATGTGCATATATATATATATATATATATATATATATATATATATATATATATATATATATATATATATATATATATATATATATATATATATATATATATATATATATAACAATGCTCCTTCTATTTTTCATGAAGACATTCATCAAGAGCCCTCCAGTTGACTTGCCGGATTTCCCAAACAAGGATCGTATTCTGGGAGCCATATATGGCAACTGCATTGGAGATGCTATTGGTTTGCTAACCGAATTCATGAACAAAAGTGAAGCCAAACAGGTAATCTGTTTTGTATAATTTGCTGATAGTCAGCGAGTAGTTTTTATCCAAAATGGCATGGATCAAAAATCAAGCCTGCAATAGATAACTATTGACAAGCAATTCTGCTAAAATTGTTTTTAAAATTATTGTTAATGTTGTTTACAGAACTATGAGGCACACAAAGGGGGACTTCTCTTGGAGCACAAAATTCCTGATATGCATAGAGCTAGATGGGAAAATGGGGACTGGACTGATGATTCCGACCAGATGATCTTGATCATGGACAGCATAGTGGAATGCAATGGAAGGGTAAGTTATGTTTGGTATTAAACTAGTGGGGGAGGAGGGGAGGGGGGAGTGTGTGGAGTGGGATCCTGCCTCCAAGAAATCCCAGATCAAATCATAATGTGTTGGTAAGTGCAGGTAGATTATAAGGATTATGGAAGGCGTTTGAAAGAGTGGGCAAGGCATGGCTTCCCTGAGCTAGGTGATTATGCTGGCATGGGCCTTGGTGCTACTACACATCATGTTCTGAAACACCAGAAATATGGGGATGACCCCCATAAGGTGAGTCATCTTACTATCTGAGATTATAACTGCCATAGATGTTGTTATCCCAGTTCATTTTAGAAGTCAATAATCACAGGAATAAAGCTGACTTATTGCAGGCTGCTGAGCATATATGGGAGCATAGCGGGCGCAATGCTGCACCCAATGGAGCTGCCATGCGCACATCTGTTCTGGGGGTCTACAACTACATGGATATCCACAAAGTCATGGCACAGACTCTAGATATTTGTAAAGTCACCCACTTCGATCACAGGTATATTGGAGTTTCTTGACAAAGAATTTGATGTAATTATAAATGGGGTTTATAAATTATTTGTTGAATTAAAGTTTTACTGACATAATTCCATGAACAATTTTTTACATCAGTGAAATAGAAAGAAATGAATGGCATATTACTGAATTGCCATTTGATCATAGATGATATCATATTGCCAACAATATTTATCGGCTTTTGAATTCATTGGTTTCAAGGTGCCAGGCATCGGTCATTGCCATAACAACTGCCATAGCACTGATGCTAAGGGGTCAACATGTAACAAAATCCGGAGAAATTAATGTGGATGCTGTCATTGAAGAAAGCTATGATCTAGCCCGCACTGCATTCACAGGGCTATCAGACAAACAGGTTTTCATATTTTATCATACTCACATGCTGCTCATATAGTGAAGCTAAGGAAAATGATAATTGAATTTCCCAATTTTAATAGTTCAGTTCCAATTAGTTAGGATATGTTTGCCAGTGTCACATATCCAAATATGTGTATCTATATATGTATATGTATATATATATATATATATATATATATATATATATATATATATATATATATATATATATATATATATATATATATATATATATATATATATATATATGTATATATATATATATATATATATATTATATATATATATATATTTATATATATATATATTTATATATATAAATTTATATATAAAGGCAAGTTACCTCGCCCCCTGTGGTTGATTGTCGGATAAACCATATATCTACAGAACGCACATTATAGATCAAAAGTAGTAAATAGTGCCGACCCTGTCAGAGGTGAGGTTTCTTTGCCTATACTGTACCGACACGTGGTATGGTGAAAATGACTGCAATGACTTGATTTCAGGCCAAGGAAAAGGAGCTGCGCAGGTACATGACCATGAAGCTTGCAGAACTGAAGTTAGATGACACGCAGACCATCGGATACACATTCAAAGCTATGGGAGCTGGTTTCTGGGCTCTTAGACAGAAAAACTTTCTACAAAGCTATGGAGGCTGTTGTGTTTGAGGTCAATATTTAATATATACATTGATATATATATATATATATATATATATATATATATATATATATATATATATATATATATATATATATATATATATATATATACACTGATATTGACATTACAAGGCTGGTTGTATAATCAGCATGGCTAATTGGTGCGACATTGTTGTACCGGATGGTAAGCATACTATGTACAGTCTGTATATCAAATACTGGAGGTGATATGTTGAGGTGAATAACAGAAGTACTGTCAGAATGTTGTGGTTGCTTGATGTCGACTTTATAATCAGATGTGTTATTGCTATAGCTTACTATGATCATTGTATCATAGGCTGGTGATGCTGATTCTAATGGGGCAGTGGCAGGTGCCCTGTTGGGCTGCAAGCTGGGGGCATCCCAACTACCTCCACAATGGCTCAACAAGTTGGTTCACAAAAACTGGTTGGATCAGAAGATTAGCAGGTCAGAAATGGTTGTTTTCATATGCTGTAATATATGATCTTGGTAAATGCGAATTAAAATGCAAATATTAATTGAGATGTGCCAAAACTGATATTGCATAAATGAATGTATAAAAAAAGGAATGATAATTTGTGAAAATGAATACCATATTACACGTTATTAACATATCAAAATAAGCCTGCATGACATATATAACTTCATCACCGTCCGACCAGCACTAGTTTTAAGAATTTTGCATGTTTGAAGCCTATTCTATTAGGTAATAGGTCATCTTCAATTATTTTTATTAAAGATTTGCAAAACTGATGTTTCCTGAGCAATTTGCCCCATCTCATCCTGCCAAGTCATCAGAAGATAAGTTTAAAGAGCTGAATATGTCAGGAGCTCAACGCCATCATCCTGAATCAAGTCATTGTGGCCCCTATGACCCAGCCACAGCTGGTCAACCTGATGCCACAAGCTCTGTCCGTAGCCAAGACAGACAGGAACATGTACCAGGAAGCAGTAAGCCTGTCGCTCCATCTGCTACATCGGCTGCACACTTCAACGCAGGGCCTTATAACCCCTCAGACAACAGACCTGGTCATCTCGCCACTCATCCTGACAGAAGTACAATGAAGACAGGGGCTCCTGCAGGATCTGCTGATCTTGCAGAAAGTGTCAGAAGTAACAGGGGTTCTACTACAAGCGGTAGTTCACCTGGGGTTGGAGTTGGCAGAGATTTCTATGCTAGCGACAAAGAGGAAAGAAGGAAGCTGTACAATACTCATGTGTTGCCTGGAGTCGAACCATCTCAGAAATTGTAAAGATTCTTGCAATCACAATAAAAAGAAAATGTATCATAGGAAGTCTTATGAATGTTGTAATTTGTAGACATTATACACATAACCATCCCCTACTATTTGGGAAGCTATTGTCATTGAGAACTTGATTAAGACCAATAGGTTAACTGTGTCTTGTTATTGGTTCCTTAGATAGATATATGCTCCTATACTGACACAATGTTTTATAATATTGTTCTTGTCAGCCATACTTACTGATGGGAGTTGGTCAAGATTTTTATTCGGGCAGGATACCAAGAATCATAGGAGTGCATATTATGACAGAATGGCAAAAAAATTTCCAAAGTTACCATATTTAGAAAAGTTATAACAACTTAATCTTAACAAATCATATTTTATTGATAAAGGGTATCTAGGTGTGGTAATTAGGGGTAGGTTTGCAGTGCTTTTAGTCTCTAAAGGTGAACATGTGGTCATTACTTGCATGTAATTGTACATTGTTCTCATTTATTCCATGGTTAGAAATGTGATGTTAACAAATTCACTTGACAGGGCAATTTTACACCTTTACATTGTTAGAACGGGATTCAATTTGCTTTACTTTATTTTCCCAGATATACATTTAATTAATTCTATCGCTATGAAAATATGCTAGGATCTGATATTGTGCTCTTTTAGTGGGTCAACAATAAAAATTCACCAAAAATTAATCCAATATTACTTTTCATCCTTTGTTGATGTACAACATTAAGCCAGAACATTGATACTGATGCTCCAAAACCCCTGTGTTAAGGTTACATGCTTTTTGAGTTTCTCTTTACTTTTATTTCAATGTTATGAGCAATCACATAGTCCAGATAACCCTTTTATTTGAGTAACTCAATGGTATAATAAACAAGGACAAAACATTCAAGTTATCTGCTGGTATTTATCTAATATTCCATACATGAACAATCACTCAATGGGGCAGTACATTAATTAACATTTGCATAAATACTCAAATTTATTTATTTCACTTTACAATGCAGTAAACATGATTGTGAAGAGAATGAACGATCAGTTATTTGGATCAACCGAAAAGATAACAACACATTTTATAAAATGTATGTAGCTGGCCGAGCTGTTTTCACCCAATCAGTCGGTCACAAATTCCATTTGACGGAGGTGAGATTGTCGAACTTCCTTCCATGAAGGGATCCTAAGCCCAGGAAAAGAATCTGATCAGAGAAATCCACACCAGGATGTTGATCTAAATCAACATTGACCACAACAGGTTGTAAACTCATTTTAGGTTGGGTTACTGGCCAGGGAAGATCCAGATGGTGCCTGTGTATTTTAAACAACGACCCATTGTCACAATGCCATACAATGCCTTCTATTTGACCATCACTTTCTTCTTGAAACCATTTCTTGAGATCATTGTACTGCTGAGGCGGAGAATCTTGAATGATAAGGTTGCCATGGGCAGCCAGAAGATGTAAAGGTTGTTGCTTGTTACCCAGCTGATAGGGATTCCCATTGACATTGGTGCCTATAAGTTCTAGTGTCTTGCCAACCAACTCACTTAATGGGACAAGAGTAATCTCTAGCATCGGATTGCTAGAACATTCTAGGGCATGGACTTGTTGGAGAATAATGGCCAGTTGTTTTTCCAAGTGAACAGTTGTCAAGTGCCAACAATATTGTCGCTGTTTTGGTTGAAGTGGGATCCATCCAGGAATGTGACCATTTGAATCTGGTTGAGGCAAACCTGCAGATATCCCCACACCATGAGCTGGTATCCAATCAACCGGAACTTCCTTAAACTCTTTTTCTACATTCCACTGAAACTCTGCCACTGCACTGGAGCAATCTGGCTTACCAGCTGACACCCACTGGCGTAACTCTGCCTGATTTTTCTTGAAGCGCTTTTCACCAGCTTTGTTTGGCTTTCTATCTAATCGAGCATACAACCACGGTTGGTCTTGATATAGGCCAGCATAGACACATGTTCCATCTAGTTTCTCTGTTGGTAAACTGCTGTGGATGTCTGACTGTATTGCTTCACTGCGCATCTGGTCACCAGCAACTACTTTGTAAGGTTGGTGTGCTCGCTTGGTGGAAGCAGTTTCAACAACAACTGTTTCAAACAAGCAGCTCAGTTTCTGTTGTACACTGCCTGTCCTCTGGATAACATGCTTGCAGCACTTGGTCTGAAAAGAAAGCAGTTATTTGGAGACATCATGTCAACTGCAACTGAGAAAGGACCCCCTACACCATCCCACCCACACACACACACACACTCGTCACATCACTACTCACTGCTTCAAAACTTCAGTCCTGCTGTGTTTGACAGTAGCCAATTCTCAGCTGATACAGTCAGAGTTCTCGGGCTAAGGATTATTCTCTACCCACCGACTATCATCCCACCATCCTACAACACACACACACACACACACACACACACACACACACACACACACACACACACACATTCACACACACACCCATTCACACACACAAGCTAAGTCCATCCACGTCCTACCCTTAATGTCAAATTAGTTGGGTAGATAACATCAGTATTTTCGTCTATACGTATTATTGTTAAGGCATGAAATGCCGTAGAGCATGGTACCATACTGTCATACAGGATATAAGGATATGCAACCTAGTCACCAGTGGTCACTAGTGACAGGCTATTGCAATAACTGAATAAGGCGAAAAAACATGCTCCATTTCGTGAGTCACTGGAATGGGGGAGGGGGGTGGAATCAATATCTACCACGGGTAAGGCTGTAATTACGGAAAAATGCATTACCTGATCAGAAGAGATCATTATTTCCCACTCATAAACCTAAATAATAGTTAAATTCGTACACAACCAAGTGTCTGGGTCCGAGTGTGGCGGTTCTTACCACTGCTTACTGGCTTACCATACCACAAACCAAATGAGCTCGGAATAGCAAATATATGCTCGCCCAACTGCAAGTTAGCTGGTTAACCAGTCAATGGTCTGGGTTATTGCGTTCATATAAGTGTTAAGCAATATGCGGGCATATGTTGATGTTAGTTGTTAAACCATCGTGAATCAGGTAATTTTTTATACCAACTTCCCACTCCTCCTAGTCCATCAGCTTGGTCTTGGTCCCTGGCCTGGGTCCCAGGCTGGGATCAATTTCGATTCTTTACACTTATTTGATCATTGTCTAAGAACTACAATCTGGTCGATAATAACCGCAGCCTCTATTGACTAGAGAAGTCCCGTGTTTTATTTCCTGATTACACTAATCTAATTAAGCAAGCTTTCGTAAGTATCTATTTTGATAGGCAAGTCACCGCACTACCCCAACAGACCAACACTCAACAGTCAGTCGATCGGGTACTCACTTGTGGCAAACTCCACTTGGTTCACCCCCTAGCCTAGCCGCGCACGACGGTAATATAAATATATACCAATGTCAATTAGTCGTCGCGCACGGCTACCTGACTCCCTGTGGTTGACAGTCCGATAACCCATATATCTACAGAACTCGCATTAGAGATCAAAAGTAGTAAATTGTGCCGACCCTGTCATAGGCGAGAATTCTTTGCCAATTATTTTAAAGTCTAACATATACTTTACTAACATGTGGCATGGTGTAAATGACTGCGATGGCTTTATATATATATATATATATATATATATATATATATATATATATATATATATATATATATATATATATATGTGTATATATATATATATATGTGTGTATGTATATATATATATATATATCTATATATATATATATATATATATATATATATCTATATATATATCTATATATATAACAACGTATGTTGAGTATGCGATGAAATATTATATATATATTTATGTATATGAATATGTATACATACTCTGGTTGTATTATTGGCCCTTGGGTAATGTTAATTTGGTATAGCAGAACTGCCAGTTTGATTACTTTGCTGAAGCTCCAGAATTTGGTTCAAAAGAGCTAATGTGAAATAAAACAGATAGGTCCATAGGTGATTGTTAGGAGAGGTGGTGTGCTGTCATGGAACATGGGCCCCAACAATGAAACTGTGATTGTATAATTCTTTATCATCTGTGTGAACAACACAGTGTAATTTCTGACAAAGCATTCATTTGGTATAATAATTTGCAGATGGCCACTGAACACAAGCATAGTGACAGCTCGGAGCTGGCGCACAATGATGTCATCAACACAGGCAGACAGTCTGCCGTCAACCCCTCCTCAATCCGCCTCGGCCAAGTCAATGCCGGGTTTGCTCATGATGAATCAAGAGGCCGAGTCACGCCGGTGTCATACCACTCTGCTGCCAGTGCTGGCTCCCGATCAAGTCGAGCCACTGTTGTCATGCGACCTGATGGTTCAAAGGTCATCATCACACCCAACCGGGACCACAGGAAGATGCCAGAAACGCCGCTGACAGAGAAACAGGTGCTTGTATTTAAGATCCTCTCTGTCCTAGCATGTGTCTTCTTCCCACCAACTGGTATACCAGCCGTCTACTACGCCTGGAAGACAAAGACTGAACTTGATGAAGGGTTGTTGAGAGGTGACCTAGACAGGGCGTACAGAGCACGGAAGGTGTGCGAGAGGCTGCTCATCTTCTCCTTGTTATTAGGCCTCGTCATGTACGTATTGATTATTGCTCTGATCGAGAGAACACGTCTGGGACCAGATGAGGATCACAGCACCATCGGGAACCATATTTAGAGTCATATCATGGTGGATTGATGACAAGTTCCACTGTGATAACTCACAGCTTATGCTTCGGAAACTGTTTTTAGAAAAGCATATGTCCTATATACTTTGTCTTTTTCTAATGATGGTTGCTTTGACAGGCATGAATACTCACGTCTGTATACATTGAGAGTGCACTGTACAGTAACATCTGATCGGTGCATTGATTCTACCACTTGTTGAATCTCATTTTACAAAATGCAAATCATGGCAATAATTGTAATGGATGGAATTGCATTGAAATCCAAATGTTATTAAATCTCAGTATAATTCAGCATGTTTTTAATTAAAAATGTAGTATAGTCCATGATTCATAAAATTGCAGCTGCCAAAAAATGCCTTTATAGTTATTATAGACACTTGTACTTATAGGATTAAATATCTCATGTTAAAAACTTCTATCAAAGCAATTGTGATGCTTAAATTATTGCAAAGTGATTCCCTATCATACCTTTATGGACCAGATTTGAGATGTTACATATTCGGGATTCCAGTATAGTATGAAATATTGACTCATTCTGCATGTATGCTATATACATTGTTATTCATTCCATAAAGTATATGTGATCTTATTGTGCAATTAATGCATGCTTTTGTTCGCGGTTAGTTGTCATTAGTTATATTTTTAATTCATCATTCTAACTTTAATATTGTATTTTTAATGAAGTTTTATCATAATAATTGAGGTGTATTGGCTGAAGTTATTTTTACATAGTTGTTGTTCATTATTCAATAAAACACTATTTTCTATTGACAGATTTGTTATCTATGATTGTACACAACAAGAGTTTATTTGTTCAGAAATGTTTGGGTGTAGCCATGCAGAATCAGTGACCCAATGTTCTGCAGGGTAGAAAAGGGGACAAGGTCCAAAAATTATAGAAAAATCAGACTATTTAGATCGTTATTATCACATATGCAATAATGAATATTGATATGTAAAGTCATAACGGCGACTTAGTCTCCCTGGGATACAAACTTAGGGTATTATAAAAAGACAAGAGTGTTGGTCACATCATAACGGTACACGCCCCCGTCAATCAAAATCTTTGAGAGAGGCCGATACTGCTGCAGTTAAGTTACTTCACCACTGCTCGTTCATACAGACTATGTGGGTGTCGAAGATTGTTTTTCTGAGAGAGGCCAGGCCATTCATTCTATCTTTCTAATTACCTTGTGGCATCAAGGAATTTATTTGACCTGATAGCAATATCCAAAGCTGAATTTTGAAGGCATTCTACAGGATTTATATTTGATTAAAGAAACGAAGGGGTTTTTGGGCGAGGTTATAATACCATGGTCAAGTGCATCAAAACACTTGTTATTGTATGAATGTATTATTTACTTTGATTATAAGTAATTATCATTCGGAGATTCAGAGGGATACGGAGCTTGAGAGAAAGATCAAAAATCCAGAGAGACCAACCAACCGCGTTGTCGTTAGCATTACGATTCTGAATATGTCGAACACTGAATGTCAGAGTTTGTCAGAGTACACCACGTGGTCAGCGTACTGGGGAACTGGTTCGACGGTTCTCGTGCAGACAATACGATTAGGATCGATTTCCTAAATGAAGTTGAGCAGGAATCCGTGCGTCGAAGGTATTTGGTTCAACCTCTGGTTTTTCGGGTATTGGTGACGCAGGTCAGTGGACATCTTGGATAATGGCAGATCTACTCGTCGCCACCGTTGACGTATTTAGCACGGACACTGTTGATGTATTTAGCACGGACACTATTGACGTATTTAGCACGGACACTGTTGATGTATTTAGCTCGGACACTGTTGACGTATTTAGCACGGACACTGTTGACGTATTTAGCTCGGACTCTGTTGATGTATTTAGCACGGACACTGTTGACGTATTTAGCTCGGACACTCTTGATGTATATAGCACGGACACTGTTGACGTATTTAGCTCGGACACTGTTGACGTATTTAGCACGGACACTGTTGACGTATTTAGCACGGACACTGTTGACGTATTTAGCACGGACACTGTTGACGTATTTAGCTCGGACACTGTTGACGTATTTAGCACGGACACAGTTGATGTATATAGCACGGACACTGTTGACGTATTTAACACGGACACTGTTGATGTATTTAGCACGGACACTGTTGCTGTATATAGCACGGACACTGTTGACGTATTTAGCATGGACACTGTTGACGTATTTAGCTCGGACTATGCACGTTTCTCCTTGAAATTAAGGAGGTTTGTATTTTTCTCTTCTGGTTGCACGTTGATCAGGAGGCGATTGAATAAATATCTGCATTGAGATGCTTGGGTACGGAAGCTTCCTAGCTAGTGACTGTGTTGCCATTTTCCTCATATAGAATTTTTGTCTGTGTTCAGCCGTATTTTTCGCCCTGTACTGCCACCTGGTGGATGTATGACATAAA
Organism: Urechis unicinctus; assembly: GCA_034190875.2. Taxonomy (NCBI): domain Eukaryota; kingdom Metazoa; phylum Annelida; class Polychaeta; order Xenopneusta; family Urechidae; genus Urechis; species Urechis unicinctus. The sequence continues at coordinate 33,095,487 of CM067343.1, forward strand.
AAAGCTGTCACACCAGGGTTGTGTCCTCACGGCGATCACGCGACGTCCATGTTTTCATTATGTGTCACTATTTGTGTTGAATGACCAATGAAGAGGGAAGACGGGAACTCGAAGGGAATAGAGTGTTAAACAAAGGATCACTGCATCATAACACACATAGTTCTACCAACCACGTAGAAGTATGTGTGTTGAAATCGACGTTGTAAACCATACCATTTTATATAACTGTATTTTCAAATGAGATTGCCCTATACGGACTGCATTTTCTCTGAACATTTTTTGTCGAGATAATGAACCACCCGGATGTACCACAGCTTGTTGTTAAAGCTTCCCTGGTGGCGAATGGACAGTACAGTCAAGTCCTCTCAATTGCATCCTTTCTTTGTATATCTGTACTTTACCACAATTAAATGGGTAGCTTCACCCATTCGCCCACCTCTGTTTAGACGCTATATCAATCCCGCAATACCTATCGAATGTAATTACCATTGCAACTTCGATTCTCGATGCCAAGTGATCCATGGGAGCCATTATAAGCACATCACTTCTTGCTCGGCTGGAGCGCAGCGATATGGGTGCTGTCAATTGACGCCGTACAAATAGCACGGGTACATAGATTTGATAACTGTGCGCGTGCCTGGGCGACGTATACAGCTGTAGTTTGTTGCCGTACTATAGTTTTCCAGACGTATCTATATCTGTATCAAGCTAACCCAAACAATCGCTACGACGAGCTATGCACGGCAATGCTGGGTAAGATACGTATGAGGGTAGACACAGGGGTAGCTGGTTGAATTCATGATACCTGAGACAGCGGTGATCCATCGAAGTGTTCCGAACACTAAACCCTGATGTTATCTTTGCCAAGATGAAATGCGCTATTCGAGCTCTTGTTTATAATTTTACGGCTAGTTTGCTCTGCTTATTAAAACCTTTGTCTAGTTATAAATACCACTTGTTGAAGTTACCTAACAAAGACATTCGCATAGTACGAAGCAAAAAATGTCTGGATTGAATTTAACAAAAGCATTATCGAATATATTCTGATATCATCTCAAACCAATCCTTGTTGCAGGAGATGTTGCGGCCTTATCGACCTCCAAGGTATACCTATGTCGCCTGTTCCACGAAATCCTTAGGTAGATACGTTATCTGTTCACGTCCAAACTTATCGCTGGGGTTTCTGTACCACGATATATATATATATATATATATATATATATATATATAGAGAGATATAGATAGATATATATATATAGATAGAGATATATATATAGATATATATATATATATATATATATAGATATATATATAGAGAGATATACACACACACACACACACATATATAGAGATATATATATATATATAGAGAGAGAGAGATATATATAATATATATATATATATATATATATATATATATATATATATATATATTATATATATATATATATATATATATATATATATATATATATATGTGTGTGTGTGTGTGTGTATACATATATTTATATATATATATATATATATATATATATATATATATGTATATATATCATATATACCCCCCCAGAACTGATATATTTCCGTAACACGCCACCACTACCAACAACAACAACGACAACAACAAACAACAAACACTTTAATCTAAATACTGATGTTTTTATTCGATCCACATTATAACACTTTTGGTGATTCCATGAATGCAATTCTGTTCTAGATAAATAACCATGCTAGTGATTGTGATATGAGCTAAAATAATTGTTTGTGTGCTTTTCAGTGGATATCAATAAACACAGCATAAAGCAGTAAACAGAAGTATATTTCCCACCGGAAATATCAATTCGTGCAATAACGTTAAAGCATAACGTTGATGTGACAAATTAGAAAGAGTCACGACACTAGAAGAAGTCACAGTGAAAAGATACTGCAAATATCACAAGGGAGGTAATATACAGTGGTCTGTGGGAAATTATTGACAACTTTTAAGTTCTGTGTGGGTGGGTTTTGAATTTCGTTAGAGGTAGTAGCATTTAAAGAGCATAGATATGGTCAACTATGCTCATTAATTGAAGCATATTTCACCAGGAATTATGTGCAGATAGTATAACCAACAGATATCGTAATAACATGAAATGGTCCATTAAAAGAAAAATGAAATCGAATACTTTGCTCCTTAAAGATTGGACTGCTTCTCATAAAGGAAAAAGTTATGTACAAGCTGAATATATCATGAAGAATTAGCGTTTGAATCAATAAAGCGAGAACAAGCGCTTACAGAAACACAGTAGTGGAGTGGAAATGGACTACTGTGCTCATAAATGGTTGAAACACGTCCCACAAGGAATGATTGACAAACAAGGTCGTTTTGGAATCAGTGGAATATCTGATTAAACATCAATCATTTTATCAAAGGAACGAACTCAATCGTTTCAAGAAACACAGCTGCAGAATGGAATGTGACTAGTGAGGACAAGGAGTCCAAAATACATAAACACAGGTTCCAGCCATTGTAATGTCTGATGTGACAAAACAGTTTGTACGAATGGAACGAGAACAAGCGTTTTAAGAAACCCAGCAGCAAATGGAGAGTGACTTCTGCGCTCATTCATGGTTGAAACACATCCCACAAGTTATAACATTAGGACAAACAAACATTGGGGTCAGTGGAATGTATGATGAAGAATTGATAGATTTATCAAAGGAACGAGACCAAGCGTTTTAAGAAACACAGCAGCAAATGGAAAGTGACTTGTGTGCTCATTCATGGTTGAAACACGTTCCACACGTAATAATATTAGGACAAACAAATATTGGGGTCAGTGGAATGTATGATGAAGAATTGATAGATTTATCAAAGGAACGAGACCAAGCGTTTTAAGAAACACAGCCGCAAATGGAAAATGACTGCTGTGCTCATTCATGGTTGAAACACGCTCCCCATGGAGTCCAGAAAAGACCAACAAATAGTTCAGACATTGTAATGTTTGACGAGAAATAAATATTTTGTATGAATGGAACGAGACCAAGCGTTTTAAGAAACACAGCCGCAAATGGAAAATGACTTCTGTGCTCATTCATGGTTGAAACACGTCCCACAAGTAATAATATTAGGACAAACAAATATTGGGGTCAGTGGAATGTATGATGAAGAATTGATAGATTTATCAAAGGAACGAGACCAAGCGTTTTAAGAAACACAGCAGCAAATGGAAAATGACTTCTGTGCTCATTCATGGTTGAAACACGTCCCACAAGTAATAATATTAGGACAAAAATATATTGGGGTCAGTGGAATGTATGATGAAGAATTGATAGATTTATCAAAGGAACGAGACCAAGCGTTTTAAGAAACACAGCAGCAAATGGAAAATGACTTCTGTGCTCATTCATGGTTGAAACACGTCCCCACAAGTAATAATATTAGTCAAAAACAAATATTGGGGTCAGTGGAATGTATGATGAAGAATTGATAGATTTATCAAAGGAACGAGACCAAGCGTTTTAAGAAACACAGCAGCAAATGGAAAATGACTTCTGTGCTCATTCATGGTTGAAAACACGTCCCCGTGGAGTCCAATATTAGGACAACACAATATTCAGTCAGTGGAATGTTTGATGAGAAATAAATAGATTTGTATGAAGGAACGAGACCAAGCGTTTTAAGAAACACAGCCGCAAATGGAAAATGACTTCTGTGCTCATTCATGGTTGAAACACGTCCCACAAGTAATAATATTAGGACAAACAAATATTGGGTCAGTGGAATGAATGTATGATGAAGAATTGATAGATTTATCAAAGGAACGAGACCAAGCGTTTTAAGAAACACAGCCGCAAATGGAAAATGACTTCTGTGCTCATTCATGGTTGAAACACGTCCCACAAGTAATAATATTAGGACAAACAAATATTGGGGTCAGTGGAATGTATGATGAAGAATTGATAGATTTATCAAAGGAACGAGACCAAGCGTTTTAAGAAACACAGCAGCAAATGGAAAATGACTTCTGTGCTCATTCATGGTTGAAACACATCCCACAAGTAATAACATTAGACAAAACAAATATTCAGTCAGTGGAAATATGATGAAGAATTGATAGATTTATCAAAGGAACGAGACCAAGCGTTTTAAGAAACACAGGAGCAAATGGAAAATGACTTCTGTGCTCATTCATGGTTGAAACACGTCCCACAAGTAATAATATTAGGACAAACAAATATTGGGGTCAGTGGAATGTATGATGAAGAATTGATAGATTTATCAAAGGAACGAGACCAAGCGTTTTAAGAAACACAGCCGCAAATGGAAAATGACTTCTGTGCTCATTCATGGTTGAAACACGTCCCACAAGTAATAATATTAGGAACAACAAATAATTTGGGGTCAGTGGAATGTATGATGAAAGAATTGATAGATTATAAAGGAACGAGACCAAGCGTTTTAAGAAACACAGCCGTAAATGGAAAATGACTTCTGTGCTCATTCATGGTTGAAAACACGTCCCACAAGTAATAATATTAGGACAAACAAAATATTGGAGTCAGTGGAATGTATGATGAAAATGACAGATTTTATCAAAGGAACGAGACCAAGCGTTTTAAGAAACACAGCCGCAAATGGAAAATGACTTCTGTGCTCATTCATGGTTGAAACACGTCCCACAAGTAATAATATTAGGACAAACAAATATTCAGTCAGTGAAATGTTGATGAAATATTGATAGATTTATCAAAGGAACGAGACCAAGCGTTTTAAGAAACACAGCCGCAAATGGAAAATGACTTTCTGTGCTCATTCATGGTTGAAAACACGTTCCACACGTAATAAATATTAGGACAAACAAATATTGGAGTCAGTGGAATGTATGATGAAGAATTGATAGATTTATCAAAGGAACGAGACCAAGCGTTTTAAGAAACACAGCCGCCAAATGGAAATGACTTCTGTGCTCATTCATGGTTGAAACACGTTCCCACATTGAGATATGAAGGAAACAAATAGTTCAGAGACATTATAAAGGAAGAAAGAACCAAATATTTTTAAAAGGAACGAGACCAAGCAAAAACACAGCCGTAAATGGAAAATGACTTCTGTGCTCATTCATGGTTGAAACACGTCCCACAAGTATAATATTAGGACAACAAATATTGGGTCAGTGGAATGTATGATAGGAAAAAATGATAGATTTATCAAAGGAACGAGACCAAGCGTTTTTTAAAACACAGCAGCAAATGGAAAATGACTGACTTCTGTGCTCATTCATGGTTGAAACACGTCCCACAAGTAATAACATTAGGACAAACAAATATTGGGAGTCAGTGGAATGTATGATGAAGAAAATGATAGATTTATCAAAGGAACGAGACCAAGCGTTTTAAGAAACACAGCCGCAAATGGAAAATGACTTCTGTGCTCATTCATGGTTGAAATGTTCCCATTGAGTCCAGAAAGATCGAAAAATAATTAGACATTGTAATGTTTGACGACAAATAAATATTTTGTATGAATGGAACGAGACCAAGCGTTTTAAGAAACACACAGCCGTAAATGGAAAATGATGCTCATTCATGGTTTGAAAAGTCCCACAAGTAATAATATTAGGACAAACAAATAAGTCAGTGGAATGTTGATAAAGAAATGACATTTATCAAAGGAACGAACCAAGCGTTTTTGAGAAACACAGCAGCAAATGGAAAATGACTTCTGTGCTCATTCATGGAAAAACACGTACCACAAGTAATAATATTAGGACAAACAAATATTGGAGTCAGTGAATTGAATGTATGATGAAAAATTGATATTTTTATCAAAGGAACGAGACCAAGCGTTTTAAGAAACACAGCAGCAAATGGAAAGTGACTTCTGTGCTCATACATGGTTGAAACACGTCCCACACGTAATAACATTAGGACAAACAAATATTGGAGTCAGTGGAATGTATGATGAAGAATTGATAGATTTATCAAAGGAACGAGACCAAGCGTTTTAGGAAACACAGCCGCAAATGGAAAATGACTTCTGTGCTCATTCATGGTTGAAGCACGTTCCCCAAGTATTAATATTAGTCCAGACAAATATCGGAGTCAGTGGAATCATGATTGTAATGTTTGACGAGAAATAAATATTTGTATGAATGGAACGAGACCAAGCGTTTTAAGAAACACAGCCGTAAATGGAAAATGACTTCAGTGCTCATTCATGGTTGAAACACGTCCCACAAGTAATAATATTAGGACAAACAAATATTGGGGTCAGTGGAATGTTTGATAAAGAAATGATATATTTATCAAAGGAACGAGACCAAGCGTTTTAAGAAACACAGCAGCAAATGGAAAATGACTTCTGTGCTCATTCATGGTTGAAACACGTACCACAAGTAATAATATTAGGACAAACAGATATTGAAGTCAGTGGAATGTATGATGAAAAATTGATAGATTTATCAAAGGAATGAGACCAAGCGTTTTAAGAAACACAGCAGCAAATGGAAAGTGACTTGTGTGCTCATACATGGTTGAAACACGTTCCACACGTAATAACATTATGACAAACAAATATTGGAGTCAGTGGAATGTATGATGAAGAATTGATAGATTTATCAAAGGAACGAGACCAAGCGTTTTAGGAAACACAGCCGCAAATGGAAAATGACTTCTGTGCTCATTCATGGTTGAAGCATGTTCCCCATTGAGTCCAGAAAAGATCGACAAATAATTCAGATTGTAATGTTTGACGAGAAATAAATATTTTGTATGAATGGAACGAGACCAAGCGTTTTAAGAAACACAGCCCTAAATGGAAAATGACTTCAGTGCTCATTCATGGTTGAAACACATCCCACAAGTGATAATAGTAGGACAAACAAATATTTGGGTCAGTGGAATGTATGATGAAGAATTGATAGATTTATCAAAGAACGAGACCAAGCGTTTTAAGAAACACAGCCGTAAATGGAAAATGACTTCTGTGCTCATTCATGGTTGAAACACGTCCAACAAGTAATAATATTAGGACAAACAAATATTGGAGTCAGTGGAATGTATGATGAAGAATTGACAGATATATAATAGGAACGAGGCCAAGCGTTTTATGAAACACAGCAGCAAATGGAAAATGACTTCTGTGCTCATTCATGGTTGAAACACGCTCCTCATGGAGTCAAGAAAAGACCAACAAATAATTCAGACATTGTAAGTTTGACGTGAAATAAACATTTTGTATGAATGGAACGAGACCAAGCGTTTTAAGAAACACAGCCGAAAATGGAAAATGACTTCTGTGCTCATTCATGGTTGAAACACATCCCACAAGTAATAATATTAGGACAAACAAATATTGGGGTCAGTGGAATGTTTGATAAAGAAATGATATATTTATCAAAGGAACGAGACCAAGCGTTTTAAGAAACACAGCAGCAAATGGAAAATGACTTCTGTGCTCATTCATGGTTGAAACACGTCCCACAAGTAATAATATTAGGACAAACAAATATTGGGGTCAGTGGAATGTTTGATAAAGAAATGATATATTTATCAAAGGAACGAGACCAAGCGTTTTAAGAAACACAGCAGCAAATGGAAAATGACTTCTGTGCTCATTCATGGTTGAAACACGTACCACAAGTAATAACATTAGGACAAACAAATATTGAAGTCAGTGGAATGTATGATGAAAAATTGATAGATTTATCAAAGGAATGAGACCAAGCGTTTTAAGAAACACAGCAGCAAATGGAAAGTGACTTCTGTGCTCATACATGGTTGAAACACGTTCCACACGTAATAACATTAGGACAAACAAATATTGGAGTCAGTGGAATGTATGATGAAGAATTGATAGATTTATCAAAGGAACGAGACCAAGCGTTTTAGGAAACACAGCCGCAAATGGAAAATGACTTCTGTGCTCATTCATGGTTGAAGCATGTTCCCCATTGAGTCCAGAAAAGATCGACAAATAATTCAGACATTGTAATGTTTGACGAGAAATAAATATTTTGTATGAATGGAACGAGACCAAGCGTTTTAAGAAACACAGCCGTAAATGGAAAATGACTTCAGTGCTCATTCATGGTTGAAACACGTCCCACAAGTAATAATATCAGGACAAACAAATATTGGGGTCAGTGGAATGTTTAATAAAGAAATGATAGATTTATCAAAGGAACGAGACCAAGCGTTTTAAGAATCACAGCCGCAAATGGAAAATTACTTCTGTGCTCATTCATGGTTGAAACACGTCCCACAAGTAATAATATTAGGACAAAATTATATTGGGGTCAGTGGAGTGTATGATGAAGAATTGATAGATTTATCATAGGAACGAGACCAAGCGTTTTAAGAAACACAGCCTTAAATGGAGAGTTTCTTCTGTGCTCATTCATTGTTGAAAAACGTACCACAAAAGTAGACCAATAAATATTTTAGCCATTGTATTATCCGCCGCAAATGGAAAGTGTCTTCTCTGCTCATTCATGGTTTAAACACGTCCACAAGGACTGATATTTGAACCAACAAATATTGGAATCATTGAAATATATGATGAGGAATTAATGGTTATATGAATGGAATGAGAACAAGCGTTTCAAGACACACTGCCGAAGATGGAAAATGACCTCTATGCTCATTGAGGTGTAAACAAGTCCAATTGGGAATAAATGATGAACTGATATTGGAGTCAGTGGAATAACTGACGAGTAATTAATAGTTTTAATTGGGGAACGGGAGCAATCGTTTCAAGAAACACAGCAGCAGAATGGAAAATGAGTTTCATGCTCATTTATGTGTGAAACCACGTTCTCCAAAGGCGTCAAAATAGATCAACAGATGTAGTACCAATTGTGATGATGTGTAATAAGAAATAAAAATTGTCATGCGTGGAACGAGAACATGCAACAAATAGAGTTTATATTGCCGCTAGTGGAGTATTTGATTCAGATACTTTTTGCAAGTTGAAAAGAACTATTAATGATTGAGATAAATCATATGGAATGAATTGATATGAACCTTGATAAGTCATCGATTGATATGCATTTGTTCTTAGGAAGGTAATGTTTACCAGTGATTGGGATCCCACAGACCACGTACTATGTTCTGAGCATGAAATGATTATTGGTAACGTCGTGCTACATTTTCGGAATTGTCAACATTGACGATGGCGTTTCTGTCGACTTTACAGAATGCTGCAGAGGCTGAACTTCGTTTCTTCTTGTAATGCCTTAAACACATAACTTAGCATTAGCTCTTGTATTCATTTTTGGTGATATATATTTAGCAGAATTACTCTTGTTTCTGGAGGTTAAGAAATACCTCCGAGTGCAGTAGAAGAAAATAACAGAGCACAGGATGAAAGTGAGTACTGAAGCGACAACCAGCGCTTTGATGGCTACAGCTGGAGGGAGGTTGTTGAGAGTGTTACCTGAAACCAGCATCCAAATCACAACAGTCAGGGGTGTGTTATTAAAAGAAAAACCATATTTACGGAAATGAAGTTTTATATATATATATATATATATATATATATATATATATATATATAGATATATATATATATATATAAGATATATATATATATATATATATATATATATATATATATATATATATATATATATATATATAGATATATATATATATATATATATATATATATATATATATATATATAATATCTATATATATATATGTCTATATATATATATATCTCTCTATCTGTCTATCTATCTATATATATATATATATCTATATATATATATATATATCTATATATATATATATATCTATCTCTCTATATATCTATATATCTCTATATATATATATATATATATATATATATATATCTATATATATATATATATATATATATATATATATATATATATAAATATAAAATTAATTGATCCGTTACCGTAGTCTTTGTCACCATGGTCTTCTAGAGTAGGGTGGATGTCATCATTTACAGAAGAGGTTTGATGAGTGTGTCGAATTGAATATTCAGTCGTTGATTTGTCAAATGGAACGTCAGGCAATTTGATTCCACGGTTGGCTTCCTGCTGTTTCGTTTCCTTTCTGACATCCCTGGGCTTTCGTTTCTTTCTCAAACGTTTGTTTCGTTGTTGACGCCTATCTTTGTTTGAAATGAAATTCTTTCCGTGTTGAGTCTTTTTAGCCATTTTGAGTTTGTTTCTTTTGCTTACTCTCATTTTCTTCCACTTGCCTTTTCGTGTGTTTTGTCTCTTCTTATAATTCTTTCTCTTTTCTCTTTCATTTCCTTTCTTCTACGCCAATTTGTTCTTTCGCTTACTCTCTTTTTTTTCCACTTGTCTTTTCTTGTGTTTTGTCTCTTCTTGTAATTCTTTCTCTTTTCCTCTTTCATTTCCTTTCTTCTACGGTAATTTCTTCTTTCGCTGACCTTCATTTTCTTCGACTTATGCTTGGTATTTCCTCCATATTGTACAATTTGTCTTTTTCTGTGCACTTCTTTCTTATTTTTCTGTTTAGCCATTTTGAGTTTGTTTCTTTCGCTTATATTCTTCCTCTTGTCTTTTCTTGAGTTTTGTCTTCTCCTATAACTATTTCTCTTTTTCTCTTTTATTTCCTTTCTTCTACGCCAATTTTTTATTTCACTGACCTTCATTTCCTTCCACTTATGCTTGGTATTCCCTCCATCTTGTTCAATTTTTCTTTCTCTGTGCACTACTTTCTTATGTTTCTTTTTAGCCATTGTGAGTTTGTTACTTTTGCTTATATTCGTCCACTTGCCTTTTCTTGTGTTTTGTCTTCTCTTATAATACTTTCTCTTTTGCTCTTTCATTTCCTTTCTTCTACGCCAATTTGTTCTTTCGCTTACCTTCATTTCGTTCGACTTATGCTTGGTATTTCCTCCATCTTGTTCAATATGTCTTTCTCCATGCGCTATTTTCCTATTTTTATTACGTTGTTGTTTCTTCGTATGTTCTGGCAGGATAACTAAAATGGCTTGTATGCCGCTTCCAAATTCATCTATTTGCTTGCTGACTCTCTCAGCTAATTTCTTCTCAGCTTCTATAACTTTCTGATCCTCCTTTATAATATCTAGCCGTTCTGTGTGGCGATTTCTATGATCAATCTTTGCTGTTCGTTTTCTATGAACTTGCTGGATGTTGTTTTGCTCTTTGATGTAAGTTTTCAGTGAAGATGCTGTCATTGTTTCCTGCGACGATTTGTTTCTTACGGCTTGTTCAATGCTTCCTGGTGTGGACTTAGAGCGAGGTGGGTTGGTAGATACTACTGAGGACGTTTCTGGCGTATTGGCAGGATTAGATTGACGTGCTATAACAGATAATATGTCAATTTTTGTTTCACGGACAGGCTTGGTAGTCGATTCTCGTACATGGGTAGCCCCCGTGGTCGTGTCCCTTTCCATTGGAGTGACAGGCTCTATGGTAGTAAATTTAGCAGCCTTGCTAGTGACAGGACTAGGCGGGAGTCGAGATTTAACTGTCGCCTTTGAAAATGGGATATGGGGTGTACCCGTGGTTGTGGTAGAGTATGGTTTATCGTCTGGGTGACTTAGTAATCTCAGAGCCGAGCCATGTGCTATGTATGTCTTTGGCCGTTCAGCACGGGGAGACCCTGTTGTAGAGGTCATAATTTGGTTACCCGCTGTATTTGTTCTTAGAGTGGTTTCAGACTCCTTGTGACCGTCCAATAGTGATGCTTGATTGCGTTCCCTGGTGGTGTTATGTCTGATGACATATTCAGGCGTAGCTTTAAGAGACTGTACAGGCTTAATTGTCACTTTTGAGCATGGAACATGATGACATGATACAGTCTTTGTAGCAGTCACAGGTTGTACATTAGCAGGCTTGTTGGTATTCAGGGGGCTTTTGGTATGGACGACGAGTTCCATGTTAGCATTAGAGGTTAAGTAAGATATAAGCTTGGCGAAGGATAAACGATTACTCTCAGACCTCCCAGTCTGCGCAGGGGAAATAGTTGTCATCATTGGGGTTGGTCCTATCGATGATTTGGGGTTTAAAACGGAGGAAGTCAACACTGCCCTCTTGGATCTGCCAACTTCCTGGAGTTCGATGGTAGACTTGGATCGTTGTAGGTGGGTAGGTGACATGGGGTTGTTGATGCGTGTGTTGGGGACAGGCTTCAATGAAGTCTGTGGGTGTTGGGTATGTTTTTGGATAATCCCTAAAGTCTTCAAACCCGAGTATTCAGCTCGGATCGGCTTCATGGTGGAGCTTAAATATTTAGCTGGTGTGAGCGCCAACGTCGACTCTGGGTGTTTGCCTTGGCTGGGCACCAGGGCTTCATCTGAAGGTTTGCTTGGGCTGGGATCCATGGTCGAATTCGGTTGATTACTTGGGTTCGGTGCCAAGATGGAACCTGAATGCTTGGCTGGGGTCGGCGCCAAGGTCGAATTAGAATGCTGCCCTGGTTTGGATGCAAGGAGCATACCCGCTAGTGTTGAACCAGTATGAATGGCGGGGTTAGGTGTCAGAGTTGAACCCGAGTGTTTGTCTGGGCTGGGTGACTGGGTTGAACCAAAGTGTTTACCTGGAGTGGGCACAAAGGTTGAATCTGAGACTTTACCTGGGGTGCGGGTCATATTCGATCCAGGGTGTTTCCCTTGGGTGAGGTCCAGGGTCGAATTAGAGCTTCTTAGGAGCAGGTGATCGATGGCCAACATAATTTGCATTGGTATCATGAAGGCATTCCCGCTTGTATCATCGACATCTGAGACTGGTTCCTTGGCTTGGTCTGTACGTGTAGCGCTGGGAATGATAGTCGAAAGCAGCGTGAAGACTGGCATACTACCAGCCACGTGGGGTGGTTGTGGTAGAACCAGGCTGCTGCTGGGTTGCGCCCACAGCACAACTATAACACACACACGACATCAATGTCCCAATTTTCAGAGAAATAGAAACTCGCGTCGCCACTTTACACATAGCGTCTTAGAATAGAGCTCTACAAAGTCGCGCTAGTCGAGATGAACCTACATCTTGCTTTAACCAACCCAGCTTCTGTCATATATATACCCTGTCATTCGTTATATCACCGCTGAAATCGCCAGACAGGGGCCAAGTGAATGAAATGGATCATTAAGGTGTCGGGTGCGTAGCGTGGAATAGAATCCTTGCTAAATGCTAGTACTGAAAATATTTCAGTGAGCTACTCGTGACTTGACATATTGTGTGTACCATGGCGATGGCTGTAATGTTTACATCGTGGAAGCTCGTAACGAAGGGAAAAATCCTACTGAGTGTAGCTGATCTCCGAACGAATGTATATGAATATATATATATATATATATATATATATATATATATATATATATATATATATATATATATATATATATATATATATATATATATATATATATATATATGTGTATGTAAATAGATGTGTATCTAAATATGCAAAGTTTTGTATATACATATAAATATATATATTTCACACTTGCGTTGTACATGCTATTGTTTGTTATTTGTACACTTATATGAACAACCGGACTATCCCGTAAATGCGCCGCAAGGTATAGATACATATATTTATATATATATATATATATATATATATATATATATATATATATATATATATATATATATATATATATATATATATATATATATATATATATATAGAGATATATATATATATATATATATATATATATATATATATATATATCTATGTATGTATTTATATATATATATATATATATATATATCCGTATAGATATATATATATATATATATATATATATATATATATATATCCCTATATATATATATGTATGATATATCCCTATATATATATATATATATATATATATATATATATATATATATATATATATATATATATATATATATATATATATATATATATATATATATATATATATATATATATATATATATATATATATATATATGCGAATGCATACAAATATATATAGGTATATCCATATATATATATATATATGTTTACGTATATATATCTGCATAAATAGTTACATATATACGTACAGCTAAATATATATACATATATGTTTAAATGTATATGATATATTTATACGTGTACTTATACATATATATATATAGATATATTTATATAATAGCGTATATATATCTGAAATATATATTTACTTGTTCACATATATATGTATATATAAATATATTAATATATATATATATATACATATACATACTGTTAAGTATATATATATATATGCATATATATATATATATATTTGTATATATATATGTATATATTTATATATATATATAGATATATATATGGATATATATACGTATATATATATATATACATATATATATACATATATATATATATATATATATATATATATATATATATATATATATATATATATATATATATATATATATATATATATATATATATATATATATATATATCTTTGTATATACATACTCATATATCTATATTTACATATGTATTTATACGAATAGGGAAGCCGAAGTGTTTAGAATTTCGTATTTCTATTTGTTACTATAGTTCAGAGAACGGAATTGACGTACAGGCCTTGATTAACACATGCTTAAATGTCCTTTCCATAGGTTTTTCGGCGCAGAGTTGAAGCTTTTGTTGTTCGTGATGGCCGTAGCAACCGCTGGATTCCGAACAGTAGAGTAGCCATTGTTTATAACGCGAACTTAGCAACAAAATGCAACATCGGCTTTCCCGTTTCGGACACGACATAGCCATCGCCCGCTGGCGTTAGGTCGGATACGGTTGGGAGATTTTGAGATCGCGTCTCCTGTCCCCGTTCTTGTCGATCAGATTATTATTATGTACACTGCTTGATGGTTACGCCCTCTCAACGAGAACATTTGTATTTATTCTATTTCATCTCGACTAAATGGAAATAGCAGTCATTTCATGCTTTTATTTTCGAGTTATCTACGGGACTAGTTCTATTTTGTTTTATGGGATTTATGAACAGAAAAGATTTTAATATCCTAGATTATTTTCATTTTTAACAAGTGGGTTGAGTCTTAATTAATTTGCTGACATTCGCTAACCATTTGCATGTTCTCTTATTAAAATGGACTATAAAATTTGCAAATATTAGTGAATAATATTGCAACTTACCCGCCAAACAAATGGCAGTTAGCGCTGCAAGCCTCATGCTGGAGTGAAAACTCGCTCCACTTGGGAAAAAAGATCTGAAGTAAGAGTTGCGATAAACTGTGTCTTTCCTCTTCGAAGTCGCCGAGGAAAATGGTCAATAATGTTTGTGGCCCAGGATAATCATAGCAACGATGATTTGATTGGTTAGAATAACAATGCGCGCTAAATTGTTTGAATTCCAACCCTAGCAACACAATCATCGGTGTTTTATTGTGTATAAATGGCCCAAGTTTTTAAAAAGTTATTGACTTTACTGATGTTAGATGCCTGACACGTCGAATATTACAACTTACTCCTTTTAGCGATGTTTCCCGCTGTCTGACTGTTATAAATAAACCTCTGAGCCAAAGACGTATTTCTAAGTAGAACTACCTTAACCTTACTCAACTCGACCTGACCTATATTGTGCGGACTGTGCGCGGGAACTAGCAGTGTGCAAACCTTGACAGCAATTACATGAGAATACATGGTTAAAATGAAGGCGGATATAGACCTTTCGAAAACACATGGCAACATTAAGTTCACCCGACTTAAAAACCGAATTAAAAAGCCGGCACATATCGCAAGCAATGGGATAAAAGTTTTGACAGTTTCAAACGAATCTTTTTTTTTGATGTCTTTGTTTGACATCGTTGTTTAAGTTTATCAAGAAGAGAGAGAACACTCTATGTTAGCCCCCAGAATGCCCATATATAAAAGCGCGATTTAGAATATCATCCAGATACTGCAAATATGTGCTGTTGGTCCATGATAAGTTTAGTTGCTGATCCGATACAGGCTTTCATATTGTCACTGGCATTAATATTTATAGAAAATATGTAAATCCTGCATGACCTACAAGTGACTTCAGTGCTTTTTATAATATTCCATTATAGCCATAGGGCGCGATGGACGTTTTCCCGAAGTAAGGATGGGAAGCAGAACACGATTATGTTATAATGCAATGTCTGTTTAATAATATCGAGCTTGGTAAATGGTTAAACTTTACCGCTCTCAGGTCTATGACCTTCTCTCTTGTCTCATCGTCCGTATATGATCCACGTTATTGCTTGTTAAGCCCTACATCGTCGCTATCTCTCCCCTGTAGGTTATCGTGTCAGCCCCTTCTCCCCTCTAGTCCCTGTTTGCCAATGTCATATATGACCGACGACCTTCATTCATGTCAGTTTCAATTTTAGTTCACATCCCCGAACAAGTCTATTGGCCGATGATGCGGTGGTTCAAAGTATAATAGTGATTTTGCACAGGTCCTCTGGGTCAAATTGAATGCAAGCCAGTTTTCGGCGTTTTACGATACACAGCCAGTCATATTCTGTAGGGTAAGTTAGACTAGGGAGCGGGTTTCAGTGTTTGAATGGTAGCGACTGAAAATGTGAATTGGCGAAGTATATAAAAGCTGTTGCTGCCACATAGCGGACGGTTTTGATGAATGCTTACCGGAAAACAGAAATGTTCGTCCAATTTTTTAACCTGTGCCAGCCCTGCAAGCTGCCGATAATAGTATGGAACGTTACACTTGTGACGAGGATAAATCCCACTTGTATTTCAGGTGAGATTATGAGCGGTACCAATGCAAAAACATTGTAAAGGCATCCGATTACTGCTACACTCATTGGACCAGTTGGTTTCCGATAATTGAATAATAACTATGAAAGAAAACTTCTGCCGTGGACGGTGCTGATATTTTCATACCATAGGAAAGCTTAAAAAGGGACTGTTGGTTACTCATAGGTCATATGTCAAATAAGGACTTTCCCGCGACAATTACACAGCCGGAAACTGGCCAGCCGTGATGATGACTATGTGATCCAATCATAGACTCAGTCGGATCGTTTGTCTATTCATTGCTATGTGGTTTCAATTTGTGTGTGTGTATAAAACGACTGAAAGGGACGCTAAGTTAATGAGTTAATGAATAAAAGCTGTTAAAGCCACGATACCTTGACAATGAGGGATGCTATTTCCGGAGGCGCCTACTGTCGGTCAGTTATAAAGGCTGTAGACAATAGCAAGCGGATGTTATGATATGCGCTCACCGACTTTTAAATCTAGCCTATACTGTGTTGAATGAATCCTGCAAGCTGTGTTTGCAGCATCGAAACATAACAGAGGCCAGAGGCACACAACATTGATATCTGCGTTTTTCTACCAGTGTAAGAATATCGTCTTCAGCCAGATGAATGGTCAGATGGACCTGATGACCCCCGTACGATACCGCCTGTGCGAGGCACTCAGCATACTTGACGGTATTTTCTGGTGCTGACGCTTGGGAAGCTATTTAACGCTACAGTTGGCATTCAACGGGTCTCGGATCTTGCGAGCACAGCTATCTTTAGACCCTACCACATCAAACTGAGCGGGGACTGGTTGGTTATGGAGGCTATTTTACTAACTAACCTAAACCCGAACAAAGCCGTTGGCACAAAACTACATTTTTATTGCCGCCTAGTCTTTTAAGAGGTGGGGTAATTGTGTCCGTCGCGACGTGCGTGACTTACGATGGCTTTCCCAATTTGTCTAATTTGCGGCGCAGAATGGTCGCCGAAAAAGTATCAACATTTTCTGCATTGTCTATTGTTTTGCACCCATTAGTTACTTAGCTTCTGTGATGTTCCTTGTTCTTCACTTGCGTATTTTTTCCTTATATTAAAGTATAATGACAATGACAATGCAGGGAGCCAATCAAAACTCTTCCTTCTTCCTTGCCAATGTTGTCGTCTCATAGTCGGGGAACCTATCGATGCTGTCCGACTTTGCAGATGTTGTACATTTGCACATCACCTATAAAAAGTGCGGTTGGATAGTTCCGTCTCTTTCTGGCGGTCGAGACGCAACCAGATTAAAGTATATCAAGCAAAGTACTTTGATTAGAGGAAACCCTGGTGCTCAATGAGGGATATTATCAAATGAAGAGCAGGGTAATATTGTAAAACTCCTCATTGACCGGGGCTTTGAGGCTACATAAGAAAAGACCGAGGTTTTCACTCCAGCTCTGATTTACTGAGAGGAGGATGCTACGCAAAATAAAATAATAATGACGACGATTGCTGTGGTCGGTTGATGGTTGCGTGATTTGTCATTTTGTCATTCGGGCTTACAGTGCAAGCTTGATGTGGCAACCACTGACCACAAACGGATTCAATTATCGCCGTACATGCGATGTGTATTTTTATGGTCATTAAAGATGCCAGTGTCCCACGCCACTGTATATCATCTCTTGCAATTGTGATTCGTCATAGACAAAGCCACCTTTAGTGCCCAATAATGTGACATACGATGCGTTGTTATCGCCTATATTGCATTTTCCATGCTACATCAAAAAATAAAAGTAGTACTCTTTGACTGATTCACTAAAGGCCAATTATTCCATCGATCAAAGTAAACATCACACACAAAGTTAGACACGTGTTTTGTTTTGTGTAGGGTTGGACCATAACATTTGATACGTGCGATTCATATGGACGCATAACTGTTCGACTGGGTGAATAAAAATTTCATCACCAAATGCAAAATTGCCAATGAAATTACCGTGGCATATCCTGAGCCGCTTCAACTTATTGGCCATTTGCGTCCTCAACGAACGGATTAATCTAATTTAATTCAATTTGCACCATGGATAAAACGCGTGATCTGTTGGGAATGATTTTGCCTTTAGGTTAGTTTATAGGGCAATTATATCATCCTCAAGACAAGCAACGGGCGCCTCAACAACTTTCAGGGAGGTCCTACGTTATGATAAACTCGGTGCACATACTCCACATCTGTATGCGCTCATGCTAAATACCAGACATGGATTCAATCTGGACTCTCACATATTTTCACCATGATGGTCAGCTGAACAACGATCCATTGTTAATTTGGTCAGTTCATCATATAAAGTAGGTTAATTGCTTACACGACTATAGAAATGTAATTGTTATTCTCGAATATCTATACACATACCAAATAAGACAATAGCCACAAGTTTCTTTTAATTACTAGTTTGCTCGCACTTTCTTGCCAATATTTCACGGCACTATACATCGACATTCAACGCTCGCCTCATGATGCATGTATTCTGAATGTCACATTTGCCATGGCTAGCAACCAACTGCCGTACATATTGAGTAACCTTTGCTGACGATACGTCATATAATTCATATAAGCGAAGCAAACTCTATTGACCACAATTGCTTCAACTAATCGGATCACTGTCGATCGATATGCCTATGCCCATGATGAACTTCCTCCTTCAGCTCAAGTGGATGCCTTGTAATGCTATTGGCTCTGACAAGAATGGCCACCCGACAAGCTTAATCCGCGAGTCAATATCGAGAGTCGTCCTGCTAGAATGAATCGTGGAAAATATTAAATCCGGCGGACTGTGACGTTAAACGTCATACATTATGCATTTTTGCTCAGCAATGACAATTTAAGTATTTGTCATAGTTTCATGTGTTTAACAACTGTTGGCATATAAATTGTGTCCCGTGGTGGAATTGTTACCAGATGTACTAACATTAGTGACAATAGCCGTGTTACTGTTATGTGGTATTTCCGTGCAGACACAGTAATCGTTGTACATTGTTGCCACGATTGTTTTGAAGTTAATGCACTTTATGGCCATGCACTAATATATGGCTGATACATTGCCTGGAGCTCGTCAGTTATTCCCTCGTGTCTCGACTAGTTAAGAGGTCAGCTGGCGCAATTCATTACCCTTGGCATTTACAGCCCCGAACAGCCCATTCCAATATTGTGGGATACCTAGAGCAACCATTGCTTTTTCCACACAATCATTAATCATCCAAGGTAATGGGAATATGATAAGAGCATATAACAGTAGTATATCAATGTACGCTCTACTGGTGATGTCCGTTATTGAAGACAAGAACCTTTCCTCTCATATCTCCTCACTTATCTACCACCATTATCCATACGTGTTATGCTAAATGTTTACGCCGCGTTGACTAGACATTGAAGCGCTACATTCACATTTGTTTTATGCTTTTGGACAAATGCCGATGTTCCCGTAGCGAGATCGAAGTTTTTTTTTAATTCATTTTATCATTACGTGCCCATGGCGATGGTCAGAATTCGTCATGCATACTTCGGCATGATCTTATGATGAATGCCTGCTGTTGCAAAAAGAAAGTTGGCATATCACGACAGCCTATTAACAAGAATTAGTTATTGTAACATTCATTTGTTCAGACTATCGTTTTCGTTTACTGTAATGCTGGAAATGTGCTTTGGAAGGAATAAGGCTTACAGTACCATGGATTGCTATTATTAATCAAGCAATTTTGGAAAAGGACTGGCACTTTACAATCAATAATGAATGACCGTCGTTCTCACATATTGGATGAATGATGGAATACAGTTAGCAGAGTTTGCTACGGCGCTGTATAGTACCGAGCGAATCAGGCCTGATCTAATTATGATTACTTACTGTGTCTTCAAGTCATCCGTGTATAATAGTATTAGTGTATTGTCAGTAAGAATTTTTTTTTTGAAGACTTCATGCTAATTTTTCATCTAAATGATGACCCGCTTGGATTGAATGATGTCACCGGTATGTGATACCAACCTTTAGGCAGTATTTTACTTCTTTACACAATCAATGAAGACTTGCTTATTATTACCACAAACACGATTAACTACAAGCTGCACCATAGATTTGAGTCATTTTGCTCCTGAATCAATACATAGTTTAACAATGCTACCAGCTCAAAGTCTTATAACATTTGAATATCGTTACCACAACAATGATACATTGTATGGGTACTTTTATGGTCATTGGATTCTCGGTAAAGCATGATGTATCGTCCGGATGTCATCAGCAATACTCTTGCGACTCGACCAGTAGGATGATGTACGGACCGAGTACTTTGCCGTTGGCATACAGATTCCCAACAATCGTGTTCAATCCTATGCAGAGGTTATAGCAACCCAAGCGGTTTCAATCAATTATCCTCGTAAAGAACGATAATGATAGTCAACAATTAAGCCTGATCCGCGCCCCCCCTGTAATTCTGGAAATGTGCTTTGGAAGGAATAAGGCTTACATAACCATGGATTGCTAGTATTAATTAAGCTATTTTGGAAAAGGACTGGCACTTTACAATCAATAATGAATGACCGTCGTTCTCTCAATCAATTATCCTCGTAAAGAACGATAATGATAGTCAACAACTAAGCCTTAGCAAGCCTTACATCAAATGCGTTGATATTTGTTCACAAACAAGGACTCGAAGGTTATTCTCCGCTCTGAATCAGTGGCAAGCCATCAAGTAGGAACAGATAAACAGGGTACGGCGTTGCAGAAGGTGCAAATGAGACTAAGTAAACTGGTACTTTTTGGAGATGGAGTATCGCCATATCCCGGCGTTATCCAATCATACAAAAGCGTTACAATATCATCACAGTTAAGAGTGACAGCTATATCATGCCTATGATGTCTGAATGTTTATTGGCTGCTAAGAGTGACGCCTCAACCAAGCCTGTGCTGTCTGAATGTATATTGAAATCGGATTCAGGACACAAGACGCCAATATAAACATAAAGCGACCGATTAGGGTTAGAATAGGGTTCAGCGTTTTGACAAGAATGCCCCTCATCCATAAAACTACTTTGGCAAATAACGTATTGCTTCTGTTGTCAACTGATTGTATGTTTGCTTCATCGATAAAAGGGACTAACCCAATTTAGTGTAATTTCCAACGTGGCTAGAATGCTTGACCTCTTGGCTTTGTTATTCACATTAAACCTGAGATGATATGATAACAGCAAATGGGTATGATTCATGCATTGACATGGTATTTCTTTTGATAGCAATTTCCTGTGCTGACAGAGCAGAATATTGATGGGTGATGACAACACAAGCCGAACAGTAGTGAATGCTTCCATAAGAGTACCACGAAAAAGTGAAATAAAATCCTAAGAATATTATACACACAGTTGTTATAGGAAAAGCTCAATGGTCACATTACCTGCTTAATGAGCTCACGTTACCATAATGTTTTCCCATACACCTACCCAAACAATAGCAACTGTTTTTTTTTAACTAGAAGCTTGTTGGTGCTTGTTGGCGGTTGCGCCATATGAAATAATTGCTTTTTTTCTATCAGGGCTAGTAAGACTTGACTGACGAGTAATCATCACATGTAAGGCTGTGGCATAAACACTTCGAATTGGCCCTAAGCGAAGACCCTGCACTTGGTGATCGCTTCTCGGCTAATGAGATTACTTTTAATTACGATAATGTGTGTAATTGAGGGAGCCATGTGACTACAGCCACGAAAATGATTATTACACCTTGTTATGAACAGCTTAAAAGTAGTATAAATAAACACGAGTTTTCATCAGAGCTTTAATTGTATGAGCTATAACACTACGTTTTATGAAACATCTCCATTATCTCAGCCATATTTATGGAAATGCAACCAATGATTGTTGTCTATTATGAGGAGGAGTTGCAGATGTTACATCCAGACATGTATGTCGTCCAAATTATTACGTTAAGCTAGGATGCCGTAATTGGATACGGTCTCAACATGTTACTTACATTATTGCATTAATTTGTTGAGTGCTTTCAAACGATAGTTTAGTAAGCCTAATGTACACTCTCTGTTGGACAAGCAGTCGCGAAATCGTCCAACTCATTATTCTCCATAAATGTGACGAGGCACGAAAACTCCCTCATTCTTTCTTCTAATCGAGAACGAGGATCTGTCGCCTCGGCTCTTTGCACAAATGTTTTCCAAACAAATTATAATATGCTTACATCATGTGTTAAGTTTTATGTATTGATGTATGTTTGCTCGGCACACTTTGGCCAATTGAGCTTTAGTCTGTAATTCTTCCGTTGCTCCATTAATCATTATTTTTTGTTTGTGTTTGTTTATGTTTGATTATAACATGATAGTGGTCATATTAGTGAAACATACCTTAACAACGAGGATATATAGTATCAAGACTTGGTCATGTAGGTAACGCTGCACCGTTGTTTTTGTCGACTTACCTGCAGCCAGATGAAGATAACAGCTTAATTGGATGTTTGATCTACTCATGATCTCTGACGCTCTCAGACTCGACTGATAGATATCGACTTTGTGCCATGAATCAACCAAGCCATGACAACGGCAGTGTTACTGGTGCTCGATTCCTAGTGTCGGCGCGCCTGGCGCTTGCATTGCTTTGCCATCTGTATGTTTTGCATGACCATCACATCAGTATGCATCGAACTCAACGACACAACAGAGCTAACCGGGATGGATACGCGGTGAGAATAAGTTAAACGCGTATGTTCTAATATGCTGAAAATGCAGCACCTTATCCTAATTAAGAAAGCTACCATACCGCTGGTGACTGGTTATTTAAATTCCAGCCTTGGATTGCCTTATTTAAAAACATACTGTACCTGCTTAATTTTGTGAGCATAATGGCCAACAAATAATGCCGGCTATACCCGGCTATACCCTATAAATAAGAGGGAATATGCAGCTGCTACCAGATAGGCAACAGCGATTATCATACAGTTAATATCCACAGCTAATATCTCGTGTCTACTGACACTCATTCCCTGTACAATATGACGTTATGACACATGATGTATTTGCAATGACCAAGGTTATTACAGTTTAGGCTCAACCCTAAGCATGGCACGGCCAATCATTGGTTATCATCGACATTTGTTCACTTCTTTGGAATATTATCTTACATTCATCGGTCCTTTGTCAACCCGTATATTCAATGCACGCAGACGAACTAGAAATTGCATACAGTTTGTAAATAGATGACAATGTGCAGATATATTTGGAGTGGCTTGTATTGGCTTATGGTTGGCAGTTGTCGTAATTAAATATGATTAAACGAATGTATCGTTGTTCTACTTGCATTCCATATTGAATCGTTCTAAATCTACTTGAGTCAGTTCCAATATGCGGTACATGGCACAGAAGCATATGGTTGATTAGTAACCGATCGCCTTTTGTCAGCCGGTATCTTTGGCTTGCTAAGTACAACCAAATATATTAAGTTAAACAGTTGTTCAATGGTTTTATCCTTGATAAGATTCCATGTACGTACATTTTGCCACATTGCGCAGGGAATAAGTTTACATTGTGTATATATATATCCATATCTATAACAGCCCAGATGTTCTGAAAATGGTACTATGCGGAACAACATGGGATTGTTGATACGCCCACTGATTAGCAAAAGGTATCTGCCAGTACATATTTGGTTGATCAGTAAATTCTTTTTCAAGTGACATATGTATGTCCTGAGTGTTTACCTGCATATTACTGTTTTATCTGCAATGCACAAGTATTGTTCTTATATCATAAATCAAAACTTATATTTGTCAACGTGTGTTTAAACAAGGTGTGTTATTACCACGGTTGACTCCCTCAAAACACACTTAAAACGTATTTTTGAATATATAGTCCTGTGGTGAGAAAGATCATTTCAATCTAACACACTGCCACCCATAAATCTCATGAGCAGACAAGGCAGAAAAAAGTGACAGTTTTCCAAGCGTCAATGATTCAATCTTGAATCTAGCCAATGTGCCAGACAAGGTCTCCGAGTATAACGTGCGGCGACAGCTACTACTCAAGGTGTGTACCTTGAACGGCTGTCGTGAATCTCAAAACCACGAGCTTTCCTATCTACACCATACTGAACAACTTGTTTACGGTTGATATACTGTATGGAAGATTTGTCAGCGTGTCGGACGTCTGTCATGATAGTTGACCGTTGTATAAAAACGTATTGAGAGCACCACCTGGATGAAAATATCTACCTATTGATTTGTTCAAATGCCCTATTATGCTCTTGGTAATTATTGATATTCGTCAGTGGATGTATTTGTTGAAGCACAATAATTAAGCAAAACACCCAAACTGCCCACATAGTCCCTATGTAGTGCGCAGACTATATATCCCTACATTCATCGGGTTTTCGTTACTCATTAACCATTATCTGAAACCATTGCTGAGTCTTGAATGAATAGATTGATCCGTATTGCTTTGATATAACAGTGTTTTGGAGAAGCAAATATAATACAGACGACTTTGCTGTATTCCGTTCTGAGCCCCTACAAATACAGTGAATGGCCATCGTAGGGCCTTAACGAAGGAAAGGCTGTAATGGGCGGGGGGCTAGGTAATGCATGCCACAGCATGATGCAGTGAAAGATTGGTTGATGTCGATTCATGCCTCCTCTAGCCGCCAATGATTCATGCCTCCTCTAGCCATCAATGATTCATGCCTCCTCTAGCCGCCAATAATTCATGCCCCCTCTAGCCACCAAGGATTCATACCCCTCTTGCCGCCAATGATTCATGTCTCCTCTAGCCGCCAATGATTCATGCACCCTCTAGCCACCAATGATTCATGCCCTTCTAGCCGCCAATGATTCATGCCCCCTCTAGCCATCAATGATTAGCTACTCTAGCCGCCAATGATTCATGCCCCCTCTAGCCATCAATGATTCATGCTCCTCTAGCCGCCCATGATTCATGCCCCCTCTAGTCACCAAGGATTCATGCCCCTCTAGCCGCCAATGATTCATGCCCCTTCTAGCTGCCAATGATTCATGCCCCCTCTAGCCACCAATGATTCATGCCCCTCTAGCCGCCAATGATTCATGCCTCCTCTAGCCACCAATGATTCATGCCTCCTCTAGCCACTATTGATTCATGCCCCCTCTAGCCACCAATGATTCATGCCCCTCTAGCCGCCAATGATTCATGCCTCCTCTAGCCACCAATGATTCATGCCTCCTCTAGCCACTATTGATTCATGCCCCCTCTAGCCACCAAGATGATTCATGCCCCTCTAGCCGCCAATGATTCATGCCTGCTCTAGCCGCCAATGATTCATGCCTCCTCTAGCCACCAATGATTCATGCCTCCTCTAGCCACTATTGATTCATGCCCCCTCTAGCCACCATTGATTCATGCCCCTCTAGCCGCCAATGATTTATGCCCCCTCGAGCCACCATTGATTCATGCCCCTCTAGCCACCAATAGTTCATGCCCCTCTAGCCGCTAATGATTCATGCCCCTCTAGCCACCAATGATTCATGCTCCTCTAGCTGCCAAAGATTCTCGGCCCTCTAGCCGCCAATGATTCATGCCCCTCTAGCCGCCAATGATTCATGCCCCTCTAGCCGCAAATGATTCATGCCACACTTTCCGTCAATGATTCATGCCCCCTCTTGCCACTAATGATTCTTGCCCCCTCTAGCCATCGGTGATTCGTGCTCTCTAGCCACCATTGATTCATGCCCCCTCTAGCCGCCAATGACTTATGCCCCCTCTAGCCACCAATGATTCATAACCCCTCTAGCCGCCAATGATTTACATCCCCTCTAGCCATCAATGATTCATGCCCCCTCTAGCCACCAATGATTCATGCCCCCTCTAGCCACTAATGGTTCATGCCCCTCTAGCCACCAATGATTCATGCTCCCTCTAGCTAACAATGAATCGTGGTAATGGTCAACTAGTTTTGACCGTTGTTTACCCATGATGGGGCCATTACGATATCCGTTATAGCTATCTTTATTCGGAAAAAGTGTGCAAGCTTAAAGTATAATGCAGTTCATCTGATTCATACCTTAACATTCGATGGATCTTTTGTAATACGCATCAATGAAGGTTCCTTTATGTAATGGCATGAAAATATGGTTAGGGCAAATTACGTCAGGCATCAACTTACCATTAACAGCTCTGGTAGTCTATGTTGCAATACAAGTTTTAATTTGATGTTTATTATATTATTTCATCTAATGTCCATTAGTTGGCACACCAATTACACCATTATTCTAACTATCAGTCCGGTTTGGCTCAGTGTGTGCCATACTTGCAATGTGCTCATGGAGGGCTTCAGAAATCATCGCCCTTGACTTTTTATGTATCTGTGCTGCAAGCGATCATTTAAGACCTACGTAGTATCAAGGGCGCATCTAAGCTACTGCGCAAGGGCATAATATAAGACATAATCAAATCAGGTGCCCTCGTTGTTTTTTCCCATTAACTTTGATGAAAGTTTGATGCCGTGTGCCTTGAGGCAAGACACGTTAATGATATCCCTTTTAGATGACAAAGCTCGCCATTTTACCGAGGATGTAGTCGCTGCTCGGGTAATGCCATAATTTGCTCCTTCCATCTGGGCGATGGTATAAAGTTATTGCAAAAAGGTATGACATCGTTCCATTAACAATATTTTGCAGCGGGTGGATGACTGGGGTTGGTATGTCTAGATATGTCCTCAATTGTTGTCTCTGGCTAACCATTATCGCGAGAGTAGCTGCCATTATTCCGCCAAAAAGAAATTCATTTCGTTTGAGATAATGGAATGGGCATCAAGGGATGACCAACTACCTGAATGTGAGGAGTGACACGCTTTGTCCTAGTGTATGAGTGATTTTGGCGCGGAATGGACCGTTGCATAGAATTGTTCGCAACGCTTAGAACAGTGTTCACGTATATAACTATATATGCTAACAAGAACATTGGTAATAGAACAAAACGCATAGATAGCGTTTTTTGATGCACCGATTTACAAAGTTGTACTTTCGATTTGGCAGCAACTCGTGGGTTTCACAAGTACCACTGGCGCTATGATGCTGCATTCATTCCGTCGTTAGTACCGTGATGTGTTCCGTTCACGTGTCTCTGGTGCGACATCAAGAGCCTTGTCTATGTATATTTCATGACCATTACATCAGCAAGCATCTCATACGATGACTGCAATATATATATATATATATATATAGATATATATAGATATATATATAGATATATATATATATATATATATATATATATAGAGATATATAGAGAGATATATATATATATATAGATCTCTCTATATATATATAGATCTATATATCTATATATATCTATCTCTCTATATATATATCTATATATCTCTATATATATATATATATATATCTATATATATATATATATATATATATATATATATCTATATCTATATA
Organism: Urechis unicinctus; assembly: GCA_034190875.2. NCBI lineage: Eukaryota > Metazoa > Annelida > Polychaeta > Xenopneusta > Urechidae > Urechis > Urechis unicinctus. The sequence goes on from CM067343.1 coordinate 33,123,661, forward strand.
TATATATATATATATATATATATAGGTGGGATGGGTGGGGACGGGATGCACAAAAATATATCTGCAGATTGAAGCAATATATTATCCCTAAGAGACGCATGCGCCTTGGTGCCAGTGGGTCCTCGTGTCACTTCCTATTGAACCAAACACCCCTTCCTCCATTTCATTGTACAACCACAAAGGATCATGAGTCTATAATCACACTATAGTCGACCACAAGCATAATCGGTGCAATCTAGGCAGCATGTGTATCTAAAAGGGGTAAACATTGCCAAACAATAGAAACGCAGAGAAAAAGAAATCATGTATGGTCCGTGTCCGACATTATTTCATGAAAAATCCAGCCTCGTTGTCATCGTGGCCGTACTCTTGTACTGAGGGCGAGTACCTGGAAGTACATCGATAAAGGTCTTGTTGAAGAGTACACCGCGATTGCATGGAGGTTCAATTTCCATCTATATATAGTAACATTTAACAACATCACGTCAATATCAATTAATGCCACACAACAGCAATAACCATGCTTAGCGTTGTTCATTACACGGCTTTCTCGACACAATTGTAGTTATTAATGCGTACAAATTGTGCATTACTTCTAGGTAACCTAACACCAGACATATCACATCAGGGATTGAGCGGTTATATAAAGGATTTGTTTGTCTTCAATTAAAAAGATTCCTTCGCTGGATATCTCGCAACGAACATTTGCGTTGATAAAGAAAACGAATAATATCTTTGTTGGAAATCAAAGAGCATTCGTGGTTTGTGAGACAACATTATATTGATGAACTGTGGGAAAAATCAACTCATTGATATAACCTGATATATACCTGAAGATACTTAAATCAAAATGTTCATTCAAATTCAAAAAAGGTTCTAATCAAACATATAAGAAAACGAATTCGGAAATAAATGCGAATTGAAATTGTTGATTGAAGATTCCTTGATAATGAGAGGCAAGTTGTTGATTGGTTAGTATAAGTCACGTGACTGGAGTAAGTAAGTAGAGACGCTGGTGTGAGGCTGTCTTGCTTGGCAAGCAAAGAATGAGAATGGGAGGAAGGAAGGCTCAACTCACCCAAAGGTTACTCACCATTTCCTTGTGGTTAGGGTAGTAGGATTGTTCTATGAGTGGAAAGTTGTCCCTGCCGAGGCGGTTTTGTATTTGTATCAATTGTGCAAACTGAAACAGATGTCAAAGCTTGATAGCGAGTAGCAGTAGTATGTGATCATAGCGATTATAATTAAGCGAATACTAGATAGGTCAATTAATATCATCGTGTACGTGCAAGGGATAGTCTCAGTAAATTATACCAGTGGCCTGCTCGACTTCACCGTGCATTAAGCTCCCTAAACCGCTCGCCCGCAAGCACCAGCAAACGTTTGTAGATTCTATACATCTGGCAAGCGTGGGTATAGGTCTAGAATAACCCTCTCATTATACGGTTATAACGTACAGACTGGCTTTATCATTGGATATTAACACTGATGGCAGACTGAGAGGCGTTGACTGATAAGGACAGTTATTACTCTGATAAATATCAGTGAAATAAGCCCCTGGATTCTTATTGCTTACTTACCACCCATGGCTTGTCGAGGAAGTTGTACATAGAGTGGAGGGAGTTGAGTGAGGGCACTCCTCCGTAATGTAAACCTAGTATGATGTTCCTCCAGTCGTCGTAAGCATCTCGCACATGCTGTCGGATCAACACAAAGTCAGGCTTCAGTGATCTGGATACACACAAGCCATACAACTTCACACACAGTCCACTACGGGAATGTTGCATCAGTAAGCATACAGCGACAATATCATTGTTGGATCTCACAGGGTATACATTGTCCTCTGCGTAAGGCATCCACCTCCTTTGAGGCACTAGAATCTTAGATTATCTGTTGAAATATTGGAAATCATATTAAACAGATTCACTTTCATAATATATTTATTAGAATCATCGACATTACTGATGGTTGTACATCAATTAACCACCACCATCAAAGAGACTTAACATCGAGGACCAGCCCTGTAACTGAAGCCTCAAACCAGAGAAACAAAACCGATACTGCGGCCTTACATTGAAAAACCACCACCATTTCGTTATCGAACCACCATCATTACTAATCAAAAAGCCAGCATCGTTGCATCACCCATCACCGTTACTAAGGATTTAAATCAAGGAGCCATCACCGTTACTAAGGCTTTAAATCAAGGATCCATCACCGTTACTATGGCTTTAAATCAAGGATCCATCACCGTTACTAAGGCTTTAAATCAAGGAGCCATCACCGTTACTTATGCTTTAAATCAAGGAGCCATCACCGTTACTAAGCCTTTTAAATCAAGGAGCCACCACCGTCACCAAGCCTATCAGTTCAAGGTGCCGCTGCACCGTTAGTAAGGCTTTAAATCAAGGAGCCGTCAGCGGCTACCCAGAGCTTTAAATCAAGGGCAGCCACTGTTACCAAGAGCCTCCTCCATCGAGGTGCTTCTTGCATTACAGCGGCCTAATACCACTGACAGATATCTACCCAGAGCTTTTGAATCAAGGGGCAGCCTGACGAGTTACGTCACAAGAGCCTCCTCCATCTTTGACTTCTTATCAAGGCGGCAGATGCCGTTACTGACAGATATCTATGAAGTGCTTTTGAATCTCGATCCGCGTACGATCTGACGAGTTACGTCACATGGGGTCAGTGAATGCACATGGACATTTGAGGACAAGGACCCGACCTCCTCGTGAATCAAGGGTACAATTAATGAAAGCCATATCTAAACGGTGGCTCGCTGTATCAGATACCTGATACCTTTAAATGGTTGATCCCTTAATTCTCGACTTCTACAGATTGAATCAAGCAGATGGCATAGTCTGGGCTAAAACGGATGATGGACAGGTACAATTAATGGAAGCCATATCTAAACGGTGGCTCGCTGTATCAGATACCTGATACCAATAGTCGCGGCCACTAATTTAAGTATGTTACTAGATCAAGTTGCTATAGACATCGGAAAGAAGACCAGCGTCCTAAAACATTTGATGCCTTATTGTGTGCCAGAGTCAGGCTATAAATGGCTTCTCCAGCTACAAAAGACAAATGGGGCAGTCTTTTATAACCTAATGTGAAGCTGAGTATATATATCATGATACCGATCAGGTTCTCTCTCGCTTGATGCTAACATCGTACGAGGACGTATCAAGGACAGTGGACCCCATTGGTAGAATGTTACACCTCTCAATGCACCAGAGGCATCACGTACCTGAATGTCGACAACCGTACCCGACTCAAAGGCAGCCTGCACAACTAAACGTTACCGGCAATAAATGCCACATAAGAGCATTGTGATGTGTGAAATTAAAAATTAAAACCTTACCTGGCGACCTTGGTAGCAATGTGGGTCACCTGAATGTCGACAACCGTACCCGACTCAGAAAAGGCAGCCTGCACAAACAAAACGTTACCGTTGTTCGTAAATGCCACATAAGAGCATTGTGATGTTTGAAATAACAAACAGTTAAGCAATATACGTGTTCAAAGTATTTATCATTTCTGATTCGCTTGAGTTTTAGTTAATATAACGTGCCTGAATATCTCAATATCTGGGGCACAAGCATTTACATATCTAAATGTAGAAACATGCATCCTCACAATATGGAAAGCAACATGCTTCAACATGCTAATTTCCTTATGCAGAAGACATTCGCTTTTAAGGTCCCCATAAATAATTAGATTGTGTTAGCGTGTTCTGGGACATTAGCATCAAACCTTGGTAGCTAGCCGTTATAGTGCGTGATAACACATTATGCAAACAGCGCCGCATCACCCAGCGCCGTGGCCAGCAAATCCGATGATACAATTGTGTTAGTGGGTTTTGTAATGGCCATTGAGGGGACGTCATGCGTGTGGACACAACACGAAACGTAGTGTGACTTTATCAAGTCACCATTACATACATCCATTACTACAACGATACCTCATTTGTGTTTAATAAGCTCTTTTATTTTGCTTGATGTAGCATAGGAATAGTATGCTGCAAAAGAAAAAGATGTTTGCCATTACATTCTTGGACTAAAGCAACCGATATCGTGCTCCTCACAAGAACCCGTGTGACTTTTATCAAGTCACCATTACATACATCCATTACTACAACGATTCATACTTCTAAGCTCTTTTATTTTATGATGTAGCAATGGAATTATAACCATGTGGTACAATATCGTGGGGTTATAAAGAATATGATCCGCATGTAGTGTGCTTTTTTTGGGGTTATACTTCTGCTTATGTCTACAATGGTATAACCATGTGGTGCAAAAGGGGTTGAAAGTATGATGCCGCAGTCGCGGCATAATACCATATCGTGCTATGGTACGCTGTAAACGTAGTGCAGCGATAGCTTAAGTAGCTCACCTGTTCCACTCGGACATCCCAGTCATAGAGGATATTTTTGTTCTTGAAGTATTTACTCCTGTTTTGTAAACACGCAAAACAACACATATACCTCATGTTCAACCATTGTTGCATTCGGCTGCATTATTCAAGTAATTGTGCGATGTCGTTAAAATATCAAAGTAGCAAGAAATGTAAACACATTCAGTTGAAACATATATCGATTTCGGCGTAGCCAATGGATCGTCTAGCAATACCGGATATAAAAGCTGATTTTGTCATCGGTCATTGACTCCGCGTAAAATAGAAAGCAAAGCAAATACAATCAGTCCGCTCTCGCCAGTCTTATACCTACATGTGAAAGCTGCATAAAGACTGCCTAGGGCGGCCATATTTTACACCCAACCCATCAGCCATCTGGCCTAGGTTATGCAAGCGTTATGGCGCAAGATAATACGAAAGACCAGCTGTGTTTTATACAGCACAATTAACATGGTAAAGTATTGCCTGTAGGACAATATAGGAAAGCTAAAGTTACTATCTACCCCAAATGGCCATCCCACCAGCCCATCAGCCATCTGGCCTGGTGTTTCGCTCAGTTATGGCGCAAGATAATACGAAAGACCAGCTGTGTTTTATACAGCACAATACTCCGGGTTGGAGTGGTGTCTGTAATAGAGTTTGAGGGCCTAGGAATAGGGTGTTCAAACCCAGGTTATTACAACAGATCAATACATAGCTCGATCCCGGTCTACAACAGCATGTATAGTGGCTTACGAGCCCAGTATGGAAACGCGCATTGCCGCGATGCTCTATTTATAATTGATCAATGCCGGAGTTTGACTGGTCTTTAGAGGTAGCCGAGGTCGACAAACGCCGCTCATACAGGTAAATGTCTAACATCAGGTGCCCGAGCCATGATGACGCTAAGTGCCACGTGAGTACCATTCATTATGGAGGGTTACGGCGTGCAGAAGACTCTAGGCAACATCCTACTTACAGTGCTAATTGACAACTCACAAGACATCTATTAAGGGAATGATAGGCATATACTATAGGTGATAATCTTAGGAGGGTATGTGTGACTGGAGGTTATCGGGCGATAACGGTCGTACAACGCATAGGGGTGGCGTATGATGTGGTAAGCGGGTGATAACAGCTGTACAACTCCAAGGGGTGGCGGTATGATGGTTGGTCAGAGGGTGATAACGGCTGGATCTCTCAAAGGGGTGGCGGTATGATGTTATATAACGGGTGATTATGGCTGAACCTCTCAAAGGGAAGGCGGTATGGTTGTCGGTAAGCGGGTGATAAGGTCAAAGGTTATCATAGAGGTGGCGGTACGATATGGTAACGGATGATGACGGCAGACGAATGACCCATCGTTGGTACATGTCACATGCGACAAGAATTGGTCTCATCAGTGGAAAACAGCAGTGTGCGAACCTTGGCAACAATTATATGAGTTTACATGCTTAAAATGACTGCGGATATAGACCTTTCGAAAACACATGACAACATTAATGTCACCCGACTTAAAAAGCCCGATTTAGAATAACATCCAGATGTGGCCAAATATGTGCTGTTGGTCCATGATAAGTTAAGTTGCTGATCCGATAAAGGCTTTCATATTGTCACTGGCATTAATATTCATAGAAAATATGTAAATCCTGCATGACCTACAAGTGACTTCAGTGCTTTTTATAATATTCCATGATAGCAATACGGCGCGATGGACGTTTTCCCGAAGTAAGAAAGGATGCCAAACACGATTATTTTATAATGCAAAGTCTGTTTAATAATATCAAGCTTGGTAAATGGTTAAACTTTACCGCTGTCAGTTATATGACCTTCTCTCCTGTTTCGTCGTTCGTATATGACCCATTTTGCTGGTTGTTAAGCCCTACGCATCGTCGCTATCTCTTCTCTGTAGGTTATCGTGTCAGCCCCTTCACCCCCCTGTCCCTGTTTGTCAATGTCATCTATGACCGACGACCTTCATTCCATGTCAGTTTCGATCTTAGTTCACATCCCCGAACAAGTCCATAGGCGGTTGATGCGGTGGTTCAAAGTGCAATAGTGAATCTGCACGGGTTCTCTGGGTCAAATTTGATGCAAGCTGCTTTTCGGCGTTTTATGATATACATCCAGTCATATTCTGGGGTAAGTTAGAGGGTTTCAATGTTTGAATGGTAGCGATTGAAAATATGAATTGGCGAAGTATATAAAAGCTGTTGCTGCCACCTAGCGGATGGTTTTGATGAGTGCTTACCGGAAAACAGAAATGTTCGTCCATTTTTCAAGCTGTGCCAGTCCTGCAAGCTGCCGATAATAAATTCCACTTGTAACTTAGGTGAAATTATTAGCGGTACAAGAGAAAAAAACATTTCAAAGGCATCAGATTACTGCTGCACTCATTGGACCAGTTGGTTTCCCATAACTGAATAATAACTATGAAAGAAAATGCGTCAGAAAAACAACTGTAATTAAAAAAAACCCACGAAACTTGTGCTGTGGACGGTGCTGATATTTTCATGCCATGGGAAAACTCAAAAAGGGACTGTTGGATCATGTCAAATAAGGACTTCCCAGCGACAATTGCACAGCCGGAAACTGGCGAGCCGTGATGATGACTATGTGATCCAATCATAGACTCAGTCGAATCGTTGTCTATTCATCGCCAGGTGGTTTCAATTTGTGATGGTGTATAGACAAGACTGAAAGGGGCGTTAAGTTAATGAATAAAAACTGTTAAAGCTACAATACCCTGACAATGAGGAGTGCTATTTCTGGAGGCGCCTACTGTCTGTTGGTTATGAAGGCTGTTGTCAATAGCAAGCGGATGTTATGATATGCGCTCACCAACTTTCAACTCTAGCACATGCTGTGTTGAATGAATCCTGCAAGCTGTGTTTGCAGTATCGAAACAAAACAGAGGCCAGAGGCACACAACATTGATGTCTGCGTTTTAATCTTCTACCAGTGTAAGAATATCGTCTCCAGCCAGATGAATGGTCAGATGGACCTGATGACCCCCTTACGATACCGCCTGTGCCAGGCATCTTAACAGTCTCTGACGGCTGAAGTATTTTCTAGTGCTGACGCTTGGGGAAGCTATATACAGATGACATTCATCGGGTCTCGGGTCTGCGAGCACAGCTATCTTTAGACCCTACCACATCAAACTGAGCTCTAGCAACAGACTCGTTTGTTTGATTTGTTTCATATTGTCTTTTATCAGGGACTGGTTGGTTAGGGAGGCTATTTTACTAATTATCCTTAACCCGAACGAAGCCACTGGCACAAAACTACACAGACCATTTTTATTTCCGCCTAGTCTTTTAAAAGGCGGGGACTGTAATTGTGTCCGTCGCGACTTGCGTGACGTAAGGTGGCTTTGCCAATTTGTCTAATTTGCCGCGCAAAATGGTCGCAGAAAAGTCACAACATTTTCTGCATTGACTGTTTTATTGCACCCATTAGTTACTTAGCTACCGTGATGTTCTCTGTTATTGACGATAATAGCAATGGCCGATGTAGCTCAGCTGATTGACGCTATCAGTGACATTGTTAGCATACTTTTGACGCTGCAGAACGGATCGGGTAACTGTGTTTTTCTCATTAACTCCCGATAAAAGACGGTTTAGTTCGTTTGCTGCCTGGCCATTGCAGAGGATATTGAGACGATATATCGACACAACGGATACGGAAGCTTCTTTTTAAAAGCCGTTAACATCTCTATATTGCTGTGGCACAAAATAACGTTAAGGAAGCCTACGTAAGAAAGATAATAGCATACCTGTGCCGGATTCATTCATGAAGGACTTACAAAATCATTTGTTGGTTTTGGGCTGGTGTTTGTTCAGATTCATAGTACACATGGACTATGAATCTGAATGCTCTCAAATGGTTGCCAATGCAGCTGATCACAACACATCGCGTGCTGTTGTTATTGATTGCCGTTGTGCATTTCTGTATATAAGTACGTATGCATTATTTAATGGTGGGCGGCCATTGTGGCATAATAAATTGCAAAAGTAACAGTGATTTTGAAAGACTAAAAGTGCCAATTTTAAAAAGCCTCATTTCTAATGCGAACAACCACTAGCACCCAAAACTCTGCAACCCAGGTGTTGGTGCCATCAAAAGGTGCAACAATGTTTTCATGAAAACCACCACGTTGCAATGTATGTATGTATCATAGGGTAATGTCATTTCTTCATCCAACGAGGAGTCTGTTAGGTTATAGATGATACTCAATTGCATATGTAAAGTATGAAACACAAAGCAAATCAAACAACTTAACATTACAATACCCCACTATCCTTACATTTCATATCAAATTACAATTCCTTAACAAAGTTGCGTTATTACATCGAGTTGACGACCTCCCTTGACTCTCTGTTGTATTACATATCGGTGTGCTATCATCAATATACTGGCTAACGCACTCACACCTGTGGCTTCAGTCCACACAAATGTCCTGCAGGATTTGATGCTGTTAATCATGCTTCGATGGCCATCAACGTTGCTTTAGTTTTTGTCTGAAACACAATTTACATCACGGCGCAATAGCAATAGTGGATTATTTTAAGTGTACACATACATCAAATTCCGACTGGTTGGGACTAGAACAACGTGGATCGCTATCTACTTTAATGAGCTGTCAATACTTACTATACTAGGCGTTATAAATTCGGATCACAATGACCGGTAAATTATGATCCGCTGGGATTTATTGATGCCACAGCCAGGCACATCAATAAGATTGCTGCTGTTATGTGATGTGCAGACACGTTTTGAACATTTGGGCAGCATGTTACTTCCAAACGCTATTGATGGTGACCAGTTAATCATTGTGATTGCTCCTCATTGGCACAAAGTACCGCAACTACGAAAAACTTTCAGCACCATCGTTTATCAGAAGAGGATAGAGTGGCTTTGTTCTTGAATCACCAATTGCTTGTCAATGTTAATGGCGCAATAGCTCAACTGTGAATATATGCACATCGTTTCTATCTCTATGGTGCAGCTAATGGTCACTTATAGAGCCATTGGTTTCTCTAAAACGCATGATATATCGTCTGGATGTCATCAGCACGACTCCTTTGTCTTGACCAGTGGTGTGATTTGCAGGCAGAATATTTTGCTGTTGGCATAAGCGCTTAAACATCTTTGATCACATAAATGCAGTGCTTACAGCAGCGCGAGCCTCATACTCCGGGCAACCTAGCGATGCTGTCCGACTTTGCAGAAGTTGTAAATTTGCACATCACCTATAAAAGTGTGGTTGGATAGTTCTGGCGGTCGATACGAAACCAGAATAACGAATATCAAGCAAAGCACATTTGAGGAAACCCTGGTGCTCAATGAGGGATATTATTAAATGGAGAGCAGGGTAATATTGACCGGGGCTTTGAGGCTACAAGGGAAAAGACCGAGGTTTTCACTCCAGCTCTAATTTACTGAGAGGAGGATGCAATGCAAAATTACCTTATAATGACGACGATTGCTTTGGTTGGTTGATGGCCACCCGACAAGCTTAATCTGCGAGCCAATATCGAGAGTCCTGCTAGAATGAATCGTGGAACAAATTAAATCCGGCGGACTGTGACGCTAAACGTCAAACATTCTGCATTTTCACTCAGCAATGTCATATTTTCATGTGTTTAACCTAGCAACTGTTGGCATAAAAATTGTGTCTCCTGGCAGAATTGTTACCAGATGCACTAACATTTGTTACTATAGACATGTTACTGTTATGTGGTATTTCCGTGCAGAATCTTTCCTCTCATACCTCCGCGCTTATCTACCACCATTATCCAGACGTGTTATGCTAAATGTTCAGGCATCGTTGCAGCGCTATATTCACATTGGTTTTATGCTTTTGGACAAATGCCTATGTTCCCGTAGCAAGATCGAGGTTTTCTTGAGTTCATTTTCTCATTACGCGCTCATGGCGATGGTCAGCATTCGTCATGCATACTTCTGCATGATCTTGTGATGCATGCCTGGTTGCAAAAATAAAGTTGGCATATCACTACAGCCTATTAACAAAATTAGTTATTGTAACATTTATTTGTTCAGACTACCGTTTTCCTTTGCTGATCAGCGTTTTCCTCCGGGTAATGCCCGGAAATGTGCTTTGAAAGGAATGAGGCTTACATTACCACGGATTGCTAGTATTAATCAAGCAATTTTGGAAAAGGTCTGGCACTTTACAATCGATAATGAAGTGACCGTCGATCTCACAGTTGGATGAATGATGGAATACAGTTAGCAGAGTTTGCTACGGCGCTGTATCGTATCGAGCGAATCGGGCCTGATCTAAGTATGATTACTTACTATGTTTCTAGTCATCCGTGTATAGTGTATTGTCAGTAAGAATCGCTTTTAAACACTTCATGCTAATCTTCCATCAAAATGATGCCCCGCTTGGATGAATTGATGTCACCAGTATGTGATACCAACCTTTAGGCAGCATTTTACTTCTTTACACAATCAATGGTGACTAGCTTATTATTACCACAAACACGATTAACTACAAGCTGCACCATAGATATGAGTCATTTTGGTCCTGAATCAATACATAGTTTAACAATGCTACCAGCTCAAAGTCTAATAATATTTGCACATCGTTACCACAACAATGATACATTGTATGGTTACTCTTATGGTCATTGACTTCTCGGAAAAGCATGATGTATCGTCCGAATGTCATCAGCAATACTCTTGCTCCTCGACCAGTGGGATGATGTACGGACAGAGTACTTTGCCGTTGGCATACAGCTTCCTAACAGTCATGTTCAATCCTATGCAGAGCTTAAAGCAACCCAAGCGGTTTCAATCAATTATCTTCGTAAAAAACGATAATGATTGTCAGGGATTTAGCCTATGCAATCTTTACATCAAATGTCTTGATATTTGTTCACAAACAAGGACTCGAAGATTATTATCGGCTCTGCATCAGTGGCAAGCCATCAAATAGGAACAGATAAACAGGGTACGGCGAAGCAGAAGGTGCAAACGTGTACTTTGGGTAGATGGAGTATCGCCATATCCCGGCGTTATCCAATCACGCAAAAGCGTTATAAAATCATCATTGCTAAGCGTGAGACCTCTATCATGCCTTGGCTGTCTGAATGTTTATCGGTTGCTAACAGTGTCACCTCTACCATGCCTGTGATGTTTGAATGAATATTGAAATGAAATCGGACTCAGGACACAAGATGCCAATATAAATATAAAGAGACCGATCAGGGTTAGAATAGGGTCCAATGCAGTGACACGAATGCCCCTCATCAAACGTAAAGTGACCATAAAATTACTTTGGCAAATAACGTGGCTAGAATGCTTGATATCGTGGTTTTGTAATTCCCTTTATGCTCAATGGATATGATCACAGCAGATGGGTATAATTCATACATTGACATGGTTTTGTATTTCCTTTGATGGCAATTTCGTGTGCTTAAAGAGCAGAATGTTGCTGGGTGACGACAAAACAAGTCGAACAGTAGTACCACGAAAAAGTAAAATAAAATCTTAAGAATAGGACAGTTGTTATAGGAAAAGCTCGATGGTCATATTACATGCTTAATGAACTCACGTTCCCATAATGTCTTCCCACATATCTACCCAAACAATAGAAACAGCTGTCTTTTGATTTGAAGCTTCACATATTTCATTGTTGGTGCTTGTTTAAGGTTGTGCCATATGGAATAATTGCTTTTTGTTCCCTCAGGGCTTGTGAGACTTGGCTGACGAGTAGTCATCACATATAAGGCTGTGGCATAAACACCTCTCATTCGCCGTAAGCGACGACATTGCCTTTGGTTTTTGCTTCTCAGCTGATGAGATTACTTTTAATTGCGATAATATTGGTAATTGAGGGAACCATGTGACTACAGACAAGACTGATTATTATACCTTTTTATGAGCAGCTTATAGTAGTATATTTTCAAGAATTTGATCTGTATGTCATTCATATAAAAACATTGTCCTCTAACGGAATTGGCTTTAGGTGTCGCTAACAGTAAAAACTATAGACATATACCTGTTCAGAAGTAATCGTTGTAAACTCAGTCCTGAGCAGAGAGATTGGAATAGACCGAAATCGATGGTGCCCAGTAAACCAAATTCCCCGTCTATCCGATGGTGTATGGCCACTGTGACCTTTGACCCAATGATCAATATATTGGAAAAAGAAAAGATTACGCATCGTTGCCGCAAATGCGGTGGAATTTTTATGTACTTGATGGCCGTTCAGTTCTCTAATATAGGTAGCGGCATCGTCAGGGTATTATCGGCGCTACCCTTGCTTCTTGACAGGTGGAACGGTTTGCTTACACAATTCATTCCCGTTGACATTGGCATCTCCAAATAGCACATTCTGATTGTATGCTATACCAATTGCATCCAAAGCGCCTTTCCGCCAATCAATAATCATCTTAGCGAATGATGACTAAGCGCAAATAAGTCAACCAGGAACTTGCAAGTCATTAGTGAGGTAGTTTTCAGAATGCTCAGTCATGTTACAATTTGTAAAGCCTGGTATGGTCAAATGCGGCATGTTCTGCTGGAGAATGACAATGTTGGATGTTGACTTGTATCGGATATACAGATTGCTCCACCAGGGAGTAAAAGGTTGCCGTTATTTTCTGGGGAGTCAATTTGTTGAATATTATGCACACAACCAGAGTATGTCATGATGCTGTGATGGTTTTGCATTTCACAATGCTGCATACATAAGAATAGCCCGTGCCTCTAATTTCTCCCCTTCTTTGCTGACATGGGTGCATCCAAGTAATTGATATGCACCCGCTTAAAGCACGATTCACGTTGTGTACGAACCATATGTTGCAAATAGTTTCAGCGCTGGCTTTTAAGTGTGATTGGTCATGAATTAGGAAAACAATAATCCAGCATTGTGTACTTCATATTGGGCAGCCAATCCGAAATAAGCTTTGTTGTTGTGCAGAATATGTATAGAGCATTTTATGAAATCGTAATTGCTTGTTCTTTATGCGTTTATGTAATGCCAATGTTTCGTATATCCAGAGCGATATTTTGGTTTTATTCTTTTGCCACGTGCTGGCTTTACTCTCGCGTCATTCTACATTATCCGCTGGTGGTTAGCAGATTAGGACAAAATCCCATTCATTTCTTATCAGGGCAGCCACTAAACAAGAATTAGTACTCACGGTAATATGCCGCCCATTTATAGAGTTTTTCCTTCTGCAGCACAAGAAAGTACATGGAATGAATGAGACCCACGTTAACATAAGTTGCCTCAATAGATAAAACTATTTTAGAAAAGGCTGGCACTGAATCGATAATGAACCGGGCGGTGTAAACTGGCTATCCATAAGAATAACCAGCGTTCTTACAAGTTAGATCAATGATGAAATGTGGCGCAATATGGCGCTACCCAGCACATAATTTGCAATTATGGTGACTTGGATCACAACAGAAACGACGTATATTATTCATCCTCGCCCCTCCTTGCAGTGTTAATGAATTAGTATCATGGCACACAGGCGCAGTACCAATTGTGCTTGACACGAGCAGACGTATTAACAACATTGTACAGCATCTAAAGCGAGATACATAATATAACCAGTAATTGAAAGCACTCATGTAACTTAGCATGCATTGTTGGGCTTTGCTGTCATACTAGTGTTATTACATCATCGACTGGCACGCATAGCATGAGGTACGTTACGCTACATTACATATTTTTCCAGAATGTTGACCTACATTTCATAAAGTTTTGTAATGGATGTGTTTACTATATTGTTTGGTTAAATTTGCGTCTAGTGAGATGTGATATTTGTGAATATATCAGTGTAATCCATGCATATCAGGATTCTCCAAAACCAGAATACGAAATGCAGCAGATGGTTTTCCAAACAAAAAGATCTATCGAATAACGCATCACTTACAAGAATGCTACACCATTGTTTTTATTACATTTTGCATCAAATATTTGGTCACAGATAAACAGTTTACAATTTTCTAATGCTCGACCTGACAATTTCAGTACCCAGAACAACAGTCATTTCGTTATGGCTTCGTTCTAGGTTGACCCCCTGTCCCGTTCCTTAGCAAAATTAGGTATCAAACAAGGAATTTGTCTAATTCATAGCTATTTTAATAGCTATACGACTATATCAAAAAGCTTAGTGGTGGAGAATGGATCGTAATTTGGCCGATTGGTCAGTCAGCTTGTTGACCACTGGATAAGCTATGTAGGGTTTTGTAAGGTGCCTGGTGATACATTGGAATGTTCACAAAATGTAAAAGGAATACATGAAAAATAAATTATTCCCTTCTACTTTCTTCTTGATCATGAATATTCGCATTCATGGCGTGATCTCACAAATGCGTTTAATTTACCATGACGGATGTTGTCATCATCAGAGTGGTGACTTGCGACTTTCGCGCATGTTTCCCAACGCAACAACCTGAATAACTCCATTTGTTATCGTGTCCAAAAGAACCCCCATAAAAAAATACGGAGGGCAATTAATGGAACATTTATTCCCTTTTGCTACCCATTTATCAATTACACTATAGCCCCCGTGTCGTAATGTAAGCTTGTAACCTGATTTAATGGCAGCATTATCTACTCTAAGACTATCCATGACGAACACGAATTTTATTCAGAGCTTTAATTGTATGAGCCATAACGCTACGTTTTATCCATTATCTCCATATTGATTACAATGCAACCAATGATTGTTGTCTATTATGAGGTGGAGTTATAGATGTAACATCCGGACATGTATGTCGTCCAGATAAATACGTTAAGCTAAGATGCCGTAATTGGATACTGTCTCAAAATGTTACTTACATTATTGCATTAATTTGTTGAGTGCTTTCAAAAAATAGTTCAATAAGCCGAATGCACTCTCTCAGTAGGACAAGCCGCCGTGAAATCGTCCATTAAGATAATATGTGAGGTCATAACGGGCGCGAATAATCACTCATTCTTTCTTCTAATCGAGAACGATGATCTGCCGCCCCTGCTCTTTGCATTAATGTTTTCCAACCAAATTTCAATATGCTTACATAATGTGTTTTGTTATTGATATATATTTGCTCGGCACACTTTGACCAATTGAGCTTTAGTCTGTAATTTTCTGTTTCCCATTAATCATTACTTTTTGTTTGTGTTTGTGTATGTTTCTGTTTTATTATAACATGATAATGGTTATATTAGTGAGACATACATTAACTACGAGGATACATAGTATCCTGACTGGGTCAAACTATAGATGTTTCCTTTCCTGTAGGCAACGCTGCACCGTTGATTTAGTCGATTCACCTGCAGCCAGATAAAGACAACATGTTAATTGGAGGTTGGATTTACTCATGTTCTCTGACGCACTCAGACTCGACTGACAGATATCGACTTTGTGCCATGAATCAACCAAGCCATGAAAACGGTGTTACTGGTGCTCTAACGATTCCCAGCATGGGCGCGTCTGGCGCTTGGAGTGCTTTGCCATCTATTTATTTTGCATGACCATCACATCAGTATGCATAGAATTCAAAGACACAATTATTACCCGTTAACCTCGGTGGATGCGCAGAGAGAATAAGGTAAACGCGGAGGTTCTATCATGCTGAAAATGCCACACCTTACACTAATTAAGTAAGCTACCATACCCTCTGGTGACTGGTTTTATAAATTCCGGCCGTGGGTTGTCTAACTTAAAAACATACTGCACCTCATTAATTTTGTGAGCATTTGGCCAACAAATAATGCCAGCTATACCGTAGTATAGATTAATCAGATCAAATACGCAGCTGGTACCAGATAGGCAACAGCGATTATCACACAGTTAATATCCACAGCTAATATCTCGTGTCTTCTAACACTCATTTCCTGTACAATATGACGTTATGTCACAGGATGTATTTGCAATGATCAAGGTTATTACAGTTTAGGCTCAACCCTAAGCATGGCACAGCCTACCAATCAATGGTAATCATCGACATTTGTTTGCTTTTGTGGAATATTATCTAACATACATGGGCCCTTTGCCAAGCAGTATCTTCAATGCACGCGAACGAAATAGATATTGTACACAGTTTGTAAATAGATGACAATGTACAAATATATTTGAAGGGGCTTGCATTGGCTTATGGTTGGCAGTTGTCGCAATCAAATATGTTTAAACAAATGCATCGTTGCTCTACTTGCATTCCATATTGAATCGTTCTTACAGGATTGTAAATAATCTAAATCTATTTTTGTCAGTTCCAATATTGGTACATAGCAAAGTTGTAACATATGGTTGATAAGTAACTGATCGCCTTTTGTCAGCCGGTATCTTTGGCTTGCCAAGTACAACCAAATATATTAAATTAAACAGTTGCTTAATGGTTTTATGCTTGATAATCTTCCATATACTTACATTTCGTGAAATCAACCACGGGAAAGATTTAGTGTTAATGGAAGCTGGGCTCATAATGCCAGGACAGTTTGATCATGATGTATGACTGGACCAGGTGGCTTTTAAAAGGAAGTGAGAGTCATTTATCGGCTGATATGGGCTCGACAGCGACCACGTCTGTGGTACAGGTGGACGCTTAACGAAGGAAGTGCAGTCTAGGGAGACTTACACCAACTATGTGTCATTTATATAAGCTTGGTATGCCTATAGTACAGCTTGCGTTGCCTCATTTCCTCAACAAGTCGGTATTTCCGATGCTGGTAGCTTGGGATAATGTTACATTTTATAATGCTTATAGCCCTGGAATCACATATTTAAGCCAACCAAAACCGAACATTTCACATAATAATCATTATGCAACGTGCAGTCACAACACGTACATGTGTACCTTATACCGAAGCTGTTCAATGTAGTGGTTTCATATTGGGCTTGTCCGTAACCAAGTCATCTTCAAGCATTCCCAGACCAGTAGCTTTTTCAGTTAAGGAGTGGAGCTCCTGGTAGGTTTTTGTGATCACTTCCTGGTGTGATGCATATAACCCCATTTTAACTTATATAATTTGTGATATAAAGGGCTCATTAGGTGCGTATGGATCTGCAGGGAGTAACATGGAGTATTCATCCAATCATTCAATGATTAAACTCTAAGCGGCGCAGATGCGCTTCACACAGGTGAGTTCTCTAGGATCTTCTCTCTCTTATCTCTCCCCCTCTCTCTCCTCTCTCTATCTTTGTCCTCTCTCTCTCTATCTCTCTCTATCCTCTCTCTCTATCTCTCCTCTCTCTCTGCCTCGCTCTCATACATGGAGTAACGGGGCAACATGGAGTATTAATTTAATCATCCAATGACTGAACTCTAAGCGGCGCAGCTTCCGCTTGACACAGGTGAGTTCTCTAGCATCCCCTCTCTCTTTCGTCTCTCTCTCTCTCATTCTCTCACAATATGACTTACATTGTTTGAATCCTACTCTCATTTGAGTTTAATTGGAAAGGAAACAGAGGTCCGCTCTTACGAACATGAATGTTAGCCTCTGAATTGGTCAAGGGATTGAAATTAATGATACGGACGGGGGAATAATAAGGATCTTGCTCAGATTATTTGTTCAACCCATTGTCTAGCTGATAATGGAATGTTACGTGATAAGAGTGAGAGACTGGCCTTGTTGTACTGGTGCAAATCGACAACCTCAATATCAACAGCACCGCGTATATTTGTGGGTTACGACAATCAGGTAGCATTAAGTGAGCCTAACATTTTCATGTTAAACAGGTACAACTGTCTCATATAAATGATGCTAATCGCGTGCATATGTGCATGGATGTCTAGCTGAAAATAGACGACTGCGTGCATCACGATCAAGCTAACAAGCTATATTAGTCAAAGCTATTTAACTGTCTCTGATAATTTCTTTAACGCACTAATGCATCATTAAGCCAAAACGATCCAATTAGGCCTGTCAGGATATTTAATTGTTATTACAGCACAAATGACTCCATTGCAAAACGCAGGGCTCTTTTGTTCACTATTTCACTGTCGATCCTATAAATATGTTCAAAGAGACAACGCCACCTGTCGGGAGTGTCACATGTATGATGAACAGAATGCTTTCGTCTCAGCTGACTGTTCCGCCTGATTCAGGTGTCTCACAAGTAAATTAGGCTGTAACAGACATACCTAATAAGTTGCCGGTTGCACCCTAACAAAGTCACACGCCTATTCAAGCACATAAATGTTGCAATCACTCCCTTTTAACTTCTCTATTCGCAGCAATTAATCATGAAACATCCTCACCAACGGAAGCGGGCTGTTTCTGCAGGCGGAAACGAATATAACGCAACACACTTTAATGGGATTCTGGTTGGGGAAGAGTGTTTACTCATCGAATGACAGCGTTCCTTCTAAATATCGTGGACCAACTATGCGTTTCTGTGAACCTTTACGCTAAATGATCAATCCACACGAAGTTTCGAATTAACTCCTTTCGATAACATGCTCGGTTTTCTGATATATCATGTTGCAACTTTTCAAAGATAAAATACTCAGTAACTCGTCATAATACTTTCTTACGCATTATTGACCAAATAGGGAATAGATTTAAGGATAATAAGCATGATTTAGATAATGAAGCACACAACTGCCTGCAAGCATCTAGTATTATTTGTTCTTAACAGAAATGGCCGACTGCGGTCGTCATGTTGGCTGGCGTCTTGTTTGAGCATTGTTCTTAAACAGTGTATATTATTTTTGGCGCAAATATCACTTTGAGTTCACCTGCTACCAATCGTTTATCGTGGTTTCTGTCAAATTTGCTGAGTTTTACAGACGATTCTGGTAGAAGCCCCAATATTATGCAGCATGTGTCGTCGATCTTCCTGGCGCACTGTGAAACATCTCTCCCGAATTCTGAATGTACACTGATAAACACTGCAGTCCACACAAATGTCCTGCAGGATTTGATGCTGTTAATAATGCTTCGATGGCCATCAACGTTGCTTTAGTTCTGTCTGAATCAATTTACATCATGGCGCTATAACAATAGTGGATTATTTTAAGTGTACAAATACATCAAATTCCGACTGGTCGGAGATAGAACAAAGTTGATCGCCATCTTTTATATTGAGCAGTTAATACTTACTATACTGGGCGTTATAAATTTGGATCACAATGAACGGTAAATTATAATCCGCTGAGATTTATTGAGTACTGCTAGAATGAATCGTGGATCAAATTGAATTCGCGGACTGTGACGCTAAACGTCTAACATTATTCATTTTTACTCAGAAATTAAAATTTGAAGTATTTGTCATATTTTCATGTGTTTAATATAACAACTGTTGGCATATAAATTGTGTCCCCTGGCGGAATTGTTACCAGATTCAGTAACTAGTGACTATAGACACAGTTATGTGGTATTTCCGTGCAGACACCGTATTCTTTGTACATTGTTGCCACAATTGTTTTGAAGTTAATGCACTTTATGGCCATGCACTATGATATGGCTGATATATTGCCTGGAGCTCATCAGTTATTCCCTTTGTTGACCAGTTAAAAGTTTTGCTGGCGCAATTCATTACCCTTATCATTTACAGCCCATTCCAATATTTTGCGATACCTAGAGCAACCTTTGCTTTTTTTACCCAATCAATAATCATCTAAAGGAATGGGTATGGGTGTTGCCGATTTAATGCATGCAAGCCTAACACGTTTGCGAAGAAGCATAATCAGCCTTGGCTCCGTTTTGTTTGCAGTTTTATAATGTTCGACATGGTCAAAGTAAACTTGCATTCGGCAGAATACATCGAATCTTTACTATATATTTTACGGATGGTTAAGTCAGGAAGTGAAGCAAATCCCTTTATGCGTTAAGCTAGAGAATCTCCTAATATTGAAGACAGGTGAGTAGAATTGTGAATACAATGACTCGTTTGCTTAAGGGCACAATCATGCATTGTGTTACTCACATTGATGGCAAATGCTACAGCCTTTCTCCATTAGCGTTGGAAATCCATGAAGCTTATCATACATATGCCGAGCTGTAATGTGGTCAGCGAATTGGACATGATTTGACTAGAGAATTAAACACAGTGCCGTGAAACCATCATATAACAATGGTATATCAATTTAACGCTCTACTGGGGATGCCCGTTATAGAAGAAAACAACTTTCCTCTCATATCTCCACACTTATCTGCCACTATTATCCATACGTATTATGATAAACGTTTACGCCGCGTTGACCAGACATTGCAGCGCTACATTCACATTTGTTTTATGCTTTTGGACAAATGCCGATGTTCCCATAGCGAGATCGATGTTTTGTGTTCATTTTCTCATAACGTGCCCATGGCGATGGTCAGCATTCGTCATGCATACTTCGGCATGATCTTGCGATGAATGCCCTGTTACAAAAAGAAAGTTGGCATATCACGACAGCCTATTAACAAGAATTGTTATTGTAACATTCATTTGTTCAGACTACCGTTTTCGTTTGCTGATCCGCGCCCCCCCCCCTGTAATTCTGGAAATGTGCCTTGGAAGGAATAAGGCTTACATAACCATGGATTGCTTGTATTAATTAAGCTATTTTGGAAAAGGACTGGCACTTTACAATCAATAATGAAGTGACCGTCGTTCTCTCAGATTGGATGAATGATGGAATACAGTAAGCAGAGCGTATAGTACCGAGCGAACCAGGATAGATCGAATTATGATTACTCACTGTGTCTTCTAGTCATCCGTGTGTAGTGGTATAAGTGTATTGTTAGTTAGAATCGCTTTAAAGACTAATCTTTCATCTAAAGGATGCATTGATGTCACCGGCATGTGATACCAACCTTTAGGCACCATTTTACTTCTTTACACAATTAATGGTGACTAGCTTATTACTACCACAAACACATCAACTACAAGCTGCACCATAGATATGATTCATTTTGGTCCTGAATCAATACATAGTTTAACAATGCTACCAGCTCAAAGTCTAATAATATTTGCACATCTTTACCACAACAATGATGCATTGAATGGTTACTTTTATGGTCATTGGCTTCTCGGAAAAGCACGATGTATCGTCCGGATGGCATCAGAAATAACCTTGCGCCTCGACCAGTGGGATGATGTACGGACCGAGTACTTTGCCGTTGGCATACAGCTTCCCAACAATCTTGTTCACTCCTATGCAAAGGTTATAGCAACCCAAGCGGTTTCAATCAATTATCCTCGTAAAGAACGATAATAATAGTCAGCAACTAAGCCTATGCAAGCTTTACATCAAATGCGTTGATATTTGTTCACAAACAAGGACTCGAAGGTTATTCTCCGCTCTGAATCAGTGGCAAGCCATCAAGTAGGAACAGATAAACAGGGTACGGGGTAGCAGAAGGTGCAAATGCGTTAACTTGTACTTTTGGTAGATGGAGTATCGCCATATCCCGGCGTTACCCAATCACACAAAAACGTTACAAAATCATCACTTTTAAGAGTGACACCTCTATCATGCCTATGCTGTATGAATGTTTATTGGCTGCTAAGAGTGACACCTCTGATATGCCTGTTCTGTCTGAATGTATATTGAAATCAGGTCACAAGACGTCAATATAAACATAAAGAGATCGATCAGGGTTAGAATAGGGTTCAACGCTGTGACAATAATGCCCCTTATCAAACGTAAAGTGACCATAAAACTACAACCAATTTAGTATAATTTGCAACGTGGCTAGAATGCTTGATCTCTTGGTTTTGTTATTCACTCTAAAGCTGTGCGGTTTATGATAACAGCAAATGGGTATAATTCATGCATTGACATGGTTTTGTATTTCTTTTGATAACAATTTCCTGTGCTTATAGAGCAGAATATTGATGGGTGATGACAACACAAGCCGAATAGTTATGAATGCTTCCATAAGAGTACTACGAAAAAGTAAAATAAAATCCTAAGAATAAGACAGTTGTTATTAGAAAAGCTCGATGATCACATTACATGCTTAATGACCTCACGTTCCCATAGTGTCTTCCACATACCTACCCAAACAATAGAAACAGCTGTCTTTTGATTTGAAGCTTCACGTATTTGATGGTTGCTGCTTGTTGGCTGTTTCGCCATATGAAATAATTGCTTTTTGTTCCCTCAGGGCTAGTAAGACTTAACTGACGAGTAATCCTCGCATATAAGGCTGTGGCATAAGCACTTCTCATTCGCCATAGGCGAAGACATTGCACTTGGTGTTCGCCTCTCAGCTGATCGGATTATTTTTAATTACGATAATGTGTGTAATTGAGGGAGCCATGTGACTACAGCCACGAAATTGATTATTATGCCTTTTTATGAACAGCCTATATAAGTAGTATATTATCATTAATTTGATCTGTATGCCATTCATATGAAAACGTTGTCCTCTGACGGAATTGGCGCTAGGTGTCGCTAACAGTAAAAACTATAGACATGTCACTGTTCGTCAATAATCGTTGTAAACTCAGTCCTGAGCAGAGAGATTGGAATAGACCGAAATCGATGGTGCCCAGTACACCAAATTCCCCGTCTATCCAATTGTGTGTGGTCACTGCGACCAATGATCAATATATTGAGCTGAGAAAAGATGCAAAATGCTGTGGAATTCGTATGTACTTGATGGCCATTCAGTTATCTTATATAGGTTTCTATATCGTCTGGATGTTATGGCACTACCCTTGCTTCTTAACAGGTGGAGTGGTTTGCAGACACAATTAATTTCCGTTGACATTAGCAGCTTCAAACAGCCCATTCTGATTGTATGCGATACCTATTGCATCCAAAGCGCTTTCCCGCCAATCAATTATGATCTTAGCGAATGTTGATGGTTGTTGGCGACTAAATGCAAATAAGCCAGACAGGAACTGGAAAGTCATTTGTGAGGTAGTTTTCAGAATGTTCAGTCATTTTACCTTTTGTAAAGCCTGGTATGGTCAAAGTAAACTTGCATGCGGCGTGTTTAGCTAGAGAATCACAATGTTGGATGTTGACTTGTATCGGATTGACAATTTGTTGAATATTATGCATACAACCAGAGTTTGTCATTATACTGTGGAATTCACAATGCCGCATATATAGGAACAACTAGTGTCTCTAATTTTCTCACCGCCATCGGTTCTTTGATGACATGGGTGCATCAAAGTAATTAATATGCACCCGCTAAAAGCAAGATTCACGTTGTGTACTAACCATATGTAGCGCTGGCTTTTAAGCGTAATTGGTCATGAATTAAGAAAACAAATAAGTCGTGAATACAATGGCGTGATTGTGATAAAGCATAATCCATCATTGTGTACTTCATGTTGGTCAGCCAATCCGTAATAAGCTTAGTTGCTGTGCTGAATATGTATAGAACATTTTACGAAATGTTGAAATCGTAATTGCATGTTGGGCGCATATTGAACTATGCACGTTCTATGTTGAATGTGTTGGGCTTGTTTGAACACATCATTCACTTGTTTATCATGACTTGTGTTTAGCAGGCAATATTCATCATTTACTTATGCGCTTATGTAATGCCGATGTTTCGCATAACTAGAGCGACATTATGGTTTGATTCTTTTGCCACGTGCTGGTTTTACTCTCGTGTCGTTCTATATTATCCGCTGGTGGTTAGCAGATTAGGACAAAAATCCAACTCATCTCTTATCAGGGCAGCCACTAAACAAGTATTAGTACTCACGGTAATAGGCCATCCATTTATACAGTTTTTCCTTCTGCAGCACAAGAACGTACATGGAATGAATGATACCCAGGTTAACATAAGTTGCCTGAATAGGTAAAACTATTTGAGAAAAGACTAGAACTGAATTAATAATGAACCGGGCGGTGTAAACGGGCCATCCATAGGAATAACCAGCGTTCTTTCAGGTTAAATTAATGATGAAATGTGGCGCAATATGGCGCTACCCAGCACATGATTTGCAATTATAGTGTCTTGGATCACAACAGAAATGACGTATATTATTCATCCTCGCCCCTCCTTGCAGTGTTAATGTGTATTAGTATCATGGCACACAGGCGCAGTACCAATTGTACTTGACACGAGCAGACGTATTAACAACATTGTACAGCATCTAAAGCGAGTTACACAATATAACCAGTAACTCAGCATGCATTGTTGGGCTTTGCTGTCATACAAGTGTTATTACAGCATCGACTGGCACGCATAGCATGAGGTCAGTTACGGAACATTATATCTTTTTATAGAATGTTGACCTACATTTCATAAAGTTCTGTAATGGATGTGTTTACTATATTGTTTGGTTAAATTTGCGTCTAACGAGATGTGATATTTGTGAATGTCTCACTGTAATTTATGCATTTCAGGATTTTCAAAAACCAGAATACGAAATGGAACAGATTGCTTTCCAAACAAAAAGATCTATCGAATAACGGCATTACTTACAAGAATGCAGAACCATTGTGTTTTTTACATTTAACATCGAATATTTGGTCATGGATAAACAGTTTGCAATTTCATATCAATTTTCTAATGTTCGACCTGTCAATTTCAGTACCCAGAGCAACAGTCATTTCGTTATGGCTTTGTTCTAGGTTGACCCCGTGTTCTGTTCCTTAGCAAAATTTAGTATCAAACAAGGAATATGCTATTTGAATAGCTATACGACTATATTAAGAAGCTTACTGGTGCAGAATGGGTCGTTATTTGGGCGATTGGTCAGTCCGCAGGTTGACCACTGGATGAGCTATGTAGGGTTTTGTCAGTTGAATGGTGATACTTTGGAATGTTTAAAAAATTTCAACGGGATACATGAAAAATAAATTATTCCTTCTGCTTTTGATTTTGAATCTACAGATTAACGTATATCAAGCAAAGCACGTTTGAGGAAACCCTGGTGCTCAATGAGGGATATTATCAAATGGAGAGTAGGGTAATATTGTGAAACTCCGCATTGACCAGGGCTTTGAGGCTACAGGGGAAAAGACCGAGGTTATCACTCCAGCTCTGATTTACTGAGAGGAGGATGCAATGCAAAATAACATAATAATGAAGACGATTGCTGTGGATGGTTAATGTATGCGTGATTTGTCATTCTTACAGTGCAAGCTTGACGTGGCAACCACTAACCACAAACGGATTAAATTATCATCGTGTGTATTTATGGTCATTTAAGACGCCAAAGTGTCTCACGTTGCTTTATATCATCCCTCTCAATTTTGATTTGTCAGTGTGAATGGCACACCGCACACCATAGACAAAACCACTTTAAGTGCCCAACAATGTGACATAAGATTCGTTGTTATCGCCTATATTGCATTTTCCATGCTACACCAACAATCAGTAGTACTCGTTGACTAATTCACTAAAAGCCAATTATTCCATCGATCAAAATAAACATCACGCACAAAATTAGACACGTGTTTTGTAAGGTGTAGAGTTGGTCATTAACATTTGATACGTACAATTCATATGGACGCATAACTGTTCGACTGGGTGAATAGAAATTTCAATATTGGCAAAATTGGTAACAGAATTACCGTGGCATATACCAAACCGCTTCAACTGATTGGCCATTTGCGTCCTCAACGAACGGATTAATCTAATTTTATTCAATTTGCACCATGGTTAAAACGCGTGATTTGCTGGGAATGTTTTTGCTTTCAGTTAGCTTTATGGGACAATTTCGGTAAATTGCATTTTACACTCCTCTGAGCAAATCCTACACATAATTTATTCATTGCGAATTATTAGTTGTGATCATCGCCTTCTTGTTTTGAAAGTGACTTTCAATAATAATCCCACCCTTTTGAGTATAAGATGCCCCGAGTTATCACCAGAGCAAGGAAATTTAATGAATAACTCAATGGTTTAAAACCGAGACGTGTTAAATAAATCCTTCCATTCGAACAACTGCTGCGAATGGTGCTGATACTCACTGGGAACAAGAAGAATATAAATGAGAGATAGAGATAGAAAGAGAGAGAGAGAGAGAGAGAGAGAGAGAGAGAGAGAGAGAGAGAGAGAGAGAGAGGTAGAGCACTAATGTATATAACTCTGCTATAAACAGTTTATGCATTGAACATTCTGCAATGTATTTCATCTATATACCTTAAACATTTTATACCACACTGTCTGTGTGCCGTACACCTTTTAATTTATCGTCATCTGCATACCATAAATATATGAACTGTCAGGCAAGTATCAATCGATAAACAGGTTAATATCACCCTCAAGACAAGCAACTGGCACCTCAACAAGCTATCAGGGAGGCCCTACGTTATGATAAGCTCGATGCCCAAATCCGTTTCCGCTGGATGCGCTCATACTAAATACCAGGCATGGATTCAATCTGGAAATCCACGTATTTTCACCATGATTGTCAGCTGAAAAACGGTCCATTGTCAATTTGGTCAGTTCATCGTATATAGTAGATTAATTGCTTGCAAGACTATAGAAATGTAACTGTTGTTCCCGAATATCTATACATATACCAAATAAGACCATAGCCACAGGATTCATTAAATTCCTAGTTGCTCGCACTTTATTGCCAATGTTTCACGGCGTTATCCCTCGATATTTATGGTGCATGTATTTTAAATGTCACTTGCCGTGGCTAGCAACCAATTGCCGTACATATTGAGTAACCGTTGCCGACGACGATACGTCATATCATTCATATGAGCAAAGCAATCTCTACTGACCACAGCTGCTTCAAGTAATCAGATAACTGTAGATCGATATGCCGGTGATGAACTTCCTCCTTCAGCTCTTATCAAGTGGATGCCTTGTAATGGTATTGGCTGTGACAAGAATGGCCACCCGACAAGCTTATTCCGCGAGCCAATATCGAGAGTCCTGCTAGAATGAATCGTGGATCAAATTAAAACCGGCGGACTGTGACGCTAAACGTCAAACATTATGCATTTTTGCTCAGCAATTTGAAGTATTTGTCATATTTTCATGTGTTTAACAACTGTTGGCATATAAATTGTGTCCCCTGGCAGAACTGTTACCAGATGTACTAACATTAGTGACAATAGCCGTGTTACTGTTATGTGGTATTTCCGTGCAGACACAGTAATCGTTGTACATTGTTGCCACGATTGTTTTGAAGTTAATGCACTTTATGGCCATGCACTATGATATGGCTGATATATTACCTGGAGCTCATCAGTTATTCCCTTGCGTCTCGAATAGTTAAAAGGTTAGCTGGCGCAATTCATTACCCTTGGCATTTACAACCCCGAGCAGCCCATTCCAATATTTTGCGATACCTGCAGCAACCATTTCTTTATCCACCCAATCAATAATCATCTAGAGGAATGGGAATGGGTGTTGCCGATTTAATGCATGCAAGCCTAACTCATTTGCGACGAATCATAATCAGCCGTGGCACTGTTTTGTTTGCATTTTTATAATGTTCGACATGATCAAAGTAAACTTGCATTCGGCAGAATACATCGAATCTTTACTATATATTTTACGGATGGTTAAGTCAGGGAGTAAAGCAAATCCCTTTATGCGTTAAGCTAGAGAATCTTCTATTATTGAAGACAGGTGAGTAAAATTTGTTCTAGCGTTTTAGGGTTTTTAGTTGGCAATCTAAAATTATGTTATTAATGTTTGATTCAATTACATTGAATGGCTGTAAAACGTGATGCATTGGTAATAACGAAATATATAAGAATTGTGAATACAGTGACTAATTTGCTTTGGGCCACAATCATGCATAGTGTAACTCACATTGATGGTGAATGCTGGAGCCTTTCTGCAAAAGCACTAAAAACCCATGAAGCTCATCATACATATGTCGAGCTGTGATGTGGTCAGCGAATTGGACATGATTTTACTAGAGAATTAAACACAGTGCCGTGAATTCATCATTTATCAATGGTATATCAATTTACGCTCTACTGGGGATTCCTGTCATAGAAGACAGGAACCTTTCCTCTCATATCTCCGCACTTATCTGCCACCATTATCCATAGGTGTTACGATAAATGTTTAAGCCGCGTTGACCAGACATTGCAGCGCTACATTCACATTTGTTTTATGCTTTTGGACAAATGCCGATGTTCCCGTAGCGAGGTTGATGTTTTGTGTTCAGTCTCTCATTATGTGCCCATGGCGATAGTTAGCATTCGTCATGCATACTCCGGCATGACCTTGTGATGGATGCCTGGTTGCAAAAAGAAAGTTGGCCTATCACGACAGCCTATTAACAAGAATTAGTTATTGTAATATTCATTTGTTCAGATTACCGTTTTCGTTTGCTGATCAGCGTTTCTTCCCCTGTAATGCGGAAATGTGCTTTGGAAGGAATGAGGCTGACATAACCATGGATTGCTTGTATTAATCAAGCAATTTTGGAAAAGGACTGGCACTTTACAATGAATAATGAATGACCGTCGTTCTCACATATTGGATGAATGAGGGAGTACAGTTAGCAGAGTTTGCTACGGTGCTGTATAGTACCGGGCGAATCGGGCCTGATCTAATTATGATTACTTACTGTGTCTTCAAATCATCCGTGTATAGTGGTATTAGTGTATTGTCAGTAAGAATCGCTTTTAAAGACTTCATGCTAATCTTTCATCTAAATGATGACCCGCTTGGATTTAATTGATGTCACCGGTATGTGATACCAACCTTTTTACTTCTTTACACCATCAATGGTGTCTTGCTTATTATTACCACAAACACAATTAACTACAAGCTGCACCATAGATTTGAGTCATTTTGGTCCTGAATCAATACATAGTTTAACAATACTACCAGCTCAAAGTCTTATAACATTTGCACATCTTTACCAAAACAATGATGCCTTGTATGGGTACTTTTATGGTCATTGGCTTCTCGGTAAAGCATGATGTATCGTCCGGATGTCATCAGCAATACTCTTGAGACTCGACCAGTAGGATGATGTACGGACCGAGTACTTTGCCGTTGGCATACAGCTTCCCAACAATCGTGTTCAATCCTATGCAGAGGTAATAGCAACCCAAGTGGTTTCAATCAATTATCCTCGTAAAGAAAGATAATAATAGTCAGCAACTAAGCCTATGCAAGCCTTACATCAAATGCGTTGATATTTGTTCACAAACAAGGACTCGAAGGTTATTCTCCGCTCTGAATCAGTGGCAAGCCATCAAGTTGGAACAGATAAACAGGGTACGGCGTAGCAGAAGGTGCAAATGAGACTAAGTAAACTTGTACTTTTGGGAGATGGAGTATCGCCATATCCCGGCGTTATCCAATCATACAAAAGCGTTACAACATCACCACTGTTAAGAGTGACAGCTTTATCATGCCTATGATGTCTGAATGTTTATTGGCTGCTAAGAGTGACGCCTCAACCAAGCCTGTGCTGTCTGAATGTATATTGAAATCGGATTCCGGACACAAGACGCCAATATAAACATAAAGAGACCGATCAGGGTTAGAATAGAGTTCAACGTTGTGACAAGAATGCCTCTCATCCATAAAACTACTTTGGTAAATAACGTATTGCTCATATTGTCAACTGAAAGTATGTTTGCTTCATCGATAAAAGGGACTAACCCAATTAAGTGTAATTTCCAACGTGGCTAGAATGCTTGACCTCTTGGTTTTGTTATTCACATTAAACCTGAGCGGATATGATAACAGTAAATGGGTATGATTCATGCATTGACATGGTTTTGTATTTCATTTGATAGCAATTTCCTGTGCTGATAGAGCAGAATATTGATGGCTGATGACAACACAAGCCGAACAGTAGTGAATGCTTCCATAAGATTACCACGAAAAAGTGAAATAAAATCCTAAGAATATTGTACATACAGTTGTTATAGGAAAAGCTCGATGGTCACATTACATGCTTAATGAGCTCACGTTCCCATAATGTTGTCCCATATACCTACCCAAACAATAGCAACAGCTGTCTTTTGATTAGAAGCTTCACGTATTTTATTGTTGGTGTTTGTTGGCTGTTGCGCCATATAAAATAATTGCTTTCTTACTATCATGGCTAGTAAGACTTGACTGACGAGTAATCATCACATGTTAGGCTGTGGCATAAACACTTCGCATTGGCCCTAAGCGAAGACCCTGCACTTGGTGATCGCATCTCGGCTGATGAGATTACTTTTAATTGCGATATGTGTGTAATTGAGAGAGCAATGTGACTACAGCCAGACTATGTGTTTATTATATTTAACACCAAATATTTGGCCAAGGATAAATAGTTTGCAATTTCATATCAATTTTCTACTGATCGACCTGATAATTTCGGCACCCAGAACAACAGTCATTTCGTTATGACTTTGTTCTAGGTTGACCCCCTGTACTGTTCCTTAGCAAAATTTAGTATCAAACAAGGAATATGCTATTTGAATAGCTATACGACTATATAAGAAGCTTACTGATCCAGAATGGATCATTATTTGGCTGATTTGTCAGTCTGCTTGTTGACCACTGGATGAGCTCTGTATGGTTTTGTAAGGTGCATGGTGATACATTGGAATGTTTACATAATTTAAAAGGAATACATGAAAAATAAATTATTCCCTTCTACTTTTGATTCTTGATCATGAATGTTCGAATTTTTTGCGTGATCTGATAAATGCGTTTAACAAACCATGAAGGATGTTGTCATCATCAGAGTAGAGACTTGCGACTTTCGCGCATGTCTCTCGACACAACAACCTGAATAATTGTTTTCGTTTCCAAAAATAAACATTCGGCCATGAAAGAATACAGAAGGCAATTATTGGAACATTTATACCCTTTTTACTACCCATTTATCAATTACACCCCGGCATTAAAGCCCCCATGTCTTGATGTAAGCATGTAACCTGATTTGATGGCAGCATTACCCATTCTAAGACTATCCATGACGAACACGACTTTGATTCAGAGCTTTAACGTTTTATGAAACATCTCCATTATCGCAGCTATATTTATAGAAATGCAAACAATGATTGTTGTCTATTTTGAGGAGGAGTTGCAGATGTGACATCCGGAAATGTATGTCGTCCAGATTATTACGTTAAGCTAGGATGCCGTAATCGGATACGGTCTCAAAATGTTACTTAGATTATTGCATTAATTTGTTGAGTGCTTTCAAAAGATAGTTCGGTAAGCCGAATGTTCACTCTTGTAGGACAAGCATCCGTGAAATCGTCCATCAAGATAATATGTGGGGTCATAACGGGCACGAAAAATCACTCTTTCTTCTTATCGAGAACGAGGATCTGCCGCCTCTGCTCTTTTCATAAATGCTTTCCAAGCAAATTTCAATATGCTTACATAATGTATATTTGCTCGGCACACTTTGGCCAAATGTACTTTAGTCTGCAATTCTTCCGTTGCTCCATTAATCATTACTTTTTGTTTGTGTTTGTTAATGTTTCTGTTTTTTATAACATGATAATGGTTATATTAGTGAGACATACTACGAGGATACATAGTATCCAGACTGGGCAAACTATCGATGTTTCCATTCATGAAGGTAACGCTGCACCGTTGTTTATGTCGATTTACCTGCAGCCAGATAACAGGTAACAGGTTAATTAGAGGTTGGATCTACTCATGATCTCTGACGCTCTCAGACACGACTGATAGATATCGACTTTGTGCCATGAATCAAACAAGCCATGACAACGGCAGTGTTACTGGTGCTCTAACGATTCTTAGCGTGGGCACGTCTGGCGCTTGCATTGCTTTGCCATCTATATATTTTGCATGACCATCACATCAGTATGCATCGAATTCAACGACACAACAGAGGTTATTGCCCGTTAACCTCGATGGATATGCGGTGAGAATAGGGTAAACTCGGAGGTTATAATATGCTGCAAATACAGCACCTCACCCTAATTAAGTTAATTACCATACCTCCTGGCGACTGGTTATTTTAATTCCGACCGTGGATTGTCTAACTTAAAAACACACTGTACCTCCTTCATTTTGTGAGCATTATGGCCAACAAATTGTGCAGGCTATACCCGTAGTATAGATTAATAAGAGGAAATATGCAGCTGCTACCAGATGGGAAACAGCACTTATCACACAGCTAATATCCACAGCTAATAAATCTTGCCTACTAACACTCATTTCTTGTACAATATGACGTTATGTCACAGGATGTATGGACCAAGGTAATTACAGTTTAGGCTCAACCCTAAGCATGGTACAGCCTACCAATCATTAGTTATCATCGACATTTGTTTGCTTCTGTGGAATATTATCTTACATTCATCGGCCCTTTGTCAAGCCATACATTCAATCCACGCGGACGAACTAGATATTTTTGTAAATAGATGAAGGGGCTTGCATTGGCTTATGGTTGGCAGTTGTCGTAATTAAATATGATTAAACGAATGTATCGTTGATGTACTTGCGTTACATATTGAATTGTTCTTACTGGACTCATTTGGATTGTTAATAATCTAAATCTGTTTTTGTCAGTTCCAATATTCGGTACATAGCAAAGTTAAAACACATAGTTGATAAGTAACCGATCGCTTTTTGTCAGCCGGTATCTTTGGCTTGCCAAGAACAACCAAATATATTAAGTTAAACAGTTGTTCAATGGCTTTATGCTTGATAATCTTCCATTTACGTACATTTCGCCACATTTGTCAAGTGTTTAAGACAAAGTCTGGAGAATGTTTTCGAAGCGACTAGTTCGATGAATTATCGGTAATTTGGTGTTCCCATTACGAAACACAGATATCTAACGGCAACAAAATGAAAAATGATTCTTTAAAGAAGTAATACTCAACATTGTGGACCTCAATATGCGATCAGTAATTGGAAACCATTTGCGCGGTATAGTGTTAGCATGCCTTCAAGACATATTTCTTTAAAGGCAATCAACCACGGGAAAGATTTAGCGTTAATAGAAGCTGGGCTCATAATGCCGGGACAGTTTGATCATGATGTATGACTGGACCAGTTGGCTTATAAAAGGAAGTGAGAGTCATTTATCGGCTGATATAGGCTCGACAGCGTCCACGTATGTGGTACAGGTGGACGCTTAAGGAAGGAAGACCCATCTAGGGAGACTTACGCCAACTATGTGTCATTTATATAAGCTTGGTATGCCTATAGTGCAGCTATCGTTGCCTCATTTCCTCAACAAGTCAGTATTTCCGATGCTGGTAGCTTGGAATAATATTACATTTTATATAACTTATAGCCTGGAATCACATATTTAAGCCAACAGAATCCGAACATTTCACATAATAATCATTATGCAACTGGCGGTCACAATACGTCCATGTGTACCTTATACCGAAGCTGTTCAATGTAGTGGTTGATATCGGGCTTGTCAGTACCTAAGTCATATTCGAGCAATCCAAGACCAGTAAATTTTCAGTTAATGAGTGGAACGATTTAAATTTGAACTGGGACCAGAACATACAGTGCATTGCTTCAAAATTGGCATGTACCAGCTGCTGGTAGGTTTTTGTGATAACACCCTGGTGTTATGCATAAAACCCCATTTTAACTTATATCATTTGTGTAATTAAGTGCTCATTAGGTGTGTATGAATCTGCACGGGGCAATATGGAGTATTCATCCAATCATTCAATGACTAAACTCTAAGCGGTAGAGATGCCACTTCACACAGGTGAGTTCACTAGCATCCTCTCTATCTCTCTCCCCCTCTATCTCTCTCTCTTCATCCCTCTATCTCTCTCTCATCTCTCTTTCATCTCTCTTTCATCTGTCTTTCTCTCTCTCTCTCTCTCTCTTTCTCTTTCTCTTTTCTCTCTCTCTCTCTCTCTCTCTCTCTCAACACTAAATCTGGCGTATCGGACTCAACACTCGATCAATTATCAAACTCATTACGCTTATCCCCCATTCTAAGGGGATGTGGGCCTTATTGTGAAGCCACACTAGCCTTACTCATTAGTATGCATATAAATTAGATCACACTAAAACAATTATGAACAAATATTGTTACAATAGTAAAATGGATATTCTAAACCTTGATCTTTACAACATGAGGAAGGTCAGAGGCGATCCTAATAGCCAGCAGTGATTTGACACGCAAATGCCTAGTCTACATTTAGAATGCAGTACGACAAAATGGCAACATATCTACATATAAATATATACTATTCTACATAAAGTATAATTGGTACGGAAACAGTGATTCGCTCTTACGAACATGAATTAAATGTTAGCCACTGACATGGCTAAGGGAAGGAAGTTGAGAATACGAACAAGGTAAAAAAAATGTTCTTGCTCAGATTATTTGTTCAACCCATGGTCTCGCTGAAAATGGAATGTTAAGTGATAAGAGTGAGAGACTGTCCTAGGTGTACTGGTGCAAATCGATGCCCTCAATATCAACAGCACCGCGTATATTTGTGGGTTACGACAATCAGGTAGCATTAAGTGAGCCTAACATTTTCATGTTAAACAGGTACAACTGTCTCATATAAATGATGCTAATCGTGTACATATGTGCATGGATGTCTAGCTGAAAATAGACGACTGCGTGCATCACGATCAAGCTAACAAGCCATATTAGTCAAAGCTATTTAACTGTCTCTGATAATTTCTTTAACGCACTAATGTATCATCAACCCAAAACAATCCAATTAGGCCTGTCAGGATATCCAATATTCATTGCAGCACAAATGACTCCATTGCAAAACGCAGATCTTTTTGTTCACTATTTCACTGTCGATCATATCAATATGTTCAAAGAGACAACGCCACCTGTCGGGAGTGTCACATATATGATGAGCAGAATGCATTCGTCTCAGCTGGCTATTCCGCCTAATTCAGGTGTCTCACAAGTAATTTAGGCTGTAACAGACATACCTAATTAGTTGCTGGTAGCACCCATGGTACCTCATTCACAAGCATCAATTACATTACAGCTTGCATTTCAAAGCGTCACGCTGTTTATACAATACCTATAACAAAGTCACAGCGCCTATTCATGCGCATAAATATTGCAATCACTCCCTTTTAACTTCTCTATTGACAGCAATTGATCATAAAACATCCTCACCAACGGAAGCTGGCTGTTTCTGCAGGCGGAAATGAATATAGCGCAATAAACTTTAATGGGATTCTGGGAGGGGAAGAGTGTTTTCTCCTTGCATAACAGCGTTTATTATAAGTGTCTTTTGTACCTGGATTCTCCGCTAGTCGTTCTAAGAGTGATTTTGTAACGGACTCCCGCATATTAGTTGAAGTTTACCTTAACGTTTCCTCTTCTTCCTCTTCATCATATTGATGGCTATACTCTGTCGCCGCAGAGGTTGAAAGTTGTTCACTCGCCATCTTACCGCAGTGCGTAATTGTTGTTTTAGTGTCACGCTACCTTGAAGGTCGGACACGTCCTTCCAAGTCGCCGCTATTTCGTCCGTCTGACGCCTGACACTGGATGTCGCCGCGTAGCTGTATGTCGCTGAGATGTTCTCGGCGCCACTCTGCATTGTTCTTGTATGGAATGCGTTGTCCGGTGTCCCGTCTGCGTTAGTTGCGTTGCTCTGCGTTCTTTTCTTCCAGTTCACTTTTGAATTAAACTCTCGACGCGACCTGGTCCTCATTCGACGTTAATGCTAAGTGGGGGAGTTATCATCTTCCAAGCGTTGGTACCGTAGTCGTTATTTGTACATGTAGCAGTTTACTTCAAGTACCCTGATTCGCCACCAGTTATTATAAGTGTCTTTTTGTAGTTTCTTAGAAGTTGGTCGTTGTGCAAAACTTGAAGACTTGTATAATCTGGATAATTTTAGTTCATTGCCTTTCGTAGAATCTTCGTCTCTCCTGGCAAGCTTCTCTGGCAAGCTTCTCCTGGAAAGATTCCTCACATGCCCCCAATGTCCTTCCTTTTATCCCCACCCTAGAGCTCAACCAATCCCCAACCAGACGCATGGACTATCGTCATTGGTCACGATTGGTCACCTGGTTGGAGTGTAAGTGAGTGATTGGTTCGGGGTTGGGGACGCCAGGTGGAGCACAGGCGGCATCTGGAGATTAGCAAGCTGAGACTTATCCAACCAGGTCCATTGTAATTAGATAGTAGACACCCGGTATTAGTGTCAATATGAATTAATGGCGGGGGATTGCTCTAGATCAAAGGGAATAAAAATGTTGTTACCATCAGATAGATAAAAGGGGTAAATTTTGAAAATACCGTCATAACACGTTCCTCCTAAATACCGTGGACCAACTATTAGTTTCTGGGCACCTTTACGTTGATTGATCGATCCACTCGAAGTTTCAAATTTTTTTTTGATAATATGTTCGGTTTTTTTATATATCATGTCGCAACTATTCAAAGAAAAAATACTCAGTAACTCGTCACAATACTTTCTTAGGCATTATTGACCGAATGGGGAATAAATTTAGGATAATAAACATGATTAAGATAATGTAAATCAACAACTGCCTAAGCACCTAGTTGTATTTGTTCTTAACAGAAAGGGCTGATGTCGTCATTTTGGCTGGCGTCTTTTTTGAGCAATGTAAATAGTGTAAATTATTTTAGGAAACTGGCGCAAATATCACTTTGAGTTCACATGCTACCAGTCGTTAATAGTGGTTACTGCCAAATCTGCGGAGTTTTGCAGACGGTTCTGGTAGTAGTCCCATTTTTATGCAGCATGTGTCGTCGATCTTCCTGGCACAATGTGAAATTATCTCTTCCGAATTCTGAACGTACACTGATAAACACAGCAGAAGTTGATGCTTTTGTTTTCAGCATAATGTAATAAATGTGGCTGTGCCGGTTCTCTAACATAGCACATTTTACTGATTCGAATCTTTCATCTTGATTATGTGTTATTAACATGTTCCGTGGTTTCATCATCGCATATAATACGCAAACAGTGTTGCTCTACCTCCTGTTTGGTACATTAGGCATTAAGTCGCGTACGATGGATTGATTACATGTTTCATTGTCCTCTCTTTAGATAAATATACACAGAGAAGTGCAATTAACGTGACTTTATCAGTGTTCTTATAACTCAATCTTAATATGTATTATGGTGATGACAATTGCTGCATGAAATCGATGGCGCAGAGTCTAATAGTTTTGAAGTTCATAGCAATTAATAGCCGGTGATAATGATGGACACGGCGGTTGTTGGCAAAGCTATATGAAATTTCAAGCTTGCAGTGGCTAGTATTTGCGTATTTACGCGGAACACCATATATGAGCAATGGTTCATTCCCCGTACTAATGCATATGGTATGACCTTTTAATCATCAATTAGACATCCCCACCCTTTACAAATACATGCTTATGTGAGTTGGTATGGTGGCAGTAGCTTATGCTCGGTCTTATAACAAACACGCATACACGCGCATTATGGGAGAGGAAGAACACGTGATACCCATGCCATAACTACTCCAGCCATATCCCACCCATCCGCTCTTTAACTAATAATTATCACCACAATATATGTAATTAACGCATTATCAATATTCAATTTCTCCAAATCATTTACTCGCTCTTACGGTTCATATAGGCAGCAACATCGAAGGAGGAAAATCCTGCGCTGGATATCGATCCTTGACTTAACAAGCTTTGTAACATAATATATCTGCTTAATATGATCAGAGGTTCCACTATATACTATTATGATAAAGCTCGGACCTCAAAATGTCTTTAGATTTAAACGTCTCATCATCAGACTATGAGATACCCATAATTCTATTTGCTTCCTCTTCCACAATACAATGTCTGTAACGTGGATCCCTAATATATCACTAGTTTACGATGATCACACGTGCTGGCAAGAAATATCCCTCATTAAACGCTTTCGTATGGGTATCCTCTTTTTCTATTGTTCTGTTAACAACGGGATATGTTCTGGAATTGAGAAAATGGGCGCCATTCAATAGGCCGGGAATGTAGAAGCCGGCTTGTAAAAGCACGTGCGTCACAATCTCTGCCATTAATCTGCTGATATAGGCTCGACAGCATCCAGGTCTGTAGTGCAGGTGAACGCTAAATATATCATAAAATCCCATATCTGTATTGCTGCTTGGGAATTCGCAATACATTGTTAAAAAGGAAATGTGTTCCAAATCTTAAACAGTTATAAAGCTAATGCAGTATATATTCGTACGCACGTGCAATTAGTCATTATCTTACTTAACACCCACTGTGGTTTATCCACTTAACTCCCTCAACGTTTTATCTAAATTAACATCTTCACTGTTTTATCTTACAAAACAGCCACTCTGTTTTATCTTACTTAACACCAACTCTGGATTATCTGGCGTGATACCCACTCTGTCCCGTTTGATTTGATACCCAGGATTGTAAATCTGACGTAGCAATCATCCGAATTGACGTGGCTTGATTCAAACTGGTTATTTCGGTTTATCATTTCCTCTCGTAAATGTGACTCAACATTCATTCTGGTTTATGTGATTTTGTTGCATATTAATTATTTTCTGTAATAAATTCTTCAACTGGTCTAATCGGTAACAACAACGCCTCCCGAGGTTCGCACGATATACAACTATATGTTGTACAAGTAAGACCAGCAAACACAAGGGAATATAATAAGACATGTCCTTATGTACAGTCCTATAACTCACGATGAGGAAAAGAGAGGAAGACGCTGGCTGGCCAACATCGTTTAAATTTATTTGGTTCTTTAGTTTAAGGAACTAGATTTATGTATAGATTCTAAGCTAATGGTTTAACAATTATTACATCAATTTTTTGAGTTTGAAAGCTAACTATTACATATTAACTGAAATGTTTGATGCAAGAATAATAAAGAGAGACGCTAAATTTCGCTGTGAGGCGGCGTGTCGCATTCAGTTATAAGACATGACGTCCTCATTCTTCAAACGATTACACGCTATGTTCACCTGTATCACGCCGCTTTTGGCATGGAAACTTATGCTACCAAGAGGAAATGCAATAATTGCCATGTACATTGGTTACGAAACACTAAATACGGCGGATGCAACAGGAGACAAACCAATGTTAACATATGAACTAAATAATGGTACGACTTTTCTGGTACGAGCGACACGTGTATGAGATCTAGGTCGGTAGAGCTAAAACAAATCTCCTGAATATCAAATTTCCTATTTCAGTCAAACGATGTCAGAAGATACTGCAAAAACGAAGCTAGCATTTTGTGACCCATCGTACATGCGATTACCTATGCAAGGTATACCTTGTATTGTTGGTGTGAACATCGCGTCTCAGATAGTTCCATTGAAACAGCGCTCGAGTTGTACAGGGAAGGGCGGGGCTAGACCTAGGGGTTCAGGAGACTCTCCACCCACAGTGGCGACTACCAGACTCTCTTCTTCTCAATGGTGTAAGGACCAGCAATCTGCTCTTGTAAACAATCCCTCTTATTTTGACCAATTTAAAGCGCGTTTAACGTGTAGCGACTCGTGATGGTATGTTAAAGCTCCGTGGATACACAACGTACTGAATGCCTGTTTGTCTCTATATTCTATAGCTTGCAGTGACGTAGCTTAACGTAAAGACGCTGTCGTGATGCCTCGCCCAGTGAATCCATTGCTAGCAGTCAGATATGATTATTGAGAAATGGTTGAAGATTTTGTCTCCCAATAAATTTGATACATTGGGGCCGTTAAAAAAATACATAACGCAAGAGAAGGGGGAGGGGGTGGTGGTATGTGTGCATGTATTAATGTGTGCTATGGCAGGGGTGTGGGGAAATGTGGTTGAGCACTACGGGGAAGGTAGGTGGTGGGGCCGGGTTGGGTTGTTCAAAATCGTCCAAAACGCTACGTGATTGTGGATCCTTTGCACCTTGTCTAACTAGCAATGTACAAACCCCAGATCTGAAATATTTCCGTAACACACCATCGCCTCGACCACCAACGACAACAACAACAACAATAACAACAACAAAAGCTTCAATCTTAATATTGATGTTTTTATTCGATCCACATTATAACACTTTGGGTGATTTCAATGAATGCATTTCTGATCCAGATAAATGACCATGCTAGTGATTGTGATATGAACTAAAAAAATTTGTTTGTGCGCTTTTCAGTAGATATCAATAAACACAGCATAAAGAAGTAAACAGAAGTATATTTCCCACCGGAAATATAAATCCATGCAATAACGTTGAAGCATAACGTTGACGTGACAAATGAGAAAGAGTCACGACACTAGAAGAAATCACAGTGAAAAGATACTGCAAATATAACAAGGAAGGTAATATACAGTGGTTTGGGGGCAATTATTGACAAGTTTTAAGTTCTTTGTGGGTGGGTTTTGAATTTCGTTAGAGGTAGAAGCATTTAAATAGCATATATATGGTCAACTATGCTCATTAACTGAAACATATTTCACCAAGAATTATGTGCAGATAGTATAACCAACAGATATCGTAATAACATGAAATGGTCCATTAAACGAAAAATGAAATCGACTACTGTGCTCGTTAAAGATTGGACTGCGTCTCACAAGGATATATTTATGTACAAGCTGAATATATCATGAAAAAAGTAGCGTTTAAATCAATAAAGCGAGAACAAGCGCTTACTGAAACACAGCAGTGGAGTGGAGTGAAAATAGACCACTGTGCTCATGAATGGCTAACACGTCCAACAAGGAATGATAGACGAACAAACTTGTATTGGAATCAGTGGAATATCTGATTAAACATCAGTAATTTTGTCACAGGAACGAAATCAATCGTTTCAAGAAAGACAGCAGCAGAATGGAACGTGACAAGTGTGGACAAGGAGTCTAAAATAGTCAAACAAATGTTTTAGCCATTGTAATGTCCAACACAAAAAAACCTGTTTTTATGAATGGAACAAGAACAAGCGATTACAAAAACAAAGCAGCAAATGGAAAATGACACTGTGCTCATTCATGGTTGAAACACGTCCCACAAGTAATAATATTTAGACAAACAAATATTGGAGTCAGTGGAATGTGAGATGAATAAATGATATATTTATCAATGGAACGAGACCAAGCATTTTAAGAAACACAGCCAGCAAATGGAAAATGACTTCTGTGCTCATTCATGGTTGAAACACGTTTCCCCTTGGAGTCCAGAAAAGACCAACAAATAGTTCAGACATTGTAATGTTTGACGAGAAATAAACATTTTGTATGAATGGAACGAGACCAAGCGTTTTAAGAAAACACAGCCGTAAATGGAAAATGACTTCTGTGCTCATTCATGGTTGAAACACATCCCACAAGTAATAATATTAGGACAAACAAATATTGGAGTCAGTGGAATGTAAGATGAAGAATTGATAGATTTATCAAAGGAACGAGACCAAGCGTTTTGGGAAACACAGCCGCAAATGGAAAATGACTTCTGTGCTCATTCATGGTTGAAACACGTCCCACAAGTAATGATATTAGGACAAACAAATATTGGAGTCAGTGGAATGTATGATGAAGGATTGATAGATTTATCACAAGAACGAGACCAAGCATTTTAAGAAACACAGCCGTAAATGGAAAATGACTTCTGTGCTCATTCATGGTTGAAACACGTCCCACAAGTAATAATATTAGGACAAACAAATATTTAAGTCAGTGGAATGTGAGATGAAGAATTGATAGATTTATCAAAGGAACGAGACCAAGCGTTTTGGGAAACACAGCCGCAAATGGAAAATGACTTCTGTGCTCATTCATGGTTGAAACACGTCCCACAAGTAATAATATTAGGACGAACAAATATTGGAGTCAGTGGAATATGATATGAAGAATTGATAGATTTATCAAAGGAACGAGACCAAGCATTTTAAGAAACACAGCCGTAAATGGAAAATGACTTCTGTGCTCATTCATGGTTGAAACACGTTCCCCTTGGAGTCCAGAAAAGACCAACAAATAGTTCAGACATTATAATGTTGATATTTTGTTTGAATGGAACGGAACGAGACCAAGCGTTTTGGGGAAACACAGCCGTAAATGGAAAATGACTTCTGTGCTGATTCATGGTTGAAACACATCCCACAAGTAAAATTGGAAAATGACTTCTGATGATTGATAGATTTATCACAGGAACGAGACCAAGCGTTTTTTCATGGTTGAAAAACTTCTGTGCCATTCATGGTTGAAACACGTCCCACAAGTAATGATATTAGGACAAACAAATATTGTAGTCAGTGGAATGTATGATGAAGATTGATAGATTTATCACAGGAACGAGACCAAGCGTTTTTAAGAAACACAGCCGTAAATTGAAAATGACTTCTGTGCTCATTCATGGTTGAAACACGTCCCACAAGTAATGATATTAGGACAAACAAATATTTAGTCAGTGGAATGTATGATGAAGGATTGATAGATTTATCACAGGAACGAGACCAAGCATTTTAAGAAACACAGCCGTAAATGGAAAATGACTTCTGTGCTCATTCATGGTTGAAACACGTCCCACAAGTAATAATATTAGGACAAACAAATATTCGAGTCAGTGGAAGTATTTTGAAGAATTGATAGATTTATCAAAGAAACGAGTCCAATATTTTTTAGGAACGAGTCCAAGCGTTTTAAGAAACACAGCCGCAAAGAAAAACACAGCCGTAAATTGAAAATGACTTCTGTGCTCATTCATGGTTGAAACACGTCCCACAAGTAATAATATTAGGACGAACAAATATTTCTGTGGAGTCAGTGGAATGTATGATGAAGATTGATAGATTTATAGATGAAGAATTGATAGATTTAGAGGAACGAGACCAAGCATTTTAAGAAACACAGCCGTAAATGGAAAATGACTTCTGTGCTCATTCATGGTTGAAACACGTTCCCCTTGGAGTCCAGAAAAGACCAACAAATAGTTCAGACATTGTAATGTTTGACGAGAAATAAACATTTTGTTTGAATGGAACGAGACCAAGCAGTTTTAAGAAAACACAGCCGTAAATGGAAAATGACTTCTGTGCTCATTCATGGTTGAAACACATCCCACAAGTAATAATATTAGGACAAACAAATATTGGAGTCAGTGGAATGTAAGATGAAGAATTGATAGATTTGTCATAGGAACGAGACCAAGCGTTTTGGGAAACACAGCCGTAAATGGAAAATGACTTCTGTGCTGATTCATGGTTGAAACACATCCCACAAGTAATGATATTAGGACAAATATATATTGGAGTCAGTGGAATGTATGATGAAGGATTGATAGATTTATCAAAGGAACGAGACCAAGCATTTTAAGAAACACAGCCGTAAATGGAAAATGTTTTCTGTGCTCATTCATGGTTGAAACACTCCCACAAGTAATAATATTAGGACAAACAAATATTTAAGTCAGTGGAATGTGAGATGAAGAATAAATAGATTTATCAAAGCAACGAGACCAAGCGTTTTGGGAAACACAGCCGCAAATGCAAAATGACTTCTGTGCTCATTCATGGTTGAAACACGTCCCACAAGTAATAATATTAGGACGAACAAATATTGGAGTCAGTGGAATGTATGATGAAGAATTGATAGATTTATCGTAGAAACGAGTCCAAGCGTTTTAAGAAACACAGCCGCAAATTGAAAATGATTTCTGTGCTCATTCATGGTTGAAACACGTCCCACAAGTAATGATATTAGGACAAACAAATGTTGGAGACAGTGGAATGTATGATGATGGATTGATAGATTTATTACAGGAACGAGACCAAGCATTTTAAGAAACACAGCCGTAAATGGAAAATGACTTCTGTGCTCATTCATGGTTGAAACACGTCCCACAAGTAATAATATTAGGACAAACAAATATTTAAGTCAGTGGAATGTGAGATGAAGAATTGATAGATTTATCAAAGGAACGAGACCAAGCGTTTTGGGAAACACAGCCGCAAATGGAAAATGACTTCTGTGCTCATTCATGGTTGAAACACGTCCCACAAGTAATGATATTAGGACAAACAAATATTGTAGTCAGTGGAATGTATGATGAAGGATTGATAGATTTATCACAGGAACGAGACCAAGCATTTTAAGAAACACAGCCGTAAATAGAAAATGACTTCTGTGCTCATTCATGGTTGAAACACGTCCCACAAGTAATAATATTAGGACGAACAAATTTTGGAGTCAGTGGAATGTATGATGAAGAATTGATAGATTTATCGTATAAACGAGTCCAAGCGTTTTAAGAAACACAGCCGCAAATTGAAAATGACTTCTGTGCTCATTCATGGTTGAAACACGTC
This sequence comes from Urechis unicinctus, assembly GCA_034190875.2. NCBI lineage: Eukaryota > Metazoa > Annelida > Polychaeta > Xenopneusta > Urechidae > Urechis > Urechis unicinctus. Next base: position 33,168,140 of record CM067343.1, read on the forward strand.
CCACAAGTAATAATATTAGGACGAACAAATATTGGAGTCAGTGGAATGTATGATGAAGTATTGATAGATTTATCGTAGAAACGAGTCCAAGCGTTTTAAGAAACACAGCCGCAAATTGAAAATGACTTCTGTGCTCATTCGTGGTTGAAAAAAATTCCCCTTGGCGTCCAGAAAAGACCCACAAATAGTTCAGACATTGAAATGTTAGACGAGAAATAAATATTTTGTATGAATGGAACGAGACCAAGCGTATTGGGAAACACAGCCGCAAATGGAAAATGACTTCTGTGCTCATTCATGGTTGAAACACGTCCCACAAGTAATAATATTAGGACGAACAAATATTGGAGTCAGTGGAATGTATGATGAAGAATTGATAGATTTATCGTAGAAACGAGTCCAAGCGTTTTAAGAAACACAGCCGCAAAGGAACGAGACCAAGCATTTTAAGAAACACAGCCGTAAATGGAAAATTACTTCTGTGCTCATTCATGGTTGAAACACGTCACACAAGTTATAATATTAGGACAAACAAATACTTAAGTCAGTGGAATGTGAGATGAAGAATTGATAGATTTATCAAAGGAACGAGACCAAGCGTTTTGGGAAATGCAGCCGTAAATGTAAAATGATTTCTGTGCTCATTCATGGTTGAACCACGTTCCCCATGGAGTCCAAAAATACCAACAAATAATTCAGACATTGTAATGTTTGACGAGAAATAAAATTTTTTATGAATGGAACGAGACCAAGCATTTTAAGAAACACAGCCGCTAATGGAAAATGACTTCTGTGCTCATTCATGGTTGAAACACGTCCCACAAGTAATAATATTAGGACGAACAAATATTGGAGTCAGGGGAATGTATGATGAAGAATTGATAGATTTATCGTAGAAACGAGTCCAAGTGTTTTAAGAAACACAGCCGCAAATTGAAAATGACTTCTGTGCTCATTGATGGTTGAAACACGTCTCCCAAATAATAATATTTGGGCAATCAAATATTGGAGTCAGTGGAATGTATGATGAAGAATTGATAGATTTATCAAAGGAACGAGACCAAGCATTTTAAGAAACACGGCAGCAAATGGAAAATGACTTCTGTGCTCATTCATGGTTGAAACACGTCCCCCATGGAGTCCAGAATAGACCAGCAAATAGTTCAGACATTGTAATATCCGCCGCAAATGGAAAGTGTCTTCTCTGCTCATTTATGGTTTAAACAGGTCCACGCGGAATGATATTTCAGCCAACAAATATTGGAATCAGTGGAATATATGATGAGGAATTAATTTTTATATGAATGGAGCGGGAACAAACTTTTCAACAAACATAGTCGAAGGTGGAAAATGACCTCTGCTCTCATTAATGGTTGAAACAAGTCCCATTAGGAATAAAAGATGAACTAATATTGGAGTCAGTGGAATAAATGACGAAGAATTAATCGATGAACGGGAACAATCGTTTCAAGAAACACAGCAGCAGAATGGAAAATGAGTTTCGTGCTCATTTATGACTGAAACACGGTACTCCAAAGGTGTCAAAATAGATCAACAGATGTAGTACCATTTGTGATGATGTGTAGTAAGAAATAAAAATTGTCATGCGTGGAACGAGAACATGCAACGAATAGAGTTTATATTGCCGCCAGTGGAGTATTTGATTAAGATACTTTTTTTTGTAAGTTGCAAAGAACTATTACTGCTTGAGATACCTCATATGGAATGAATTGATGTGAACCCAGATGCGTTATCGATTGATATGCGTTTGTTGTTAGGTAGGTAATGGTTACCAGTGATTGGGATCTCGCAGACCACGAACCATGTTCTGAGCATGAAATGATTATTGGTAACGCCGTGCTACATTTTCTGAATTGTCAACATTGACGATGGCGTTTCTGTCGACTTTACAAAATGCTGCAGAGGCTGAACTTCGTTTCTTCTTGTAATGCCTTAAACACATAACTTAGCATTAGCTCTTGCATTCATTTTTGGTGATATATATTTAGCAGAATTGCTCTTGTTTCTGGAGGTTAAGAAATACCTCCGAGTGCAGTAGAAGAAAATAACAGAGCACAGGATGAAAGTGAGTACTGAAGCGACAACCAGCGCTTTGATGGCTACAGCTGGAGGGAGGTTGTCGACAGGGTTACCTGAAACCAGCATCCAAATCACAATAGTCAGAGGTGTGTTATTAAAAGAAAAACCATATTTACGGAAATGACTTTGATATATATATATATATATATATATAGATATATATATATATATATATATATATAGATATATATATAGATATAGAGAGATATATATATAGAGAGAGATAGAGATATATAGATATATATATATGTATAGATATATACATATATATATATTAATAAGATATATACATAAATACATATATGCATATATATAAATACATATATTAATATATATATATATGAATATACTGATATATATATATATATATATAGATATATATATATACATATATATAGGCATATATATATAAATGTATATATATAATAAAACATATAGATGTGTATATATACATAGATACTTATATACATTTATATAGATAAATAGAGATAGAGATAATTAATATATATATATACAGAGATATATACATATAGATAGATACATAAAGACATATATACATAGAGAAGTACATGAGATTAATATATATATGAATATACTTATATATATACATATATATATTATATATATACATATATATATTTTTGGGCATATATATATAAATGTATATAGATAGAATATACATATATGTGTTATATATACATAGATATAGCTATATATATATATATAAATATATATATATATAATATATATCGATATATATATATATAGATATATATATATATATATATATATATATATATATAGATATATATATATATATATATATATATATATATATATATATATAGTATATATATATATATATATATATATATATATATATATATATATATATATATATATATATATATATATATATATATATATATATATATATATATATTGGAAATAAATAGATCCGTTACCGTAATCTTTGTCACCATGGTCTTCTAGAATAGGGTGGATGTCATAATTAACAGAAGAGTTTTGATGAGTGTGTCGAATTGAATATTCAGGCGTTGATTTGTCAAATGGAACGTCAGGCAACTTGATTCCTCGGTTGGCTTCCTGCTGTTTCGTTTCCTTTCTGACATCCCTGGGCTCTCTTTTCTTTCTCAAACGTTTGTTTCGTTGTTGACGCCTATTTGTGTTTGAAATGAAATTCTTTCCGTTTTGAGTCTTTTGAGCCATTTTGAGTTTGTTTCGTTCGCTTACTCTCATTTTCTTCCACTTGCCTTTTCGTGTGTTTTTTCGGCTCTTATAATTCTTTCTCTCTTTCTCTTTCATTTCCATTCTTCTACGCCAATTTGTTCTTTGGCTTACCTTCATTTTCTTCGACTTATGCTTGATATTTCCTCCATCTTGTTCAATATGTGTTTCTCTGTGCACATTTTTCTTATTTTTCTGTTTAGCCATTTTGAGTTTGTTTCTTTCGCTTATATTCTTCCGCTTGCCTTTTCTTGTGTTTTGCCTTCTCGTATAATACTTTCTATTTTTCTCTTTCATTTCCTTTCTTCTACGCCAATTTGTTCTTTCGCTTACTATCATTTTCTTCCACTTGCCTTTTCTTGTGTTTTGCCTTCTCGTATAATTCTTTCTCTTTTTCTCTTTCATTTCCTTTCTTCTACGCCAATGTGTTCTTTCGTTTACTCTCATTTTCTTCCACTTGCCTTTTTTGGTGTTTTGCCTTCTCATATAATTCTTCCTCTTTTTCTCTTTCATTTCCTTTCTTCTAGGCCAATTTGTTCTTTCGCTGACCTTCATTTTCTTCGACCTATGCTTGATATTTCCTCCACCTTTTTCAATTAGTCTTTCTCTGTGCACTACTTTCTTATTTTTCTGTTTGGCCATTTTGAGTTTGTTTCTTTTGCTTATATTCTTCCATTTGCCTTTTCTTGTGTTTTGTCTTCTCTCATAATGCTTTCTATTTTTCTCTTTCATTTCTTCTCTTCTACGCCAATTTGTTCTCTCACTTTCCGTCATTTTCTTCGACTTATGCTTGGTATTTCCTCCATCTTGTTCGATATGTCTTTCTCCATGCGCTATTTTCCTATTTTGATTACGTTGTTGTTGTTTCGTATGTTCTGGCAGGATGACCAAAATGGCTTGTATGCCGCTTCCAAATTCATCTGTTTGCTTGCTGACTCTCTCAGCTAATTTCATTTCAGCTTCTATAACTTTATGATTCTCATTTATAATATCTAGCCGTTCTGCGTGGCGATTTCTATGATCAATCTTTTCTCTTCGTTTTCCATGAACTTGCTGGATGTTGTTTTGCTCTTTGCTGTAAGTTTTCAGTGAAGATGCTGGCATTGTTTCCTGCGACGATTTGTTTCTTACGACTTGTTCAATGCTTCCTGGTGTAGATTTAGAGCGAGGTGGGTTGGTTGATACTACTGAGGACGTTTCTGGCGTATTGGCAGGCATAAATTGACTTGCAAGAACAGATAATATGTCAATTGTTGTTTCACGGACAGGCTTGGTAGTCGATTCTTGTACATGGGTAGCCCCCGTGGTCGTGTCCTTTTCCGTTGGAGTGACAGGCTCTATGGTAGTAATGTTAGCAGCCTTGCCAGTTACAGGACTAGGCGGGAGTCGAGATTTAACTGTCGCCTTTGAACATGGTATATGGGGTGTACCCGTGGTTGTGCTAGAGTATGGTTTATTGTGTGGGTGGCTTAGTAATCTCAGTGCCGACCCATGTGCTATGTATGTCTTTGGCCGTTCAGCATGGGCAGACCCTGTTGTAGAGGTCACAATTTGGTTGCTGGTTGTATTTTTTCTGAGGGTGGTTTCAGACCCCTGGTGGCCGTACAGTGGTGATGCTTGGTTGCGTTCCTTGGTGGTGTTAGGTCTAATGACATATTCAGGCGTAGCTTTAAGAGACTGTACAGGCTTTATTGTCACTTTTGAGCATGGAACATGATGACATGATACCGTCTTTGTATCAGTCACAGGTTGTACGTTAGCCGGCTTGTTGCTATTCAGGGAGCTTTTTGTATGGACGACGAGCTCCATGTTAGCATTAGAGGTTAAGTAAGATATAAGCTTGGCGAAGGATAAACGATTACTCTCAGACCTCCCAGTCTGCGAAGGGGCAATAGTTGTCATCATTGGGGTTAGTTCTATCGATGATTTGGGATTTAAAACGGAGGAAGTCAACACTGGCCTCTTGGATCTGCCAACTTGCTGGAGTTCAATGGTGGACTTGGATCGTTGTAGGTGGGTAGGTGATATTGGATTTTTGATGCGTGTGTTGGGGACAGGCTTCAATGAAGTCTGTGGGTGTTGGGTATGTTTTGGGATAACCCCTAGAGTCTTCAAACCCGAGTATTCGGCTCGGATCGGCTTCATGGTGGAGCTTAAATATTTAGCTGGTGTGAGCGCCAAGGTCGACTCTGAAGGTTTGCTTGGGCTGGGATCCATGGTCGAATTCGGGTGATCACTTGGGTTCGATGCCAAGATGGAACCTGAATGTTTGTCTGGGGTCGGCGCCAAGGTCGAATTAGAATGCTGCACTGGTTTGGACGCAAGGAACGTACCCGAGCGTTTGGACTGAATGTTCGCCAGGGTCGATTCTGAGTGTGTGTATTGTGTCGGCGCTAGTGTTGAACCAGTATGAATGGCGGGGGTAGGTGTCAGAGTTGAACCCGAGTG
>CM067343.1:33178935-33186435 GCA_034190875.2 Urechis unicinctus
CCAACCATTATGGCCATTTTATATATCCATCCATATTGGCGATTAAAATAAACAAATGAGCCGACCAGCCATTTTTGCCTTCCGATATTACCAACCATTATTATCCCAACCAACCTACTACTGACAGACCATCGTTTATACAACCATGGGTTACAAAGCTTAGAAGGTCTATGAAACAATAAACGACTTTAATTAAATTCCTACAAACAAGCTTACACAAAGTATTGCGCGTTTTTAGGTTTTTCGGGAACCGAAAGAAACTTTTGTCGATTTCTCATTGTTTATACATAATTCGAACTGTACATTCACAATATTCAGCGAGCCATGAAGAAAAAAGTGAAGTTAAATTATCGGCGCGATTCTACGAAATGCTGACGCAATGTCTTGCTCCGAAAAATTCCGAACCTTGCCGAGCGGCAGGTGGAGAACGGAGTAAATATGCATTAAAGTCACCTATTTTAAGGAAGGGAGTTCTTCAACGTACCCGTTATTAATTTGGATACAAGTTTATACTTAGGTACTGCGAGTTTTAACAAGAATTAGTGATACTTAACATTCTGAAGATTGTCGTCTCTAATATTGGAGCACGGACGATTCCAAGTCAAAATTGCACGTAGGTCATATATTTTAACGTATTTATATTCTGATACATGGATAATTAAACTGCCATCATTGAAGTTATTGCTGTAACTATTATACATATCGATTGCTTTGGGCGGATTAATGTTATTTAACCACTCTGAACACTGTAATCTGTCTATCTCCGTGCGACATGGCGACAGTCTTGCCGCACATGGCCAAAATTGCCAAATCCGCTTAAATTTGGAGCAACAAAAACAACAAGGTGATTATCTTAAATCAGTTCCAATTAAATGAAAGAAGAAGTGTTTTTATATGGTAAATGAAAGGCAAATAAGATATGGTAATTTGAGAGCAAATAACTTTCGACTGAAGCTATTTGGGTGTCTCCCAAATCGGTCGGGTTGACAGGCTTCTGTGAAGTTCTGAGCAGCTAGCTAGCTATATACTGAATGACACGGAGCAGTTGAGGCAGCATCACATACGTTATGAACCCAGTCCTCGCTCTTATATTATATGGTTCAATAATTTATTTTCGTATTGTTAAATGTTAACTGCAATCATGCAAACCAGCCGAGACGTTTATGCAACAGGGCACTTATCAAAGTATGTGCATGTCATATAATGATGTGTCCAACTGCATAAGTTCATGTATCTATTCACAATTTGCTTCATCAAGTGTCAATCTGACCCCAATTGATTAATTGTGCATTCTTTATTACATGTTTTATCTGTTCACGAAAGAGCATCATTGTCTTGCCTTACATTAGATTTATTTTGAGAATTAAACTGAATCCCATCTTTCAGTGTGAATGATATAAATCCCCTTCAGGACACCATGATTAAAACATGGATTAAACAATCTTTAAGTTTTAAATATATCACCTTTATTCAGTTTGCCACATAATAACATGTAGTTACAAAATTGAAAAAAAAAAACAGCAGCATCTGCAGGCAATGTGCTGAAGGATTTGTTAAGGTCAGGACTAGGCAGAAGATGAATTTGTTTTGTTGATTATTAAACTTTGATTGCTGTTCACTTCCTATCTAGGGTCACTTAAATTCTACAAAAAAATGTATGCACAATATAGGCATTCAGAGTTGATTGGGCTGAATAAATTGACCTTAATGCACTGAATGTATTGACCTCATTAGGGTTAACAATATAAGGAAATCAATTATCAGGATATCATTATCAAGCAAAGCATATCTACAGATAAATTTGAACAAGATCAGCAGGAATAACGCCTCGTGTTGCACTATCAGTAATAAACTGTCAAGAGGTCCAGTCTTGGTGGGTTTCCATTAGGACACAATTAGTGAATCCACACAACAGCTTGTCTATATGATTCAACAAAAGATGATTCTCCTTCTGTGCCCCAGCTATAGATGCACATTCTGTTACACACACATTACACAACATTAATTTTTACCAACCTGATAAAGATGATCATCAATACAACATGTCACATGAATCAATCTATTGTTATTAAGTAAAGGAAGTAAAAACTAATCTCTCTCATGTGGCAGAAACTGAATCTACATTTAAATATAAACTAATAGAATATTGGTAAAACACATTGTAAACTGATCTTATCAATATGCACTTAAACTGCAATTATATAACCAATAACAAACCGCCCACCCATCAATAATTAATGTTACCTTCATTCATTGACCACTGATGGCAACTTTAACATTCTCTTTCTGGGTATCGAGATAACAGACATTGACTAGTGACCACCAGGAAGGTTTCTATGGAGCTTAGCATTGATAAATATACTAGAATTCAATGCTTGACTGCTCCCCTGGGTTGGCTATGGTGCACTTCCTTCTGTCACTTAATAAAATGGTGTCTCATCCACATAAGCCAGCTCTCTTCACCCTTAACCCGAGGTCACATTTACAATTGTACACATCTGAAAATCAGTATATAGTGAATATGAGGACATACATATCTGATGTTCATCTGGAGTTGATTATGTGACAAAGCCAGATGTTCAGAATAAGTCTACAGCCCAGAGAGCTTAGTTCAGTCATCAGTAACAGGACTGGAAGTTAACTAAAATGGCCACCCGTCCAGACCTGTCCTGGTGACGGGTGGCCATTTTACATGTTAACTGGCCTTAAGAAATACTACCCCTCCAAACAAAAAAGATGCCATGGTAGGAGAACCCCAGGTCGGTGACATACTGGGCTGGTGACAAGAACCCCAGGTCAGTGTAACGACTGGCTGGTGATAAAAAGAACCCCAGGTCTGTGTCATGCTGGGCTGACGATGAGGAGGTGATATGAATTGCAGATAAATACAGAGCAGATTAAGTGTACAACTATAGAGACACTATACACAGGTGCTTAAGTCATACTGGGTAAACAGAACTTCTGATAAAAAACTTCTACATTAACAGATTGTTTAAGCCATACTCACACACAACAAATACAGATAATACTCATTGTTTCGGTCATTTTGGTCATTCTGATGGTTTTAACAAAAATTACATTTAGACATAACATGTCTTTTTAAGCCCCAGTGATTGATATATCTCAACGGAATATGATAAACAAGAGAAGCCAAAACATTGATGAAGCCACAACATTGATGAAGCCACAACATTGACGAAATCACGAAATTGGTGAAGCCACAGTATTGGTGAAGCCACAGTATTGGTGAAGCCACAGTATTGCTGAAGCCACAATATTGGTGAAGCCACAACACAGCTAAAGCCACAACATTGGTGAAGCCACTGGTAAAGCCAAAATATTGGTAAAGCCACAACACTGGTGACGCGACAACATTGGTGAAGCCAAAATTTTGATGAAGGGATAACATTGATGAAGCTACAACATTGGTGAAGCCAAAATATTGATGAAGCCACAACACTAGTGAAGCCACAAAATTGATGAAGCCACAGTATTGGTGAAACCACAACACTGGTGAAGCCACAATACTGATGAAGTCAAAATATTGATGAAGCCAAAGAATGGGTGAAGCCACAATATTGATGAAGTCAAAATATTGATGCAGCCACAACATTGGTAACGCCTCAACACCTCTGAAGCCAAATATTGATGAAGCCACAGTACTGGAAAAGCCACAGTATAGGTAAAGGCCAAAATATTGATGAACCCACAGTATTAGTGAAGCCACAACATTGGTGAAGCCACAATTTTGATGTCACAATATTGATGAAGCCACAATACCATTGAATCCACAACACTGGTGAGGCCACAACAATGTTGAAGCTAAAATATTGTTGAAGCCACAACATTGGTTAAAACAAAACACTGGTAGAGCCACAACTTTGGTGATGCCACATTATTTGTGAAGACACAATGTTGGTAAAGCCACAATATTGGTAAAGCCACAACACTTGTGAAGCCACAACATTGGTGAAGCCAACATATTTATGGAGACACAACACTGGTGAAGCCACAGTATTGGTGAAGCCACAACACTGGTGAAGCCACAGTATTTGTGAAGCCTCAATATTGGTATGGCCCACAACACTGGTGAAGCCACAACATTGGTGAAGCCAAAATATTGATGAAGCTACAGTATTGGAGAAGCCACAGAATTGGTAAAGCCACAATATTGATGTCACAATATTGATGAAGCCACAATACCATTGAATCCACAACACTGGTGAGGTAACAACAATGTTGAAGCTAAAATATTGTTGAAGCCACAACATTGGTTAAAACAAAACACTGGTAGAGCCACAACTTTGGTGATGCCACATTATTTGTGAAGACACAATGTTGGTAAAGCCACAATATTGGTAAAGCCACAACACTTGTGAAGCCACAACATTGGTGAAGCCAACATATTTATGGAGACACAACACTGGTGAAGCCACAGTATTGGTGAAGCCACAACACTGGTGAAGCCACAGTATTTGTGAAGCCTCAATATTGGTATGGCCACAACACTGGTGAAGCCACAACATTGGTGAAGCCAAAATATTGATGAAGCTACAGTATTGGAGAAGCCACAGAATTGGTAAAGCCACAATATTGATGTCACAATATTGATGAAGCCACAACATCATTGAATCCACAACACTGGTGAAGCCGCAACAATGTTGAAGCCACAACACTGGTGAAGCCACAACACTGTTGAATCCAAGAAATTGATGAAGCCACAGTATTGGTGTAGTCACGATATTGATGATGCCACAGTATTGGAAAAGCCACAGATGTGTAAAGCCACAATATTGATGAAGTCACAATATTGGTGAAGCCACAGTATTAATGAAGCCACAACATTGGTGAAGCCAAAGTATTGGTGAAGCCACAATATTGATGTCACAATATTGATGAAGCCACAATACCATTGAATCCATAACACTGGTGAGGCCACAACAATGTTGAAGCTAAAATGTTATGAAGCCATAGCATTGGTGATGCCACAGTATTTGTAAAGCAACAATATTGGTAAAGCCACAATATTGGTGAAGTCACAATATTGATGAAGCCACAATATCATTAAATCCACAACACTGGTGATGCCGCAACAATGTTGAAGACGAAATATTAATGAAGCCACAGTATTGGTGAAGCAACAACATTAGTGAAAACACAACACTGGTGAAGCCACATTGGTGATGCCACAGTATTTGCGAAGCCACAATAATGGTAAAGCCACAACACTGGTGAAGCCACAACATTGGTGGAGCCAAAATATTGATGAAGCCACAGTATTGGTGAAGCCACAAAATTGGTGAAAACACAACACTGGTGAAGCCACAACATTGGTGATGCCACAGTATTTGTGAAGCCTCAATATTGGTTAAGCAACAACACTGGTGAAGCAAAAATTTTGATGAAGCCATAACATTGATGAAGCCACAACACTGGTGAGGTCACAATATTTATGAAGCCACAATATTTATGAAGCCACAATATTGGTGAAGCCACAGTATTGGTAAAGCCACAGTATTGGTGAGGCCACAATATTGGTGAAACTACAATATTGATGAAGCCATAATATTATTGAAGCCACAGTATTTGTGAAGCCACAATATTGGTGAAGCCACAATATTGTAAAGCCACAAAACTGATGAAACCACAATATTGATGAAGTTGTGAATTTACCATTAACATAAAATTTGTTTTCATGGTGGTTAAGCACATGGACCTTAATATTGCACATGCAACTCATTATGTAGAATAGTGAGGAGGTCAGTAATGTAGATGAAGCCGCATGGCCTCCTCACTATTCTTATCTTTAACTATTCATTTATATCAAATCACCAAATGTCATGAAATGAAAAGACTAAAGAATATTTCGCTTCACTTAGCAAGAGCCTAGTGGCCCTACAGCAAGACAGGCTCCATTTGATATGAGGAGGTGTCTTGCAGAGATAGATGAGCATAACTTATTAAGAAATGATTCACCCTAACACCCATGAGCTAATAAAAACTTAGCTACATTTTTCCTGGAACAAGCAATTTTAATTTGCTTTTGTTTAGCAAGTCAGAGGTCAAGAGCCATAAAGCTATGAGTTAAAGTTTGCAAGATTTGGTCAATGTGAAGTTGCAAGTTTGCATTATAAGAAAACGTGCCATCAAGAATTATTTCCCATTGAGTAAATCACTCAGGAACAAAAGGTCATGCAGCGCTGATATTTACTTTGTAAGTGATCATCAATATAAGAGTGGATCATGTTTAATTTGAGACAGGTATTCCCTATTTGGTTAACATAGCTAAGAAATATTTTTTCAATAATGTCACAATCAATATATGAGTGACTTGCATTATTTAGAAAATGTGACACCAAACGTTTACAAGCTGACAGATTGACAGGGCAAAACTGTACTGGAATTTCAGATATGCTTAATACCCCTATCAACACTAGATCAGATGCACAGTTTTTAAGACTAACTGACAGATGACCATGGCATTTATAGCTTATACATGACATATTCAAATGATGTGGTTTACTATTGAACATTTGACAACAATTTTACTACCAATATTGATGCTGCAGATACCCTGACAAAAGAGGCTCTGGACTTCATAAACCCACCTAGGTTCTAATTATTTGGCTGTTGGCAGCTAAAACTAGCACAGTTTGTTTTGGATAGCTATTATTGAGATACAGATAGGATCATTCTCCTGACTTATTGATAACAAAAGTTGTGACTATCATATAACACATAATCAAACTTATAGGAATGTAGTAAAGAATTCATGTTTTAGTGTATTACAATGATACATAATATTAGCAGATCATGCTATTTCCATGTCCAATAAAAATACTTTAAAAGGTAGGTTAAAGGTCACATTACTGATGCAAGTTAGTATATTATTCAAGAATGTTGAAAGCAAATTATCAATCTTCAACCTTTGAACAAACATTGAATTTGAAAGAGTAACCCCACCCCACTAACGCGCTACCACCAGAGTAGTTATAACTTATATGGTGTACTATGACACTAGACTAGGGGTGGCTAGTGTCATAGTCCACCATACATTGTTAGTTACAGGGCATAAAGTCTGAAGTATGTTTGGGTTATTGTGATACCGGAGCGGATTAGGCAATGTTTACATCTGACAGATGACAGCAAAAGCCGTAGGCAATAGTCGATACGGTTTAATGAACGTTAGGAAATTCAATTTAAAAAAATCATTGGTAATCGATAGATCTATCCAACCAAACTGCAGGCATCTAGTCACGTTAACGTGGTATCTGGGTATTGTTGGCCCTTGGAATGGTGTTCGTGATCGGAAAGTGTGAGTGTGAACGGTAGCAGGGTAGAGCCCACGTGGAACAGCCCGGTGAAGCTCGCTAACCGCTGTAAACTACGGGTATTTCGTAATTTGTCGTACATGAAATTTCTTTCCGCAACAATAACGTTCATTGTTACATGAATGATATTCAATCTATAAACGTTAGAATCATACTGACCGAGCGAGAA
>CM067343.1:33191435-33261435 GCA_034190875.2 Urechis unicinctus
CACAACATTGATATTTGCATTTTAATCTTCAACCAGTGTAAGAATATCGTTTTCAGCCAGATGAATGGTCAGATGGACCTGATGACCCCCGTACGATACCGCCTGTGCGAGGCACTCAGCAGTCTTTGACGGCTGACGTATTTTCTGGTGCGGACGCTTGGGGAAGCTATGTAACCCTACAGTTGACATTCAGCGGGTCTCGGGTCTTGCGAGCAGAGCTATATTTAGACCCTACCTCATCAAACTGAGCTCTAACAACAGACTCGTTTGTTTGATGTTTTCATATTTTCTTTTATCAGGGACTGGTTGGTTAGGGAGGTTATTTTGCTAATTATCTTAAACCCGAACAAAGCCATTGGCACAAAACTACATAGACCATTTTTATTGCCCCCTAGTCTTTTAAGAGGCAGGGACTGTATTTGTATCCGTGGCGACTTGCGAGACTTACGGTGGCTTTCCCAATTTGTCTAATTTGCGGCGCAAAATGGTCGCAGAAAAAATCACGACATTTTCTGCATTGACTGTTTTATTGCACCCATTAGTATCTTAGTTTCCGTGATGTTCTCTGTTCTTCACTTAAGTATTTGTTTCTTATGATAAAGGAGTACAATGACGATGACAATACAGAGAGGCTCGGGTGATGTAATATCCCTCTGTCATCGAGTGCAGGTGTGGCACGAGCCAAACGAACCCGTCCATCGTTGCGTTAACAGCAATGGGCAGTTTAGCCCAGCTGATTGACGCTAGCAGTCATATTGTTAGCTTTTTTTTTTGATGCTGTAGAACGGGTCGGCTGAATGTGTTTTTCTCATTAACTGCCATTAATAGACGGTTTAGTACGTTTGCAGCCTGGCCATCACAGTGGACATAGAGACGATATATCGACACAGCGGATACGGAAACTACGTAAACAGTTCTATAGTGCTGTGGCGGCAATATAAGGTTTTAGGAAGCCTACAAGAGAATTTACATCACGGCGCTATAGGAATAGTGAATTATGTTTAGTGTACACATACTCAGAACAACGTTGATCGCCATCTATTATATTGAGCTGTCAAAACTTACTATACTGGGCGTTATACATTTGGATCACAATGACTGGTAAATTATGATCTGCTGGGATGTATTGATGCCACTGCCAGGCACATCAATAATTGTGCTGCCGTTATGTGATGTGCCGTTTTGATCATTCGGGCAGCATTTGAATTCCAAACGCTATTGATGTTGACCAGTTGATCATTACGATTGCTCCTCATTGGCACAAAGTACCACGACTACGAAACAGTTTCAGCACCATCGTTTACCAGAAGAGCATAGAGTGGCTTTGATCTTGAATCAACAATAGCTTGTCCATGTTAATGGCTCAATAGCTCAGCTGTAAATATATGCACATCGTTTCCATCTCTATGGTGCAGTTGATAGGTACTTATAGAGCCTTTAGCTTCTCTAAAATGTATGATATATCGTCTGGATGTCATCGGCACGACCCCTTTGTCTCAGCCAGTGGGGCGATTTGCAGCTAGAATTCTTTGCCGTTGGCATAAGCGCTTAAACATCATTGGTCACATTTATGCAGTGCTTACAGCAACGCAAGCATTTTCAATCGATAATACTCTTACAGGATTGCGACGGTTGGCAGCGACTAAGAAAATACTTAACCTCATACGAAATGCCTGGATGCATACATATCCATCAATTCATATTCGCTTATTCATATTTGTTAAGATTATCTACATGGATTATAACATATGCACCGATAATTTGTTTTGCCTGACTATATCAGAATCTTGCCAGCTCAGCCAATCAAAACACCACCTTCTTCCATGCCAATGTTGTCGTCTCATTTTCCGGGGAACCTAGCGATGCTGTCAGAATTTGCAGATATAAATTTGCACATCACCTATAAAAAGTGCGGTTAAATAGTTTCGTCTCTTTCTGGCGGTCGACACGCAACCAGATTAACGTATGTCAAGCAAAGCACGTTTGAGGAAACCCTGGTGCTCAATGAGGGATATTTGCAAATGGAGAGCAGGGTAATATTGTAAAACTCCTCATTGACCGGGGCTTTGAAGCTACAAGAGACAAGACCGAGGTTTCACTCCAGCTCTGATTTACTTAGAGGAGGATGCTACGCAAAATAACATAATAATAACCACGATTGCTGTGGTCGTTTGATGGTTGCGTTATTTGTCATTTTGTCATTTGGGCTTATAGTGCAAGATTGATGTGGCAACCGCTGACCACAAACAGATTCAATTATCATCGTGCATGCGATGTGTATATTTATGGTCATTGAAGTTTATTGCACGTTCGAATGTTTAGCACTAATGTATGAAGCTCTGCTATAAACAGTTAATGCATTGAGTATTGTGCAATGTATTTGATCTATATACCCTAGACACTTTAAAACACACTGTTGGTGTGCCGTACAACTTTTAATCTATCGTCATCTGCATACCATTAATATATGAACTGTCAGGCAAGTAGCAATCGATAAACTGGCTAATATCACCCTCAAGAGAAGCAACGAGCGCCTCAACAATCAATCAGGAAGGCCCTACGTAATGATAAGCTCGATGCACATAGCCCACATACGTTTCCGTTGTATGCGCTGATACTAAATACCAGGCATGGATTCAATATAGACGTCCACGTATTTTCCCATGATTGTTAGCTAAGCAACGGTCCATTGCTAATTTGGTCAGTTCATCGTATATAACGTATTAATTGCTTGCACGAATATAGAAATATAATTGTTGTTCTCGAATATCTATACACATACCAAATAAGACAATAGCCACAGGTTTCTTTAAATTCCTAGTTTGCTCGCACTTTATTGCCAACGTTTCACGGCGTTATCCCTCGACATTCAACGTTAGCCTTATGGGGCATGTTTTCTAAATGTCACATTTGCCATGGCTAGTAACCAGTTGCCGTACATATTGAGTAACCGTTGCCGACGACGATATGTCATATCATTCATATAAGCGAAGCAATCTCTACTGACCACAATTGCTTCAAGTAATCAGATTACTGTCGATCGATATGCCGATGATAAACTTCCTCATTCAGCTCTTATCAAGTGGATGCCTTGTAATGGTATTGGCTGTTACAAGAATGGCCTTCAGACATGCTTAATCCGCGAACCAATATCGAGAGTCCTGCTAGAATGAATCGTGGAACAAATTAAATCAGGCTGTGGCGCTCAACGTCAAACATCATGCATTTTTGCTAAGCAATGAAAATTTGAAGTATTTATCATATTTCCATGTGTTTATCTTAACATGTGTTTAACTGTTGACATATAAATTGTGTCCCCTGGAGGAATTGTTACCAGATGCACTAACATTAGTGACTTTATGCATGTTACTGTTATGTGGTATTTACGTGCAGACACAGTAATCGTTGTACATTGTTGCCACGATTGTTTTGAAGTTAATGCACTTTATGGCCATGCACTATGATATGGCCGATATATCGCCCGGATATCATTAATTATTCCCTCGTGTCTCGACTAGTTAAAAGGTTTGCTGGCACAATTCATTACCCTTATCTGATCAGCGGTTATTACCCCCCCCCCCCCCAGGTATACAGTACCATGGATTGCTAATATTAATCAACGAATTTTGGAAAAGGACTAGCACTTTACAATCAATAATGAAGTGACCGTCGTTCTCACAGATTGGATGAATGATGGAATACAGTTAGGAGAGTTTGCTACAGAGCTGTATCGAGCGAATCCGGACTGACCGAATTATGATTACTTACTGTGTCTTCTTGTCATCCATGTATAGTGGTATTAGTGTATTGTCAGTAAGAGTTGTTTTCAAAACTTCATACTAAACTTTCATCTGTATAGCATCCCACTTGAATGAATTGGTGTCACCGGTATGCGATACCAATTTTTTACCTACTTTTAGGCAGCATTTTACTTATTTACACAATCAATGGTGACCAGCTTATTATTACCACAAACACGATTAACTACAAGCTGCACCATAGATATGAGTCATTTTGGTCCTGAATCAATACATAGTTTAACAATGCTACCAGCCCAAAGTCTAATTATATTTGCACATCGTTACCACAACAATGATGCATTGTATGGTTTCGTCGATGGTCATTGGCTTCTGGGAAAAGCATGATGTATCGTCCGGATGTCATCAGCAATACTCTTGCGCCTCGACCAGTGGGATGATGTACGGACCGAGTACTTTGCCGTTGGCATACAGCTTCCCAACAGTCTTGTTCAATCCTATGCAGAGCTTACAGCAACCCAAGTGGTTTCAATCAAGGAACGGATAAACAGGGTACGGCGTAGCAGAAGGTGCATATGAAACTAAATAAACTGAAGGAGTAAACCGGCGTTATCCAATCATACAAAAGTGTTACAACATCATCAGTGACACCTCTATCATTCCTATGCTGTCTGAATGTTTATTGGCTGCTAAGAGTGACACTTTTACCATGCCTGTGCTGTCTGAATGAATATCGAAATCGGACACAGGACACAAGACGACAATATAAACATAAAGAGACCGATCAGGGTTAGAATAGGGTTCAACGTTGTGACAAGAATGCCCCTCATCAAATGTACAGTGAACATAAAACTACTTTGGCAAATGACGTATTGCTCCTATTTGCAACTGATTGGGTGTTTGTTTCATTGATAAAAGGGACTAACCCAATTTAGTTTTATTTGCTTCGTGGCTAGAATGCTTGATCTCTTGGTTTTGTTATTCACATTAAACCTGAGCGGATATAATAGCAGCAAATGCATTGACATGTTTTTGTATTTCTTTTGATAGCAATTTCCTGTGCTTATAGAGCAGAATATTGATGGGTGATGATAACACAAGTCGAACAGTAGTGAATGCTTCCATAACAGTACCAAGAAAAAGTAAACTAAAATCCTAAGAATATTGTACACACAGTTGTTATAAGAATAGCTCGATGGTAACATTACATGCTTAATGAGCTCACGTTACCATAATGTCTTCCCACATACCTACCCAAACAATAGAAACAGCTGTCTTTTGATTTTATTGTTGGTGCTTGTTGACTGTTGTGCCATATGAAATAATTGCTTTTCTTCTCACAGGGCTAGTAAGACTTGACTGACGAGTAGTCATCATATATAAGGCATAAACACTTCTCATTCGCCATAAGCAAAGACACTGTATTTGGCGTTCGCTTATCAGCTGATGATAATACTTTAATTACGATAATGTGTGTAATTGAGGTAACCATGTGACCACAGCCACGAAAATGATTATTATGCCTTTTTATGAACAGCTTATATAAGTAGTATATTTTCATTAATTTGATCTGTATGCCATTCATATGAAAACTTTGCATAGACATGTAGCTTTGTATAGACATGTAACTGTTCTTTAGTAATCG
This sequence comes from Urechis unicinctus, assembly GCA_034190875.2. Taxonomy (NCBI): domain Eukaryota; kingdom Metazoa; phylum Annelida; class Polychaeta; order Xenopneusta; family Urechidae; genus Urechis; species Urechis unicinctus. Next base: position 33,196,839 of record CM067343.1, read on the forward strand.
TTGTAAACTCAGTCCTGAGCAGAGAGATTGGAATCGACCAAAATCGATGGTGCCCTGTACACCAAATTCCCCGTCTATCCGATGATGTATGATCACTGTGACCTTTGAACCAATGATCAATATGTTGAGCTGAGAAAAGATAACGCATCGTTGCCGCAAATGCGGTGGAATGTACTCTCAGTTCTCTAATATAGGTTGGTACATCGTCTAGGTGTCATCGGCACTACCCTTTCTTCTTGACAGGTGGAACGGTTTGCTGACACAATTCATTTCCGTTGACATTAGCAGCTTCAAACAGCCCATTCTGATTGTATGCGATACCTAGTGCATCCAAAGCGCCTTTCCCCCAATCAATAATCATCTTAGCGAATGGTGATGGGTGTTGGCGACTAAACGCAAATAAGCCAAACAGGAACTGGAAAGTCATTTGTGAGGTAGTTTTCAGAATGCTCAGTCATTTAACATTTGGTACAGCCTGGTATAGTCAAAGTAAACTTGCATGCGGCGTGTTCAGCTAGAGAATGACATTGTCGGTTTTACAGATCTCTCCACCAGGGAGTGAAAGGCTGCCGTTATTTTCTGGGAAGTCAATTTGTTTAATATTATGCATACAACCAGAGTTTGTCATTATACTGTGGAATTCACAATGCCGAATATATAGGAACAACTAGTGTCTCTAATTTTCTCCCCTCCATTGGTCCTTTGTTGACATGGGCGCATCAAAGTAATTTATATGCACCCGCCAAAAGCACGATTCACGTTGTGTACGAACCATATGTTGCACATAGTTTCTGCGCTGGCTTTTAAGTGTGATTGGTCATTAATTAAGAACACAAATAAGTCGTGAGTACAATGGCGTGATTGTGATAATGCATAATCTAGCATTGTGTACTTCATATTGGTCAGCCAATCCGAAATAAGCTTAGTTGCTGTGCAGAATATGTATAGAGCATTTTATGAAATGTTGAAATCGTAAGTGCTTGTTGGGCGCATATTGAACTATGCACGTTTTATGTTGAATGTGTTGGGCTGGTTTGAACATAACATTCACTTGTTTATCATGACTTGTGTTTACCAGGCAATATCCAACATTTTCTTTATGCGTTTATGTAATGCCAATGTTTCGTATATCCAGAGCGATATTTTGGTGTTATTCTTTTGCCACGTGCTGGCTTTACTCTCGCGTCATTCTACATTATCCGCTGGTGGTTAGCAGAATAGGACAAAATCCCACTCATCTCTTATCAGAGCAGCCACTAAACAAGAATTAGTACTCACGGTAATAGGCCATCCATTTATACAGTTTTCCTTCTGCAGCACAAGAAAGTACATGGAATGAATGAGACCCACGTTAACATAAGTTGCCTGAATAGATAAAACTATTTTAGAAAAGGCTGGCACTGAATCGATAAAGAACCGGGCGGTGTAAACTGGCTATCCATAAGAATAACCGGCGTTCTTACAAGTTAGATTAATGATGAAATGTGGCGCAATATGGCGCTACCCAGCACATGCTTTGCAATTATGGTGTCTTGGATCACAACAGAAACGACGTATATTATTCATCCTCGACCCTTCTTGCAGTGTTAATGTGTTAGTATCATGGCACACAGGCGCAGTACCAATTGTACTTGACTCGCGCAGACATATTAATAACATTTTACAGCATCTAAATAATATAACTAGTAATTGAAAGCACTCAGTAACTTAGCATGCATTGTTGGGCTTCGCTGTCTTACTAATGCTATTATATCATCGACTGGCACGCATAGCATGAGGTACGTTACGCTACATTATATCTTGTACTAGAATGTTGACCTACATTTCATAAAGTTCTGTAATGGATGTGTTTACTATATTGTTTGGTTAAATTTGCGACTAGCGAGATGTGATATTTGTGAATATCTCACAGTATTTTATGCATGTCAGGATTCTTCAAAAACAGATGGCTTTCCAAACAAGCAGATCTATTGAATAACGGCATTACTTACAAGAATGCTGAACCATTGTGTTTATTACATTTTACATCAAATATTTGACCAAGAATACACAGTTTGCAATTTCATATCAATTTTCTAATGATCGAATTGACAATTTCATCACCCCGAGCAATAGCCATTTCGTTATGGCTTTATTTCAGGTTGACCCCCTGTCCTGTTCCTTAGCAAAATTTAGTATTAAACAAGGAATTTGTCTAATTCATATCTATTTGAATAGTTATACGACTTTATTAAGAAACATACTGTTGCCGAATGGATCGTAATTTGGCCGATTGGTCAGTCAGCTTGTTAACCACTGGATGAGCTATGTAGGGTTTTGTAAGGTGCCTGGTGATACATTGGAATGTTCACATAATGTAAAAGGAATACATGAAAAATAAATTATTCCCTTCTATTGTTGATTCTTGATCATGAATATTCGCATTTATGGCGTGATCTCACAATGCGTTTAATTTACCATTAAGGATGTTGTCATCATCAGAGTAGAGACTTGCGACTCCAAACACAACAACCTGAATAACATTTGTTTTCGTTTCCAAAAGTACCCCCATTCAGCCACGAAAGAATACGGAGGGCAATTAATGGAACATTTACTCCCTTTTTACTACCCATTTATCAATTACACCCCAGGATTATTGCCTCCATGTCGTGATGTAAGCATGTAACCTGATTTAATGGCAGCATTATCCACACTAAGACTATCCATGACGAACACGAGTTTTCATCAGAGCTTTAATTGTATGAGCTATAACGCTACGTTTTTATCTCAGCCATATTAATAAAATAATGCAACCAATGATTGTTGCATATTATGAGGAGGAGTTGCAGATGTGACATTCGGGCATGTATGTCGTTCAGATTATTACGTTAAGCTAGGATGTCGTAATTGGATATGGTCTCAAAATGTTACTTACATTATTGCATTTATTTGTTGAGTGCTTTCAAAGGATAGTTCGGTAAGCCGAATGCACTCTCTCTGTAGGACAAGCAGCCGTGAAATCGTCCATTAATAGAATATGTGAGGTCATAACGGGCACGAATAATCACTCATTCTTTCTTCTAATCGAAAACGAGGATCTGTCGCCCCTTCCCTTTGCATAAATGTTTTCTAAACAAATTTCAGTATGCTTATATAATGCGTTAAGTTTTGGTAATGATGTATGCTTGCTCGGCACACTTTGTCCAATTGAGCTTAAGTCTGTAATTCTTCCGCTGCTCCATTAATCATTACCTTTTGTTTGTGTTTGTTATGTTTCTGTTTTATTATAATATGATAATGGTTATATTAGTGAGACATACATTACTACGAGGATACATATCGGTCCTGACTAGGTAAACTATAGAGGTTCTAATATCCTGTAAAATGCACCGTTGATTTAGTCGATTTACCCTAGCCAGATAAAGACAACTAATTGGAGGTTGGATTTACTCCCTGACGCACTGACTGACTGACAGATATCGACTTTGTGCCATGAATCAACCAAGCCATAAAAACGGTGTTACTGGTGCTCTAACGATTCCCAGCATGGGCGCGTCTGGCGCTTGGAGTGCTTTGCCATCTATTTATTTTGCATGACCATCAGTATAGCATAAATCAAGACACAATATACCCATTAACCTCGGTGAAAGAGAGATAGGTAAACGCCGCGCTGAAAATCACACACCTTACACTAATTAAGTAAGCTACCATACCCTCTGGCTGGTTTTTATAAATCACGTGGGTTGTCTACTTAAAAACAAACTGCACCTCATTTTGAGCATGTGGCCAACATTAATGCCAGCTATACCGTAGTATAGATGATCAGATCAAATACATAGCTGGTACCAGATAGGCAACAGACCCAGGTTATTCCACAGCTAATATCTCGGCTAAACTCATTTAAGCATGACGTTATGTCACAGGATGTATTTGCAATGATCAATCAGTTTGGCTCAACCCTAAGCATGGCACAGTCTACCAATCAATGGTAATCATTTTGTTTTGCTTTTTGGAATATTATCTAACATACATGGGCCCTTTGCCAAGCAGTATCTTCAATGCACGCGAACGAAATAGATATTGTACACAGTTTGTAAATAGATGACAATGTGCAAATATATTTGAAGTGGCTTTTATTGGCTTATGGTTGGCAGTTGTCGTAATTAAATATGATTAAACGAATGTATCGTAGTTCTACTTGCATTCCATATTGAATCGTTCTTACAGGATTCATTAGGATTGTAAATAATCTATTTGTGTCAGTTCCAATATGCGGTACATAGCACAGAAACATATGGTTGATTAGTAACCGATCGCCTTTTGTCAGCCGGAAAACAAGTGACTGTTGATGCCCCCACCGATTTGCAAAAGGTATCTGCCTGTACATATTTGGTGAACCTGTAAATTCTTTTCCAATTGATATATGTATGTCCTCATATGAGTGTTTACCTGCATATTTACTGTTTTATCTGCAATGCACAAGTAATGTTCTGATATCATAAAGCAATACATGTCTTTGTCAACGTGTGTTTAAACAAGGTGTGTTATTATCACGGGTAAATTTAAAACATATTTTCCAATATATAGTCACGCGATGAGTACGATCATTTCAATGTAACACACTGCCGCCAATCAATCTCATGAGCGGACAAGGCAGATAACAAGGTTGACAAAAGTATTCAAAACGTCAATGATTCAACCTTGAATCTAGCCAGTGTGCCAGACAAGGTCCCCGTGTAAAACGTGCGGCAACAGCTATTACTCAAAGTCTGTCCCTTGCACGGCTGTCGTGAATCTCGAGACCACAAGTTTCGCTACTTTCAACTTATTATGATCTTGCTAGTAGATTTATTAGACTATTTTTGGTGACGTAGATTCCCGTGTTTGTCAGTTTGTCAGACATATACAATGAAAGTTGACTGTTGTATATATAACAAACTTATTGAGAGCACCACCTGGATGAAAATATCTACCTATTTATTTGTTCAAATGCCCTATTATGCTCTTGGTAATTATTGATATTCGTCAGTAGATGTATTTGTTGAAGCACAATAATTGATCAAAAACACCCAAACTGCCCACATAGTCCCTATGTATTGCGAAGACTATATGCCCCTTCATTCATCGGGTTTTCATAATGTTACCCCTTTACAGACGATTATTGCGTTGTGAGCCCCTACAAATACAGTGAATGTCCATCATAGGGCCTAAACAAATGATTGGCTGTAATGGGTGGAGGGCTAGGTATTGCATACCACAGCTTGATGTACTGAAAGATTGGTTAATGTTGATTCATGCCCCCTCTAGCTGCCAATTATTCATGCCCCTTCTCGTCACTAATTATTCGAGACCCCTCTCGTCGCCAATGATTCATGCCCCCTCTCGTCGCCAACGATTCATGCCCCCTCTTGCCGCAAAATATTCATGCCCCCTCTCGTCACTAATGATTCATCATCTAGTCCCCTCTCGTGGCCAATGATTAATGCCCCCTCTCTTCGCAAATAATTCATGCCCCCTTTAGCCGCCAATGATTTGTCCCCCTCTAGCCGCCAATGATTCATTCCCCCTCGCGTCGCCAAAGATTCATGCCCCCTCTAGCCGCCAATGATCCATACCCTCTAGCCGCCAATGATTAATGCCCCCTCTAGCTGCCAAAGATTCATCCCCCCCTCTGTGGTGAACTAGTTTTGACCGTTGTTTGACGATAATGGGGCCATTACGATATCTGCCATTGCTAACTGTATTCGGAAAAAGTGTGCAAGCTTAAAGTATTATTCAGTTCATCTGATTTATACCTTAACATTCTATGGATCTTATGTAATATGCATCAATGAAGGTTCCTCTATGTAATGGCATGAAAATATGGTTAGGGCAAATTACGTCAGGCAACAATTTACCATTAACAGCTCTGGTCGTCTATGCTGTAATACAAGTGTTAATTTGATGTTTATTATAATTATGTCATCTTATGTCCATTAGTTGGCACCCTAATTACATCATTATTCTAACTCACTGGCCGGTGTAGCTCAGTGTGTGCCATACTTGCAATGTGCTCATGGAATGCTTCAGAAATCAACGCCCTGGACGTTTTGTGTATCTGTGCTGCAAGCGATCATTTAAGACGTACGTTGTATCAAGGGCGCATCTAAGCTACTGCGCAAGGGCATAATATAAGGCATAATCAAATCAAGTGCCCTCGTTGTTTTTTTCCCATTAACTTGGATGAAATTTTGATGCTGTGTGACTTGAGGCAAGACACGTTAATGATATCCCTCTTAGATGACCAAGCTCGCCATTTCACCGAGGAAGTAGTCGCTGCTCGGGTAATGCCATAATTTGCTTCTTCCATCTGGGCGATGGTATAAAGTAAATGCAAAAAGGTATGAAATCGTTCTATTTACAATACTTTTGCTGCGGGTGGGTGACTGGCGTTGGTATGTCTAGATATGTCCTCAATTGTTGTCTCTAGATGACCATTATCGCGAGAGTAGCTGCCATTATTCCGGCTAAAAAAATTTCTTTGAGATAATTGAATGGGCATCAAGGGATGACCAACTACCTGAATGCGAGGAGTGACACGCTATGTCTTAGTGTGTGAGTGATTTTAGCGCGGAATCGGCCGTTGCATAGAATTGTACGCAACGCTTAGGACAGCGTTCCTGTATATAACCATACATGCTAGCAAGATCATTGTTAATAAAGCCAAACACATAGATAGCGTTTTTCGTGTCACTTTAAGATGATTGATGCACCTATTTATACTGTTTTTATTGTCGATTCAGCTCCAACTCTTCCAAGAAAATTGATGATAAGGCCCTTTCACGAATACCATTGGCGCTGTGATGCTGCATTCATTCCGTCGTTAGCACTGTGATGTATTCCGTTGAAGTTTGTCTCTGATACGACATCAAGAGCCTTGTCTAGGTATATTTCATGACCATTACATCAGCATGCATCTCATACGATGATTGCAATATTGTTGATTACATATTAATTACGGTAGACATACGATTACAATAGGACCAACACGGATCTTTTCCGTAACCTAATTTGAACAATCCCCATAACCGTATATTTCTCATAAAACACTTCAATGCGGCTCGTAACCCGAACACCGGTCCATATGTGATAATACTAATATATGTACACACACACACACACACACACACACACACACACACACACACACACACACACACACACACACACACACACACACACACACACACACACACACACACACACACACACACACACACACACACACACACACACACACACGCACAAACATACACGCTCATATTTCTAAATATACATATATATTTGCATATATATATATATGTATTAATATATATAAATATATCAATATATATATGTGAAAATGTATATATATATATATACAAACATATGTGTATATGTATGCATGTATATATATATATATATATATATATATATATATATATATATATATATATATATATATATATATATATATATATATATATATATATATATATATATATATATATATATATATATATATATATATATGCATATATAAATGTGTGCGCATAGATATTTATGTATTTACATTGTTTGCCATTGTCCATTCCGAGTTTGCGGATGTTTTCGGCGGGGTTCAATATAAATAACCACAGAGCAATAATGTCATGAATGTTGCAGTGTTACGAATCAACGAGTTCTCATAGATAATCGATTCGAGATATTCAGCACCACGGTCAATCGAACATTTAATTGGGATTGTAACGCTGGCACATTGTCTCGGGTTTCGCTGATATCAAAGACAGCCGTAGCAGATAATGACGGTATTTATAGAACTACCTATATCCGGCAAGCCGAAAAGAGCTGCATAGCAACTCAGAAAATGTCAGTGAAATAATGAAGGAAATCATTAGCGTAGGCGTAAGAGCCCTCTGCAACACTGCCCTCCTCTTGGCACTATGGCCGCTATAGCGTAAACCCAAGGGTTGTTTGCAGAAAATCAATACTCCTCCACTTCCGCCAAAAATAGCATCAACATGTATGAGTTAATGTTTCTCAATGGCTGATGGATAAGAAGACATCATTCCACCCAAATAGAAATCATAAATAGAACAATTCAAAGCATGCTATGACTAGTCATGGTATTCATTGAAATTACCACGTAGTACCGCGGGGTAATTGATGTTACGGACTATAATATGGAGGAAACAAGATGATGAGAAAACAGCCTAAACATTTGTTAAGTGTTCTTGGCCATGTCCTTATATTGAAGGACTCTCTTCATCAGTTTTGGGTCCATTAACATGGCCGAGTGCACATGATACGGCGGGTGCCTGCTCCGAGGGGGCAAAGATATAATCACTTGACGTCCATTATACAAAACACTACTGCACTAGGACGTACATGCGATTAAGGGACTGATTACATTTCACCATGAGACCGAAACAAACAGAGATATATATATATATAGATATATATATATATATATATATATATATATATATATATATATATATATATATATATATATATATATATATATATATATATATATATATATATATATTTATACATATATATATATATATATATATATATATATATATATATATATATATATATATATATATATATATATATATCTATATATATATATATATATATATATATATATATATATATATATATATATATATATATGTGTGTGTGTGCTGGTTTCTCGGGAGATGATTATATAAAACGCTATGCATCTGAGAGTATAACTGTCAAATATATATATATCCTTTTGATAATGCTTCACCTTTGTCCTTTGTGTTGCAAATTATGATATTATCAGTAAACACGAAGATAGCCTATATGTGTATGTTATCCACCCTCTTAATTGTTCGCCTACAGTCAGCTTTTGGCATAGACATGAACGGTCCAAGATGCATATATTATTGTTTAGGTGTGAATCGGCCTGTTGATTAATCAGTGCTGACATCAAATAGCGACTATTGTATATCATTTTGAATGAGAATTACAATTATACAACGGACACTTTTTCGTATTTTAGTTATTGACCAAGAGACCTGATTGTACCAACTTGGACGTCTGGCCCAGCGTCTCATGTTCGTAACCCAAGGCCAGACACCCGTTGATGCCAATTTAGCTATGACTCTTGCTGGACGGTGTAAAAGTATCGTAAAAAACCTCATCTATCATCGTCCGCGATGTAACAGTGAAAGCGACGTAACCACCCGCTGTCATTACATATCCACGGACGATAATTTGAATGGCGCAAGCATTACGACGAAGGCGGCCCATTTCATGTATCGGCTGGGCGATACTATCAAACTCGCGACTGATTGAAAACTTGTAGTCAGGAGCGCTATTTCATGCCCCACAGCTCTTCTATCATTGACCCTGTCCTACCCTTACATTTCCCGCGGTCAGAAACGTTCCGCGGTCGACTTGTGTGTACCGAACAAGAAGCGTTATGTAACACCAATATCACCATTATCACGAGTTCATTGAACGAAACAACCACTCACTAGGTCTGTTTTCAAAGATTGGCCGTTCATACATAGTCATGTTATATGTGTGTTTGATAATATAACACATGGCAAGTGTTCTGCGATCAATCGATAAGTTGACATCGTATTCAAAAAGACACCAGAATACACTCTAAGAAGCAACCCATACTTGGGTAATTATCCTACGTAAGGTTACTTTTTAGCATGGAAATGCATCTCATTTGTATAAATAAGCAATCTGTTACAAAACAACGTGGGAAATTCATCACAGTGTGATCCCTGGATGTCCGTAGGTAGAAAGAGGTACACAGGCATCCGATGTCTACTCAAAGGTCGACAATTTGTAGCCACATTATTATGATACAATGGCGAGCACATTACTAGCCAAGCACTGAACACTTGAGCCATGCGTCTTAGACACGTTATTCTTAGTATTCGCCGTAAATGACAGTCTTTAGAGCTACCATATGAACAACTGATGTCAACTGTATATCTGGAGAAAATTTCCGTTTTTCTGTCTGTCGAATCTAGCACACATTTGGCCAATTCGCGTAATGTATCTGGACCTGCAACACAAGCATGACTCGAATACACATTAACTTTGAGTGAAACAAGCCAAACCGGCGATATTTGATGGTTGAATCGTTCTGTATTAAAACTGATCCTAAATTACGTGTAGGTCAGTTAATTTCCCAGGTATCAATTGAAAACAAAATAGTAATGTTCACATAGACTTTTAATAACAATTAAAAAAACCAACAAGCTAAGCATGTTGAAATAATAACAGCAACGGTTTTATCGGAATGACTTAGCCCAACATAGAGGCACACAAAGACAATACACAGCTGTATAGCTTTGACGTTTGTCAACCACATTAACTTGTTCCACATATATAATAATTACAAAGTACACATGACGAATAACAAATGATTGTGATAGTCTACATCTCAATGCAATGAAGCAAAATCAGCTATTGCTATCTGAATGTATACATCTACCGAGATTTATTATATCAATTGGAGCTATCACAAATAAAGTGCAGTAAGGGTTTTCTGCAAAACACTAGCTACAGTACTTGCTTGAAAACCCAAAGCGACTTCGCTCTGACGTAGACAGATGTGTGACATTGTGGAAATCCGTACATACAATTTCAAATGGTACTTGAGAACAAACCTACTACTCTACTGTCACCTACGTTCTCTGAGCAGATACATCACGGCGGTTTCCGCCGACTACTATTATTTACAAAACACGGTTGGTGTCAATTAAGTAGCACATTTATCATAACAAACATACGATATTTATGAATAAGCAGAATTGGTCACCTCGCACTTTTGACCATAAATTCAGGAGTCAGACGTACACTCCGCCCCCCATACCATTCATATGCACACAGGTGGTAAATATATTAAATTGCACGTTTCTATAAATTTCATAGATGCCAATCTCACAGGAGCGCGTATCCACTGTATGCAACACACTAAGTAATTACGCACTGCAGCAGTTACTATTGTTGGCATGAACCGAGCCTTTTCACTGGCGCACTATAGCCTGAACTTCCTACATTAATTCAAGAATTAGTCATGAAATGAATACTTACACATTGAACTAGACTAGGGTAATCGGAATGTATGGACATGGCCACAGTTAATCTGAAGCCATCCGTTTTGCACGAAGCAAACAATACAATGGAGGTGAATGCATGAAGTAGCTGTAATATGGGGTAATACTGATGAATGCCATTTTAAGAACTTATAACTTATATCGACATATGCTGACAAATTCACACATCTACATAACCATTTCAATAACAACCTACCATTCGCACTTATGCCAATACACAGAGACTACTGACTTATGAAGTCAAAGCGATTTCAGTCGGAATGTCATACAATCTTTCTAACAACATGATGACGTAGATGGTCGCTGATTGGTTAGCGTCATATTGACTTTGCACTGTTGCCGTTATAACTCTGGATGAATTGTAAGGCGCTACAGCATGACGTCATGACTTCCGATGACATCTAGACACTTTGAATTTGAATCAATTTGCAATTTGCTCATAACTTCCATATCTAATGTTAATCAATACATTCCACTACATATCCCCGAATATACCAGCAAATGTTTTGCGGAGATTTTTCATAGTATCATCGGTGTCTGGCTCAAGTTCACGGGCAATGGCTTCTACGGTACCGGGTGAGGCTGGTCGCTGTCTCTGGACTGGGCCAGACTGTTGTGATGCCTGAGACTTACTGAAATGCACATACACAGGAATGTTTATTGAATTTTATTCCTTAAACGGGATTTATTCATTTTGCTCATCAATCATCATCATTAAGCCGTGAATGAGAGTTGGTATGAGTAGGCATCGCTGAGACTTAAATCAATGGGAATGCATGCAATCAATGTTGTTAAGTTTTGGATCGTCGTGGTGTTAGGTAGAACTGGCATTAACTGCTACGAAAACCTGCTGACAACTAAGCATTTTGTTCAACACTGTGAAACCTATACTAGCTTTTGATCCCCATCTGTATTCGATCCTTGCATGTTTCCTTCACCCACAGATGCTTGTGTCACATTTTAAACGACGAATATACCTACTCGTTCATACCCCGAGGACCAACAGAATCTGGTATTGGCATGCCACCCCGCTGCTGAGGCGGCCCTGTCTTAGGACTAGGTCCCGGGCCTGCCATCTGCCTCGGGTTTCCTCCTGTGATGGACCCAGCAGGACTGGACATTTGACGTTGGGGAGGTGGTGCCCGCTGTGGTTGGGGGCTAGCTTGCGGAGGAGGTCGGGGACCTGGGGGAGGGGGCTGGTCTTGTGACATCAGGTTTCCCGGCTGTTTTGGTCCTGGACCATCCATTGGCTTACCAGGCTCTGGCTGGCCATTCATGGCATAGTGCATGAGCGCGCCTGCGCTGGTTGTTTTGCTGTTGATCGGGAAACAGCAATACCCGAAGTGAGCATCTTTTTGATCATGGGTCGAGAAATCTGTAGTTTGGTACCGTGTGATCAAGTGTTAAGAATGGCTGCACTGACCTGATTGTTGTATGCACTGGTTTACAATAAACCTCCATTTTTGTAATAACTAGGTCAGCAATGAGTCTTCTATCTTCTTCTTGTGACTCACCCAGTAAACCCATGGACGAGTCGTTAAGCTACACATACGAAATACGTCATTGGCATATTTTCAACCTTAAGTTAAGCTTGCGTAATAGGTTGTGCATGTTGGCTCTAGCGAATTTACCTCAAATATATATTCACGCCCGTCCTTGCCATGGACAGCCTCTACGGCGAGCATATCCAGCCCGCCAAACATCTGGCTGCATTCATCCACCCACAACCTGTATTTGTCCGTCATGGGGATCTGCTCCAACATGGCCGAACCCGTGTTTGCTTTCCAGTTGCCAGATATTGATTTCCTCCTACAGATTAACACCCATGATAAACGTAAATGACGACATCATATCCCTCCCCCACTCATCCTCTTTGCCCTCTCTTAATATATATATATATATATATATATATATATATATATAGAGATATAGATATATATATATATATATAGATATATATATATATATATATATATATATTATATATATATATAATATATATATATATACATTTATATATATACATGTATATATATATAGATATATATATATAAATATTTATAAATATATATATTCATGTATTAATATATATATATATACATATTATATATATGTATATATTTATATATGCATATATATAATATATGTGTGTATATATATATCAATATATATATATATATATATGAATATCAATACAAACATATAGATGTTTATATATATATATATATATATATATATATATATATACAAATATAGAGAAGTATATCAATATATACATATATAAGCATATATATGTATATATATCTATATATTTATATGTTTTAGAATATAGAGTTATACAAAATATATATACATATATATATACACATATATATATACATATATATCTATCTATATATATAAATATATATTAGTGTTAATATATATATATTCATGTACATACACACACATATATATACATATACATCTACTTATATATATACATATATATATAAATATATATATATATATATATATATATATATGTATATATATCCTTAATATGTCTATTTTAAATAACTTGCGCATTTCACAACTTACATGAAGGCTTTGTAGTTGCTGCCAATCTTCTGAATGTGAACATCAAACTTGCCGTCGATGAAGGGTTCAGTTGTTGAGTAGCAGTTTGTTATTGCAACCACACTAGCAATATCTTGGAAGTCATAATGGTTATTAATTTTTACCTGTACAAACACACTAATTAACACGTGAAAGTGCTCTTTTGGTGACTATTTGAATACAAAAGACTGTTTACAGTTTGGTATAAGGGAGCGTACTCACTTTACCCATACCCGAGTGTGCATGCCCAATCTTCACAACGACAGGGAATTTCGGAGTAACCAGCTGAAAAGTAAATACGCATATATAATTGCGGTGTAAGAATTTGTGTTGGAAGGTTCCAAAATTGTAGCAGATACAACTGAAACAGCTACTATCTACAATAAAGGTATGGGGGGAGACGGGCGTGTCATGGTTTTGTTCACAGTTGGTTAAATATATGTCGTGGTTATATATACAGCAGGTTAAACATGAGTCGTGGTTATATAGACAGTTGGTTCACATGCGCCGAGGTTATATTGACAGATGGTTACACATGGTACTACTCTATAACCACAGTGGGTGGGGCTCAGCTACTGTCCGTGTCAATCATCAGCCTGTTTGATTATTTTTGTCTATCAAAACGAACCATTAATCATTTAATAATAGCCCATTAATTTCATATGAATATCAAGATCTGGAATGTAATCACGAGAGAGTGTACACAAAGTGCTTAGAGAGAAGAAGAGCATCTATTCTGTGCAATAAACACACAACTACTAAGTATCAATATAATTTTATAATCACGTATCCTTTAGCCACCACCTGGTTACACCGGTCGAGGGATTTAGCGGAGAAGGAAATGGGTTACCGTTAGGAGGACTAGCGGCCTAGCATTCCAACAACAATTGGAAGCAGTTCCCGTGTCTTATAACATCTTCGTGCCCTGCTTGTTAAAATAGACAAGATGAATAAGATAACACAATACAAACGTTACCAGTTTGGCCATGCATCCTGTGCAACATGGAACAAATTATATATATATATATATATATATATATATATATATATATATATATATATATATATATATATATATATATATATATATATATATATATATATATATATATATATATATATATATATATATATATATATATATATATATATATATATATATATATATATATATATAAGGGCTGAGAAGAAGAGGTTGTTTCTGCAGGGAAACGTTCGGCGTTGAGATTACTTTAAAAGTCTGATAATCATCGGACGGAATGTGTCTCATTTACACTGTATTGCGACTGATTAAACGCGTGGCTTTAGTTTCGTTGTCTGCAACAAGTCACCTAAGTGGGATGGGTCGGGACGGGATGCACACAAATATATCTGCAGAATGAAGCAATATATTATCCCTAAGAGACGCATGCGCCTTGGTGCCAGTGGGTCCTCGTGTCACTTCCTATTGAACCAAACACCCCTTCCTCCATTTCATTGTACAACCACAAAGGATCATGAGTCTATAACCACACTATAGTCGACCACAAGCATAATCGGTGCAATCTAGGCAGCATGTGTATCTAAAAGGGATTAACATTGCCAAACAATAGAAACGCAGAGAAAAAGAAATCATATATGGACCGTGTCCGACATTATTTCATGAAAAATCCAGCCTCGTTGCCATCGTGGCCGTACACTTGTACTGATGGGGAGTACTTGGAAGTACATAGATAAAAGTTTGGCTGAAGAGTACACCACGATTGCATGGAGGTTCAATTTCCATCTATATATAGTAACATTTAACAGCATCACGTCAATATCACTTAATGCCACACAACAGCAATAACCATGCTTAGCGTTGTTCATTGCACGGCTTTCTCGACACAATTGTAGTTCTTAATGCGTACAAATTGTGCATTACTTCTAGGCAACCTAACACCAGACATATCACATCAGGGATTGAGCGGTTATATAAAGGATTTGTTTGTCTTCGATTAAAAAGATTCCTTCGCTGGATATCTCGCAACGAACATTTGCGTTGATAAAGAAAACAAATAATATCTTTGTTGGAAACAAAAGAGCATTCGTGGTTTGTGATACGACCTTATGTTGATGAACTGTGGGAAAAATCAACCCAGCGATATAACCTGATATACACCTGAAGATACTTAAATTAAAATGTTCCCTCAAGTTCAAAAAGGTACTAATTGAACTTATAAGGAAACGAATACGGAAATAAATGCGAATCGAAATTGTTGATGGAAGATTCCTCGATATTGAGAGGCAAGTTGTTGACTGGTTAATATAGGTCACGTGACTGGACTAAGTAAGTAGAGACGCTGGTGTGAGGCTGTCTTGCTTGGCAAGCAAAGAATGAGAAAGGGAGGAAGGAAGGCTCAACTCACCCAAAGGTTACTCACCATTTCCTTGTGGTTAGGGTAGTAGGACTGTTCTATGAGTGGAAAGTTGTCTCTTCCGAGGCGGTTTTGTATTTGTATCAATTGTGCAAACTGAAACAGATGTCAAAGCTTGATAGCGAGTAGCAGTAGTATGTGCTCATATCGATTCTATTTACGCGAATACTAGATAAGTCAATTAATACAATCGTGCACGTGGAAGTGATAGTCGCAGTAAATGATACCAGTGGCCTACTCGACTTCACCATGCATTAAGCTCCCTATACCGCTCACCCGCAAGCACCAGCAAACGTTTGTAGATTCTATACATCTGGCAAGCGTTGGTATAGGTCTAGAATAACCCTCTCATTATACGGTTATAACGTACAGACTGGCTTTATCAATGGATATTAACACTGATGGCAGACTGAGAGGCGTTGACTGACGAGAACTATTCTTACTCTGATAAATCTCAGTGAAATAAGCCCCTGGGTTCTTGGGCAGGACCTATTGCAGAACTGCATATATCTTACTTACCACCCATGGCTTGTCGAGGAAGTTGTACATAGAGTGGAGGGAGTTGAGTGAGGGAACTCCTCCGTAATGTAAACCTAGTATGATGTTCCTCCAGTCGTCGTTAGCATCTCGCACATGCTGTCGGATCAATACAAAGTCAGGCTTCAGTGATCTGGATACACACAAGCCATACAACTTCACACACAGTCCACTGCGGGTATGTTGCATCAGTAAGCATACAGCGACAATATCATTGTTGGATCTCACAGGGTATACACCGTCCCATGCGTAAGGCATCCAACTCTTTTGAGAACCTTGAATCTTAGATTATCTGTTGAAATATTGGAAATGATATTAAACAGATTCACTTTCATAATATATTTATTAGAATCATCGACTTTACTGATGGTTGTACATCAATTAACCACCACCATCAAAGAGACTTAACATCGAGGACCAGCCCCGTAACTGAAGCCTCATACCAAAGAACCACAACCGATACTGCGGCCTTACATTGAAAAGTCACCACCGTTTGTATCGAACCACCATCATTAATAATCAATAAGCCACCATCCTTCCATCACCAATCACCATTACTAAGGTTTTAAATCAAGGAGCCATCACCGTTACTTAGGCTTTAAATCAAGGAGCCAACACCGTTACTAAGGCTTTAAATCAAGGAGCCACCACCGTAACTAAGCCTTTAAATCAAGGAGCCAACACCGTTACTAAGGCTTTTAAATCAAGGAGCCTTTTAATCAAGGATCCAACACCGTTACTAAGGCTTTAAATCAAGGAGCCACCACCGTCACTAAGCCTTTTAATCAAGGAGCCAATACCGTTACTAAGGGTTTCAGTTCGAGGAGCCGCTGCATTTAGTAAAACCCTAATACCAAAGATATCAGCGGCTACCCAGAGCACCTCAAGGAGCAGCCACCACCAAGAGCCTCCCACGTGCATTGTCAAATCACCACAAATGAGAGACGGCTACTGAATGGAAAAAAACAACCACCGTACTTGAACACGACTTTGACCAATGGCGGGCCAACAAGTACCTCACCTCTCCAAGAATCGTTTTCGTGCGCCAAAGCATGTCTTAAAAACAACTTTGACAACCTCATGCTCCTGTGGAAAGTCAAAGACAGATTACTAGTTGTAGTGCACCTTTAACGTTCCGTCCACCAGGGTCCCCAAGCCGGCAATGTAACCGTTAGTATTCAGTGGATAGCAATAAACCTTAAGCGTGGAGAGAGAACGCTTTCTCTGGAGAGTCAGAGGTCCGGCATGCTGTCAATTTCAAAGGCTAACATGCAATGCGATTTATGACTGGACCGAATAGCTTGACCAGATGGACGATGTATTCCTGGTGCATTTGCATCGGGAAGCTGTATAACACTGCTGCCGACGGAGCTGCATAGGCACCGGTCGCTTGCCCAAACCGCCATCTAAACACACAATTCCTATATACTGCTCCATCTTTGACTTCCTATCACAGCGGCAGATGCCACTGACAGATATCTATGAAGAGCTTTTGAATCTCGATACGCGTACGATCTGATGAGTTACGTCACATGGGGTTATTAGTGAACACACATGGACATTTGAGGACATGGACCCGACCTCGTGACTTAAAATTAATTGTTATCTTCATTTAACGAATGGTTCCTGATCACGCTTCCCTTTGAATGGTTGATCCCTTAATTTGCGATTACTACAGATTTAATCATGCAGGCGACATAGTCTGGGTGGATGATGGACAGGTACAATTAATGGAAGCTTTATCTAAATGGTGGCTTGCAGTATCAGATACCTGATACCAATAGTCACGGTCACATCTAATTTAAGTATGTTCCTATGGACATCGGAAAAAAGCGTCCTAAAACACTCGATGCCTTATTGTGTGCCACAGTCAGGGTATAAATGGCTTCTCCAGCAACAAAAGACAAATTGGGCAGTCTTTTATAACCTAATGTAAAGCTGAGTATATATATCATGATACCGATCAGGTTCTCTCTCGCTTGATGCTAACATCTTACGTTGCCGTATCAAGGACAGCGTGTACTCCGTTCCAACCAGTTCGCTAACTATATCACCAAATATACATCTCTAAATGCCACCAGGGCAATAGTGGTATTTACAGGTGTATTAATTAAAACCTTACCTGACGACCTTGGTAGCATTGCGGGTCACCTGAATGTCGACAACCGTACCAGACTCCGTGTAAGAGGCTAGGTTCATCTCAGAAAAGGCAGCCTGCACAAACGAAACGTAACCGTCGTAAATGCCACATAAGAGCATTGTGATGTTTCAAATAGAAAACAGTTAAGCAGTATAAGTATTCGGTGGAGTATTAGGTAATATAACGTGCCTGAATATCTCAATATCTCACAAAAAAACACAAGCATTTACATATCTAAATGTAGAAACATGCATCCTCACAATATGGAAAGCAACATGCTTCAACATGGCTAATTTCCTTATGCAGAAGACATTGGCTTTTGAGGTCCCCATAAATAATTAGATTATGTTAGCGTGTTCTAGGGCAATCAACTAACGCCAACGCCCTTGGAGACATCAGAATTAAGTAAGAAGCCTTGGTAGCTAGCCGTTATAATGCGTGATAACATATTATGCAAACAGCGCCGCATCACCCAGCGCCATGGCCAACAAATCCGATGATACAATGCACCTTGTGGGTTTTGTAATGGCCACTGAGGGGACGTCATGCGTGTGACACAACACGAACGTAGTGTGACTTTATTAAGTCACCATTACATACATCCATTATTACAGCGATACGACATTTGTGTTTAATAAGCTCTTTTATTTTGCTTGATGTAACATAGGAATAGTATGTTGCTTATACTGGAAAATAAAAAGAACATTTTCATTACATTCTTGGACTAAAGCAACCGATATCACAAGCTTACCCCAAGTTTTTTCATACAACACGGTTATACTGCTGCTTATGCCTACAATGGTATACCCATGTGGTGCAAAAGGGGTTGAAAGTATGATGCTGTAGTCGACGCATAATACCATATCGTGCTATGGTACGCTGTTAACGTAGTGCAGCGATGGCTTAAGTAGCTCACCTGTTCCACTCGGATATCCCAGTCACCGAAGATCTTTTTGTTCTTGAAGTATTTACTCCTGTTTGGTAAACACGCAAAACAACACATATACGTAATGCACAGTCATTGTTGCATTCGGCTGCATTATTCAAGTAATTGTGCGATGTCATTAAAATATCAAAGAGGCAAGAAATGTTGACACATTCAGTTGGTACATATATAGATTTCGGCGTAGCCAATGGATCGTCTAGCAATACCGCACATAACAGCTGATTTTGTCATCGGTCATTGACTCCGCGTAAAATGGGAAGCAAAGCCAATACAATCAGTCCGCTCTCGTCTTATACCAACATGTGAAAGCTGCATAAAGACTGCCTAGGGCGGCCATATTTTACACCCAGCCCATCAGCCATCTGGCCTGGTGTTTTGTCCAGTTATGGCGCAAGATAATACGAAAGACCAGCTGTGTTGTATATAGCACACTAAACATGGTAAAGTATTGCCTGTAGGGCAATATAGGAGCTTCAGTTACTATCTACCCCAAATGGCCATCCCACCAACCGGCTCATTGAGGCAGCAGCGAGCGCACCATGCGCTCAGGCTGCTTGGGAAATGGGGAAGGTGAGGGCTCCGGGTTGGAGTGGTGTCTGTAACAGTGTTTGAGGGCCGAGGGATAGGGTATTCAAACCCAGGTTATTACAACAGATCAATACATAGCTCGAGCCCGGTCCACAACAGCCTGTAGGGAAACGCGCATTGCCGCGATGCTCTATCTATGATTGATCAATGCCGAGGTGTGACTGGTCGTTAGAGGTAGCCGAGGTCGACAAACGCCTTTCATACAGGTAAATGTCTAACATCAGGTGCCCGAGCCATGATGACGCTAAGTGCCACGTAAGTACCATTCATTATGGAGGCTTACGGCGCCCAGAAGACTGTAGGCAACATCCTGAGTGCTAATTGTCAACTCACAAGACATCTATTAAGGGAATGATAGGCATATACTATAGGTGATAATCTTAGGAGGGTATGTGTGACTGGAGGTTATCGGGCGATAACGGTCGTACAACGCATAGGGGTGGCGTATGATAACAGCTGTACAACTCAAAGGGGTGGCGGTATGATGGTTGGTAAGCGGGTGATAATGGCTGGACCTCTCAAAGGGGTGGCGGTATGATGGTTGGTAAGCGGGTGATAATGGCTGGACCTCTCAAAGGGGTGGCGGTATGATGGTTGGTAAGCGGGTGATAATGGCTGGACCTCTCAAAGGGGTGGCAGTATGGTTGTCGGTAAGCGGGGAATAAGGTCAAAGGTTATCATAGGGGTGGCGGTACGATATGGTAACGGATGATGACGGCAGACGAATGACCCATCGTTGGTGCATGTCACATGCGACAAGAAATGGACTCATCAGTGGAAAACACCGACCAGGCTGCGTGCGACGCGTGATCAGGTTGACAAGCCAGGCCAGTAGGCCACCTGATTGCAATGTTGTCAAACGGGATTGGTCAATGATAAGGGGAAATAGTGACGTGGAGCCGGGATGGTGAGGATGTTGTGACGTTCACATGGGAGTAGTTTTGGAATAATGGGGTGGGGCTGGATATATGGGGGTAGTGGCGGGACACATGGGGCTAATGGTGTGACACATGGGGGTAGTGGTGGGACACATGGGGCTAGTAGTGTGACACATGGAGGTAGAGGTGAGACAGATGGAGGTAGTGGTTGGACACATGGGGGTAGTGGTGAGACACATTGGGGTAAAGATGGGAAACATGGAGTAGTGGTGGGATACATGGGGGTAGTGGTGGGATACATTGGGGTAAAGGTGGGAAACATGGAGGCAGTGGTGGGATACATGGGGGTAGTGGTGGGATACATTGGGGTAAAGATGGGAAACATGGGGGTAGTGGTGGGATACATTGGGATAAAGATGGGAAACATGGAGGTAGTGGTAGGACACATGGAGGTAGAGGTGAGACACATGGAGGTAGAGGTGAGACACATGGAGGTAGTGGTGGGACACATGGGGTAAGATGTGGGACAATTTGAGGTAGTGGAGGGACACATGAAGGTAGTTGAGGGACACATGGAGGTAGTGGAGGGAGACATGGATGTAGTGGTAGGACACATGGAGCTAGTGGTGGGACATAGGAGGGTAGTGGTGGGACACATGGAGTTAGTGGTGGGACACATAGGGGTAGTGGTGAAACAAATAGTGGTAGTGGTGGGACACATGAAGGTAGTGGTAGAACACGTAGAGGTAGTGGTGGGACACATGGAGGTAGTGGTGGGACACATGGGCGTAGTGGTGGGACACATGGAGGGGTAGTGGTGGGATGCGGTAGATGCGAGGTGGCGTGGGGTTCGCGCGAGGCGTTGGAGGGTTGTGCTTGCAGCGGTGGGGTGGTGTGGTATTTTCGTGGGGTTAATGTTGGGATTTTTCGGGTGATTTAAGAAATAAAAAGAAGAGATGATTCGAAGTGACATGCGTTATCCTGACATTGATACGTTGGTATCACTTCCCGAGGAATGGGAGCGGTCTTCCCTGATATGTGGGTAACACTTCCTAAGGAATGGAAGCGGTCTCACCTGTTGTGGGTGATACTTCCCGAGGAACGGGAGCGGTTTTTCCTGATATGTGGGTGACACTTCCCGACAAATGGGAGCGTTCTTCCCTGATATGTGGGTGTCATTTTGCAAGGAATGGATGCGATCTTCCCTGATATGTGGGTGACATTTCCCGAGGAATGGATGCGGTCTTCCCTGATATGTGGGTGACATTTCCCGAGGAATGGTCGCGGTCTTCCCTGATATGTGGGTGGCCTTTGTATCAAATTTCCGAACTCTGTTCTATTGCTTGACTACACCCCCCACCCACTATCCTATGATAACGGGCCTGCCATTTGATGGAGGTAGAAGTTTCGTAGTGTGGCGAGGATGCTGTTTGTGACGCAGGGGTAGTGTGATGTTAATCGCGGCACTGTGTGGCAGCAGTAACTTGCGTGATATCAAAAGTGATGATTAAAGATGTAATTGCATAATAAGGGTGGAATTAAGTGGCGAGGGATATATAATAAGTATCGATTAGTGGATGGAGGTAGTAAATTGCTCCATGTAAAGGTAATCACTTGCGTGGAGTAACGAGTATCTGCCTACGAGCTCTGCATATGAACCATCCATCAGGAGGACGGATTTAGCATGAAGCCGGGAACACCATCACTCACCACCGGCTGACAGAGCTGCCAGTCACCAGAGGCAGCTGATGGTAGGGTGCATAAACCAACGGCAATGCACAGCCGATGTCTTCTGTTCGTACCAATGTACTTACCATGTGGTATATAAGTAACTAGTGCGGGGCAGTCGGTTGATAGTCGAGTACTTTGATGGTGTGTATTAGATCAGTATCGTTGTACTAATGGGGGCGGGCGGGGTATTCCATCCCAGGAACAGCATACTCTCCAGCTTGTGTGATGGTTACATACTAGTTAATGAGGAGGCATTTTGCCAGTAGCTAATGAGTCAACATAACGTACTTACAACTTAGTGTGGGGATTATCAGTCAATAACGGTATACACACCAGTCTGAGGGGGGATCGTCAGTCAATAACAGTGTACTTACCAGTCAGTGTGGGGATCGTCAGTCGATAACAGTGTACTTACCAGTCAGTGTGGGGATCGTCAGTCAATAACAGTGTACTTACCAGTCAGTGTGGGGATCGTCAGTCAATAACAGTCAGTGTAGGGATCGTTAGTCAATAACAGTGTACTTACCAGTCAGTGTGGGGATCGTCAGTCAATAACAGTGTTCTTACCAGTCAGTGTTGGGATCGTCAGTCAATAACAGTGTACTTACCAGTCAGTGTGGGGATCCTCAGTCAATAACAGTGTTCTTACCAGTCAGTGTGGGGATCGTCAGTCGATAACAGTGTACTTACCAGTCAGTGTGGGGATCGTCAGTCAATAACAGTGTACTTACCAGTCAGTGTGGGGATCGTCAGTCAATAACAGTGTACTTACCAGTCAGTGTGGGGATCGTCAGTCAATAACAGTGTACTTACCAGTCAGTGTGGGGATCGTCAGTCAATAACAGTGTACTTACCAGTCAGTGTGGGGATCGTCAGTCAATAACAGTGTACTTACCAGTCAGTGTGGGGATCATCTATCACCAGCAACGTTTTACATCTCTCCTTATTGTAACCCGGTTTTCCAGTGGGAGGAGCGCCTTGAAATAGACTTCTCGTTATCCCCTGAACACTGGCACTAGCCTTAGATGGCGAGCTAGGGGCGCTCGGCGAGGGTCCCTTTTTAGGAAAGTTGAAACTGAATCCGGATGTATCGGGCGGCTGAGGAGGCTGGTCTGCTAATTCGCCCTGCAAATCCCCGGAACTGAATCGTCTACGCAAAAAGTTCATCCCCGTAGAAAAGTTATCCTTGAAACTGGTGAACGATGTCATCTTGTCGGACTCAATGGTTAAGCCTGGCGGTTAGAAGTAAGGAGGAAGACTTGTCTTTGGTATCCGCTTAAGGGGTTTTCGTAATCCTTTCTGGAGGGCAATTCCAAGATGGTTGCAAGATATTCAAAATGGCGGCTGTAGGGTGATGGTGGAGAGTTGTCTCAGCAGAAGATAATAGGGTCGCGATTCTGTATAACTCACCAACACTTCCCGTTCCTAAGGCGCAAACGCTCTGCTAGCATGCATGCCAATTTGCAGCGACAATCTGAGGGTTCCCGTCGAGTCGGTTCCTGTCGCTTCCCTACCCGCCTGCCTTGCTTGTCTCACGTCCCCGTCTTCCCTCCACCAGCGCTCTGAGTCATGTGCGCGGTCAGACAAGAGCGGGCACTCACTATTGATTCCCCGGTTGCTGGCCCGGCTTGGCAGGGGGACTACTATAGCTGAGTAAGCTGGGTCTCCATCAGCGCCATCCCGGCGTCAATATCCCTCCCCACCCTATAATGCCCCCCCCACCCCTGTACCCCTTTCTCGGTGCCCGGTCTCCTGCGCGCACGAAGACTCACATTAATGTAGCATCCACCTCATTACGCTTGACTACATTATGGCGCTGAAATGAATGTGTGGCTTTAGAGAGTGTGATATTTTATTTGTCACACAAGATAGCCTCACCTTTTCCGGCTTCACTTGTTTGAGGTTTATCCACGCTTCCTATATTAGGCTCGTGTGATTGGACCAACATGTCAATCGATCTAATTAACGGCTCTCTTACGGATGGATTATCTAACAAGGGAGCCATGTGGGTATTTATTCGACGATTTCTATTCTCTGTGGTACTACCAAGTAACGACGCCCAATACTGCCACTGATTCATGTCGAACTCAATTATAGCATTGCCTCATTCAAGATTTCACGGGAAATGTCATGTAACAAAACAGCAGCGGCACGGTTGCAGGACAATACTCATCTGACGGTCCTGCTCGCCGCTGATACGTCCTCCTGCCATTCAACTGGTGTTTGTTGCGTAGTATATCAGTCGTCACCCTGGTGCAACGCACTCTCCCGGGTAAATGTCCCATACCTAGAGACATTCTTTTAAAATCCAAAACACGAGTATACATAAGTTATACATACAATATTATGGTAAGAGACCCTGATTTGTTTGAAAACCTCCAGACTGTAATCAAATTATACCACTGTCTAATGATGCGCTTTGTACAGCGTAATGAGAGGTTATCCAACATATTAATTCAAATGAATGGTTACAGAAACTGAATAATGCCCTCCTGTATACGGCGTATTGATCCGGGGCTACCACTACATATTGGTATTGCTTGACATCACTCTCGTTCGCCAACACAGAGTTGCCAATGCTGGATGTGAACAGCGACCATTGGCTGTGTATGTGTGTGCCTTTGTGCATGTTGCCATGCACGACGCAGCCTCACCGATTCTGTACAGACACTCATGAAGTTTAACATGTTAATATACCCCACAATGGTTGGCGTTATTTATCGCTGATAGCTGTTGTTCTGTGTGGACAAGAGCTCTGGTGACGTCGCTACATATATTTAAGTATTGTCGCATCAATGGGGAATTTGATAACGACAGGGTTCTGCTGCCAATGCTAACGACTTCATTTGCTAATCCACACATACACTCCGTCCCTACTGGTAGTTTAAGTTTGATCCCAATGCACTATGCTGTGAAGCAAATACCACGATGAAACCAGGTGTGAAGGTTGCTGTGTTTGCGCTATGTTGGCGCTTTATCAATCCGAATGTCCCCGTGGCTTCCTCCCGCATCCCCACACAGATCAACAAATCGATCCTTGTAGAGACACGTCTTAATTCAAAAGCATTCGGATCAGTACAGAAGTAGCAAGGTCATAAATCTAAACCGTGACAAGATTAAGCCTCAAAAAGGAACCAATCCAGCGAACAGATTAAACAATTGGTAACGATCAAATGGTACGTTACACACCTGGCAGCGCGTTGGATAAAACATGCGACTTTTCGCTGTCTGATTCCGGTGTATTAATCCGTAATGCAGGGCTTTGACATGTAGACTGCCTAATGTAAACACGAGAGCTGAAATTGGAGGTGGTTATGGTGGTAGGTACGTGGTGTAGCTATTTATAAGTGTACCTATTTTTACTCACGATTGTGAACACATACTGGCAATTAATCATAGGCACGCTTCAAGCTGGACCACTGACCAAGGTCCTACTGTGCTATATTCAACAATCTTACTGCACGTAATCGTATCTTTCAAGAAATTTCGAACAACAAAACAGCAATGTTACGGCTGCATTACACTAACCAAATGAACGTCCCGCACATTTGATGCCTTTCAACCAATGGTTGCTTAATAGCTTTAAAGTCTTCATTCTGTCGGATCCAATCATATCTGGTGAATGTCTCTTACCCACAGGGGCTTCAACTTTATGCAAAATATCAAGCTGAATAAGTAATCGATCTAATACCGTTCGGAGAGACCCTGAATGTTGCTATAACCACCAGACAGGGATCAAATTATTCCATAGTATATCTATGCGCATTTTACAACATGATGTGAGTTTAGCCAATAGATTATGTCAATCAAATGTTTGCAAAAACTGTAAATAACGGGGCTTTGGGTACCCTGTATATAGCGTATTAACCAGGGTTACCATGATTTACCGTGAATGAATTGGGCTTAATAATCCTAGCAGCTCGTACGTCTCAAAGCCAGCCGTTAGTCCAATCGGAACGCGTGTTTCATTGGGTCTAGAGGTCATCTCTTACCAAAGCAATTTCAATATTGCAGCTTCCATGGTGAGCATTATCGGAGCTTTTCAAGTTCTTCGTTCACTGAATCGAATTTCAGTGACTAGTGGAGTGTATTTTAATCGCAACGTGTAGCTGTCGACGCATCTGAGCCGATTTCCTGATGCACATATATTATGCATCACGACTAGGAGTTGACAGCGGCTCCCACAAAGCACGTTATTACCAGGCAAGTGTGAAGGTTGCTGTGTCGACGCTTTATCAATCGGTCTCAGCCCCCCACCCCCCACACCCCACGCCTCACGTGGATCAACAAATCGATCATTCCGGAGTGGTGTCTTAATCCAAAAGCTTGTGGATTGATAACACATAGAGTAAGGTTAAATGTCGGCCATACACTGCAGTTTACAAGACCTCGTGTTTTCCACCATTCGTTATGAACCGATGCAATCAGCATCCAGACCCAATCATACTACTGTGGTACCCGATTTAAGGGTACACAATGCCATTCTCAGTGTTCGTGACCATGGCAAGGCTTGTGCATTATTAATGCTAGATCTGTAAAGCACCTTTGACACCGTGGATTACAAGATGCTACTTATCAAATTAGAATCGTGAGTAGAAATGCATTTAGGCGGATTTTGCCCCTTTTTTGGTAAATCGTATACAAGTCCGCTGTAGCATTCAGGGCTTAGTTCTTGAACGCAATTTGTTTAGGGTGGATGCCTCACCTATAGGGCACATTGCTTATGATGTACAATTTACCTACAGGACAAATTGTCTATGGTGTACACTTTACCAATAGGTCACATTGCTTATGGTGTACACATTAGCTAAAGGACACATTATTTATGGTGTACACTATTCCTATAGGACATGTTGTACAATCGCACGGTCTCAATTCATAACCAACATTAAAAGGAACATTGAGGGACCGTCTGTTCATTTCGGCAATCCATTGATCAAACCATCACCGCCTGCTAGGAGCATTTGTGTCCTGTTTAATTGATGCACGAATAGAGAACATATGTAGGATTTGCTATATCTCCCTCGCAATGTCAGATCCACCAGGAAGTACATCACATCTGAAGTAGCTCCCAGCAAACTTTGTGTCACATGTACAGAGCATATCCGCTTGTATAGAGGCCTAGACACATAGTCAAGATTACACCGTGCTAGCATCGCAAGATCTACATTTGCTGCTGATGTGATAGCGTATTACCTTGAAAGTGGTCATTGTCCCAATCAATAAACAATACAGCCCTACATTACATAATGACGTCCATTAATCATTACCACTGATCCACGGAAATGCGTCTAAGCAATAGTGGCTTATTAGCACAATCTAGAACTTGCCTCACGACTCCTGAACCATTGTTTGTGCTGCAGTCACATACCGTCTGGGGAATTCTCTCAAAACATTCCTTTTCTGTCGCGCCTTTGAATAATGCCTCTTGCGCCTGTTATCGGATATTTGACCTGGATAATGGCCAAATATATTTTTACATCACGTAGCATTTCATATCATTAATCTAACCCATTGTAAGAGGAAACACTGCACCTGTTTGATCAATGCGTCTGAAAAGCTCAAATGAATGATACCACACTACTATTTGAGCCTGGCGTTTGGCTCCAGTATTGAGAGCTCTGACTTGCTGATTGATTAATGCAAATTAAAGACACTTAGTGTAGTGTGTGATAACGGCAATTAAGCATTGATACACCTCTTGCTGCATTAATTTATCTATGGCTAAGGTCCAACGGTCGGTCTTGCTGGGACAAATCCAGTCATGTAATTGCATATAATGGCATTACAAGGGAATTGTCCCACCGTAAATCGAGCAACATCGCGGTTGCATTGCAATCAATATTTGATGGTTCCGTAGTTCCGTAATGGAACTCACCATTGCTACTTTTTGGTGAAATCTAAAACCTCAGCCCTGTTATAAATTAGTACCAATGTCTAAGGATGCACTTTGTACAAGGTGATGTGAGTGTATCCTATAAATTGACAGCATCAGATGCTTAACTAAATGGAAACCAATGCCGTCGTCGATACCCCGTACACAGTGTGTTGATCCGGGATCACCGGGATATGTGGTTCTACAGAGCATCGATCCGACCCACCCACATCAAGTCAACAATGCTGGGTGTGAATGCGCGACCGTTCGTGTGTGTGTGTGAAGTAGGGGCGCTGAATATTGGTTAATGCAAATGATGCTCCGATGAGTCTATATGCTGTCCTTTGCTTGTTGTGATTCTTCCCTTGTGTTAGTTGATCCATTTTTATCTGACGTCACAGAGTATATTTCACAGTTACACCAGCCAGTACGCATTTTTTCCAGCATTGCATTAGTCAATATCAGAAGAGTTGATTATAGTCGCTGCGTGCTGTAGTCAAGACACAATCATTGATTTGCTAATCCACATTCTTACTACATAAATGCTTGGGGTTGACCAAACATGCAGCGCGTTGACGCCACGATAAGTGTGAAGGTAGGTGTATCGACGTTTTATCGATCCGACTTGTCTCGTGTAGCTTCTTCAACCTGCCTGACACATGTTAATGAATTACTTTGGTAATGCGCCTTACTTCCGGGTTTATAGAAAACACAGGAGGAGGTGGAGAAATACGCAGAGCGATTTGATTGATGGCACGTCATCCAAGCGATTTTCATATGTGTCTTGAATGCATCCTCTGTTAATGAGATATTTGGTTAATAACGTCGTGTTTCTGTCAGAAACATATATATATATATATATATATATATATATATATATATATATATATATATATATATATATATATATATATATATATATATATAAATATATATATATATATATATATATATATATATATATATTCATATTTATATATACATATATATATATGTATATGTATGTATAAATATATAAATATGTATATATATATATATATATAAATATCCGATAAACACATATGGTAATAAAATCAGCACAGCACTGCAGTTGAGTTGTTTCCGATCTTCCGCTATTCCTGCTATATTGGCATTACAATACTTGAGCTTGTTTTGACGTCATCGGTGGCTGAATATCTACGCTGTAACATCAAGGGTTATTGGCGAATAGCCTTCCAAGGGTAAGCCATCGCTGCGCTGCGCCATGAATACAGTCACAAACCCAAGCACGCGATAGTTCTTAATTATACGCAAACAGAGTTGCTTGTCTGCCAGGAAGTAAAACAGCGAAACATGCGCGGTATGAAATAATAACCCCTAAAGCGATGAATTATTGAATCTGACACATATAGAACAATGACACTGCTACAACGAGCTAGGCTTCAGGGGGTCATTACATTGTTCATAGCGACCGCATTTAGATAATGGCGAATGACTATAAGGGCAATAATGAAACTAATAAAATTTCTTACTTTCTTTGGGTCGACTTGTGATCATGATGGAGGTCTTGCAAGTAGAGGGAAATTGATTCGATGATAGCGCTGGTGGAGACCTAATTAGTATACCTATGGCCAAGTGCACAGCACACACGAATTGGGTGTCGTTGTTTTCAGACAGGCCACTCACCAAAGCTACATACTCATTTCGTCACGCAACGCAATCACACAGAGGCGTTCATTCATATAAAAGTACAACGTTGGGCATATGTGAACAAGATGATATGGGTGACGACATACACACAAAGAGAACTTTGTCATATATGCTGTGAGGAGGTTGACAAAGTGAGCGGAACACAACTACTCGTACCAGCCAATGACAAACCTAGCACACGTGTAATATTGATGTGGTCTCACTTCAACAATATTACTTTGGAAAGTGATTTTCCCTGATTATGACCTTTAACTTATCTGCGTTGACCTCATGAGTAAATGATATGATACATAGTAGTGTTATAGAATGACAACCGAAAGCAGGAGCATTGATGGTACAGTTAATACTAATTCTGTAACAATCTCTGGGTTGTGCTCCCACCCCTAACCACATGAATCGTTTTACAGCTTTTCGTTTCATGTATAATAAAAAATTTCCATTACAGGATGTTTTGATTTTACACAGTAACTGGCGGGCAGTGAGGTCATAATGCTATTGTACCATTATAGACCCATACTGACTCAATAAAGCAATGACACGGCCGTCTTGGTGAGATATGTATAGCATAGTGCACACAATCGCAATACACGCTCATGCCATAGAGCGGAGCATGTTCCTCACCCTGTGTACGTCAAACATAGCCAGTGTAACTAAGCGTGCATAGTTGCATTCACAAAGCAGCAGCAATGTGATTGCCTGTTCATTCATTATGTTCAATATATTGATATGCCTTGCAGTGTATGAATTTATGCATGTCAATGATGATTGTGGAACATTGTCAAAAGTGATGGTGACGAAGCATAGCGTGTTAATATTAGTCAGTTCGATCTTACTTAGTTATTGTATTAACCGATATGTGGAGTGAATTGTCCTTTAAATAGGCTACGGTCGAGGCATGCGTAAAATTAGTGACCGTTATCATACACATTACACATAACGCTAATCTTATATTATTCACGTCTATGCGGGATATAATTTCATGAAGTAATCTACAGCTTAGGGAAGACGTACGTATTTATCAAAACAATTAATGGCGAAGTATCGTATCACATTTAATTCTCAACACCAATATATATGAGATGCTTATATTGATCTATTCCCGCACGTACAACACATGCAATTAAAGTGTCGCACCGTTGTGTATCCGGACTTACATTTAAGATAGTGGTCATGTGCAACATATATATTCTTTCACACTTTTCTTTGCTTAATACATCAATATTCATTTTGATGTTATAATATTACACATAAGTTACATATTCACTTGAAATCACACAATAAACACTCATGTTTTTAATATATTCTACATTACCCACTATCAAGACACACTGATTTTATCAGGTATATTTACGCCATACAAGTGGGAGATAGCGTCTTCACCCTGTGCGCCAACACCATGCAAGCCAAAGCTATTCTCTTCCTGCCCAAGGCTATTGTGAAGACACAGCGGCTCAAGCAAGTGTAGGATAACCGATATCTCCCCTCAACCGCAAGCAATACCAGGCGAACCCACGGCACACAGCACGTCAGCCATCTAGATATCTCATCTCCATGAAGCATCCAAATAAATCCATGAACCAAATAACATTATTGGCATTAGTCTATTGTTCTTGTAAAAATTATTTTTCATGACATTGTTTTAGCCTTCGAAAATTAATAACTAAATTGGTTACAATAAGTTATTTCACCATTTTCACCATTTTAATTATAGGCTCATCGCTTTTTCCCGTGTGGTTTTAGTGCGGAGTAATACTGTGAAAATGTTAATAATGTCATAACGGCTAGATTTATTACACATATTTTAATACTTTCCATTTCATTGTAATATATCCTATTTAATACCATTTAGGCTAGCGAAATTATTATAACCTCATCTAATTATCTATTATCGTTATGGACATGTGCCAATGTAAAACATTATTGGCGCATGTCTAAGCTACTTTGGGATCATTCAAAAATTCAAATAATTTAATATCAGGCTCATGCCGAGCTGTCCCTTTACTCTTTAACTCATATTTCATTTCACTGAATCTTCAATAAGCTTACCAAAGTCAATTTTCAAAATTCAAGGGTAAATTCTAGATTGATTGAACAGTGGAAGTTCAACTTAATTATGGTTGGGAAGGATGTTATATTCTATTCTATTCTAGCTAAAGTTCCCCCTGCCTACCCCATTAATTATCAGCACGATATGGCCTGCGCTAAATCTCGTTGGTTAATAGTCCACACCCTATCAGGGTTCGTTAGGCCAGAGGCCGTGGTCCAACAGCGTGGGTTGGTCTAAGGTCTCTTGGGAATCCAACTCCCGGGGCACCATATAATCAGCCCGCTAATATCATTTAGGGGAGATTCTTCTAGTCCAGAGACAAGATTCTGACCGAGAACCCAGGGGACCTTCATAATTAAAAACCTCAATTGAACAAATAAGCAACTATACCCCTGGTGTTATTTCTCTGGCTAATCCTCATCCAGCAACCACAAGCAGCAACGAAAACTATAACGAAGGAGCGTTCATAAAAAAAAAAATGAGCATGACACCCCATGTAAACGATGTGTGTCGCTCTCTCTGTATGTATGTCTGTCTCTGTATGTTCTTATGTCGTGTGTCTGATGCTGCAGTATTTATAGTGAGAGATGGGGGTAGCTTAATTGGTGAGATGTGATTGGCTAATCGGGTGCTTGGGGTCGTTCGGGCTGACCCACAATTACCAAGAGCTTTACTTTTGAGATCAAACGTGTCTATGTTAATTGTTATGGGAATTGACGGGATTAGAATGTTAACCTCAAAGTTTTGTATTTGCTAAACCGGAACTATTTAATTTGGAAACTGGCCCGCTCGGAACATTAACTTAAAAGGATTCTAAAGGTCTATGTAAATTAATCTGGAACGATTGAAAAGGAGTGAATTTCATTTGCCTAAATTGGTTTAGTTATCAGGCCCCGAGTGACCGAAAAGTTGTAAATCTAACTAAACCTTTTTGGTAGGGATTGAGAGGTGGTGGATGTGTGTGTTCGTAAGTGAATGTGTGTATGTATGCGTTTGTTGGGGGCGAAAATATCATAACAAACTTAGGATCGGAAAAATCTAGCAATCATTTCTCAGGATATAACGCTGGTGAACGACTCTGAAATGGTACTGACGATGACCTTCGTTTAGCATTATCTGCTACTGCTTACAGGAACATACCAAAGACTTAGGAGCCTGCGCACAAGGCGCACGGAATTGTACGCTGCATTGTCATATATACAAATAAATTATTAATATTTCACAAGTTAATGTGAACGGTTTTTTCGAAGGCAGGTTGGATTGTGGATGGTGCTGTTGAAAGATGTACGATATTGTGCGCATAAAAGTAATAAACACTTCATTGATCTTGCGAATGACAACCAGCATTGAAGAACATGACTATTGATTTCGGTTTTCTACTCAACAGCAGCTTAGGCATTGTGGAATCTGCACTCAAATAACTAATAATACATTATACATAATGTAATTTATGCTGTGTGCGCTCAAATGCTTCCCCTATACAACACGTTTACGCATTTGTTGAGTGTAAAAAAGTAAGGATTTAGAAATCTGACGAAATAATGCAGCTCTTCGCAGCGTATCAGACATTTTCGAACCTTAAATAAATCGAGCACTTAACATGCCGACTGTTCCCCTATACAAACGTAAACGCTTGTAGCAATATCAGCGGCTACGCATTTATTAGGGTGTTGAATAATGAATGATATAACAAGTTGGCCAATTATCTTCTCATTAACGCCTCTCAGGCATTATACGAGGACTGAAAAACGTTGGTGAATGTTATTATGACCTATAGGCTGTTTCTCTGTTCGCTGTCATTGCGAAGTTGAACTTGGTTCTTATCAACCGGGGTCGGAACTTTTTTTATCAACCATACCTCGAGATTCTAGGATCTTTTATAATGGTTTGGGTCTGCTTGATGTTTTGTTTATCTCCCAGACATAGATAAACTGCGTTTGCTTTTTGGATGAATGCAACACACCCTTCATTCAGAACTACTGGCGTTAATTGTAAATAAACACTAACGAAAGTATCGATTGTTATGGAAGCCACATTAAATAAATCAATAGCAGGAATGCTACAAGCTCCTCCGAGCTGTGGTTGATCCTGCCTTCCTGGGCCTTTCTCGTTGCTATATTCACTGTATCGTCGACGGACATAGTTGACGTTGAAGTAAAAAAAAATCACCAGTATAAATATTCTAAAAGAGGTTATTGTATTTGAGTGCGGTTTAAAATTTTGTGAATTGCTAATGAATGCTACGTCAAGCGTAAACGTACATTCACTTGACATGTGTATCCATGTTGTTGATGAACGAATACACAAAGCGTCTGGAAATGTGTGGTCAGATTGTTCTGTCGCTGTTAGAGTAGTACATAGGCATCGTTAACGAACTAGTTGTTGTGTGCCGTTAAACCTTATACTTACCTTACCTTAGAGGAATAGATAAATAATCTGATTGATGGCACGCCGTTCAAGTCAGGTTCTTGCTTGTCTTGGAACCATCCGATTTTAATCACATATTTTAGTACAATGTGTCGTTGGCAGAGACGCAATATTTGTACGCTTAACTATAAATCCAATACTGTCTCATGTTATATCGCAGATCTCTCACTTTACTTTATATATTGTCATTATCTGACATCTACCTATTCAGACGCCACCCGCGGCTGATCGTCTACGCAGTAGCAACAAGGTCCGCGTCAGATAGCCTTCCAAGTGTATGACATCGTACAACACAAATACATGCACGAACTTGCACAGACACGGCACCACAATGATCGACGGTTCCATCAACATAAGGTTAGTCGAGGAAGCCCCTGAAAACCAGTTGGTCTCAATTTATCTACTATAGATAGGTCCGTGTATATGTAAAACGAGACAGGCGTACTTGTATGTGGTAATCTGACAGAACCTGCCAGAAAACAGCCTTCAACCAGACTAACCAAATAATGGATGGAAGTTGCTAAAGTAGGGCAACCTGCAATCAAAACTCTTATTTTGCCTCAACTAGTAGCGCCCAATAAGGTGATGCGTGCAATATCAATAAACAAACATACTTAAGTTGGGAAGATCATGTCGGACATTTCACACCACGCTAATTAACCACCTCGATGCAGCCAAAATAATTAATCATGGGACGAATAATTTTAATTTACGTTAAAAGCTGCATGCTACGCAAGAAATTTCTATATGCTCTACGTTTCATTAGAGGGTATAATGTTTGACTCAGTGGAAATAATAGGGATAGCAAAATGGAAATATAATCATTCTCAACTGTATGTCACTTTAGAGAGTCTTACTAAAACTCAGAGCATAAATATGCATTGGTTATATAATATTTGCTTAATTTCGGACAAATGAAAAAATGACCAAGGACGGTCCGCTAGTCTTGTAGCACACAGTCGCATTAAACTCGAAATGACTTACAGTAATACAGCAATGTCAAGATTGTATTGCAAAAAATTTGAAGGTCCCTCAAACTGCTGATAAGTCTTCATGTCATTCAACTGCTGGTTGCTACATGATA
The DNA here is from genome assembly GCA_034190875.2 of Urechis unicinctus. Taxonomy (NCBI): domain Eukaryota; kingdom Metazoa; phylum Annelida; class Polychaeta; order Xenopneusta; family Urechidae; genus Urechis; species Urechis unicinctus. Next base: position 33,232,895 of record CM067343.1, read on the forward strand.
TATAGATCGTCACCAAGGTACAACTCACAACTGCATATTTATATGTGGAATATATTTCAATCGCACGGGTTATTTTTAGCAACCAGATTGAAGTCAAATTATACCACTGTCTAATCTGTCTGATGGTGCGCTTTGTACAGCGTAATGAGAGCTTATCCAACATATTAATCCTAATGAATTCTTAACGAGTCTGTTTACCATGCCCTCTTCGCTGCCCTGTATACAGCGTATTGATCCGGGGCTACCACTGCGTATTGGTATTGCTTGATGTCTCTCTCGTTCGCCAACACAGGGTTGCCAATGCTGGATGTGAGCAGCGACTATTGGCTGTGTATGTGTGTGCCTTTGTGCATGTTTCCCTGCTCCACAGAGCTTCACGGATACTCGTGAAGTTTAACTTGCTGATATGCCGCAAAATGTGTGGAGTTATTCACCGCTAGTAGCTGCATGCAAAATATGATCTGGTGACGTCGCTAGATATATTTATGCATGGTCACATGAACACAAAATCTGGACTGGCTCACATAAATGGTGAATATTACAATCAAAGCATTCTGCTGTCAATGTTAACGACCAATCCACGTGTAACCCGCATCACTACTGATAACTTACCATGGTTCCCAATGCACACTTTTATGAAACGCACACCGAATTTAAACCAGGACCAATATGAAGGTGATTGTGTCGATGCTTCAACAGTCAAAATGTCTCGATAGTATTCTTCCACCTGCCTCAAGCGGATCCACAAATCGACCCTTGTAGAGCAAGGTCAGGCATCGGCCATGGCATACTATATATGTTGGTCTGGTCCGTTGTAGGTCTTAATAAGGAACCTATTCATCTATCCGATCAATCCATTGGTAAAGAGTACGCGGCACATGCCTTACAGTGCTTGGAATAAAACAATGCGGCCATTTGGCTCACTTGGCTCGGCATGTTGATCCATCATTGAGAGCTCCGACAAACGGACTGCTGAATGTAAACAGAGTTGGAATTGGAGTTAGTTATGGCAGATGTATGGTGCAGTTGTATGGTGCAGCTGTATGGTGCAGCTGTATGGTGCAGCTGTATGGTGCAGCTTTATGGTGCGGCTGTATGATGCAGTTGTATGGTGCAACTGTCAGTGTACATATTTAAGCATAGACACACACGCCTCAAGTTTGATTCATCAAGCAACGACCAAGGTCGGGCGACCGGTCTTGCTGTGAAATATTCAATAATAATTAATTGAACATAATCGTTCACGCGACATGATATCCACCCAAAACAGCAATATTACCGAGTCTTTACTCTGGCAAACCCCATTTACGCTCGTAAATGTCTCTTACGCATAGGTTTTAAAGGTGAATGCAAAATAACATTATGAATAAGTTGTAATATTATTGTTATAGCATTCGGAGAATGAATCGGGCGTGTGATGATGTACCACCAGATTGTAATGATAGTAAGGTAAGGTAAGTTTAGGGTTTAACGGCACACCAACATATTTTATATGGTGCCAAGAGATGTTAATAGATAAGATTGACCTGATTAAGCAGCTGCCTTCTGGGACAAATGAAATGGAGATGGAAAAGATAAAAATGAAAACGATTATCGTAGGGCAAGTTCTTTAGGAGAAATCCGGGCCAAAGTGGTGCGTAGCAGATATGGCTCTCGTAAGGACCTCTCCACTCAACCACCAGGATCCCATTGTCCACTAATACGAGTCGCAACCCGCGGCCAAGAAGTTGCCCCCTATTAGTCGCCTCGTACGACATGCAGAAGGATACAGTGGGCCTTTTCTAACCCCGGACCAACAGGGGGAGAGATTTTTTTGAAATTATACCACTGCCTTATGGTGCGCTTTTTAGATAGATATATTTATGCATGGTCACATGAACACAAAATCTGGACTGGCTCACATAAATGGTGAATATTACAATCAAAGCATTCTGCTGTCAATGTTAACGACCAATCCACGTGTAACCCGCATCACTACTGATAACTTACCATGATTCCCAATGCACACTTTTATGAAACGCACACCGAATTTAAACCAGGACCAATATGAAGGTGATTGTGTCGATGCTTCAACAGTCAAAATGTCTCGATAGTATTCGTCATCCTGCCTCAAGCGGATCCACAAATCGACCCTTGTAGAGCAAGGTCAGGCATCGGCCATGGCCTACTATATATGTTGGTCTGGTCCGTTGTAGGCCTCAATAAGGAACCTATTCATCTATCCGATCAATCCATTGGTAAAGAGTACGCGGCACACGCCTGGCAGCGCTTGGAATAAAACAATGCGGCCATTTGGCTCACTTGGCTCGGCATGTTGATCCATCATTGAGAGCTCTGACAAACGGACTGCTGAATGTAAACAGAGTTGGAATTGGAGTTAGTTATGGCAGATGTATGGTGCAGTTGCATGGTGCAGCTGTATGGTGCAGCTGTATGGTGCAGCTGTATGATGCAGCTTTATGGTGCGGCTGTATGATGCAGCTGTATGGTGCAGCTATATGGTGCAGCTGTATGGTGCAGCTGTATGGTGCAGCTGTATGGTGCAGTTGTATGGTGCAACTGTCAGTGTACCTATTTAAGCATAGACACGCACGCCTCAAGTTTGATTCATCAAGCAACGACCAAGGTCGGGCGACCGGTCTTGCTGTGAAATATTCAATAATAATTAATTGAACATAATCGTATTTCACGCGACATGATATCCACCCAAAACAGCAATATTACCGAGTCTTTACTCTGGCAAACCCCATTTACGCTCGTAAATGTCTCTTACGCATAGGTTTTAAAGGTGAATGCAAAATAACATTATGAATAAGTTGTAATATTATTGTTATAGCATTCGGAGAATGAATCGGGCGTGTGATGATGTACCACCAGATTGTAATGATAGTAAGGTAAGTTTAGGGTTTAACGGCACACCAACATATCTTATATGGTGCCAAGAGAGGTTAATAGATAAGATTGACCTGATTAAGCAGCTGCCTTCTGGGACAAATGAAATGGAGATGGAAAAGATAAAAATGTAAACGATTATCGTAGGGCAAGTTCTTTAGGAGAAATCCGGGCCAAAGTGGTGCGTAGCAGATATGGCCCTCGTAAGGACCTCTCCACTCAACCACCAGGATCCCATTGTCCACTAATACGAGTCGCAACCCGCGGCCAAGAAGTTGCCCCCTATTAGTCGCCTCGTACGACATGCAGAAGGATACAGTGGGCCTTTTCTAACCCCGGACCAACAGGGGGAGAGATTGTTTTGAAATTATACCACTGCCTTATGGTGCGCTTTTACAACGTGATGTTAAGTTATCCAATCAATGAATTGAATGAAATGCTTACAGAGATTGCAAAACATGGTGTCGTGAGTGCCCTACATGCAGAGGATTGATCCAGGCTTACCACGATTAATGGTCGGGCTAAACATAATTGCAACCCCACCCCCCACCGACACACAAACAAAGATAACAATGTCCGAGGAGAATAGTTACAATAGGCTGTGTATGTGTGTCCTGGCAGGTTTGTATGATTAGATTTCTACGTGGGCATTGACAGTGCTCAGTAAAGTAATTGTACATGACAATTCCTTGGCTCTTATTTTCATCTCGGTAGAGGTCGTGATTGAAGTGGTAGAGGTCGTGATTGAGTGGGCTGAGTTACCTAGACAGCTTATAGAACTCAAAGCCAGCCTTTCACTATAGCAAGCAACATCCGTTGGTCCAATGAAAACGCGCATTACAGACTCGAATTCAATTTAGAGAGATTGCAATGGCGCAGCCCTCGGTGTGATACAATTTTTTATATCAACGAAAACAGGAAGTGGTCAAAGCCTTTGTTTTGTTCGATCAGCACGCTGTAATTTCGCTATTTCAGTGACGTAATCACAACACAAGCGTTACTCACGATTCGCCTAAGACTTCCATCAGGACCAGTCCTCGCTGTGGCGGCGAAAAAGCTCTGTAGGTCACAGCGCTAGGGTTTAGGGTGTTATTCGTCCTGGGCGGCTTTTAGTCCATCGCAATATATATGGGAGTAGAATAACAGTTACATAAGGTAATACGCATGATATTGTATAAGCCAATATCAGCGAAGTGTATTGTCAACACAATGCGGTAGGGTAAGACATAAGAGTTTATCAGCTTATCCACGTATATAATGTATCTCCTCTGGTCGCTGACGGAGACTTTAACTGCTTAGTGTTACCAGCAAATATCGCATTAAAATCACGACAAGCATGAAGGTTGCGTTATCGACGCGTACCAATGAGGCTGCTTCGAATTGCTTGACCGAAGGAGCTTTTGCTTTGATAACACACACAACAAGGCTATATATCGATCATGAATATATCTGACAATAAGGTAACGCCATGAAACCTCCATAGCAATGACGAAATATATCTGATAATTATGGGGCAACGAAACCGACGTACAATCTGTTGATCTTGTACAATCATATGGGTAATCTGGCATGTAAAAGGATGCCAACGGAAGAAATTGCGCTAATAATTTCCCTATATGGTTGACTCAGCAAATGTCAATGAATTAATCAAATTAGTACTCTTCAGTCCAGAGCAGGCTTGATTCCGAGGATATCCAACTTTTTACTTTTTCACTTTTGGCGATATGAACAAGAAAAAAATGACGACATTTTCGTTGTTAGAAGTTCATCAGCACATACGAACCAGGGTCAGCTATTGATCGAGATGGCTTTATGACAACATGAGTAGCATGTGCAATGTGGGTCGTATATTCACAACTATACACATCATACTGGATTTCCATTGGCTCTGAATATAACCTTAAACCTATCTGTGATCCCTTCATGAGTAAATAACACGAGATGTAATAGCGCCATGAAGTTAGTCTACGTCCCAGACTCCATGGATTCTACTACACTGCTCACTCCAGGGTCTACAACTATATAAGTTCTAAGTCTGATGCTTCCAAATATTCATTTGACATGTTCGTCAACTTTGTTATCCAATCAACGCCGAGGTCGTGACCCCAATTGACTTATGGTTATGACGCTGACTTGATACATGCTACCTCGGTCGCTTGAATTGTGATCTTTAATATTCAAACTATATATCAAATGTTTGAATCACTCATATTTGTGGCAGCGTACAAATTTGTTTTACACAATGTTACCCCGCCCCAGTAGGAACATTCACGAAGCAGTCATGGCCCGTTAAGCAGCTGAGTGCACTATTCTTTCAAGAGTCTTTCAGAATTACACTATGAGACTGTTGTAGGCTTCTTAGAGGGTCATTTCAGAGGGCTCAGATACTGAATATGGCGCCAAAATCTTCGGGAAATGTGGTATTGTCCAATCAGAGACGACGACTTCAAATACCCCGAGAAACACACCGTCTCATTATAGATCCCTTATCTGCGAATACTGCATCACATCACGTTCGCGTCCAAGACCCTGGTGCAAAATTTTAAATCCGAAACTGTATGTTTCTCCCAGCCAGTTGATGATGGACAAAAGGGTTATAATGTTGAATAAAAATAATCATTGTAATAGTCAATGCGATTTCATGTGATTATGTACTTGCCCCATGCTGGCTGGCTAAATAAAACAATAACCAAGGTCGGACGGCCGGTCTTGATGTGACATATGCATAAACAAAATTGCACATAATCCTTATACACGTGAATGTCTACGCCATGGTGAACCACATGATTGCTGCTAATTGTTTCATCTCCACAGACTTTTTGCTGAAATCCAAAAGATCAGTATTCATGCGTTATGTTTGAAATTGTATAGCCAGTCCAAAGATTTCATCACGTGGGTAATTACAAAGCTCCAGCATTAATCATATTATACCACTGTCTACCTATGTGCCTTGCATCGAGTCTTATGCACTGGGTCAACGTTAAGATCCGGGGCTAGAAATCAATAGAGGTTGATACACATCGCTCCAGTCTGCTCACACACAGACGCCAATGCTGTGTGTGAACAATAACAAGAGGCTGTGTATCTGTGTGTCTTTGTGTAAGTTTGCGTTAAAGAAGCAGCAGCGCTGAGTCTGCATGAACATTCATGATGTTCAATATGTTTATATGCCTTATAATGTAGTGGGTAATGCAACGTTGATCTTGATTGTTCCATATTGATAAAAAGCTCGGGTAAGGTTATATCTTCTAGAATGGACAAGCTCAGCTATTTTATTAGGTCGGAGTGGATGATCAGCAGAACAGACTGCGGCTGAGGCACAAGAGATGATTTACTTATCCACATATATAATACATCAGTATTGGGTTTTGGGTATTATCAAGCAATTACTGCAATGAAACGAGACATAAGCGAAGGTTGCTTGACCGCCGTGCCATCATTCCATCTGTCTAGTTAAGCTTCCTTCATCTGCTCATCCAGACTGACTAATTGATAATTGTTGAATCGCGTCTAAGCCAAGGAACATTGGAATGATCAACAATAGACAAAGCAAAGTTATATATCAAGCATTAAACGCGATTTACAGATAACTGATCTTCCGTTCCATAAATCCCAACAAAGGAACTAGGAATGATTATTGATTAGTGGTGTAAATACAAGACCAAAATCACAGTGTTCACCCGGCAGGGTCCACGAATATACCAGACAGCCGTATTACACGTTGAGCTGGGCGTATTGATCAGGGATGATGCTATGCTAAAATAGAACATGAGCGTTTGTATGGAAGGCAGTTATGATAGCGGATGGTGTCGCGTCAGAGTTTGCCTTTAAACACACCCTAAAGTGTACACATATCGGTAGGTAATCCCAACATGGGGTTTGCTACTTATGCTGTTTAGGACGACTTTTCGCGTTTACCAAAAACGGAAAGACATTGGCATCTTCATATTCAGCGAATCAATGGAATCAATTAGTGGAGATATATACTTAAAAGGTCCTGCTTTTGAAGATATGAAAATCCCTGTTAGCGATTCACTCATAACATTAGCCTCGCAAACATGGGGCAAGCTTTCCTGAAATAAATCAAAAGAATAAATTAACAATAAATGTAACAGAATGTGAGCCCTTAGACCCATCTAATGATATAATGGCGCCTCTTTTGTGTGTGGCGTGATATATTGAAGGATATTATGCGTTTCCCGATTAGTGTTTTTTTGCATCTGCCTGCCATTATACAGGGACTGGATTTTGCAATCAGGACCACAATGATGATTTTTAGTGCTCTAACTCTGCCCACAGCTATAGACTAGTAGGACGATTTATAGCGCAGAATTCGATTCACTCGGTCTTTGGTGAATTTTGTGATAACAATCAACGAAAACACAATGCAAAATGTATATGATATGACTACATATCTACCATACAAACTTTATTGGAACCGAGGCGACACAATAGCATGGTAAATCGTGATGCGGGGACATGGCGTAAATGGTAATATCGATGTCATTACATCAACTCTCACAACAAAGCGTTGCATGGACCACTCAGGAAGTTTTTTTTTAAGCAGGGAATATACGCAGCCGGAGGGGTCATAAAATATGTAATAGAATAGGTAATAGCAGTGACTCGTCTAACGCCTTACAGCTGGGTGCTATTCTACCACAGCATACGCCTTTTTTTATAAGCCATACCATAAGATTATGGGATCTGTTGTAACTCCTGGGGACAATGCGTTACATTAGCCTGATAAAGCTGAAAATCCAAGAAGATGTTAATGGTCATAATGTCACGTTCCCCGGAGCAGTGGCTACCCTGTCATGAGACACCATTTACGAGACTAAGCAATGACTGAATAATGGGTCATGTAAATGCATTAAATGTTAAGTTATTCAGAGCAGCAGGAATGCAATTTGCTAAGACGAATATAAATGTACAAACCAGGCCTGAGTCCACCTCCCACTCAATTTTAGATGGCTACCTGTAACTCTTAACCCCATCCACCCTACATCTCAGGTATTCTGAGTGAATACTTTTAATCAACTTAATTGTGGGTAAATATCGGGAAATGATTGTCGTGGTCATCATTTAGAATATCAAAGATATTAGCATTGATGTTCTAATGTTGCCATAGTGATGAAGGCCAGCATTTAGTAAACGTTGCAATATTACTATATTCGATCGTGTGCGGTAATGCAATGGCTAGGATATATATCGTTTTAAATAAAAGCTGCATTCAAGATAAATTATTTGATGTAGTAGAGCTGTTCTAAGCAATATAAGAATACCTCATCTATATGAAATTTGTGCAGTTAAAGGTTCTGAGTGGGGGAGGGTGTAAAATTATGTGAATGCTACGTCAAGCGCAAACTAACGTTCATCATGTTGTTGCTGAAAGAATACACAAAACGTCTGTAAATGTATAGTCAGATTGTTCTGTTGCTGTTAGAGGAGTACATAGGCACCGTTTAAAACACTAGTAGTGGTGTGCCGTTAAACCTTATACTTACCTTACCTTAGAGGAATAAATAGATAATCTGATTGATGGCACGCCATTCGAGTGACATTCTTGCTTGTCTTGGAATCATCCGATTTTAATGACATATTTGCTTTGAAACATTGTGTCGTTGCCAGAGACACAATATTTGTTTGCTTAACTGTATATCAAATACAGTCTTATGTTGTATCGCAGATCTCTCACTTTCCCTTATATATAGTCATTATCTGACATCTGCTTATTCAGACGCCACCTGTGGCTGATTGTCTACGCAGTAGTAACAAGCGCAGTGTAAGTGAGCCTTCCAAGTGTATGTCATCGTACTTTTACATCAAAAATACAGGTACGAACTTCCACACACAGCACCACAATGATCGACGGTTCCATCAACATAAGATTAGTCGAACAAGCCCCTGAAGACCAGTTGGTCGCAACATTTCAGTGTAACGCCTGTGGATGCACTACATTTATCTACTAAAGAAAGGTCCGTGTATGGGTAGAACAGGGCAGGCGTACTTGTATTTGGTAATCTGACAGAACCTGTGAGAAACTAGCCATCAATCAGACTTACCAAACAATGAATGGCAGTTGCTTAAGTAGGGCAACCTGGAATCAAAGCTCAGATTTCAGCCTTTGCCTCCACTGCAATATGAAAAAGCGTGCAATATAAAAAGGAAACTTACTAAATTTGGGAAGATCATGTCGGACATTTCACACCACGCTAATTAACCACCTAGATGCAGCCAAAATTATTAATCATGGGTCTATGACAAAGGTCGCAAGATGCGCCAACGGGGTTCAAGGACGAATAATTTTAATTTACGTTAAAAGCTGCATGCTACGCAAGAAATTTCTATATGCTCTACGTTGCATTAGAGGGTATAATGTTTGACTCAGTGGAAATAATAGGAATAGCAAAATGGAGATATAATTATTCTCAACTGTATGTCACTTTAGAGCGTCTTACTAAAACTCAGAGCATAAATATGCATTGGTTATATAATATTTACTTAATTTTGGACAAATGAAAAAATGACCAAGGACGGTCCGCTAGTCTTGTAGCACACAGTCGCATTAAACTCGAAATGACTTACAGTAATACAGCAATGTCAAGATTGTATTGCAAAACATTTGAAGGTCCCTCAAACTGCTGATAAGTCGTCATGTCATTCAACTGCTGGTTGCTACATGATATATAGATCGTCACCAAGGTTCAACTCACAGCTGCTGGTAAATCCAAGACATCAAAACACATATTTATATGTGGAATATATTTCAATCGCACGGGTTATTTTTAGCAACCAGATTGAAGTCAAATTATACCACTGTCTAATCTGTCTTATGGTGCGCTTTGTACAGCGTAATGAGAGCTTATCCAACATATTAATCCTAATGCATTCTTAACGAGTCTGTGTACCATGCCCTCTTCGCTGCCCTGTATACGGCGTATTGATCCGCATTTAACCCTGGACAAATATGAATGTGATTGTGTCGACGCTTCAACAGTAAGAATGTCTCGATAGTATTCTTCCACCTGCCTCAAGCGGATCCACAAATCGACCCTTGTAGAGCAAGGTCAGACATCAGCCATGGCCTACTATATATGTTGATCTGGTCCGTTGTAGGCCTCAATAAGGAACCTGTTCAAGTACCCGATCAATCCATTGGTAAAGAGTACGCGGCACATGCCTTACAGTGCTTGGAATAAAACAATGCGGCCATTTTGCACATTTGGCTCGGCATATTGATCCATCATTGAGAGGTCTGACAAACGGACTGCTGAATGTAAACATAGTTTGAATTGGAGTTAGTTATGGCAGTTGTATGGTGCAGCTGTCAGTGTACCTATTTAAGCATAGACACACACCCCTCAAGTTTGATTCATCAAGCAACGACCATGGCCGGGCGATCGGTGTTGCTGTGACATATTCAATAATGGAATTGAACATAATCGGAATTCATGCGACATGATATCCATCAAAAACAGCACTATTACTGAGACTTTAATCGGGCGAACCCCATTCACGCTGGTTAATGTCTCTTACGCATAATTATTTAAGGTGAATGTAAAATAACCAGATTGTATTGAAATTATACCACTGTCCTTTGGTGCCCTTTTACAATGTGATGTGAATTTATCAAATCAATGCTTTCAATGCATACACAAATAGATAATCTGATTGATGGCACGCCATTCGAGTGACATTCTGGTGGTGCCGTGAGTGACCTGCATGCAGCGGATTGATACAGGCCTACCACGATTAATGGTCGGGCAAAACATCATTCCAGCCTATACACTGATCACGAATATATCTGGCAATAAGATAACGCAATGATACCTCCATAGCAATGAATAAATATATGGTTGACTCAGCGAATGTCATTGAATAAATTGAATAAGTACTCTTCAGTCCAGAGCAGGCTTGATTCCGATGTTGTTGTGTTCTTGTGGCCGTTCACAGGTCTCAGTCTTTTATGCCGCAAAATGTTATCTAACTCTTGCAGCACGTTTGACGATATGAACAACCACAAAATGACGCCATTTTCGTTGCTAGAAGTTCATCAACACATACGAAACAGAACGAGGGTCAGCTATTGATCGAGGTGGCTTTATGACAGCAGATTAGAATGTAAGTGGTATAAACAATAAACAATAAACATCATACTGGATTTCCATTGGCTCTGAATGTTACATTAAACCTATCTTTGTTCCCTTCGTGAGTAAATAACACGAGATCTAATAGCGCCATGAGGTACGGTTAGTCTACATCCCAGACTCCATGGGTTCCGCTACACTGCTCACTCCAGGGTCTACAACTACACAAGTTCTGATGCTTCCAAATATTCATTTGACATGTTTGTCAACTATCGTATCCAATCAACGCCGAGGTCGTGACCCCAATTGACATCTGGTTATGACCCTGACTTGTTAAATGCTACCTCGGTCGTCTGTATTGTGATCTAGAATATTCAAACTATATATCAAATGTTTGAATCATTCAGATTTGTGGCAGCGTACAAATTTGTTTTGCACAATGTTACCCCGCCTCAGTAGGAACATTCACGAAGCAGCCATGGCCCGCGAAGCAGCTGAGTGCGCAGTTCTTTCGAGAGTCTTTCAGAATTACACAATGAGACTGTTGTAGGCTTCTTAGATGGTCATTTCAGCGGCTCAGATACTGAATATGTCGCCAAATTTTCGGGAAATGTGGTATTGTCCAATCAGAGACGACGACTTAAATAACCCGAGATGCACACTGTCTCATTATAGATCCCCAATCTGTAGATACTGCATCAGATCACGTTCGCGTCCAAGACCCTGGTGCAAAATTTTAAAGCCGAAAGCCGTTTCTCCCAGCCAGGTGATGATGGACAAAATGGTTATAACGTTGAATAGAAATAGTAATTTGTAATGGTCAATGCGAGTTCATTTGATTTCATCACGTGAGTAATTACAAAGCTCCAGCATTAATCATATTATACCATTGTCTACCTATGTGTTTTGCATCGAGTCTTATGCGCTGGGTCACCGTTAAGATCCGGGGCTAGAAATCAATAGAGGTTGATAGTGCTACTCGGCGCTCCAGTCTGCTCACACACAGACGCCAATGCTGGGTGTGAACAATGATAAGAGGCTGTGTATCTGTGTGTCTGTGTGCATGTTCGCGGGCAAGAAGCAGCAGCGCTGAGTCTGCATGAATATTCAAGTTGTTCAATATATCGATATGCCTTATAATGTAGTGGGTACTGCACCGTTGATCTTCATTGCTCCACATTGATAAAAAGCGCGGGAAGGTTATATCAACTAGAATGGACAAGCTCAGCTATGGTATTTGCCATTGTCTGTGGAGTGAATTATCAGCAGATTAGAATGCGCCTGAGGCACACGATATGATTTGCTTATCCACATATATAATACATCAGTATTGGGTTCTGACAGCTGTTCCCACTGCGGCATTATCAAGTAGTCACCGCAATGAAACGAGACATAAGCGAAGGATGCTATGCGACTGCGCTATCAATCCAACTGTCTAGTTAAGCTCACTTCACCTGCTCATCCAGACTGACTAATTGACCATTGTTGAATGGCGTCGAAGCCAAGGAACATTGGAATGATCAACAATAGACAACGCATATATATCAATCATCCTTTGCATAACACCCTAATAAGGAAATACGATTGATTATTCCACTTGTAAAGAATTAGTGGTGTAAATACGAGACCGAGAGCGCAGAGCACGCCCACGAATATACCAGACAGCCGTATTACACGCTGAGCTGGGTGTATTGATCAGAGAGGATTTGATGCTAAAATCAATGCTAAAATAGAAAATGAGCGTTGTTACTGAAGGCAGTTATGATCGCGGATGGTGTCGCGTAAGGGTTTGCCGTAAAACACATCCGAAAGTATGCATATAACGGTAGTTAATCACAACATGGGGTTTGCTATTAATGCTGCTCAGGACGACATTTCGTGTTTAAACAGCAATTACGAAAATCGGAAAGGCATTGGTATCTTCATATTCAGCGAAGCTATGGAGTCAATTAGAGGAGATTTAGTAAGATACTTAAAAGGTCCTTAATTTGAAGATATAAAAATAACCGCAGGCCAATCACTCAGAACATCAGCCTCGCAAACATGGGACAAGCTGTACTTAAATAAATCAAAATAATACATTATCATCCTTAGATGCATCGTATGATCTAATGGCGCCTCTTTTATGTAGGGCGCGATATATAGAATGATATGAAACGTTTGCCGATTAGTGTTTCTTAGCATCTGCCTGCCATTGTTGGCTTCTATATTGTTGGTGTTCTTTGCGATGCGAATAAACGAAGAAACAATGCAAAATGTATATGATATGACTACATATATCCGTGCAAACTTTATTGATACCGAGGCAACACAATAGCATGGTTAATCATAATGCGGGGACATGGCGTAAATGGTAATGTCGATATCATTACATCAACTCTCACAACAAAGCGTTGCATGTACCCCTCAGGTAGTTGTTTCTTCACCTGGCAATATACGCAGCCGAAGGGATAATAAAATATGCAATAGAATAGGTAATAGCAGTGACTCGTCTAACGCTGGGTGCTATTCTACCACAGGATACGACTTCTTGATAAGCCATACCACAGGGTTATAGGATTTTTGTAACGCCCGGGGCAATACGTTACATTATGCTGATAAAGCTGAACATCCAAGAAGGTTGTCATGTTCGCCGTAAATTAATGGTCTTAATGTCACAAGTTCCCCGGAGCGGTGGCTACCCCTGTCTAGAGACACCATCGTTGAATCCAAGCAATGACTGAATTATGGGTCATGTGAATGCTTGCTACATCTATCTTATTGCTTAAGTTATTCAGAGCAGCAGGAATGCCATTTGCTTAGACGAATATAAATGTACAAGCTAGACCAGAATCCACCTCCCACTCTATTTCAGATGGCTACCTGCAAACCCTAACTCCTCACCCACTCCCCACCTCGTTTGAAGACGGGCCTGACTCTTATAGGCGCTGGTTGTCACTACCGCTATTACATATGTGTCATTTGAAGAGCCCGAGAAGTAATAGAGGTAATGACATACAATCAATGGCACACACAGTGCATAATAAACCTTATATTTCATAGAATAAGATATAAAATAGCCCGTGGTTCTTTGGACGATAACTGCTTACATGCGTTATTTTGTAATATGTAAGCAAGAAATATCTACCATATGATGCAAGAAACAACTAGGGTTCCGAGTAGGGAAAAGTCATGACAAGCAACTAATATGATTATTTTCGAACCGAGATTTTGTTATTTATGTGCGTTTAAACATTACAACGCCTATCGTGTCTGGTCATTTGGGCACATAAATGAGTCTCATAGAAGTGTGTGTGGGGGGGGGGGGGCGGTTACCTCTCTTAAATATATATATATAGATATATATATATATATATATATATATATATATATATATATATATATATATATAGATATATATATATATAGATATATATATATATATATATATATATATATAGAGATATATATATATATAAATATATATATACGCAGCTCAGGAATATATATATAATATCTATATATAAATATATATAGACGAGAGATATCATAGGGAGAGAGAGGGAGAGAAGATATATAGAGGGACATAGAGATATATAGAGATAGATATATAGAGATATATATATATAGATATCCCATACATATATATATATATATATATATATATATCTATACGCAGCCGGAGGGATCATAAAATATGCAATAGAATAGAAAATATATATATAGATATATATATATATATATAGAGATACATATCTATATAGAGATAGATATAGATAGGAGAGAGAGAGAGAGAGATATATAGATAGAGAGATAGAGATAGAGAGAGAGATATATATATATATATATATATATATATATATATATATATATATATATATATATATATATATATATATATATATCTCTATATATATATATATATATATATATATATATATATATATATATATATATATATCTATATATATATATATATATATATGTATCTGAATCCACCAAGAGATCGTGGTCTCTCTCGCAGCTTACAGACTGTTCATACGGCTCGGCCCCCGCCACGGACACACTTTCAATTATCTACATGAATACAGGCTCTTGTTTTAGCTCAGCGAGTAAATAGGGCGTTATGATGCGTGGGCCTAAATTTTCAAAATAAAACTCATTAGACATCGTATCGGCATGGACGTTCGTGTTCATATTAAATGCTGACCACCATTCACCCTCTAAAACAAATGCATGTAACAATATGATTGTTCCCACTGTTGGCAAAGTACGCCAGCTTTCAGTAAACTCCAGCACTTGATATTATGGCGTTTTGTACCATGAGATTGATTTGCGTTATGAAATAATGTTATAAAGGCATAACAAAAGCCATTTCAATAGCTCTGCCAGCACCGAGCGGCAGATTGTAAACGAGCATACTGTGAACACTGGCAGTTGTTGTAATTCTGACGTATCGTACCATGAGATGGATGTGCGTTACATAAAAGTTACGTTAATTGGTCGGCTGACACCAATTGAGTGGGTGTTAATGTGGTATTTTATATTATTACATGATATTTACGCTTATGGGAATGCGCTTCGGTGAAGCTGTGTCTATTAAAAATCAACAATTGCATTCAGTAATAAATATACCTTAAACATGAATGGTGACAGGATGATGAAGCAGGGGTTTTTGAAGCAATATTCAACCTGATGACTCATACCTTGTTGCAGTTCTAGGCTGGTGAGATAGGTCGGTTAGTTGTTATTCAAATACTAAATCAAGCATTCATGAACGCTCTACTGTAAATGTGTTTGTCTGTAGTTGGAGGAGGAATATGCAAAGCAATTTGAGTGATGACGCACTATCCAAGCGACCTTCATATGTGTCTTGGATACATCGTCTTTCAATGTGGTAATGGTTAAGCTACGTTAAACCTTCAGAATGACACCATACTGTTATTTGTCACGATGTTGTATCGTGTATAAACTGTTCAATGCACTTTAAAAGGTGTATGGTTTTGTGACACATTATAGAGCAAAGCACAAATGTTTGTTGCAAAAGACTATCAATACGGATGTACCTTGATTTAGCACGGCCCCCACCGTCTAATCAAGCGCGAGTGGAACTCAAAAACATGTGGTCAGATCGCTCTAATTTGTGGCGGAGAAATACACAAAACAATGTGAATGAAGGCGCGCCAACCCCGTGGCCTCCATATTCACAATGACATTTTATGAACCCAAAAATCACGGCCAAAAAAATCGTGGGAATGATAGTCTTTACTAATGCTCCTCCAGTCGCCATTTTGTATTCAAGTAACCACAGTAGTAAATTCATTTCAAAATATTTGGAGGACACAGTTATTATCATCTTAATCATTGGCATCAATTGGTTATACCATTCACCATTTCTAATTTTTGGGTTTGCCCCACAGGAAAACGAGTCGGAGGGGGTAGGGGACAGAGAAATACGTATAGAGAAACATAAGTCATTGCACCATCTTCCGTACTTGTTCGCCAGATTTATGTTTCAGCTGTATAAAAACATTTCGGCTCCTAAACGTTAAGATACACGACTATTAGTAAATTTCTTGCTTTGTTTGACAGAAAACGGTAGATTATGTCATTTATTGTTACACAGAGGGTACACCCACAATCAGCTTTCATACACGCCCGACCAAATCTGATTGTATCGTAATTTATGTACAGACGCACATTGTGCTAAGATTTAATACACAAATCCACTAAATATCTTTTTGCAGCGTATCGATGATGGCTCGAAATATCGTGAGTCTAAGCTCACTCGCGCCAAAATCCGACACGCCGCCCTTCATAAAGTCTGTTTAAAAATCGTATGGAATATTCTGATCTGAGCTTTCTTCCGTTCATTTTGTGAATCATTATATGTTGGAAACTTTTCTCAAATGCATCTTGATAAAGGTTATTTTTAGAATATACCTTGTCCTAACCATTTACATTTCCCCATCAACACCAAATGGCAGGATGCTCATGTCATTATGTGAAACACCCTGTGGAATTCACCGTGCGCCACGATGCCTAACATAAATTCAACACCAATGTTTGTACGCGTTACAACATCGTAAAAAATAACAGTGTGGTGTCATC
Organism: Urechis unicinctus; assembly: GCA_034190875.2. Lineage (NCBI taxonomy): Eukaryota > Metazoa > Annelida > Polychaeta > Xenopneusta > Urechidae > Urechis > Urechis unicinctus. Next base: position 33,249,967 of record CM067343.1, read on the forward strand.
CTGAAGGCTTAACGTAGCTTATCCATTAACTGCATTAACCCAAAACATGAATGAGGTTGTTCCTAATATAGCGCTCTATTTTCAGCCATCAAACGACCTTCGCACTAGTCTCGTTGACAATATACTATAGTCAGCTCCTTGACATGATGCATCATATACGCGTCAACTTATGCCCTAGAATGCTTTTAACTCTGACCAGACTTGATTCGTGACGTGCCCATTCCATTATATAAGTCATCATTTGAGGTGATTGTGACGTGTGATTAGCCTACGTTTTATATAGGAGTTAACACAGATCCATTTATGAGATATAATTGATCCATAGTGAATCGCACAATGTCGAGGCAAGTTGATAAAATCCCCTATTGATTAGCACTCAACTGTTTGGTAAGACACGTATCGATCAAGTGGTAAACATTTTATGATTTACCGAATGTGTCTGTCTGTCTGTCTGTCTGTCTATCTCTGTCTGTCTGTCTGTATGGTTGCCCGAGCATTCATGCTAAACGATATGCAGGTTGCAGTTCTGAGCGCAGTGTTAATATGCCTGACTCGATTTCATTCCGAGCGCTGAATAGATTCGCTCGTAGCGTTTAATTAAACAGACAATCGATTCAACCAGTGTATTATGTACGACCAATAAAGCATCTTATTCTGTCTGATCTTGATTGCTTTATTGTTCGATGTGTCACCACAAAACTCGAGTAGTATGAGGAAGCCCCATCAGTCAAGCTGATCGCAACATTTCAGCGAAATATCAGTAGCTAAGCAACATGTGTAACAGAATAGGCCGTCAAGGTAAAGCACGAGAATCACTTACTCAAAAGAATGATTAAGCGACGCAGCGATAACGCAAACGACGGCTGAGTCTACTATCTAATATAACACGTTCTCCAACGGCAGGCATGTGTTTTTATGTAAACTCAGAGTATCAACGCCAGCCACACTTTGCGCATCACAGGCGTATTGCTTGCTACACATCGCTTTGTGATTGCCATTAAAATGCGTTTTATAGCCTGACATGGAAGCAAGTATAATCTCAGAAATTATTCATGCCTGCTTCGCAAAATGTGATCGTAGCTTGTCAATGTGGATCGAACATGGTTCAGTGGAGGCATTGATTACTCAGAAACCCAGAGCAATATGTTTTTTTACATTTTGTGTAGAAAGAATCACTGCATCATCGAGATATATTACAGCGGCCTGTGTCAAGATTCACCATCATAACTCATCATAACTCAACACAGATTGCTGATCAGTGCCTAAAGGTGTCGAAATGTGTCGATAATAATCGGGCGATCTTATATCTATTCCAACGTGTCCGCCTGTTGGGCGGAAGGTGAAAGTCAGGGTGTTTAATGAATGAGTTCTGGTGTCTGTGGAAAGCACGAATTTACACGAGCGATATAAAATGGTACAATTTCTGCATATTCAAGTACATACACAGGTATAGCACGCGTAATTATCTGTGAATTAAATGTCGAAGACACGAAGACTTGTATGCTTTCAGGTTGGCAATAATTCCCATCATTATTGCGTTCTAATGTACCTGGTGTCATATTGTCTGTGTTGGAGATTCAGAACCCATTTTAGGGGTCCGGCCCTTGATTGTCAATCAAAACAGGCTGTCATGTGAGCTATAGAATTATACCGTGCGTTGGTTACTGATGATATTGGCTAACATCTCCTAGTTTTCGCCCCCTGATGATTGGCTGACACCATAGCGTAAATCACACTATAAACAAATATATATAAATATACACACAGATATATATATATATATATAGAGATAGATATATATATATAGATATAGATATATATATATATATAGATATATAGATATAGAGAGATAGATATATACATATAGATAAACATATAGATATATAGATATAGATAGGGATATGTATAAGATATATAGATATATATATAAGATATATATATAAATATATCTCTTACATATATATATATGTATGTATATATAAAAAAATATATATAAGTATATATATATATATACATATATATATATATACAAATATATATATAAGTATATATATAAACTTATATATGTATATGCATGACTATACATATATATAAATGTATATTTATTTCCATGTATATATATGTATATATATATATATATATATATATATATATATATATATATATATATATATATATATATATATATATATAAGAATAGATCTCGAAAAAAACTTTCTAGTCAGTGCCTTTTTCACTGCTATCAAAGTATACAGCTATCTGTTGGTTAATCGTAACCATTGCGTCGTTACCCCTTGTTATCCAGTCCAGCTCCCTCACCTTGCCGTTTAATCGATAGTGTTAGCTTGACATATCATTTGTTATTTTGGTATTCACGAGCACTATCAGAAAAATACAAATGAATACAATATTGCAGGGGATGCATTCAAAAGACAGGGCTATGAGACTTATAATGTGCCGACCCGCCATACCAACATCAGCGTACGGTTGCATTTGCCATTAAGCACAGAATGTGTAATTTATACACGCACACTGGATCGTGATACAATACATATGTTGAGGTCTAGAAATGATTAAAAAACAAATCCATTACAACGCTTTTTGCTGTGTAACCCCATTACCAAGTCATTCTCATTTGATGATGGCTAGCAACATTTTCATGTCATGGTGTAATCCGCCACGGCAAAAGCGTTGATATTTTGAAATGAGTTAACTAAACGCTAAATTTTGATCCAAATTCAAATGGCAACCAATCATGTGTACATCGAATGTTTGTATTTAATACAGACCATAGGCATACACTACGCGAGCCACACATGCGTCACAAAAGCGTTACTGCAGAACTTGAAATATCGTCGACAATTTCCATTAATCTATTGCACGCGCAATATCCAACATAAAATCAAACAAGCCCTTAGTACTGAAGCACTGATTTTGTTAGTATAGTGGCAGTTTACTGAGACATAGTAGGATTGTTTTATAGCACAATCTTTAACCCAATGATCTCGTTTTTGCTATGCTGCATGCACATTTAGCATGAGGATGACAGCAACACTGCCTGAAGACGAAAGGGCGACAATCATCAATCAGCATAAACATAGCTAAATACCACTGGTCAACGTGTACCATCAATCTACACCTGCTCAGGCTCGGATGCAAATTTAGAATTATTGCTGTTCTGAGATTGAATGCTTGCTGTACTGGTCGAAGTTATACATTTAGGCTTCTCTACCATGTTTTTGGCGTTAGTTTCAGTGCAGTGAGTCAACGAGCCCTGTTTGTGTGTCAGTGGCCACTTTACGACCTCGGCCGTTCCATGAGGACAAGACAATCACCTTAGTACAATAATGTCGACCCCAATCCTGTTTGGCATATAAAGGATTCGGGGTACACTAGCGGAAATGCTAACCAATACTTAAATGAAAGTCGAATATAACACAAATCGTTGTGGAAAAACCCGACAATTTACATGCGCCTGCACACTAAACAGCATCAAAATTGAGCTCGATTATTTCACTTTACTGGATTCGTAAATCGAAAGAACATTGAACTGTGAGTCCGCATATCATGTGATTCAGTTAAATCAGGTACTTGCGTTCTCCTTTGTATGATTACGATTGTTGATATAGAGTATATGATAAGGGTATCAACAGAACAGATGTCGATGTGGTCAGGGTGGTGTCATTATGTCATTCAAAGGGGTTTATTACGTTATGAATTGTGTTTACCTGTAAATTTCGTATCGATATGAGACACATGGAGCCATCAGACACACAGTGCCTAATGTAAATGTATCTACGCCACCTGAGTAATTTAAGCATCTTCCTCGACAATGGTCGACAATCCTTAGATTACAGCAACAGTACTCAAGCTAGAGGATCCCTTATCAATGACAGATTCAGTTATTTATCAACCATATAATCAAACACTTTCAGTGCATTAGTATATTTCCTAGCATCATGCACTTTGCAGTCATTATGTGATGGAAAAATTAGGATAAAGGATACACGCTGCCGTATTCACACAATACTGTGATTGCAATTGTACACACTTTACTAATATGTGTGCTTATGAATGCGTTGTGCTTTTTATGTGCACGTATCACTCGATACAGTCAGTCTCTTAAAATGTACACGGTTGTAAAGAAATGCCTCACCTTAGCTACAATCGTGTCATACTGGGTGTAAATATATATTTAATGACGCACGTTACCACTAACGAAGAAGTCAATAGAACACAATACTAAAAATAACAAATGCATTAAGCGACACATTCCCTAGTTCCGTTAGCGCAGACGAGGGTTACAGCTTGCGTCCCCCAGAGTGGCCTTATCATTAACACAAGGCGTATTGATATATCATTATGCCATTTGTTGGACCTGAAACCCGCTGACTGGCTGTTTGCAATCGCATCAACAACTCATTCAATGAATTGAAGAAGTTATCCGCAGTTGTTTTAAAAACATTGATTTCCTTGATGTCAGTCACATTTGAGAAGTAAAATAAGCTGCATTTACTGACATATAGTAAAGACATAGGAAGAGTTGTTCTGTGACGGCGTGCCTGGTGCTTAACCACAAAGCTATAGAAGCCCTGGTTGCATGATATTATCTTACGTAGTAACGAGTATAACCCGTGACAAACGCTACGACCACACGCACAGCACTTAATACGTCAATCAGGGCCAAGGAACAATTGCAAATGCGTCCTTCAAGCAATTTTTTCATTCAAAAAATTGCTATACTCCGTTGGTCGTTATTATCAGGCCAGAGCTCCATGGCACAACGTGTTTTTCGTACCAGTAAACATGCCATTGCATTTCCTTTAAATGCTGAAAAAGAATAATTACGTCTTAGGGGACAGAGGATACAAAAAAAGCTCACTCAATGACGCGAATCAAGCTTTGACATTCTGTGAGAAAAACCCCTTTTGTTGATTAATCGCTGTGCCCTTTACCATCCACGTATTCACTTGTAAGGGTTCTCGCTAAGTGGCACGATTCAAAATTAACAACAAGTTCTTTAGCTTATTGATTGAATAAGCTCCTTACAGCTTGACAGAAACTGCTTTCTTTGATGCTGCATTACATTTTTACATGCTTATATGAACTGCAGTGACAATCTGTCGAATAATCAGAGGACAGCCACCCAGAATTGACTAAATGAGGGATAATTTTGCGTCTAATTCTGGTGTTTGTCCAGAGCAGGAGGAGTACTATTTGCTGAGGTATTTATAGCACAGCAAACGCAATATCCATTAGCGATATTACTGTGTCAATGCTGATAATACGACAACAAGGAACTGAGTTTCCATCTCTTTCTCTTGGACTATATAGTGCTTTGGAGCTTTTGCGTAATACGACCGTGTCATGCTGAACTATCTGCATCTTATTGTCCACCCCGACCCTAAACCATCCCAAAACGACTACTACTAATTCAAACACAAAATACACTCATTGTATTGCAGGATGAAGTAACAGCACGATTGTAATGTCGACTAGTGCATCTGTAGTATGAAGTCATTCTGCACTCATTATGCGTATTAATGCATATATGTTATCAGACGCAATATTATCAAATCGCACAGGTTATACTTAAGTGGCAGATTTACCTCATCCCTCACCTCATGTAGTTAATGTTAATGCCTGCTACGCAGCACTGCCCAGCTTGGCGAGCATAGAATATAAAGACTGCTACATACTGCAGTCTTTATATTCTGCGCTCGTCATGCTGAGCAGTGCTGCGTAGCAGGCATTAACATTAACTACACAATTTTGTATAGAGTGATTGTGAAACCACTTTATGAGCGGAGATACAACTACTTTCGTACAATGTAATGTACGGTTAAAAACTAACCAATATGTGCAGGTAAGAAGGTATAAAGCAGGAACAGGTACCAATCAAAGCATTAAGCATGCTGTGTTGGCTCAGTTGCTACAGGTGAGCATGCCAAACAACAATGCCTTTTTGCCAGTGGTTCCAACCTGTCATTGTCACCAGCTATGGATGCTAGTTTAAAAAAAACCAGTTCCATAACCAATGTATTCTAAATTATCTAACTCGGATACCGGTATCGATACCATTTTTCCTGCACAGCTTGGCGAATTGTCTTGTATGAAGAGCAACCACAATATATTACGACTAGCTGTGTCAACCCATTCGCCGGTGAGGCCCTCAGGAAAAGAGCCTCGTTTTCCGTTATTTTTTCCCTACAAACCACCGACGTCCAAATTTCTCTTATCAAGAACCTTGTCATTGATATCTTTACTTAAGCATTCGATTTACATGTGCGATGTTATCAACCGTCACCCGGTTATAAAATGACAAGCGTTCTGGTTTCAGTTAAAGTGATTGCTCCGTCCCCAAGCCGCACAACAATGCACATGAACAGCATTGAGATGCAGTAATAAATTCTGCTGTCAGTGCTCTGCATACGTATTCATGGCTAATACTACGAACTGATGGTTTCAGAACAGCTCCTGTTCACATAAATTACCATGGCGCTGCTGTGACGGAGGGTGCTTGGATGGATGCCTGATCGTGATCGTTTGTTAACAAACGAAACGAACCGGTATTGATTTATAGCTCACCTAGGGCCCACTGCGTTGTGTGCGTGTTAGATTCATTGCTTCTTATTTACGATTCATGCTTTTTGGCTCAATTGGCATAGTACACTCTCTTTCGTCCGTACTGTTCCTACGTCCAATATCTCTTAGCTATGCTGCGAATCCATCCAGTCTGAAGAAATGTCACAACGTCAATCCAATATTACTTTGGCGTCGTTCGGCTTAAGGACAATCTAAGAAACATGCCATCTGACGCTAAAAATTGAAATGGAATATCCTATTTATTACCCCGGGTGCCATCAGAACCAATGCAGACACATAATAAACCTAGCTTCTATCCATCGCGTCACTGGCCACGCTTATCACAGTTAGCATAATTATCCCGCTAATATCAATCATTTCAATTTGAATTTGTTATGTCCTGTGTCGCATGTTGCGCTTTGCATCGTGATGAGGGATAGGAGTCTTATTTAGATGCAGATGCAGATATATGACGGATGTACGGGAACTATTATATCATGTAATGTACCATTCTAGGATATTTCTATTTACGCAAACGCATTATTTTCTCATTATTCGGAGATGCTTCATGTCAATGTCAAACATATAGCGGCAATACTATTCCTTTTGATCATATTCCTCTGTTTTGGTAATGCAGTTAGCCAACGGTCAATGGATTCATAAGAAATATTTCCAATGATCAGATTGTGACTAACGATGTTAATAACACTCATCTGCGCGTGTTGCTCAAATAAACGTTATGCCACATTCGGCTATACATCCGAATAGACGGTACATTTCAGGTAGATGCCCGCAATGGATCTTTGCACATAAATTAAATAACAATGGCCTCTGCCAGATGTTTGAAGGAAAATAAAATCCCTCTCTGCTATTGCTTCAATTCATCGAGTTTATAATCGGGAACTCAAAAGAAACCTGAATTTTAGTTACTCTCGCTTCCACACGGCCTACTAATGTTTGCTACTGACCTATGTTTTCTACTTGCTTTGTTTACAACATGAACGTTTATGTCTAAAGTCGTATCCTATATAGCCATTGGTTGCCCTTTCATTGCACAAACATAAATACCAACCGTATAGTATAGGGACAAATTACGATTTTAGTTTGACAGCTGTCTGCAGAAAAGCACGTTCAGACCGAGGCAACACGACAACCTATGCTTGATGAGTTACTCACGGGTCATTGTGATTGGTCAACATTTGTATGTTCACATATAATCGCGGTCGGGGGCACTAGTGAGCCCACTGAGCGTAGCTTTTGGCTATTCAGTAGGAGTTTAATTAACCTTGACGGATATATATGCGAAGCACTCAATGCTTTCACGTACGACATGGGTAGGTTTTTACCAGACAGTCGACACATAATGCAATTTACTGTGACAAAATGACCTTGAGCAAATGCAGCCGAAGTGAATGTAAATATGGTTGAGCATTTATTAGGCTCCAGGATAGAACATGAATGTTCGTGCAGCTCGATGATTGTACAGCTGTTATAATGCACATCCGATGAAATAGGATTCCTTCGGCATTTTCCATTAGCCCAGCGATTCCAGAACAGTGATGAGAGCTAATCAAGTGGTGTGAGTGCATCATTATATCGTGACAGTTCTGGTTACCTCCATTTGCTTCATTAAAGCATACCTCCAGTGGTCGTTATTATACAGTAAGAGCTTCGCTGTGCTCTATGCATGTTGTATTACGGTCTTAACAAATATACAGGGACGGTCACCGGCAACCGTATGGGGATGGGGGCGGCCATGGCAAACGACCGGCGCGTATGTAACAAACTGCTAAGTGAAATAACTACAATATCGACATATTGTTGCGCATTACAGTAATGACAAACACGGCATAAACCTTTATCCTTGAAACCACAAAGTATAGGGGGTTGAAATTATACATGGCTGGCAAATTGTTTAATGGAGTCACAACTCTTATTAAATCTGTCCTATACCTGTCCTAAGTTGTGCGGATATTTCCGGATTCTTAATTTTTCAGGATTATCAGCATTTTCAAACCCGTTTGAAATCTCCAAGGCTGGTGTCAGTCCCAACGAGTGAAATCGTTGTTCGTAATTAAAATCCGATACGCCAGTGACAAGCTTTGTCTGTATCACATCAAGGGTATTGCAACCGAGCCTTAATTGCAAACAGAACCGGTCCCAGGCCAACACCTAAAGGAGCACCGCTGATGACGCTTTTTCTACCGTATTCTCGCCATGTTTCGCAATTATCTGTCTTCTATCACTGGGCTACTAATTCCCTCAAGCCACTTCTGTACCACTGATACCGTGATCCATAAGTTTGCTAGCTAGCTAATTGTTCACCGGGCACCGTGTGTTTCGTACATTTTAGTTACAACCTAAAGAGCAAGATTTACAGGTGTGAGCGTCGTAAGTTTAACGTCGACTGTAACATCACACTTGTGCTCCTACAGCGGTAACGATTTCATTATCGTGCTTCATGCTAACAGTAAACCTTGGCGAGTCAATATCACGAGTTGACTTAGGTTAACCAATTGTTATCGAAACAGATCGTAGATAAATTTGAAATTCAACGGGTCTCATGTAGAAGTTTTCGGTGAAAACACAAATAGTTGTTTTGTTTTAGATTGCCCCATCATATAGTAAGGTATGTGAATTATTGGAATATATGTTAGATACTATTGCAATGCTTCAGCAAGCGGTGGTTATGGTTGCTGTTGTAAGTTGCTTGGAGCAGTTTGCATAAACGAAACGTGTATTATGTATGATCTGTAATGTGCATTGCGCGTGAACAACGACAAGAATGTATGAATACACAGCGTGAAGCGTCAACCTAACAAACCATTATGATACGCATTAGGCTAATGGTAAACTGGTAGATTGTATGAGCTTGTAGTATGACACGGCAGCGAGCAGGTTATTGCTGTGATGAAAAGGAGTCCTACTTTGTGGGTTGGGGAATACATTGGTTTAAATACGACCGTTTGAGTAACAACAAGATGTCATTTTTTGCAACCCTCGACCCGTTGGACAATATATTTATTAACCAGGGATCATATTCATATATAATACTTAAACGGTATTCATAAAGGATCTCAAGCCTCCTAGCAACTCTCAACTTTCAGTGAGCTAGGCGCCTAAGTTGAAAGTAAACAATGCGTAATATTTGTGAAAAAATGCCTGCTCTGATATGAAAGAGAACATGTTTTAAAATGCACCAAAACATAATCTATGAGTGGCATGAAAAGTACATATCTTTCGCTAAAATAAACGAGCGGGCAATTCTTCACAAACAATCAGGACCCTTTAGTCAGGCGAGTTTTTTTGCTACCAAGTGGAAGTAGTCTAGCTATGTCTGCGTCACCAGTTATTGGATGAGTGAGTTGTCTGCGAAAGTGTCATAGTTTCATCGCGGCTTTAATCACGCCTCTTTAAATATGGGCTAACTGAAGTCTAGTGACTCAACGATATTTTAAACCAACAGTCAAAATATACTACAATCTGATTGAAACAAGCTCAGGAATAAGTTAATTGGCAACTGAGGTCGAGGTTATTCCGTTTCGTAATTTTCGGTATTAATATAGTTGTTCAGACTTCGAAACCAAATTGTAATAATGATATTTATTTCGTACACAAGGTGCATTAAACTCACACAGAACATAGTAATCTCAGTTTCTTCGTTGGTTTTTCTAGGATGTTCAATTTCCAGGCTTATGAAAACTAAATTATTCCACAGCCAATAATCTGATTTGGCTGTTTGCCAGAAATGAGTTAGCGACTTGTTTGAGAAAGCATGCTTATATTTTTGTGAATGCAGTCTGATTTTGCAAGCATGGGATGAGTCATGTTTTGTTATGATTACGACCCCAGACCTCAATTAATTCCATGCACGTTAACGGTGCATTATGTATGCAGCATTAACCGCTTAATGAGCACATGGAGTATCACCACCATGGACAAATCAATTGCGCATTGAGTGGCAGTGACTAAAACCGTTACGTTCCGGTACATTCTGTTACGAATCAATTTCAATAACTGACCAGTCTATGCAATTATAAGCTATACCCCTATTGATCGAACAATTAAAACTGTAGTAAATAACAATTATAGAGACAGCAGAGATATGCCTAATGTCAGTAATATCGCCAATATGTGTACAGCGAAATAGAAGTGACTTAATCATTGCATTTTCCGTAATTGGAAATTGTAATTATCAACGAGTTAATGCGCTTCGCATCCTAATGCTTGTAAGTGCTGAGTTGAAGGGATACTACAGTAACTATGCCTCAGCTAGCTATGCCTCTATCTGCGTTATCATTATGCCGGTATCATTCTTAACTCCACACCACCCACTTCATCACTAATGCTTGTGATGAGACCACAAGTAATGAAATAACTGCTTGGCTCTGTGTGACATTAGAGGGGCTTTTGAGCGAGACTATCATGGCAACAACATAACATATATGGTGTATTAGTGTGATTTCCGAGAAGAAGCAATATATATGAGCGAAACAGAGTTGTTACGATTCTATACTGTCTAGAATAGTGGTTTTTTTTAAACACTGCTGTGTAAACATATCGTAACATGTGCATAAATGACGAGGTCACTGGACGCCCAGGTGTCAAAAGGTCTATCAATCAGATGCTGTCAAATAAAATATTTTGTTTTAAAAATACTGTGTAAAGCATGATGTAACACAACCATGTCTGAGGGTCGATTTATCGGCGTATCACTGACCAACTCTGTCTCTTTACTTCTCCAGATACTCAAATATATAAGACACAGATTTCAACTGGAAATCGGTTCAGGACATATATGCAATGCTAACGGCATGTGTATGTCGGTGTGTTTATGATTAGCATTTCAGTTCACAGTTTCCTAACTAATACGTATGCATGTAT
>CM067343.1:33268935-33273935 GCA_034190875.2 Urechis unicinctus
TTTATAAGACCCGCCATGAAGCGATCCGGCAAAAGGGTGGCGTTGAAAAATTAATATAGCTGACACTGCGCCGCCAAAATGTTGCTTATACCATCTCTGTCAGTACATTTACTTAACATTATCAGTAAAAGACAATGCTACTAAACTGCGGTGTAAATATTGTGCTTAAACTGATCCAAATCTGCAATACTAAATTTATATTTCGGAACACGCACCCTCATAGAGGCCAATAAAAGACTCTCAGATAGTATAATGCAACAATCAAGCATCGTAAAGGTTTCTTGTGTCTGTTGCATTAACGTTATACTTATTAATCAGATCTTTCAACCCTTACCTTATGCAAGTATGTAGAGATTCATTTGCTCATCGTGAGTGGGCTAGTATCGTAATGTGAAGTGTTAGTCATCATGGTAATCAGACAGTAGTCAGGCAGCTGCTGCAACTAGACATTGCTGAATGGCCCATACCTCAAAGCGTTTAATAGATGACGTTTGCTGAAACAGGTCAAAGCGCGTGGCATCATCTTCCGCCATCAATAATTGCAGAAAGGAATATGGTCGCATTACTGTTTCACTTAGCATTTTCATTGTCGCCGAACAGCATGATTTTCCAGCAACATACGAATTAGCGCCGGATTGTGCAAAAAAAGTAGCATCGGTCAGTTCCTGGTGACAAAATTCGCCTCGTGTTGGACAAACGACACTAAAACCATTGATTTAATTCACTATTCAAGTAGCCATGTTCAACAACATCTTTCTCCCTGCCTCGTTTTAAATCTAACCAAACATGTCTACCAGGTTCAGGTTGTCTGCCACATTGTCTATTTTGGATGCCAATAGCCCACATGGATGTACTTGCTGGGATTGCCAAATTAACAGCGCGCCTAAGCAAGGGCTATTGGAACGTGGCATGCAGTTGATGATCAAATGACATTATTGCTTAAAAAAATTTGTGATGCATATACGGCATAAGATACTGAAAGACGAAACACTGCGATATGAACTTTGGCTAGCGGTGCAGAAGAATGTAAAGCGTAGAGTGTTTTTAACTCTGTGTAATACTCCACAGGTGCCATATGAGATAACGCTGGTCACAATAGACACATCTAAGTGGCGTAATGACATGGCGATATGGTTAGCTATTTACACTGATGCAACTGCATCATTATCCTTCCTTCGATAGTCATTTCCTATATCGGTAGTAATACAATGAATAATTATTTATCCTCATCGATCTATACAGGGGTGCTTTCTATATAATATTACAATAGATTGGATGTCTGACTAGAAATGTAAGTGAAGTTTGTTATTAATTGCCAATATAACAGTAACAACACGCCTTCATACACGCCTTACTTTATCCCTCTTTTGTTAAGCTGTTCGTTACCCACACACACACACACACACACATATATATATATATATATATATATATATATATATATATATTATATATATATATATATATATATATATATATATATATATATATATATATATATATATATATATATATATATATATATATATATATATATATATATTACGCACTCAGCGGAACTATACCATTCATGATGGAACCTGAATGGGCCCAGGGTACATCTGCGGAGAACGAAATGTCTAAGTCTCAGTAGAATGACAGTTTGAATTTACATCTATCAAATATTTTTCTGGGAGTAATAATAAGCAGAACAATGTGACGTAACATTTTGAAATCAATGCCTATGTTATGATGTCATAAGGTGAGACTGCAGGATACGTTAGCTTAGTTTCAGGTTAAATAACGAGCTGCTATTCTGATCCAGCTTCGGTCAAACACAGCTTATCGATCAAACACAGGTGCGGTGGACCACACTGATTAACAGCATGTCGAGTCAGAACCTTCACTTTCACGTTTTTTTCAGCTGACCTCAGATGAAATGAAATCAGCTTCAACGAATTAGTTAGTGTTGAAATTATCTGAACAAACTCAAATGATATACAGGCGACGTTTCGTTTTCTATGTAAAATTAGTGACCAGCTCTATTTGAGCGTTACATTGGCATAAGTTTTGTATATACTTTCAACCGTTTTCATGAAGCAGTCGTTTTCAACAGTTTTGAAAATCTGATGGTGGTCTTCTATTGGGTGACGATCTTCTCAGAGGATTTAAGATCTCCACCTGTCAGAGATAGGACCACCATAAGCCAATAATGTTAATGATAAACACACTCAAGCCAGCCAGTGTGGTTAAATCAGATTGTTTCATCGCATTTCGTTTTAATATGTACAATTTAGCATTTAACAAAGCTAATGGAGCACATACACTAAGACCTGTAGGATAGGACGTTCATATTTATACGTATATACCACTGCATTCTTAACGATTCATGTGGGCTTGCCCACAGTCTATACTAAATGTCAGATAATCAGTCTATATCAAATGTCAGATGATCAGTAAAGCCACCGAGTTCTTCATTACAGACTATATCAACATGGACCAAACGAGTTCCATTGCAAAAAAGCAAACCTTACCATACGCCCACTGCTCCATGAAAGTGTGTTCTATCGATAACCATCACTGCTGGCAAATCTCTCACCGCGACGAGATTTTTCTCGCGTGGTGCCGTATTGCCATAAACTTACTATTGTAGAGTAACGTGATAAGCATTTTTGAAATAATCGGCCGCTCGTTAAACGATACACCGATCGAAAATCACTTGGTATAAAAATGAAGAACAATAACCTGTTGAGAGGATAAACACGTGTTGCGGACACGGAATTATATTCCTGACTGGTGTTTTTGAACAAATTATGCATATTATGTATATTGGAAGTCTAAATTAACCTAAATGTCGTGACGTTCAGCCTCTATTCCCTGATGTTCTATTCCACACATAAATGCAAATGGTAAATCGAGCAGTAACAGCGATTACTGGAAAATGCTGCATAGATATCTGAGCGTATTGTAACCACTAGAAATTACCTCCTAATCGGATCGGCAAGCTCTGTTCGTCGCTTGTCAGAATTCGATGGTGAAAAGGCTTACAATTTTACGTGATACTTGCAAGAATAGAATAGACAGAGCGACATAAAGCAACCCAGAGTAGGACTTCACTTGTCGCTCTGGTATGACATTTGGTATTCTGTTTCCTGACAGTGTTCACAGTAACCTCCACTAATATTGTGACCGAATAAGCTGCTTAAACACTAAGCAAAACAGATCACCAAGCTCAGTAATGTAAGTTACATGAAGTAGCGTCATTGGCACTGAAAAATGAAGTAGACATGACCCTTCAATGATAAAATCCCAAATGTGATTAACAGCTTAAGTTTCGCTAAGTGATCCGGCAGTGTTGGAGACACAGAATAATTCTCGCCTGTACCACTCATGAAGTACACAAATGCAGATCCGCTCGCTAATAGATGTACCAGACAAAACCATACGTGCTACTTTGCTAGCAAGAACGATTAAATAACTCTCGATATCTGAGAAACGACTGGGATAAGGAACAAAACGGCAAGGAATCGATTTCTTAAAGATAAAGAATGATTCGTTTATATATATAAATATATATATTTATATATATATATATATATATATATATATATATATATGTATATATATATAAACATATATATATATAAATATAAATATACATATATATATATACATATATATATGTATATAAACATATATATGCATATATATATATATATATATATATATATATTTATATATATATGTATATATGTATATATATATATATATATATATATATATATATATATATATATATATATATATATATATATATATATATATATATTTTATATTTTATACGTATAAATGCATATTATTAATATTAATGACATTCACCCACAGATTCTGGGTTCATCAACCCTGCAACTGGGTCGCTTGATAGTGGACCATTTATAATTATAAAAAAACGTGCAAGTGGAGTGCGCATGTTTTCATATTTTTAGTAGTGTATGCAGATCAATGGCTTCCTGTAGAGGAACTCCCTGCAACACCTTTTTGTTTCGCTGATAGTAGCGTTTGCAGATCAATGGCTTCCTGTGGAGGAACTCCCTGCAACACCTTTTTGCATCGCAAATTATGTTAAGTCTGTATCATGACATAATGGCTATTGATATTGCCTAAGCGTCACAACCTATTCAGTGTCATGCATTGGTCAGTACAATCTTAAAAAAGAAGTAACAATATGGAGCATTCTTCTTCGACCATTGGTAAGATGCAGTAACGAAACCGCCCTTATGTAAGGTCCACTATTAGTAAGCCCCATTGAGCAAGTGATGATATAAGCCTCTCGGAAAAAGCACAACAACTATGTGCTTTAACCTGTAGCTACCTGAATCACGTGTGGGCGGTTATTTATAACAATACTTGTCCAACTATTAATCAAAAGCTTATTACACCCATAAACCAGAACAGTTATTCATTTACCCATCGCACTAAATTCGATATGCGCAGTACATTTTAGATTGCAGGAAAGTGCCATCGACTAAGAAAAAAACTTACAATAACATTTATTGGGCAGGGATATGAGCGACTCTCGTAACAATGCAGAGGGCGCATCTCTATCTGACCTCATAACGCAGAGACCGCAGTACTTAATATTGACCCTTATGCAATTTATCTAGCTGTTTATTCAGATAATCTCATCGTCATTCTGAAATGCACCGCACATGTATGCTCGCTTAGTAATAAATGGTGTAAGTAAACTTTATCTAGGTCGAAAGACATTAATGACACCCAAGGAGGCTATATGCCACAGTCCTCGAACGGTTATGTTAAACCTCTTTCTGATAGATAATATTAATACGGAGATACAATCAATGTTCTCCAAAAACACAATTATATGCTGCAAAGAACCATGCCTCCACTTATACTTATATTTATATCATTATTATCTCTGGTGTGTGTTATTCACAGCACTAGCATCTGGTTATCCATGGGCCAGACATGGATCATGCTAATAGTTGATCAGATATTCAACC
>CM067343.1:33278935-33281435 GCA_034190875.2 Urechis unicinctus
GCGTAGTATTTATGACCAAGAAAGAATCTTATTGTGTCTGATGTTGATTGCTTCCATGTGTGTGTGTCTCCACAAAGAACGACGTTTCGGTCCGTATGAAGTCGGTTGAGGAAGCTGCATCTGTCAAACAGGTTGCGTTATTTTTGTATGGAATACCTGTAGTAAGGTCGCATATATTTGTAACCAGTAAGGCCGTCAAGGTAAAGCACAATAAGCCGCGACTCAAAGAGAAGTTAGGAATTAAAGTAACGCAAGGATAACACTTACGCTCTCGGAGATTGCAAATCTGCAGTTACCTGCAAGAATTCACGTTGTGCTCATCTGACAGAATTCACTGATGTCAAGCAGAGTATTACGTCCAATCACTGGCAGCTCGCCACACCTAGTGCAATATACTGCGCAAGTCAATACAGGTGTATTGCTTGATACACCACACTGTGATTGTCACCAAAATGCATACTGGTTGTTGAGCATGCCCTGCGAGCAAATATAACATGGAACGTTTTTATTTTGTTATCTCGATCGAATTGACAAATCTTGTCTCATCCCGTTAAAAAGTAAACGTACCTTTATATTTATGCTAGAGTCTTCCACATGCTGTCAATTATACGAAATAGACACTGAGAGATACTGGGCGTTTTCGCTGTGTATAAAATCTGCTAAGTATATTTCGACCTGTTATATTGATTACGGGCTTGTTTGAAACGGCGATATTTTATTGACATGATCAAAACATTGTGAATATTGCAATGGTTTCTTGCTGTCCCGTTAAAAGAGACAACAATATGTTGTGGATAAATTGTTCACACACTGTTCAGTTTAAGTTATCGGTATCGACAAATCACCTCATTTTGTTACCAAACAAAAGTATGATCATCGTCGTGATATGTTCATCACCGGAGAGGCGGAAATATAGGAATGAAAAACTGGTCGCTGCAATACCCATTACCATTTATCTAACATATTAAACTGATATGTGGCAACGTTAGAGGTTAGGGTTTGATATAATTGTGTTGTGGTGTCTGTGGAAGGCATGAATTATGTGAGATAAGTTGTATTCCAATAGAAATGTCAGTGATTTTAATCGACTAAGATTTAATGGTATTTATTGTATCAATGGCATCATTAATCGCGGCATTTCTGCCTCATTGTGACACCTCACACGAGAGGTCGCTGAAACTCCCATTGACTTGATTCATCATCACCACTATATCACCTTAGTAGCGCCATAAGAATTTACTGACAAAATTCAATGTTACTCCTGTGTGATCCTAATACAATGGAACCAGTCGGCATCCTGACTCTGATCGAGCCATGTTGTTACCGGCTGACTTATATAGTCCGCTGAATGTACAGTTTTGTACACTCATTTGTCTTGGCCTTCTTTCTAGGTTTTTGCTAGCCCAAACACACTGGGCGTCCTAGAAGGGAGTGGGTTCATCTCGTTATTGCACAGACGTCTTACCTTCCAGGAGGGTGATGGGAATAGGCATGTGCTGTTTGATGAAACACGGTCTGAAAGTAGTGGGTTGAAGATACTCTTGACAATTAAGGGGTCGATTCCAAAGTATTCACAGCCATTGAAAGCAGCGCTCGGGCTGTTTATGAAGAGGATCCATATGGTATAGCAAAGAAAGGTTCCATACACATTTGTAATTAGTATGTCGCTTTATGATCAATATCAACTGGTAGGCCTCCACAAACGTTATCAGACGCGTGTATTTATACGTGCGATCCCATTACGTTACTACAGTCGGGAAGTAGGCTCAGTCAACACGAACACTCGTTGTACTTACGTATCTTTCGTACCATGAGAACGATATGCCGTAATGATGTGTTATTTTTAAAATATGTCCTTGTCCTAACAGCAATAGTTAGTCGTCTACATTCCCCAGGCTAACGCCATTTTGTGAAATACCCCGTGGAATTCACGGCGGCGCCACGAGGCCGAACTTAAACATCTGGATTCAACACTATCGCATTAACCCAAAGCATCAATGAGGAGTTCTTAATATAGTGCTCTATTGCTAGCCAACAAGCGACCATCGCACTAATCTGGGTAACACTCTATTTCAAAGCGATATTTGCTTAGTCACAATGCACTGTGGTCAGCTTCTTGACATTATGCAATATATACGCGTCAATTTATGTCCTCGAATGCCTTTAACTCTAAGA
Source organism: Urechis unicinctus (assembly GCA_034190875.2). Classification (NCBI taxonomy): domain Eukaryota; kingdom Metazoa; phylum Annelida; class Polychaeta; order Xenopneusta; family Urechidae; genus Urechis; species Urechis unicinctus. The sequence goes on from CM067343.1 coordinate 33,281,111, forward strand.
AGACTTGATTCGAATATCCTTTAGTGCAAGAGATGAGGCTCACATTATAACGCCCATTCCACAATAAAAGTCATCATTTGCTGTGATTGTGACGTGTGATTTACCTGCGTTTTATTCAGGAATTAACACAGATCCATATAGCTAGAATATATGAGATACAATAGCTCCACAGTGGAGGATTGCACAATGTCGAGGCAAGTTGATAGCAATCTCCCTTTTGATTAGAACCAACCATTCATAAAGACACGTATCAATCAATCGGTCATAATTTTATGATAGACCGAATGTGTCTGTCTGTCTATTTGTCTGCCTGTCTGTCTGTCGT
>CM067343.1:33283935-33323809 GCA_034190875.2 Urechis unicinctus
TTAAAAGAACAGCTTTATCCAACTTAGCGCAACATATGCATAAATTACGGGGTCACTGTACGCCCCTCAGTCAAAAAGGCTGGTCGGTCTATTGGATGCTGTAAACCCCACTGTTTTATTTTGAAATTACTGTATAAAACATGATGTACTGCAGTCATGCCTGAAGGTCGATTTAACGTCGCATCACTAAACCAACTCTGTCTCTTTACTTCTCCTAATACTAAAATATCTAAGACGGCGAAGAGGTTATGGCCACATCCAACGCCGCAGACTCTCAACATTGATCTAGCCATCAAATAGGAATTCGAGTAAAGACATCTGTATAATGCTAACGGTGTGTGTGTGTGTGTGTGTGTGTGTGTGTGTGTGTGTGTGTGTGTGTGTGTGTGTGTGTGTGTGTGTGTGTGTGTGTGTGTGTGTGTGTGTGTGTGTGTGCGCGCGCGTGTGTGTGTGTGTGTGTGTGTGTGTGTGTGTGTGTGTGTGTGTGTGTGTGTGTGTGTGTGTGTGTGCATTTATGAAAAACACTTCAGTACACAGTTTCTTAACGAACACTTATACACATGTTATATTGTACGTAGCAGACTTTTAGAGTTATAGATGGAATTGCAGAAGTCCCGTTCAAACCCTGACTGGAAGAACATTTATAGGAGATGCTGAGATTTGCCTGATGTGAAAGTTCCTTTTTACGTTAAACCTCGTGACAGTTTTACAATTGCTTTCGTAATGGGATGCAAAAAAAAAGAGTTGACCATTTCCACGTTTCCCTCTTTATATTATTGTCAGACCCATTAAGTGCATATGTTGTCTATGCGCTGCATACCTTAGCTACTGTACCATGTCGCCAAGTCAAAGCAATCAGTCAATAATACTCATACATATCACCTGGGGTAATGCACAGGGGTTTCTTTTCAATTTGAGGCCATTGCTATAAAGAGCTCCAATTTTGCTAATTTTGTCTCATAATTTTCCAATGATCTCATCATACCTACATTATCCAATAATCGCATATCGTAATAGAATTAATGCATCGTTATAAGCCAAGTATCATATGGCTTGCAAACATGAGCAAAAACAAAATCTCTTAAGAGGAAGTATGGACAAACAAGAAATTAATCGGTAGAGCAGTGTTGCAATTAGGCTGTCAGAGTAGCAAATCTGCGAGTTATACATCAGCCTTCTTTGGCCATTATGTTGGGCTATTAACCGAGTTGTATATTTTGTATGCCTTTCCACCGCTAAATGGAACATTCGGCGAAATGGTGGCGTGAAGAAATTAATTTTGCTGACCCTGCGCTACCAAAATGTTGTTTACACCATCTCTGTCAGTACATTTACTTACCATTATCAGTAATAGGCTAGGCAACTAACTGCAGTGTAAATATTGTGCTAAGAATGATTATAGGCTGCAATACTAAATTATTATTTCCTGAACACGCACCGTCGTACCAGCGAATTATACCAGTGGAGTTGATGCTATCGAGGATATCGTGTCCGACAAATCGCGAATGGGGCAAATCCGGACCAAATCAAAGTCAAGCTTACAAAATATACACAATATACAATGTTAGTAACTTTATATCAGTGCGATCCCCGATCCATAATCAGGATATATATTTATCTTATCATTTGCACGTCTATGTGCACACGAAAGTAGTAGTCGAAAAAGATTGTCATAAATTTCATGGACTATGTTGTGCATAGGGTCTGACTACGAAAGCATGAAGTACAAAGACTTAGCTGATATTAGGCTGCAGTGCTTGAATTTGACCATCACAATTCCCATTGCGGCCATAGAGGCCAACAACAGACTCTCTCGAAGTAAGGGAGAACCAATGCCATTTATTCCCGCATCTACAATGCAAAACATCAGGCATCGTATAGGTTGCCCGTGTATGCTGCCTTAACGTTATACTTCATTTATCAAATCTTCCTGCCCTTACCTTGGGCATTTATGTAGAGATCCCTTTGCGCAGCGTGAGTGGGCTGCTATGGTAGCATTTAATTTTGCTGTGGTTAATTGATTCCGTGTTCAGTTGGTATAATACATCGCTGCCTCATGTGCCAAATGAGCCAACTAATTTAGTCTCGCTGGCCGCATCGGTCCTCACTCTATCAATGACATCATCAAACGCGGTAATGCAACCGCATTGCGACGCATAAAACACAGAGGACTCAGACACTCCCACTGACTTGATCCATCATCATCATAATAGCGCCAAAGGAGGATCTTTACAATTGATTGATCGATTTGCATGATGTAGCTTCATAATTCTACGTTGCACAGCATGGACGTAGGAGCGATAAAACCAATCGGAATCCGGACACTGATGGAGCCAGGTTGAGTAAGGGCAGAATATTATAGTTCACTGACTGCAAAGGTTTGTTGCAAAACTTTATCAACATCTTCTACATTTATGTATCTTGTCATCCGATATAATGTTTTGCATGCTAAAACGCCCTACACACAATGAAAGGGAGTGGAACTGACGCGGCCTAGCACAGTCTTCCTAATTACCTAAAGGAAGAAAGAGAAAGCAGGATCGGGATGGATCACTCTGTGTTATGTTGAGAATACTCTCAACAAATGCGCCATCGATCTCAGAATAGTCATGGCCATTGAAAGAAGCGGGTTTATCATTGGGCTGTCGATTGATATGTTATAGTAAAAGAAAGATAGGTAACATTTCGTTTTCTATCAAATTGGCGTATTGAGCTTAATCAATAGGCAGCATGCAAACATAAAATGGTTTTGCATACTGAACACAAGATATATACATAGATCTATAAATATATAGATACTGCTTTCTGTTGCACAGTAGCAGTTTTCTGCCGCGCGTTAGGATTGTTTATAACTTTAGCCCCATGAGCTAGCAACGGCTATTCTGTTGTTTTTTTTCGATATGTTCATTTAGCATGAGGATAACATCAGGACTGCCCGGAGACAAAAGGGAATACCCTGAGTGGTAGTTATCAATCAACATTAACATAGCTTGGATTGTTATACGGGACGAAATTATACATTTATTCTGCTAGAACACAATTTTGTCACAGTAAGCTTGGACTCAATGAGCCCTGTTTGTGTGTCTATAGCGCATTGGAAACATTGACCATTCCATGAATACCCCAGGTTGACATAATGCCGACCTCAATCGTGTTTGGCATATAGCACATTCGGGGTAAACTAGCTGACATGCCATCTTGTACTAAGACGGAAGTCGAATATACCATCAATTGCTGGGGAAAATACGACAACCTTCACTTGCCTGCATGCTTAAACACATCGACATGAGCACGGTTATTTCACTGTACTTGATTCGTCACACGGAAGAACATTGAACTGTGAGTCTACATATCACGCGATTCAGCGCACGCAAACTCATAAAATAAAATAAACGTAATGGCGTTCAATTCGTATTCATTCCCTCGTAACATTACTGGCTTTCAAACTGCCATTGAATGGATGCTAAATGTGTTTTTGTACAATGATTGAAGCTCAACATTCTTTAAACAATTTAATTAAAGTAACACCTGAGTACAGTTGTGCTCTGATGCATTTCTACATAGTTATAGAGGTTCTATGTAGGCTCTGGGTGCACGATATTATCTTACAAAATTACGGGCATAATCCGTGAGAAATATGACGACTGTATGTTTAGCACGTCTATCAGTGCCAATGAACAATTGCAAATGCATGGATCAAGCAATGCATTATTCACATTATAGCTCTACTCCGGCGGTCGTTATGATCACCTTAAAGCTACACGGCATAATATTTTTGGGGGTAATTCCACCTTGACTAATGAAAATATCCGTACATTTTCCTTGCATACTGAATATTGTTGCTAACGTCATAGTGCATTGTAGATACATAACCATCTTATGTAATGACAAGGATCAACCTTTGTCTATCTGTTAGAATAACACCTCAATCGCCTAGACCGTCTTCAATCGCTTTTTCTGTTGTTGTACGCAAGGTGAATAATTAAAGAGTACAGTGTACATTTTGTAGGACAACCACCTAGAAGTGACTGAATGAGGGGTTATATATGGTTTGCGCAGTAAACTTTTCGCTTTTACCATATTTACCCTGTTTGTCCACAGCAAGAGGAGGACCTTTACAATTGCTTTGCTTGCTACCTGAACATCTACCTGAACATCTATGTCTTAAGTCGTATCCTATATGGCCATTAGTTGCCCTTTCATTGCATAGTCATGAATACAAACCATACAGTATTAGGACAAATTACGGTTTTAGTTTGACAGCTGTCTACAGTGAAGCACGTACAGGCATGATAAATCATTCATCGGGCATTGTGATTGGTCAACATATGTATCAGCGCCTGATAGCGTTTTCGGTTCGGAATTTTACACCCACTAGAAGCCAAGAGCTTATAGCAGTGCTAAGTGGGCTCATTCCTACTAGCTATGAGATGAGTATGCAATTGAGTGAAACATACGCCCGTCGTCAGGTGGCGCTTCCATGCAATCAATGAAAGCACATGGGACTGCTGATCAAACGTCTCTGGGCTCGGCGTCTGGCTGTGTAGTTTTCTAATTGGTCGAGCCGAACACGCCCCCACAAAATTATATGTGATATACGGAGACGCCATGACAAAACATCACGCTGTTCACAGGTTGCGTGTTTACATATAATCGCAGTCGGAGGCGCAGTTATAGGAGTTTAATTTGCCTTGACGGATGTGCCTACGAATCACTTGATGCGTTCACATACGACATGTGTAGATTTTCGACAGTCGTAATAAATTGCAATTTTGCGTGACAAAACGACCTTGAACAAATGCAGCCGGATTTTCAGAGTGAATGCATATATGGTTGGGCATTAATAACGCTGCTAGGTAAACCAGAAGTGTTGGTGCTGGTCGATGATTGTACTGCTGTTTTAACCAACAGCCAATGCAATAGGATCCACTGTGGTTCCAGAACAGAAATCCAGTGGCGTGAGTGCATCATAATATAGCTGTGTCATAGTGACTGTAGTATCCCTTCAACTCAAAACTGACCAGAATTAGGATGCGAAGCGACTTTAACCCGTTAATAATTACCATTTTCAATTAAGGAGAATGCAATGATTGAATCACTTCTGTGTTGCTGTACACATATTTGCGATATTATCGACTTCTGGGCATACGTCTGTTGACTCCATAACTGTTATAAACTTCAGTTTTAATAATTTCATCAATGTCGGGGGAACAGTTGATAATTGCTTAGACAGGTCAGTTATTAAAATAGAAGAATTAACCGTTTTATTCACTGCCACTCATTGCGCAAATGATTTGTTTGGGTTGGTGAAACCCCATGGGCTCATTAAGCGCTTCATGTTGCATACATAATGCACCGACAACGGGTCACAACGATACATGACTCATCCCATGCTTCCAAAGCTGTGTATTGTTCACGCGCAATGCACCCTACAGATCATGCATAATACACATTTCGTTTACGCAAACTGCGCCATGCAACTTACAACAGAAACCATCACTGCCGCTAAACTCCACCTTATGTCCCATGAATAATTGAGAATGCACTGGGGTAAAAGTCTCGGTGATTTATAGACGGATATTGCAATGATGAAGCATTGCAAACCTTAATCTATGATGGGACAATTTAAAACAAAACGATTTATGTTTTCACTGAAACCATCTACACGAGACCCGTTGAGTTTCAAACTCATCTACGCTCTGTTTTGATAACAATAATAATCTTCGGACAACAATTATGTGGAAATGGTACGTGCATGATAATGATATCGTTACCGCTGTAGGAGCACAAGTGTGTTGCTTAGAGTCGACGTTAAACTTACGACGCTCACTCTTGTAAATCTGGCTCTTTAGGCAGTAACTAAAATGTAACACACGATCCCCAATCTGCGATTAGCTCGCAAATTTATGGATCACGGTATCCGTGGTACAGAAGTGGCTTGGAGGACATAATGGCCCAGTGATAGAGGACAGATAATTGCGATAAATGGCGTAAATCAGATACGACAAGAATTATAAGCGGTGCTCTTTTAGGTGTTTGCCTGGGGCCAGTTCTTTTCTTAATCGAAATAAATAATCCACAGAGTGCAGTTAAAATATAATCCATAAAATGTGCCTATGACATGCACTTCAAGCTCGGTCACAATATCTTAACGTGATATAGACAAATCTAGTTACTGGCATGTCAGATTTATGTTAGGAGCAACGATTTCACTGATACCATCAAGTAAGAGTTGTGACTCCATGGAACAATGTACCAGCCCTGAATTCTAGCAATACCCAACGCGTTGTGCTTTTAAGAACAAAGGTTTATATAGTGTTAACCCTGACTGTAATGCATAACAAGATGTAGATATTGTAGTTATTCCTTCTTAACAATGTGTTACGTACCAAGCGGTCATTTGCCATGGCCACCCATCCCCATACGGTTGCTGGTATATTTCGAAAGACCGCAATAAAACATGCATACAGCACAGCGAAGCTCCTGCTGTATAATAACGACCATTGGAGTTATGCTATCTTTAAGTTATTTCGAGGTAGTTGGTTCGCATTTCAATGGCATAGTCACTATATTTTGATGCACTCACGCCACTGGATTTCTGTTCTGGAACCTCAGTGTTAACGCAAAATGCTGAGTTGATCCAATTGCATTGGTTGCGGGCTAAACACAGCAGTACAACCATCGACTATCACGACCATTTCTGGTTTACCTGGCAGCCTCTTTAATGCCCAACCATAAATGCATTCACTCTGAAATAGGACAAAGCGCGTGGTATCATCTTCCGCCACCCAACACGATAATTGCAGAAAGGAATATGGATGCATTCCTGTTTCACTTAGCATTTTCATTGCCGCTGAAAAGCATGATTTTCCAGCATTTAGGACATGAAATACTGCGACATGAAATACTGCGAATTCAATACTTCGACTTCACATACTGCGTCATTAAACACTGCGACACGACACGAACTTTGGCTAACAGAAGAATGTAAAGCGTTGAGCGTTTTCAATGATGTGTAAAATTTTGCAGTTAACATGTGGGATGTCGTTGTTCTAAGTGATATAAAGGCATGACGTTATGTGCACTTATGTAACTACGTCAATATTCTTCCTTCAATATTCAGCATCTATAAAGGTTATGGTACAAGGAATTATTAAGCATCCTCATCGATCTAGGTAGGATGTCTAGACATGGGTGTATGGGTCTCTTGCACAGGGCAAAATGCTTCATTTGTTGTGTGAATTTTGCCCCATAGTTCTGGAACCTTGTCTCTGTAATGACCACATAATCCATTTCCTCTGAAGTGTCTTCTCTCATTTCACAATCTAGATCACCAGAATAGATAAACGGATGTGTTAAAAAAATGACCTCTCCCTATTAATCATGTGCTTCCCGGTTATAAAAAGAAAAATATACTGGTGTCTGAGAGATAATCGGTCATACCCTCAGAGGCGGCACGACGTATATGCTCTGCACATAATGCGATGATACCATGTCGGCGTCTGCTTATTATATTGACGATGCTTGGACAGCCCACGCCCACTGAATTAGGATGGCTCCACTTAGTTGGACTGCGAATGATCGCACGTGTTTGACAATCTGTTGCCATAATCACGAGCCTCGCCTGAAAAGTGATGATAGGCGCAACACTTACAGGACGCACTATATCAGATGGTAAGCCTGTTATCTTAAACGTCTTCATTAACCTGACTGGTTCGTAATCACGTGTTGTTCTATGAGCTTTTTAGCAAATACACATGTTAATTTGGAAGTGACGTCACATTAAAGATGAATACTCCCTTTTGATGCCCTAGCCAACATGCATGTTAATGACAAGCCGTCTGATCTTTATTCTAGTCCATGACATTTCGCACTAGCACCTCAACCGTGCTCAATAGGGCACAAAACCTTTCTAAGGAAAATATGTTTTTTCACAGTCGCAAATGTAAATTTCCTTAAATAAATGCAGAAGATGCACCAATCAAATGCAACGTGCAGTTGATGTTTTTGGACAATACATGCCTTGAATTCTTGTGAATATTATGCCATAAATTTACAAGTCAACTCTGCAATGACAGATCTCACTGTTCCATACTTAAAACTGATTAATGCTGTAACTGAAGCAAAATCAGGATATAGTGCAAGGAGTATATAATGGTGTCCCATGCAGTAGCATAAAGTGGAAACATAATAAAAAAAATGGAGTAAATATTCCCTCCAAGGAATTTATAATAATGTACGCATTTTTCCTATGACCTCAGCTTGAGAGAAATAGGTATGTACAATGTTTGAGGGAAATACTTTGCCCCATGTATTACTAAATAGCAATCGATATTGACTAGCCATAAGCAATGTTTTAATTGTATGAAGTTGTCAACGTTTTCCGGAAAGGGGAATAGCTAATCAGTGACAAACATATATGATAATCTCCTAAGTATTGGTGACTGTGATGGCTCGCTTCTGATTCTTCTTGAAATAGCCATTCCTTAGAGGACATGCCTTTTATATGCAAGGTATTCCCCCTTCAAAGCGCATATCATTCAATGCTTCGGATCTCCCTGTAAACTTCTTTACAGTTAACCATTGTCAGCCGATTTATTTCAAAGAGGTTATTTTCCAAAACCAGCTCTATTATATCATGTAGTTCTCTCATTTCAATATTACATATTATGTATTCCGGTGTGTGTAACTGAGTAAATTCCCTAGCCAACAAAAAATGTTCTTCCATGTGTGGTTTTGTTAATGAATCGATGAATAGAGTAAATGTAATGTCATGAAATACAGTCTTTCCATTTAAATAAAAACATTAATACGCTATTTAACATATTAAAACTCTTCAACTTGTCTTCTGCATGATTTAAAAATTGTACAACTTAGTTTAAGAAACAAAGAGAAATATTTAACATGACTTTTTAAAACATGGAAACCTCTGATCCTCGTGTCACTGCGTTGTATGTATGTGTCAATAAGTTTAATTCAAGCCCTCACATTACTATGCATGAATGGAATGGCTACTTGGTACTCACAAACTATAAAGTGCAGTTTGGGAGAAAAAAGAAAGTTAAGTTTCCTCAGCTGTCACCACAAATAGGTTTCAAGGTGCACATAATTCACCCTATTAAATTACAAGAAACGTTATAAATTCCATATTGATGATGATAACTTAGATCACATAACAAGTTTGTGCATCTACACATCAAATGTGGACTTTAGTCACATTAGTTTGCTCTTTGTTCCATTAATATTTACAGTCAATCTGCTATATCAGTATATGGTAGCAGTATTTTTTTCATATAGAATACTCATTAAATACATGTACTGTCACAACAGAAATCATGTTTTCACGTAAATCTCATGGTCCAGAAATTATTCATACAGTATGCATGTGCATCATTCCTACCAACCCACATAAGAAAAGGATTAGAATTAAGTTCAAAGCTTTTACAAGTATTCAGCTCTGCTAAATGTGAGCAAGTGATTTAATTAATGGAAAGCACACTTGTGTATTTTGTGGTGCTATCATGATACTTTTATCAATGTCCATGGTATTACGCACACAGCGGAACTCGGGCTATATCATTCGAGCTGGTGATCCCATGGATATGGTCTCCCACTGGCCCTTTCTGATTGTGCCCAAGGTACATCTGAGGAGAATGAAATGTATATCTCTCAGTGAAATGACTATTTGAATTTTCCTTCACCATTAAACTAATAATCGAATTATTTTTCTGTATGTATCATTAGCAGTAACATGCGACATAAAAGTTATTTGGCTTAAACTTCATAGGTTCGTAACAGTCATTTTGCACATGCGAATAAGTTGATTCACATTCCTGCGCCAATAACCTTTCTCATTCCAATCTATAGTTGTACTTTGTATATACATGATAACAATGTACAGTCACATTCGCTTGCACTGTCCATGAAGAGAGTGCAGCATTTGCGCTCTATGGAAAATAAACAGGACAAAAACCTTTGTAGAACCTCGATCCTCTCTCAAACAATTAAATGAATAACAATGATATAAAAACGAATTGCTGCTCATTATGGCTACTAGCAAGCAACACATTCTCATGATAATGACGACGCATAATGTGTAATCTACACATTATTCTAGCTTTCATGCTTCAGATGAGTCTAATTATATTCGAGATAATAGGCCCAATTACTGATGCTCCCGTCTGTGACCTGACGCATATACCGGATGCTGGCGCCATTCAGATAAATACTCATCACAGCCTAATTCACAGTGGTCAGTCATTCTGCTGAATTAACCACGGAAGATTGATACAGACCAATACAGGCATTATGCTTACAATTAAGACACCCTTGTAATTTTCGGGCATGTTCCATGTCGGAGGTGCAGCGCCATCAATGACACTACTGATGCTTACGGTTGCATGCATGACTCAAAAATAACGACCCATATGCAACTCGTAAAACATGTTATGGATATGTTGTTGCTACCCAGAGCACCATTCATTTTACATGCAACGTCCAATGCCACGTGCCACGTGATTCCAATTGTATTGCTTTGTCAAGGATTTTGTAACCGGTGCCTATGCGGGTACGCATAACTTAAGTCGCGTACATTAATACAGGTCATTGTTTGACGCTACTGTAATAACTGGGAATCAAACAAACCATCAACAATACTCTACACCACATATGATTCTAATTACGAGAAAAAATATCAAATGCATAAATCATTCACATCATAATCACGAGTACGCATATGAGCACGTCGAAACAAATAACCAATGTGCTTTTCGAGATGTTTTCCATTAACGTATTGGGCAGGTAAGGAGACCTGTGAACTATTCTAGCCTAAATAATCAACACTGTATGTGCCACATATAGTTACGCTTGACGTAGTGCTTAAATAAATCAGTTGTGTATAGTACTGATACAATTGTAATAGTAAGGCCATGAGATTTATTCTATATATATATACAGTAATCACAAAAATTATGCTGATTCATAATTTCACCAGCAACATGTTCCTTTACAGCCTATAGTTAGACATTTAGCTATTTTGTGGAAAATCCGATATTTTATATGCAAAATAGATCGGTGTTTACCATTACACATCAGCAGGCAATTCGCGCCCCTTTGTGGGATAAACTTGTGTTAGATGAGATACACAAATGCAACCTGATAGAAAGATTCATGGGTATTTGATGGACAGCGATTCTTTGTCCATCGTTACGTAGGCCCCAATGGGCATGTAAACACTGTCGCTGTGACATGCAGTAGTATCGTTTGTACAAGGTCACATAAATATCAATACCCAGGGTATGGCGAGCAGACGGCATCCTGTGATGACAATAACGCTGCACCACAGTATTGCGTGCACTTCAAATGGCTTATTCATCGGGGCCTAGCTCTTCATCAGGGGGTTGAATAACGTCTTAGTAGCGGATAATGCGCGAGATTTATAGGACATGGCAATACATTTATAACCCTGTTCAATTTGATGCTTTGGTTGATGACTTCCAAAGACCCGCGATGTGATAAGACACCTTATCTCAGCAATAACTCAGCCCTATAAGACCCGAATGGGTAGCGACGGGACAGAAGACAAATAGCAACTCACAAACACAAGGATAAACCCGGCGCGCGAACCTGACGAGAATACTCTAGTTATCTCTCATAAACACCCTACACGGCGACCGTGTGCCTCAATGAGCTCTCAGCGATCGCTTCCGTATCAAGCACTGATTCTTTCCATGCAAGCGTATCATGCAAAATTGGTTACGATAATTATCATACTTAACAGATAACTCACCAATTCCGTATTGCAACTTAATTGCGTATTAATAGCTAAGCTGAAGATACGGTTTACCTAATGAAGTTACCATTAATCCCGAACGGTCGAAATCTATTGTGGTTGATGGTTATGCAGTACTGGAAAGTACGGTTAACACTAGCAAAAAAACTGTGGTTAACTGTTGCTGCATTAATATCTAAGCTTATTGTAACTACTAGTAATTATCTTAGCGGATCGTAAAACCCTATCGTGGTTTGTCAGAATTGTACCCCATAAGTTATGAGGCTTGTTATTTTCCGCGTTACTTGCAAGAATAGAATAGACAGCGGGACAGAAAGCCACCCGCAGTATCTATCTTTAAATTCAGTGGTCGCTATAGTTTGACACTTGGTATTCTGCTGGCTGAGAGTGCGTCATAGTTCACAGTAATCTCCACGTGATAACGAATATTGTGACCGAACAAGCTGCTTAAACCACAAACCAAGACAGATCACCAAGCTCAGTAATGTAATTCACATGAAGTAGCGTCATTGCTCTTCAGAAATGCAGAAATGTATATATATATATATATATATATATATATATATATATATATATATATATATATATATATATATATATATATATATATATATATATATATATATATATATATATATATATATATATATATATATATATATATATATATATATATATCTATATATATATATATATATACAGATTATGCTTTTGAAACCTAGTGACATGCTTAAGTAACGCTCAGGCAATGCGAGGATCAGCAATATGCTACGATTCGTCACGACGCAAATTTATTCACAACATCATTCTCGGCGTTGTGAAAGCACACAAATAGTGTTGACGTAATTACACGGTAACAATGAAGCCATGTGATATTTATGACATTCGCTGACAGCTTCTGCTTTTATCCATCCTGTACTTGGGTTGCTTGACAGAAAATCATTAAAAGTGTCAGTGGGGTGCGCATTTTACATTTTCATATCTTAAGCAGCTGTTGCAGATTTATGGCTTGCTACTGTTGAATAGCAACATTGTTCTTTTCACATCCCTGAAATGTTATGTCTGTAACACGGAACGCAAAACCAATGGCTGTTAGTTGGGCCTCAGCATCACTATTTATTCTGCGTCGCATATTGTTGGTCAATGCAAGAAGTAACAATATGGCCCATTGCCACTTCGACCATTTGTCAGATGCAGTAGAAAAAATCGCCTTAATAAAAGTTCGACTGTTAGCAAGCTCGAATGAGAAAAGTGATAATGTAAACTTCTCAGTACATCATAACAACTGCGAGATTAAACTTGTAGCTCCCTAAATTACATGTGTGCCGTTATGCCTCCCTGTATATTCACCAAAGGATTAATGGCACAAGACGGTACTTGTCCAACTAATAACCAAAAGTCTACTACACACATATATCAGAACAGTTATTCTTATAACCCTTGTCTAAACTGCGATATGCATACTTTAGTTTGTTTGCAAGAGGAAAGCGCGATCGACAAAGAAGCATATTTGCGATAACAGTTGGACAGGGATTTAGGCGCCTCTTGTAAAAAATGCCGAGGGCGCATATACATCTGACCTTATAACACCGAGCCAGGAGTGCTTTATATGGACCCTTATACAATCACTCTAGCTGTGTATTCATTGGACGGGTCAAACAAAATGTCAAATGTGAAAATTAACTCGGACCATTGGATCCGGATGGCACAAACGCTGCTCAACCAACGGCTGAGTTTCTAAATTCAATTATACTATTGTTGTTATCAGATGTACGACGCAACTCTGTAGATGTGTATTTGTGTGCTATGAATACCGCTGAATACAATACCCCTACGACGAGCTGAAGTAAAAGCGCACCGACAGCAAGCATAAAAACAATAAAATGTTTTGGTGCATAGCGGGGGGGGGGGGGGGGGGGGGAATGCTTCGTGAACATCGTTTCAATTCCTAAAGCGGCGTACCAGACCGGGTGAGTGCATTTCATATCTTGTAAATTATGTGTGTGTGTGTGTGTGTGTGTGTGTGTGTGTGTGTGTGTGTGTGTGTGTGTGTGTGTGTGTGTGTGTGTGAGAGAGAGAGAGAGTGTGTGCTTGTATGTGTGTGTGTGTGTGTGTGTGTGTGTGTGTGTGTGTGTGTGTGTGTGTGTGTGTGTGTGTGTGTGTGTGTGTGTGTGTATTCTTATTTAAACGGATGAATGCATGGAATTGTGTTGATAGAGCGCCACGTCAGGAATCCAATGCAGCCACCCAGAGTATGCGCTATCAAGATATTATTCGAGTTTAAGACATCATCATTAACTTTCCCGAAATGAAAGCAGTAATTATCAATGTACAATTAACCCGCTGTACGTAGACAATCGAAACTATAAATATTATTTAACAGAAAAAAACCCCCAGCAAATGGCCTACTTAACCTCGTGACGCGTTTCTCACCACAACCACTGCTGCCTGTATTGAATGTTACATTACAGCAAAATAAAAGGAATATGACAGCAGCGTGTTATTAATCCTAGCTCCTGCCAACGTGTGTGTTATCATCAACACTAGTTGAAATATGCTTTGCTGTATATGGTGCCGCGGTTCTGTGACCCTGGCCCAGGAGGCAGCAGTAAATAACGCTCACATTGAGTCCGCTCTCGCTTCGTAGACACAAATGGGTGTAAACACTTTCTCCTCCCAGTAACATAAAGTAGACTTTCAATTAAATAATTCGCAAGATAAAATTAAATGTCAACGATGAATTTATTCGGTTACGAGTGTAATCTCTGACACAGATAAAGGTAGGAAGCAGATAGGTATGACATGATCAGCATTTGAAACTTCCGAAGCACGTGTTGAGGTGACATCCTATATGCCGTATAACTTGCTTGATGATCCATCATTAATTTGTATTAGTTGTACTGCGACAAATAAACCGTATATAACGCATGTATTTTATAAACGCAGCTTTTATTAAGTGATGAGTACGGTGAATGATGGCACGCCGTCATCCTGCAGTCAAACATCAACCAAAACTGTCTTGTGGGATATACGGCACGTGTGTCCCTCTGACCAGAAGCACACAACTTCCTCTGTTAGCCGGCCTTCTATCAAATTCGATGAAGGGAATGTTGACCTTTGACGAATACATTTTGCTTTCGGAAACTACAATATATGATTTGATTATTTGCATCATGTTTGATTCGAAGGTAAACATAATAAGACTTAAAGCCTTATAACTACCGGGTTAGAATTGTGACAAGCCACGACAGCGTCTACCCTATCCCCTTGACGTAAACACATCCGTAAGTTCAATAACCGAATTATGGCGACGCTCCACTAAATAACTTGTTACATATGATAATCATGCTGTACTATAATTTAACCAATGTACACTGTTGGTGGACCTATTTACGCTTTGCGAGAACATTTTGCATTATTGCTTAATACCCGGAATATCATTAAGAAAGTGAAATCTTGTAAAGCCTATTTATTGAAACGCATGATTGATTTGTAGCTTAATGAACAATAGTCAATGTGCGCTCCAATAACAATGCGCCAACAATTTAACCAGCTGTTGTTCATTGTTATCGTCGAAGAATATCCATAAAGATAACATAGCTATGCAGTCAACAAAAAACCGTTAATCGTCAGTAATGGCCATTGCCGCTCCCATTACCATGTAATTATGTGTAGAATATATAACCAGGGCATTATAGCTGCATGGTTCAAAGGTTTGCAATGGGCGCTCTACGACAAAGGCTGCATGGAAAATTCTAGTTTAACTAGCCTCGCAAAGCTACAACAGTCGTTGGTACATGGAAGATGAATCCGCGTGCACGACACCTCCTGACCCTCCCACGCTTTTTGTCTTCATTGAGTTACTAAAAATATTGACGTGATGCCTAATTATCCACAAACAACTCTTACCATACGCATCAATAGTGGCATTACACTAGAGGTCCACTTATGCACTTTTTGAAGTTTTTATGAAGCTTACTGATATCGATAGGCCACGTGAGACAGCTTTTTTTTTTAACGCCGTGACATTCATCAGCAGCGACAGTTGACTTTTTTGTATTACAAGTGTAGTTATGGAATGGATACAATATCAAGAACTCGTAGCTGTATGTAACATGGGTTTGCTAATAGACTTCAAAATGTTGCTGATAACAGTACTTATCAGCTCCTTAACACCTTGTCCTAGACGCATTCTAGTCATGTCACGGATGCAATATCTTGGTGGCAATTTATATGGGTATTTAGAAAATAACGGCTATAACAAATGGATGATTCACCAGCAGGAAATAATTTAAATGAAAACATGTAAGGTGTCAAAACTTTTGGGACACCCTGTTGTTGGAGCCAGTCTGGATATTTTCGCAACGAAACGTGGGGTCCGATGGAATTATGACGACATCACTATTGCGATGGGGCTGACAAAGTCCGCTTGGATAATGTCTATTATGTAAAATCATATCAAAGACAGCTTATGCGTCCAATATGATGTATGTCACAAGTATAGAATACAGTTACTTACGGAATGCTTTATGGCAACAGCAAATTGGACTACAGATTTTACAGAATTTCACACTCGTTTGTCTGAATGCGTTTATCATGCACATTCGTTGCTGATGAAGGTCCCGTCTCTAGCAGCGGGTGAGGTGGTAACATATCCTCAAGGATCAACTAACATCCCGGTAGCATCTACAATGCAATTTACATCAAGAGCTGAGTACGAATGCGATTTGATAACCATAGTTGCCACAGTCAACGAGCGTTTGCATAAAAACGCTCTTACTAAACAGATAATATTGATACGGAAATACAATTAATGTTCTCAAAACAAATAATTATATGACGCAAAGAACAATGCCTCCAAGTTTGCCAATCGGCGGTCTATGAATAGAAGATCCCACAAGCAATTACCTCAGTTTTAGATTCGTCGGTAATGCCATACTTAATGGGACTCTCGCTGTGAGCATGAGAGTTGCTACAATGAGTCAGCAAGCAAACACGTGGTGGCTGATATTTAAATCTCGTGGTTAATGATAGACTCTCGAAAACCACGTTAACGCATCCTGTAGTCACTCACTGAGGTAAGTGAGATACTTATATTTATATCATCATTATCTCTGGTGTGTATTATTCACAACACTAGCACATGTAAGGGGCACAATAAATTGCGACTGTTTTGAGCAATGCTTTGGCTACCTATGGGCCAGACATGGCTCATTCCAACAGTTAGTAAGTTCATCAGATATTCAACAAGCATATCATGGTATGAATGTCGGCAGCCATTATATCATGGTATGAATGTCGACAATCATTATATCATGGTATCAATGTCGACAACCCTTATATCATGGTATCAATGTCGACAACTATCATATCATGGTATCAGTGTTGACAAACCTTATATCATGGTATCAGTATCAATATCAACAATCTGTATATCATGGTATCAATGTCGACAATTCTTGTATCATTGTATTAATGTTGACGCAATGCTGCTTTGCTGCGCGGGTTTTCATATCCCTTCGATGTTCAGCTTTGTGTTCGAAACAGTATTTTCGCTAATGAAATATGTCACAGAGAGTAATTTGATTCCTGTGCAAATTGCCTCTTTTGCGCCCAAGAACTATCAGGAGTGCCTGTAAATGAAATAGTTCCTCTGAGCAATAAAAACAACCTGTAAAGAGGACAGCCTTCCGATAGCCAGATAGTGCTTAATTAATTCAAGTATTCATTGCGTTTGCGGTGGTGTTAGTTTGATGACTTGTCAGGGTAGAACTCTTGGCAATCAACCCTAACATCACTGCCCAATTCACTGCACTACAACATTTTATGTTTGTATTATGGCGACAGTTGACGTGGCACCACCATGAAGGTTCCATTAAGGCAGAAGGCCTGTCGCTATCATACATACTGAATAGGAATAAAGGCACAAAATGAAGTGGCACAATGAGCAATAAAAATTGCTGTCTCTTTAAGTTGACGTTGCACCACCAGAAATCGTCCATTAGGCATGTCATATCATAAAGGAATAGGAATACATGGGAGCACAATATACAGTCAATACAAAATGTGCTGTGCTCTTTCCTAACTTCCATCGTTGCTTTGCAGCTATAGAAATCGTTAATTTGCCCATGTTGAATGTCATAAAGGACGTGATACCTTGTACATGGAAGCGTTATTGGCGAGAAAGTCTGACCATTATAGCAACAATTGTGTTCTGCAATGCACTATTGCAATTCCTACGTGCGCGAATGAATGTCTATGTAGCTAACATCAGTTTAAAATTCACAAAAGACCACGCATTTTTGCGCAGCGCATAACCTAAGCCAATCTGTAGTATGCAAAAATCAATTTACATTATAGCCATAACTATATTTCGGTTAATTGTTTTGTTGCACTCACATTATGGTATTTGCTGAACTACTTCTCAGGTAAACTGGTACGCTGGCGGTAATTTGATTCGCAATGGCCATATAAGCATGAATAATCCGCGAGGTGATGCCTATTATAATATATCAATGTATATAAGATGAAGAGCTAATACCAATTATTATTATTTGGATCGAAGTACCACCATTATAAGCAATCCTTTGTTATTTAACGCTTGCTGCTATGCTTCAATTTAGATTCCAGCTGGTCGCAGCATAATATTTGCAGCATATACGGGAATGAATACAATGTCATTATGATACACTTGTCTTGAAAAAATCACTCTTGTTTACAAAAGTGATAACCACTTTTTCACTGTACAAAATGTCCCAATAAGAACTTGTTTAAGACAAATTAATGTCAGTCGCATGAAGCAACCAATTAGCCTGTATCTAACAGAACTCCAAAGATTACATTTTTTATACGTATTGCCATTACAAAGACAATTACTGGTATTTCATAGTAACCATGAATATGTATTAGTATCAGTTTTAAAACTTTTTATCGGTTTGCAGTATGTTCTTTTCATGTTTGGTTCATCAGATATTTTGTGATAATCGGGATTCAGCAGTTAATCCAACTCAGTCAGGACTAGAATGGATGGCACTAGGAAAGATACTTCAAGAAATTTAACAGCTGGCTTATTACACTTTGTTTTTGTTTTTTCTTAATTAATATCCTGCAAGGTAAAACTTGTCCCATAAAACTAAAAACACAATCTTACAGTCGCAAGAAGGGTAAACTCTAACCGGATAACAATTTCTAAGCTAAGCAGACTGAGATTGGTGAAAGATTTACCTTGCAAAGCAGACCAGGATAATTGAGAGCATAGTTTTTCGGAGCAAACTGGATCAAAAAAGCCGTGGAAAGCCTCTGTGTAGAAGATTTGGGCATTGTTTGATAGCATTATGATGTCCCTTCACAATGTCTTTTTTGTGATAACTTTTTTCCAATTCCATAGCACAACTAGTATTTTAGTTATTTACAGAACAATTTTATAGAAAAAAGTAAACATCTAACTTCGATTTGCAAATCCAAGCAGCTTCACTCGTTGATGCCTTTTGGATACCATGTTGCATTTTTTATTAGAGGATTAGCTTTGTTAAAATTATTCTGCTAATGCGTTTACAAAAATGGATTTCTAAATATATATTCATACACGTCGTCATCAAGCTGGGTGAACCATGAATTCATAAAAAAAATTAAACCATATAATGTCAGCTCGACCGGTGGAGCTCCCTTATCTGTATTGCCTTAGACCTCCTGTCTGGTGGCGAGTCCGTGCTACCTCTCATGAATATGGTAAGAATAGCAGTTGGGAGAATATTCCGGGAACATTTGTTCCCTTATCCGTAAGCATCTCTCACTGCAAGAGCCGTGTCAAAACATTCCGGTCCAAAAAGCTCGCTTCACAAAAACGGGTTGGATGTCGGACATGGCCAATCTGCCCCTGTTTGCGCTCTTGAAATATCCATTACTTTCGCAATTTCTTCTCCCGAGGAAAACTGAATAATCGAGAGTTACATGAAGAAATGTACAAACCAGTCGCATCCACGCAACACTCCGGCATGACTGATCCAAACTAAGCGAGGTATGAATTCTGCAGAAGCTGAATTGGCCGGCTGAACCTGGGTTCATCCTTACTCGTCAATTCCGGGTAACCTAGGTTCATGAACAAAACACGACGTCCCTCTAAAAAACGATAAATATCTCGTTAAAATTCAGACACCATTTGATCCGCAGTTATTCGTTCTACCTTTATATACAAATCATATTTTATGTTTCATCATAGGCACTTTAAATATGTAATAGTGGCGTTGTAATTACCTTGTTAATGAACCAGACTTGCTTGTTGGATCGAGATAGTGCATTAGATACGTTATGATTTATTCCTGTAACTTCAGCCAAGGAACAACCACGGCGTGATTGCGGAACAAAGTGTATCCGCACACAGAGGTCTGTGCGCTGTGAGATCAACCTAACAGTAATATACGTGCTTGACGGTTCCATGAGGCTGGGGCGGAATGTTTGGTGATGGGGAGTGACTGTCGATGCGGCACCTAGTGGCTACAGCACCTAATGAGGTGCCGTAATGGTTATGTCAAAGAAGATAAGGGAAACAGTTATAACTGTGATATATTAGCCGTACTTTAAGGAATGAAATAATTTCACGCTCATTCTAAAAACAATTTAGAAAACTTAAGCACGAAATTTGGCCTTTTCACAAGTTCGGTAGTGTTCCGTTTTGGTGAGAGAATAAGTTACTGTGTGTTGAATTGATGCGCGATATGGTGTAAAATACAGATCAATCTAAACTAACGTTAATGGCTTCTCATCACAGGCAGCAACAATGTAAGCACTTAAATACTTTGCCCCTTGTGACGCGCGCACCGCCCACTGCTAGATAAACCGCCTGTTGTATAACAGCCTGGGGGGAATGGAAAGTGACGTATGCCTGTCATCAACCCAAGCTCTTTTGGAATCGTTTGTTAACATCAACTCTAATCGTGGTACGTGCAATGCATAATGCACAGATCTTTGCAACGTGCGACAATTTGCTAATAACAGCTATCATGACTGACGCCGAGCAGACTTTGTCTTGGACAGTAGCACAGAACCCATTCTGGTGGTCTATGGTAATGATTCGGGACAAACTATATATATATTTATAGAGAGAGAGAGATAATATATATATATATAGAGATATATTCTATATATATATAGATAGATAGAGATGAGATATATATATATAGAGAGAGAGATATATAGAGATATAGATATTATAGATATATGTAGATTATATATATACATATAGCATATATATACATCATCTATATACGTTTAGATATATATACATATATAGCATATATATAAATATATATATATATATCTATATATATATATATATATATATATATATATATATATATATATATATATATATATATATATATCTAGTATTGCTGATCATAGCTAATATCATGAAGCATTGAGCATACCCATGAGAACGCCATATGGCTGATTGAATAAGGCACCGACAACCCAACACATTGCACCGCCCTGCCTTTATATTCTGTGAAACAATCACTATACGTAAATCCATATTCCATTATCTCTTCATGCTGCTATTCTGAAACTTTCTTGTTGGTTATTTATGCCGAACACTGCAATATAAAACCTAAAACATTCACATTCAGTTGCAGAGAATGTTACAGTGTCTCACATTCATATCTGTCCCAATATTGATAGTTTGTGACTGTCAAATAGGCTGCAATACATTGCAATGATAATCGAACAAAGTATTCCGGTGCAGTAGGATTGTATCACCCTTGGTCATGGCAAACACCCATCGTCCTATAATCAGACCTCTGCAGATTGCGCATTCATTACCTGTCACTGCCGTGGTGGCCTTTGATAATGAACATGATGGATGATAAGCTTTGTCATAAGTTCACAATCTATAACGGCAGATTGTGTGATGTTTAAGGGTTGGCTGTAATCTTCCCGTTGCCCCTTAATGTAGTACTTCTGCTTCTTATTAGCCCACTCAAAACCCGGTAGTATCGTGGCGAGCTAGCCTAATGGAATGAAGTCGACTTCATTATCCGGATGTCTCCTATCAACCTGAGACATACAGGGTGCGTGATCAAGGATGAGAAGAGATATTGACGCAGGAATGACACTGACGGCGGCTCTGAATCTGCAACACAAAGAAGTAATGGAATGCAATCTGTTCGCAGCATGTTCCCATTTAACAGGCACTTAATGCTATAGATAGTTGAAACTTAGCATCAATGCATGTGTAGAATAGATGTGGCGAAGTCATCTTGTTCAAGTTAGTATACTAAAACGGTTACAGTTGCGTCGCATGGTAATGGCATTGTTTCCGCAAAGACAGCGGAAATGTAGCGGGAACTTCATGGGAGTAAAGTGCATTTTATGTGTCGCAAATATTTCCTATACGTTTTAATTTTAGATCTGCGGTCAACCTTGTTGGTCAAATATGTAAATTCTGAGTAGTGAAGATTTTTGTCTTTGTAAACAAGATTTGATTTACACGTCTGACGCTCGGTCATTCGATACGTGTGAAATATAATGCAAAATATGAAGCTAGATGTGTGACATAAGATGATGATCAGAGACTTTGTTTAGCTAAATACCATTGAGTTGATGGTCTGTATGCCGTTGTGTCATTTCCAGCAGCATCTGGAGAGTTCGCTGCGCTAGAGCTACCTTAACAAGTAGCTTCCAAATATTGGAATAAGGACGGTAATTGATACGTTTAAGTCAGCATCAACTTCATAAATCACATTTTGCTGTCCAAAATGCTTCACTACTCTCTATGGTTTCAGTCATACAAAGTGATATTGCAGACACATTGATCTTGCAACTCTGCTGGTGACGCGTTTGGTCGCCTTCAAAGGCAATAACACAATGAAATAGAATAACGGGCGATGGATTAAAAAGCAAATTTTGGTTGATACCTATTGTATTGAGTGTCGTTAACTAGCACGAAATCATGCAAGTTCGATTATGAGAATTCCCTTCGGAACTGACTATTATCAAACTTATGAGAGCCTCCTTAAAACCCTTATTATCAAACAGTGGTTCCAATCAGCAGTTGTGTCACACATTCAGTTAATGGCATCAGAACGAAACTGTGTCTTTCTTAACCATCTTTGCAAGTGCACCTACCGGCTTCATGATAATTGAAAGTGAAGACATATAAGTTACAAATTGTCATACATGAGAAATAGCATATGATTGAAAATCTTGCCCATATTATCTACAATCATTGTAATATGTGGAATGTTTTTCAATAGGCATGCAGGTGAAAACCCGCAATAGTGGACAGGCCGGGGTTACTAACAGTATCAAGTTTATAGTTTTATAAAAATAGAAGCATAGCCTATGCTCTTTGGTAAGGTGAAATAAAAGCATTTCACTATGTTGATGCAAGCAATGTCGCCCCGTCTTATCTATTCTTCGTGCTGTGTTGGTATCATCCTCTTTTCAACTATGCATACTCAAGAAATAGATTTGCTGAGGACAACCCTTTGGGTTATCTCCAATAAAACAGTGTATTAGAGGGATGAACCGTCACTTAATCTAATGTTCTATACAACATGACTTTCAAATATATTAGTCCAATCAACTTGACTCGTAAACTCTCTTAGACAACGGAAGTCTGCTGCCTGTTAGCTAGAGCGCTTGGGGGAGACTTCTGAAACGATCTCGAATTATATACTCACACGGTAAATGGAGCTCTTTGGTTTATATTACTGCATATCATCCTCAGTCGACATAATAAGGTCCCTAATATTCTTACCTATATCTAACATTGTTGGCAAAGTCTTGAATAAATGAATTATCTTATTTAAACGCATTTGTTGGTCCAGAATAAGTCTGTTATTACCTATTATCTTACAGTTGTGTTGGCAACAGTAGCCAGATCATGGATTGCAATAATTTGAATTATCATATTCCACTTATGAGCCTCATCTGGTCTGTTACCATTGTTGATCACAGTCTCAATAGGATAACATGTGGGATAAGTCATTCAAGCTGTTTTCTTGTTAAAGACAAATATGTTTCAGCTCGCTCCTATACCTCCGCGTTATAGAAACATGCTCTGTTTCAATACATTTAGTGATAAAAAGCATGGAATAAAACAGTATCCATCTTGTGAGTGTATCCCTTATGTTCAATCCGCACCCATATTTGAGATATTTCAACGCGACTGGTAAGCATTGACTTTCGTTTATGAAACAAAACAGAAACATATACCTTCACACACAATCATACAAAACGATGTCATCCTAATAGCAGCGGATGTTGTCAATACGTATTGCAAGTTGTGATAAAGTTTGCAAAGCATAGCATGCAGACGCTATCGTGGTATCACCTCAACGCCGTGGATAGCATACGGATCGCTTCGTCTCTGGTGAATATCTTACTATACGCCTGATATCCCAACAGAAGTGCATCCTTTACAGTGCTCCATCCAATATTACCGTTCTGAAGATGCAGGTGAAATGCTTATTAAGCGAGCAGACACATCTATAAACAATCACAGCTACTAACAACTGGGAAATCTGAATCCAACAGATGGGTCTCCAAGCGCGTCAATAGTTATTTACTGCAGCAGATCAATATGGCGAGCACAATGACGTCACATACAGCACTCGCTTTATCAGAATGGGTCTCTTTTAATGACAGACTGGTAGTTAATTATAAGCGTGATCGATGAGAAGGTATTCTCCTTATCATCATTGTATTGTTGTGTACTAATGGTATGGATTGCGATATTCCTGAAACGATGATGATTGTATGGCCATGACGAAAGGCAAGATGCTAAGACTTGGATTTCGGAATTATTCCAACAGCAAGGAAAACATAATATCCAGTGCATGCAACCTTCACATTTTCATTGCATTACACCAACAGTAATAACAACACGAACCCAACGCGATGCATCATAAAATGTCACGCTGGCATATCGAATAAAATATCCATTATGCACAATGACAAATGATACATCACGCAATAAAAACATTTATATATCTAATTCTATATGATCAATCATCCGCAATGAATGGAGGTGCTTTGAATTGACAGAATAATTGATGATTTATATCCATTTTTCATTAAGAAATTAATCGGGCACATGTTAGCTCAAGAACGAGTTTTGGAAATGTACGGCAGCTGAATCGAATGATATATTTACTTTGATGCTTATCTAAATGTTTAGCCACACAGTCAACTCACTTTAGTCAGAATCAACTATGAAGATAATCATGAAATTGCGTAATATCTATTTTGATAATAGACTTCAAATAATGCATCGATGGGTGTATGATTTATTACATATTAACTCCCACAAGCTAAATACTTTTTCGGCAACAAAATGGTCCGATGTTTTGCTCGATCATATGTCGTCAGTCAACAACCAAGAAATGACAATATCTCAACTCTTTTGTTTAGAGCATTCTCACTATAACATTGTGAGGTCTCTTTTGTGTCCGCCTCAGCACATCCATTCCTCTCGTTGTTAAGAAGTGCGGCGTTTTGTCGATTATATTTTATTTTGACTGCGTCGGCCGTTTGCGCAAATTTATCATATCGAAGCTTCCACTTTGATTATGAAACATGTTGTTATGTGATGATTGATCAATTCAGGAGGGAGCTCCCACCTTTGCTGGATATTGCATCCTGTGTTATGATAAAAATTCCCAGAGGTACTTAAATGCAAATTTTAAATACATATATACACTTGTGAGAGGATAGAAATCAAGATTGTGGTAGGAAGAGAGGTTTATCATTGTCTGTTCTTGCTTGGAAATATATTCGACAAATATGACAGTGTTGCATGTTCTAAACCGACGATAGGGGTGCAAACGTGGTCTTCATCTGCGACTTTCCAGCATTATAATCCTTCTTTGTACTGCATCGTCCTCATAAGCGCAAGTCAATCCAAGATAGGTCGGACATATCAGGTGTCTATAAGTCGTCCTCCATTGAATGATTCAAATGTCGAGAATTATTGGAGAGTTCTTTGTACGCAACCGCAATTAGGGATAATCTAACAGAAACGTCTCAATTCATATTCGTTTAGGCCGGACTGGTTGTGGAGGGGCGGTGTTAGTTGCGCATACTGCCCCGGCAGAACGCAAACACGCCTGATGTAGCAGCAATGATATCCTTATTTCAATATTCAATGTCAATGTTGATAGTTACCGGCCTATTACACTGTAGCGATCGAGCATGTATGTCACAACCAGCTATCATATGCCACCTAGTCATGATAAAAATAATGCATTATGAAGTAGACTAAATGATTTCATTAGACAGAACAGGATTATGACTGAGCTGATCACGAATGACAATCTTCTGCCTCATCAAGCAGGATAATTCGGCTTAACATTGGAAACACCGTGATGGATACGCAATTTAACTGCTATTGCAACACTGTCAATTTACCAGTGAAAGCAAATATACTTCATGAGCAATGTATGTGACACACCCAGTTATTTGGTCTTGTATTCCAGTAAATCGGATAAATATAATTGATTCTACCCCATACAAATGTAAGACATGTCACTGAGTTATAGGCATGATAAAGTGCTGATTAGAGTACCACACATACGATCCTGCTGATTAGCATTAGAACCGGCTCATTAGGAGTACCAGGCATTCTAACCTGGTGATTAAGAGCACCAGGCTTTAAAACCTGCTTATTAGAAGCATCAGGCAGTATAATCTGCTGATCAGGAGTACCAGGCATCATAACCTGCTGATTCGGAGTATCAGGCATTAGAACCTGCTGATTACGAGTACCAGGCATTCGAAACCGCTGATTACGAGTACCAGGCATACTATGTTTATTTCAATGCGTTGCACAAATGTATTTCCTGACAATACCACGGCACCACAGCATAACATGCACTTCGCAGTTTTTGCTGTAAAAAGATTATAGGATCATTCCACAGTAATGAGGACACCATCTATCAAGTTGCTGATAATATCCTCACACTTACTATTTTAGACAGTTAATATATCAAGGTTTTTCCTGGATATTTAACAAATCAAGGTTTTTTATGGGTATGAAGTATAATTATGTAAGGATTGAGTCACAGATGGGACAAATATTAAAATCCAATAAACACAGAATGTAACAGTTTTTCAGTATTTTAGCTTTACTGACATATCGAATTTGCCACTTACCTTTTATTGGTGGTGAAAATTTTTCAACCATTTTTATGCAATTTATTTTTTGAATGTCCCCTCTGTGACAATTTGGACCCAAAAAGTTTTTTTTTGAGACGGACTGTTTTGGACACCAGTGGAAAAAAAATATGCATTGAGCATATTAGTGAATGGAACTGCTTTTTATCCTAAGTTTTTAGTGAAATATGTTTTTCACCTTTGGATGAGAGTAAGCAGCAAACTACTTCTTCAACACCCTAGGTCATATTATGATGAAAATGAACTTACACCTTCCTGGTGTATTTACAAGGTGAGAACAAATCCTCTCACTCCCTTCTGATGTGTGTCCAATGTGTGTAAAAATGCTCTCACAAATGTCTGGTTCGTTTAAAGTGCATGAAAACCATCTCACACCCCTCTGGTGAGTATCTAAGTCGTATGAAAATCATCTCACACCTCTCTGACGTGTGTACACAGTGTGAGAAAATGCTGTCAATCATATTTGCCCCAAAAGGGAACATTGAGGACACAACCAATTAACTCCCTACTGGCTGGAAAGAGTACAAGCCATTACCAGGCCTTAATCCATTACACCTTACGAAACCAGTAATCCACACCACCATTGCCTATTCTAGAAATTCGACTTTCACTTGTCCTGAAAAAAAGAAAGTTGCAACCGCGAGATAAGTTTCTAAGAATGTCCCTGTTCGTGGTGACTTTTTGTATATTCGGCTCCAGAGTGGGCCTGTCACGAGATATTGCTTAGGCCAGGTGGAGGAGGTATTGAAGACTGAGCTGAAGGTGTCCTTTTTGGGAGCTGTATGATAGAAGAACATCATTTTGGCTCAACACAGTATCCCTGATATATTCCGTGTTCTGTAAATCATAAACAAATCAAGTTCATTATAACATTAGTACGAATATTCATTGTATACATACAAAGAATTACAAAGGATTATATTAAAATTAACAGTGGACAAATGTCCCATCTGCGACATGAATCGATGTCTCGTCTGTAACAGGTCTATTTACCATTTTATAAAAACCAAGATGCATTCGGCAAATTTAAATGCCTTTTTATCAAGCTAACCATTCAAGATAACATAAAAGGTAAAAAGTTTGCAGTAATTGCCAAAAGTTTGCAGAGTTTTCGTTCTGCTCACATATGAAATCACAAAAGCTGGATTAGGATTGCGCTTGTAAACTATACGTTCGGAAACTATGCTAGTGCAACATGGTCTAGTGTTAGTGCTAGTGGTCTTGCCGTGTGACAATGGTATAGGTAAGCGATTGATTGGAATGTATATCATTATTATGGTCTGCATCATTCAAAACACTGCCACGTAGTAAGTGTCGCAACAAATGCTGCCTAGGTTATTTATGGACAAAACAAAGCTCCTTTGTCCTGAATTGCCATCTGTTCACTAGTATTGTGATAATTTAATGCGACATCCAAGCGTACCAAATACATCGCAACGAGACGTTGCAGATTTCATAATGCCGTTAAGCTTAATTATAATACAAACTGTAGGCGTGGCATTGGCTGAGCGTATAACATGGTATCTAGACAGACAACCATTATATCATAGCATCTATATGACAGCCATTATATCATGGCATCTACCTGGACATGCTGTTGCGCTGCGACAACTCCTGTCAGTTACATAGATCCGTATGTACAGCACTGAAACCAATGTTCAATGTGCTATGAAACCATGCTGCTTTCAAGTCAGCTTTCAGCAGTGAATCCTAATAATCTGCCTGTATTCCACACTTTTTGCATTGTTTTTTTCTCTCCTGATATATGCCAGAGAAAACCATTTAACCCGTCGTGTATTGCCTCACGTACATTCATTAGTGTCTGGGTATAGGTTAGCTGTATAAAGGGATTCATTTTTCTAGAACCGGTGGGGATTTTTATGGCTAGCTTGAATTTAACTCCGAACTAACAACCCAGGCTTCACTGTCCAATTCATTGCACTGCAACGTTTAAAGTCGTATTATGGCGGCGCTTGAAGTGACGCCCCATGACGTATCTAATGGTGACGTGACACCCCCGATGACGTACCTAATGGTGACGCTTGATGTGACACCCCATGACGTACTTTATGAATGTGTTGTCAAAATAAATGCTGAATGTGAATGCTGAATGTGAATGAAGACACATAACATAAACAGTGACATGATGTGTCGTGTTCCCCTGTGCCTACCTTTGGTTATCATTAACGTACAACATGTTGAATGTCATCAAAGGGGAATGATGCTAAGGCCTGAACATTGTAGGCGACTTGTGTGTTCTATAATGCACTATTGTTGTTCTTCGCCAACACCAATTACTGTCGATGAAGCTATTGTCGGTTTTTAGTCCATACAAAGCCATATGTGTTTGTGCAGAGCATGAAGTGAATGTGTTGAATACAAAATAACACTACATACAATCCATAACTAATTCACCTAATTCACATCTCTCACTGACTTGTCGTCAGATGGACAGAAGACAATTAGTAACGTACAAACAGAAGATTAAAACGCATAACTTGTACCCTAGATATCTCTATAAAAACACCATACCCGAAGACTGTGATCTTAACGCGATCTCATGATTCAATGACTCTCGGCGATCCCTTCTGAGTCTTGCACTGCCTCATTCTATGTTAGCACACTATGCACTATTTGATGCGTTAATTAATTCATGCATCCACTCATATGTGTGTTGTCAGTATAAAGTATGAGTACTGAGTGCAAGCAAATCATAGGGCAAATACTCTCAACATTTATGTATTTATCTAACATAACATGATCTAATATCTGCTCTGTGTAAGCCTTTGTGATGGCTGACATCAACAGTGGGTATACGCTGCACTGGGATGCGGTCATTATGAATTAAGTTTGTTGTAGTGCGGCTGTCACCATGCTTCAATATTTGAACGCGAGAAAAAGCTGTAGAATTAATGTATGCTATTACGTTAGGCACTGTTCATATGCAATAGTCGTATTACAAATCTCATAGAACTGCATTGTGCATGAATTCTTCAGATTATTGTGATGACTTGTTTCGACGTAAAAAGAAGCAAAACTAGAATTTCCAAACAATTATCAATTTATGGTTTGCTGGGTTTAGTTTAGTTTAGTATGTATATGCGGGTAGCGGGTATAGTCGGTATAGTCGGTAAATGAATATAGGTATATATATATAGTCGGGTATATATGTATAGTTGTATATGTATAGTCGGTATTTGTATAGTCGGTATATGTAGTAGACGGTATATGTATAGTATATATATGTATAGTCGGTATGTGTATAGTCGGTATATGTATAGTCGGTATATATATGTTGGTATATATATATAGTCGGGTATATGTATAGTCGGTATATGTAGAGTGGGTATATGTTTAGTAGGTATATATAGTAGGTATATATATAGGGTATATGTATAGTCGGTATATGTATATGGTATATGTATAGGTATATGTATAGTCGGGGTATATAGTCGGTATATCGGTATATATAGTCGTAGTCGTATATATGTATAGTCGGTATATGTATAGTCGGTATATGTGTATAGTCGGTATATGTATAGTCGGTATGTATAGGTATATGTATAGTCGGTATATGTATAGTGGGTATATGTATAGTCGGTATATGTATAGTCGGGTATGTATAGTATATATGTATAGTATATATATAGTCGGTATAGTGTATAGTATATATAGTAGTCGGTATATGTATAGTCGGTATATGTATAGTCGGTATATGTATAGTCGGTATATATATGTGTATATGTATAGTGGGTATGTATAGTCGGTATGTATAGTGGGTATATGTATAGTAGGTATATGTATATATATAGTCGGTATATGTATAGTGGGTATATATATAGTATATGTATAGTCGTATATGTATAGTCGGTATAGTGTATATGTAGAGTATATGTATAGTCGGTCGGTATTGTGTATATGTTGTATGTTGTATAGTATAGTATATGTATAGTGGGTATATGTATAGTGTATATATGTATGTCGATATATGTATATAGTCGTGTATGTATATGTAGTCGGTCGGTCGGTATATGTATAGTCGGTATATGTATAGTATAGTATAGTATGTATAGTCGGTATATGTATAGTCGGTATATGTATAGTCGGTATATATATAGTCGGTATATGTATAGTGGGTATATGTATAGTGGGTATATGTATAGTGGGTATATGTAGTAGTGTATATATAGTATATAGGTATATGTGGGTATATGTATAGTGGGTATATGTATAGTCGGTATATGTATAGTTGGTATATGTATAGTCGTATATGTGTATAGTCGGTATATGTTGTATAGTCGGTATATGTATAGTCGGTATGTAGTAGGGTATATGTATGGTATATATATATTGGGGTATATGTATAATGGGTATATATGTATAGTCGGTATATGTATAGTGGTGTATGTATATAGTCGGTATATGTATAGTGTGTATATATATAGTCTTTTATATGTATAGTCGTCGTTATATGTGTAGTCGGTATTATAGTGTATAGTCGGTATAGTAGGTATATATATATGTAGTCGGGTATATGTATAGTGGTATATGTATGTGTATAGTCGGTATATGGTAGTATATTATATGTATAGTGGGTTGTATATGTATAGTGGGGTATATGTGTATAGTCGGTATATGTATATAGTCGGTATATGTATAGTCGGTATATGTATAGTATATATATATAGTCGGTATATGTATAGTCGGTATATTGTATAGTCGGTATATATATGTAGTATATATATGTAGTGGGTATATGTATAGTCGGTATATGTATAGTCGGGTATATGTATAGTCGGTATATGATAGTGGTATATATATAGTCGGTATATGTAGTCGGTATATGTATAGTCGGTATATGTATAGTCGGTATATGTATAGTCGGTATCGGTATAGTGGTATATGTATAGTGGTATATGTATATGGTATATGTATGTGGGTATATATAGTGGGTATATGTCGGTATATATATGTATAGTTGTATATATGTATATATGTGTATATATATATGTATATATGTATATATATGTATATGTAGTATGTTATATGTGTAGTAGTATGTATAGTCGGTATTGTGTAGTAGTATGTATATATGTATAGTCGGTATATGTATAGTGTATATGTATAGTATATATGTATATGTGGTCGGTATATGTATAGTGGGTATGTATAGTGGGTATATGTATAGTCGGTATATGTATATATGGTGTATGTGTATGTATAGTATATATATATAGTCGGTATGTATGTATAGTCGGTATATATGTATAGTGTATGTATGTATAGTCGGTATATATATAGTCGGTATATATGTAGGTATGTATATGTATAGTGTATATATGTAGTATATGTATAGTCGGTATATGTATAGTCGGTATATGTATAGTATGGTATATGTATAGTCGGTATAGTGTATAGTCGGTATATGTATAGTCGGTATATATATAGTCGGTATATGTATAGTAGGTATATGTATAGTAGTATATGTATGTATATGTAGTATGGTATATGTATGTATATATAGTTGTATATATATATAGTCGTATATATGTATAGTGGTGTATGTAGTGGGTATATGTATAGTATATATGTGGTATATGTATAGTCGGTATATTGTATAGTGTAGTAGTCGTATATATGTAGTGTATATGTATAGTATATATGGTATCGGTATATGTATAGTCGGGTATAGTGTGTATAGTCGGTATATGTATAGTCGGTATATGTATGTATAGTGGTATATAGTGGTATAGTCGGTATATGTATATCGTGTATATGTGTAGTAGGTATATGTATATAGTGGGTATATATAGTAGGTATATGTATAGTCGGTATATGTATAGTCGGTATATATGTATAGTCGGTATATGTATAGTAGTCGTATATGTATAGTCGGTATATGTATATAGGTATATATGTATAGTATATATGTATAGGTATATATGTGTAGTATATATATGTATAGTCGGTATATATAGTCGGTATATGTATAGTCGGTATATGTATAGTAGGTATATGTATAGTCGGTATTTGTATAGTATTGTATATGTATAGTCGGTATATATGTATAGTCGGTATATGTAGTCGGTATATGTATAGTGGGTATATGAACAGTTGTTATATGTATTGCGGGTATATGTATAGTGGGTATATATATAGTGGTGTATATATATAGTGGGTATATATATAGTGTATATATGATATGGTTATGTATATAGTATAGTATGTCGGTATATGTATGTCGGTATGTCGGTATCGGTATTATGTATAGTCGGTATATGTATAGTCGGTATATGTATATGTGTATAGTGTGGTATATGTATATGTGTATATGTATAGGTGGTATATGTATAGTGTATATATGTATATGTATATATATGTATTGTCGGTATATGTATAGTCGGTATATGTGTATAGTCGGTATATGTATAGTCGTTATATATGTATAGTCGGTATATATGTATAGTCGGTATATGTATAGTAGGTATATATGTATAGTCGGTATATATATAGTAGGTATATGTATAGTGGGTATATGGGTATATGTGGTATATAGGTATATGTATGGTAGGTATATATATATCGGTATATCGGTCGGTATATATAGTGGGTATATATAGTGGTATATGTATAGTCGGTATTATATGTATAGTCGGTATGTATAGTCGGTATATATGTATAGTAGTGTATATGTATAGTCGGTATATATATAGTGGGTATATGTACAGTTGGTATATGTATTGTGGGTATATATATATGGGTATATATATAGTCGGTATATGGTATATGGTTATAGTGGGTATATGTATAGTGTGTATATATGTATAGTGTGTATATATATATATAGTTTATATGTATAGTCGTTATATGTGTATAGTCGGTATTGTATAGTCGGTATATATGTATAGAGTATGTATATGTATAGTCGGTATTTGTATGTATATGTATATGTATAGTCGGTATATGTATAGTGGTATATATGTTGTGTATATATATGTATTGTCGGTATATGTATAGTCGGTATATTGTATATGTATATATATGTATAGTCGTATATGTATAGTCGGTATATATATATAGTCGGTATATATATATATAGTCGGTATATGTATAGTCGGTATATATATATAGTCGTATATATGTATAGTATAGTATATGTATAGTATATGGGTATATGTATAGCGGGTATATGTATAGTGGGTATATGGTATAGTCGGTATATATAGTGGTATATATATAGTCGGTATATGTATAGTATGTTATATGTATAGTCGGTATTTGTATAGTCGGTATATGTAGAGACTGTATATGTATAGTCGGTATATGTATATGTATAGTGGGTATATATGTAGTATGTATATATGGTATATGGGTATATATATATATGGGTATATATGTATAGTGGGTATATGTATATAGTGTGTATAGTATAGGTATATGTATAGTGTGGTATATATATATAGTCGGTATATGTAGTAGTGTATATATATGTAGTCGGTATATGTATAGTCGTATATGTATAGTCGGTATATGTATAGTCGGTATATGTATAGTCGTATGTATAGTATATATAGTATAGGTATATGTATAGTCGGTATATGTATAGTCGGTATATGTATAGTCGGTATATGTATAGTCGTATATATGTATAGTGTATATATATGTATATGTGTAGGTATATGTATAGTGGGTATATATCGGTATAGTCGGGTATATATAGTCGGGTATATATATAGTCGGTATATGTATGGTATATGGTATAGGTATATGTATAGTCGGGTATATGTATAGTCGGGTATATGTATAGTGGGTATATGTATAGTCGGTATATGTATAGTGGGTATATGTTAGTTGGTATATAGTCGGTGGGTATATATGTATCGGTATATGTATGTATAGTCGGTATATATATCGGTGGTAGTATGTATAGTCGGTATATATATAGTCGGTAGTATATATATATAGTCGGTATATATATATAGTCGGTATATAGTAGTCGGTATATGTATAGTAGTCGGTATATAGTCGGTATATATATAGTCGGTATATGTATAGTCGGTGTATATGTATAGTCGGTATATGTATAGTATATATATATATTGTTTATATGTATAGTCGTCGTTATATGTAGTAGTCGGTATATGTATAGTCGTATATGTATAGTCGGTATAGTATGTATAGTCGGTATATGTATAGTCGGTATATGTATAGTCGGTATATGTATAGTGGGGTATATGTATAGTGGGTATATGTATAGTGGGTATATGTATTCGGTATATATATGTGGTATATATATCGGTAGTATATAGTCGGTATATGTATAGTCGGTATACATATAGTCGGTATTTGTATAGTCGGTATATGTATAGACTGTATTTGTATAGTCGGTATATGTATAGTGGGTATATGTAGTTGGTATATGTATATGTATTGTGGGTATATATAATGGGGGGGGTATAGTCGGTATATGGTATATGTATATGAATATATGTATGTATAGTCGGTATATGTATAGTGTGTATATATATATAGTCGTTGTATATGTATTGTATTTATGTGTGTAGTCGGTGTATGTATAGTCGGTATATGTAGAGACTGTATATGTATAGTCGGGTATGTGTATATAGTGTATATGTATAGTCGGTATATGTATAGTATATATATGTTAGTATATATGTATTGTCGGTTATATGTATATCGGTATATGTGTATAGTATAGTATATGTATAGTAGTTATATGTATAGTCGGTATTTGTATAGTCGGTATATATGTATAGTCGGTATATGTATAGTCGGTATGTGTATAGGGTATGTATAGTCGGTATATATATATAGTCGGTATGTATATTATAGGGTATATGTATAGTGGGTATATGTATAGTCGGTATATATATAGTCGGTATATGTATAGTCGTATATGTATATAGTAGTATGTATAGTCGGTATATGTATAGTCGGTATATGTATAGTGTATAGTCGGTATATGTATAGTCGGATATATGTATAGGTATATATGTATAGTGGTATAGTCGGTATATGTGTATATGTATGTATATCGGTATATGTATAGTGGTATATATGTATAGTCGGTATATGTATAGTATATATATATATATAGTATATATATATAGTATATGTATATGTGTATAGTCGGTATATATAGTGTATAGTCGGTATATGTATAGTGGGTATATGTATAGTCGTATAGTGTGTATAGTATATGTTAGTCGGTATGTGTATAGTGGTATATGTATTTGTAGTATATATATGTCGGTATCGGTTATATATGTATAGTCGGGTATTATATATAGTCGTATATATATAGTCGGTATATATATAGTCGGTATATGTATTATAGTATATATATAGTCGGTATATGTATAGTCGGTATATGTATAGTGGGTATATGTATAGTCGGTATATGTATAGTGGGTATATGTATAGTCGGTATATATATATAGTGGGTATATGTATAGTCGGGTATGTATAGTATATGTATATGTATATATATATATATGTATATATATATGTATAGTAGGGTATATGTATAGTTATATGTATATGTATAGTCGGTATGTATAGTGTATGTATATGTATATAGTAGGTATATGTATAGTCGGTATATCGGTATATAGGTATATGTATAGTGGTATATGTATAGTCGTAGTCGGTATATGTATAGTCGGTATATGTAGTCGGTATATATATAGTGTGTATATATGTATGTATATGTGTAGTCGGTATATATATATAGTCGGTATATGTATATAGTGTATATATGTGTATATATATGTGTATAGTATAGTCGTATATATGTATAGTGTGTATATGTATAGTCGGTATATATATAGTGGGTATATATATATGTAGGGGTATATGTATAGGTATGTCGGTATATGTATAGTCGGTATATGTATAGTCGGTATATATATAGTCGGGTATATATATAGTATCGGTATATATGTATAGTCGGTATATGTATAGTCGTATATGTATAGTCGTATATATGTAGTATGTGTGTATATGTAGTATATATATATAGTCGGTATATATATGGGTATATATGGGTATATGTATAGTCGGTATATATGTATAGTAGTTATATGTATAGTCGGTATATGTATAGTAGTATATGGTATATGTATGTGTATAGTCGGTATATGTATAGTCGGGTATATATAGTATAGTAGTCGGTATATGTATGTTGGGTATATATAGTGGGTATATATGTATAGTGGGTATATGTATCGGTGTGTATATGTATATGTGGGTATATATATAGTCGGTTATATGTATAGTGGTATATGTAGTAGTCGGTATAGTAGTCGGTATATGTATAGTCGTGTATATGTATATGTATAGTTGTTATAGTGTGTAGTGTATATGTATAGTCGGTATATGTATAGTATATATGTATAGTATATATATATATAGTATGTATATGTAGTCGGTATATGTATAGTCGGTATATGTATAGTCGGTATATATATATAGTGTATATGTATAGTCGGTATATATAGTCGGTATATATATAGTCGGGTATATGTATAGTGGTATATGTATAGTGGGTATATGTATAGCGGGTATATGTATAGTCGGTATATGTATAGTCGGTATATGTATAGTCGGTATATGTATAGTAGTATATGTATAGT
This sequence comes from Urechis unicinctus, assembly GCA_034190875.2. NCBI lineage: Eukaryota > Metazoa > Annelida > Polychaeta > Xenopneusta > Urechidae > Urechis > Urechis unicinctus. The sequence continues at coordinate 33,321,553 of CM067343.1, forward strand.
CGGTATTGTATAGTCGGTATATATGTATTATATGTAGTCGGTATATATTGTATATATATGTCGTTGGTATATGTAGTTATATATATAGTATATATGTATAGTCGGTATATATAGTCGGTATATATGGGTATATATATATATGTATATAGTATAGTCGTATATATATATGGTTATCGGTATATAGTCGGTATATATATAGTCGGTATATGTATAGTCGGTATATATATAGTCGGTATATATATATGTATATATGTATAGTCGGTATATATAGTCGTATATATATAGGTCGGTATATATGTATAGTCGTGGTATATGTATGTAGTGTCGGTATATATATAGTGTATATATAGGTATATATAGTCGGGTATAGTCGGTATATGTATATAGTGGGGTATATATATAGTACCGGTATATGTATAGTCGGTATATGTATAGTCGGTATATGTATAGTCGGTATATATGTATAGTCGGTATATGTATAGTCGTGTATATATATAGTGGGTATATATATAGTCGGTATATAGTATGTATATATGTATATATATATATATAGTGTATATATGTATATGGGTATATGTATAGTCGGTATATATATATATAGTAGGGTATATAGTCGGTATATATGTATAGTGGTATATATAGTATATATATGTATAGTATATATATGTAGTCGGTATATTGTATATACGTATATATAGATGTATATATATATATATATATGTATAGTCGGTATATGTATATATCGGTATATAGGTATAATATATATATGTATATATATATGTATATGTCATATATATATATATAGTCGGTATATATATACGGTATATGTATAGTATATATATATACGTATATATTGTAGTCGGTATACATATAGTGTATATATATATATATAGTAGTATATACCGACTATACATATATACCGACTATGTATAGTCGGTATATATATATGGTATATTACATATACCGACTATATATATATATAGTCGTATATATATATAGTATATATGTATAGTCGTATATGTATATTCGGTATTATACTCGGTATACATATATATATATATACAGTATACATGTATATATGGTATATGTATATATATATATATAGTACTATACATATAACGACTATACATATACCGATACTAATACATATATATACTATATATACCACACTATACATATACCGACTATATACATATACCGACTATACATATACCGACTATACATATATATACTATACATATATACGACTATACATATACGACTATACATATAACGACTATACATATATACTATATACATATACCACTATATATATATACCGACTATACATATACCGACTATACATATACCGACTATACATATACCGACTATACATATACCGACTATACATATACCGACTATACTATATACCGACTATACTACATATACTACTATATATATACCGACTATACATATACCGACTATACATACGATATATATATATACTATATACATATACCGACTATATATACATATACCACTATACATATATACCGACTATACATATACGACTATACATATATATACGACTACTATACATATATACCACACATATATACATATATACACTATACATATACCGACTATACATATACATACTATCATATACGACTATACATATACCATATATACATATACCCCAACTACATATACCCACTATACATATACCGACTATATATATATACCGACTACACATACATACTATACATATACCGACTATACATAATACGACTACTATATATACCTACTATATACATATACCTACTATATACTACTACATATACCGACTACCATATACTATACATATATATACTATATATATATACACACTATACATATACGACTATATATATACGACTATACATATACCGACTATATATATATACTATACATATACCGACTATATATATATACCGACTATATATATATACTACTATATATATACCGACTATACATATATACGACTATATATATATATACATATAACATATATACTATATACATATATATACTATACATATACCGACTATACAATACATATACCAACTATACATATACCCACTATACATATACCGACTATACAAATACAGTCTCTACATATACCGACTATGCAAATACCGACTATACATATAACTACTATACATATACCGACTATATATATACCCACTATTCATTTACCGACTATCCATATACCCGCTATACATATACCTACTAAACA
>CM067343.1:33323909-33356409 GCA_034190875.2 Urechis unicinctus
ATATACCCACAATACATATACCAACTGTACATATACCCACTATACATATACCGACTATACAAATACCGACTATACATATAACAACTATACATATACCGACTATATATACCCACTATTCATTACTACTATATATACCCACTATATATATACCTATATACATTATATATACCCACAATACATATACCAACTGTACATATACCTACTCCTGACTCTTGTTATTTCAGTGGCTAGTCTAGCAGCCGCAAGCAGCAACGAAAACTATAACAAGGGAGCGCAGCATAAACATGAAAGGTAAAGTATAAGCAATTATGCATCGCCCTCTACAGCGAGCCCAATATATTATACGAGATGCCACCTTGTTATTCACAAACTGCGTCTTGTAATTCCAAACATGGTGTTCGTAAATGTCAGCGAGGCATTAGAGGAAAGCCAGTTAATTGAGTTCGCTACCGTTACTGTGCCATGTCTGTGGAATTCACATTACTGGCATGTCGTTGTACTTTCAAGTTGGACAGTAGGGTTCTGTGCATGACGGACGCGTTGCGTTATTCTTTAAAGTGATGGAATCGGGATTCGTTAGGGAAACTGCGAAAGCAAATGCAACCAAAGGCAACATGCAAGCGGTCAAGGTAAAAGTCGCATACGAGCTTAGCCTGGCATTTTATTGGATGACGTGCCGGATAGCACCACAGCCCAATGTCAATACAGTTTCCGGTTAATTTCTCAAGGCAGAAAATGTTCATCGGGCTTTTACTGTTCCTCCGTCGCCATAGAGGAGGTAAGAACACATAGAACGAATGTTCATAAGCAGCAACAATAAGCAGAGATCGAGATCCTTGAAAGATACGAATATATTTATTTACATAAATATATATATATACATATATATACATGTATATATATATATATATATATATATATATATATACATATATATATATATATATATATATATATATATATATATATATATATATATATATATATATATATATATATATATATATATATATATATATATATATATATATCTAGAGCCCTCAATTACAAATACGATGGAAGGTATTCCGCACATCATGGCACTGTCAAACTATCGATACTGATTTTTTCATGATTGTTGACGACTTACATCTGGAGGCGGTGGGAACCAGTCAATGGTCCTACAGAGAATGGACGTTATTCGTAACGACGCAAGATCCTTAGCTTATGCACGGCATGATAATGTTCACCGTGAAGACACATGTGGCAACGGCTTAACTCACCATTGCATGCAGGCCCTGGATAACAGAGAGCAATGCAATTTTGTTGACATTCGCACATAGGTTGAATGTTAATCCGTCTTGCATTAACGCCACTTTGTGGTTGCTCGATTAAGTCAATTGACCTTTCCCTCCCGCCAAGTGATCCACCAATCAGCGCTCAGAACACGCCTTAGCAACAAACCCGACGCCATATTGGAGACAAGCGAACGCTGTTAGATGTGGAAAGCTGTCGCTCGTAATACCTTCATTTGTAGCGTATCGTTAATAATATAGCTTTGCAATGGTTAAGCGGTGTGCATGGGGTACATGCAACAGTGATAGTCGGTATCCTGAGCGGCTTCAATCATCTGACGGCAAGCCGATAGGATTTATTCCATTCCCACGCCCGAACCGAAACGAAGCTAGTTGTCGAGAGTGGATAAAACGATGCGGCCGCCCACACGCTGATTTGAGTATGGAGAGACTGAGGAAACACAACAAGTTTTTTGTATGCTCTAAGGTAGGAATTACTATCAAGCTATTAGCAATCATTTTTTATTCATCCTATAAAGGGAAACTTGTATCCATTGGACTGGTAGATTGAGGATGATATTAAAGGTGTTTGGTCAAAAGTTGGAAGCACATGATATTAATGTTATGGCTGATACTGTATCATAAGAGGGTGGGGAATGAATATCAGACATGGTATATGCCCCACAAATTGCCACTAGTTCTAAGAAAACAAGGAATGGAATGATACTATTATCCAATTAAATTAAGTTTTATTTAGGTTTTCATGTGACTCTGGTATCCAGGTTACCTGTATTATATTTTAATGTAATGGAATTGCAGCACTTCCATGATGGATCACCAACTCTGAACTTCCCAAACCCTTTCAAGCAACACTAAGCGGACATGTTACTACCCATACCTCAACAAGGAAACCCCCCGCCAAGAGGAGCAAACCCAATAGTATTAAGAGGTATTTTTCTTACATGTTTTTTTCTTAAATGCTTTGATTAATACAGGAGCAATATCTCTTTGCCTTCCTATACTACTTCTGTTTAACACTTCCATTCTAGAGATTTCTATTGTGGATTATTTTAGATATTAATATGTTTGCATTTGATAATATGCTCTGCCCTCCCACAGAATTGAAGAAGTGCAAAATGGCACCTCAACTCCAAACCCTTCATGCTCTATGGAAGACACTGCACCCATCACAGGTTATATTTCTTTATTATGTTCTGTAACAGTCAACATTAAACAATCAACAATCAACCTTATGTAAATATGTGTGAACATCGGTCACATAGATGTGGGCCAAGGTTCCCAATATTTCAGACATGGTTTCAAAATCTGGTAGCACTCTTTCTAAATGTATCCCCTGGCGAGTGTAAACAAGAAAGTCACAAAACGGTGCACCAGTTACCAACAACTGTCCCTGGACCTGATACCAATAGTTGTGATTTTTTATAAGCCTTGGCATTCCATCCTCATCAAGCTCTAGGCAGTACTTGCCAGCCAGACAAGTTTCGTTGATGGTATAGTCTCTTGCTCCATATGGACACTTGACCTCCAAGATGCCAGTGACACCATCATCACATACCCGTGCGTCTGGTGATGCTCCCATAAATGGATAGGATGGGTTTACAATTAAGCCCACTTCGTGGATATGTACATCTTTGTACTTGATGTACTGCTGCTTGGCAATTGTTTCATTGCAAATGCCATATGATGTTGCTGAGGATGAAAACGGCTTCTGCCTAAAAACAGAGTCGAGAAATTTTCTGGAACACATGCTTTTTCTCTTGATGAAACGGCCAAAATTGGAAGCTGTGATACGCTTTTTCCTCGCCTCATGCCACGCTGGTGACTTAGCCTGCTCACGTGTCAGTTTTTCTATGGCCTCTGTCTCTTCTTGTGTGACATTCACACTTTCCCACTTTGCCTCCATAGAAGCCATCGCTGGTATTAGGACATGTGGTGGTTGTGGAAAACTGATCTTTCCACATCCTGACGAACCTTCTTGTGGCTGGGGAATAGCAGACATCAGAGGCGCCTACAAACACACATTTATATTTATAAATGAACATTATCACCATGCCTTAGCCATTATGGTATTTATATACTGCACCAATGAACATAAAAATGTGTAAATAATGATGCTATGTGACCACTGTTACAGAATGCAGGATACAAGAACACCATAGACTTGCTGCCGAAAATGCCATGCTTAAGCAGCAGTTGGCCAGTGTGCATTTGAGGAAAGAGGAATTAGAGAGGGATTTGTTACAGGAAAGTTCCCCATGTGAACCTAAGACCTTTGGTTACGAATCACTCAAATGTAGCCATGTTAATGGCAGCTTCAAATTTCACACCGGTTTTAATGTGTCCCGTTTTGATAATATTTTTCAGTTTCTTGTTCCTGATGTATCTACTCCCCCTTTGTCGTACTCAAAAATAACACATGCAACACATAAATTGACCTTACAAGACCAGGTCCTTTTGACCTTAGTTAAATTACGGCTCTCATCTGAGATGATGCACCTAGCAGAACTTTTTAATATAACGCTTCAGGATTGTGGACGTTTGTTCACTGACTGGATCAATTATATGTCTCAAAAGTTTAGTGAAATATCAATTTGGCCTCATAGGGATGTTCTTATTCAAAATATGCCTGCTCAATATGCATGTGATTTTCCCAACACCCTTGCAATTTTTGATGGAACTGAAATAAAGATACAAAGCCCAAGCTCGCTTCATACTCAAAGCCAGTGCTATTCCGATTACAAATCTAACACTACTCTTAAGGGCCTTGTAGGCATCGACCCAAGAGGTTCAATTATATTTGCTTCAATGTTATTTGCTGGTTCAATTTCTGACAAAGAAATAACTAGGGATTGTGGATTATTGGACACCTTGTCGTCTCTATTGAAAGAGGGGAAACTCTCAAAAGGTGATGGAGTCATGGCTGATAAGGGATTCCTAATTCAGAATGAAATTGAACATCTTGGTCTTAAGCTAAACATCCCCCCTTTTGCTTCAACATCTGGTCAGATGAGTCAAGGGATGGGGAAAGAACCCAGATGATTGCAAAGCACAGGGTTCATGTTGAAAGAGCCATAGCAAGGGTAAAAAATTTCAAGATTTTATCAAACAAGGTTGGATTGTCTCTTTTTTCAAATGTTAACCAAATATGGGTAGTTTGTTGTATGTTGACATCATTTATGCCCTTTTTACTTGCTCAATGAGTGTATTTATCAATGTTAGTTATGTGTTGTATGTTTTAGCTAAAGATCTGTCTCAAACAAACTTAGGCTGTTAAAAAATGTCAGTGACTTTTCTATCGTGACATTAAACTTTGAGTAAGTAAAAAATACTATGGTACTTGCATGGTAACTAAGAAGACTTCCAACAAGCTGCGGCCCAAGTGGAGTGGGGACGGTTGTAGAATGCGTTCCCTGCACCAAATAACTAATTGGGGAGTCATTTAGGCTGCTGAGATAATCGAGATCACTCTGCGTGACTCGAATTTTCCTGAAATAAGAGATATATATTGTAATGTGTTGTTGCAATTGTAAATGTATTAATCAGATAGGTTGAATTATCTTTGAATGAAACATGTTTTGATCAATAACTGTGGAAAGACTGCCAATGCATTTATTCGGTCATGACAACTTAATGAATATTAAAGGCAACCTGTTATCTACAAATTTTGTAGTCATTGGTTTTCTTTTCCGTTCCGCATTCCCAGGCTTCGAGATAACCATTCTCGACACTGGTTCTGGGGCAATTTTTGTACCTCTTGGTTTGCCCCATTCCTGTCTTAGGCTAGTGCTAGACTGTTCAGCTGGAACCTCTACAAATCCCTCAAGCATCCAGTCTTCCACTGTCATGATAGTGGCTAACACATGGGCACATTTCCCTACAACCCTGCCAACAAACAATCATTACATGGGTTATTAATATCATAGAAGTATAGTAGCCAATATGTGTTTAAGTATATCTTTTATCAGATGGGGTTGAGGGAATATCAGAGGCAATTAAATTGATGCTGTTTAATCAATAGACAGTAAGCACCAAAGGCCATTAGGTTACTCACCCCGCTTTGCAACTACATGAGGCATCTAATATTCTGTGGTCATCTAGATCAATATCAATCTTGTGGGGCGACTCATTTTTCCGCTGGCTCCGATAACAGCGCGCATTGATGTTGAAGTGACCTTCAGCAGCTCTTCGGACCCTCAGTTCGTGAAGGTACTTGCCTTTGCTAAATGCCTTTGCTCGCTGCCGCTGACGAAGAGAAATTTGGTAAGGCAAAAAGGATGCTGAAAACTGTTGAGGCAATGCCGACAAACTAACGGGTATCGCCATAGTTCGCTATTTTAACAAGATAACCTAATTCACCACAGCAATAAGATACGCGAATCAATGATGCGGCGAGGTAAATGACATAAACGACACCTCGCCCGTGGTAGCCCCCGCCTAAGGATGCTGCGTCTGCTTCCGCTGCTGCGCGTGCTTGGTTGTACATGATGCTACTTAGATGTGTATTAGAAAAGAAATTGGTCGAAGTTTGATTGAATAGATTTTTTTTATTAATTACTTGGTAACTTGAGGAGCTCATATTAGATATTTACTGTGACAAACACACCTAAGTATTTCGATTCTGACTGGTCGCGAAGCCGTGCCCGCGTGTGCGGCGTGGGACCAGCTTCTTGAAGTTCCTACACGGCCTCGGAAAAATCGCCGAAATCGCATTATGCTACGGTTTAATATGGTCTTTAATTATCTTTCACCACTAAAGCATAGTTTGTTATAAATTTCTGCCTTGTTTTTATTGTACGACACCACTTATTTCATTCACGACTGCCTCTCAAACTTTCACAAATCTCCTATCTAAATACATGTAAGTCGACATTTTCCGCTGTAGCTTGTCTCCACATAGCAACAGTAACCAAGGTGGGCGGAGCATGGGGAAAGGTCAATAATGAGTGAGAACCATTGGACGGGACCCTGCGGTGCGTGTAATACGTTGTTCCAGCGATTGCGTTTATGGAACTGTTGCCACTATTCATGTCAGAAATACGGCCCCATTTTTTAACACATGATAGTGTGCTTTATCGCAACATCACAACTGATTATGCGTCATTCATTGTCGGTCAATACAATTTTAACTAAAAGCTAACAAGATGGTCCTGGCTGGTTTGAACAGGGTTGACTATTTGTTATATGCGGGAAGGAAATCGCCCTTAAGTAAATATCACTGTTTAGTCAGAAACGGACAGTCATGGTGCAAACTACTCCAAAGATATTACGATGGTATATATAAGAGGTTCTATTTCTGCGTGTAAGATAATAACACAATTCTAACACCTAATACAATATAAGCCCTCTCTTCCATTTGCTGCAATAACTTTTATCGAATATATTTATCACATGACTGCTATATTAAGGACAGTTTGATTTCAACCGTAACTCAAATATATCACGAATATGACGAATTATGCTAGTCCTCGTGGCGATTGTGCAAAAATTATAATTATTACATTGCAGTGGCAATAGGATGCCTAACGCAATGCGTGGCCCATTGAGCTCGCCAGAGCTATACATTATTGACCCTTCCTCACATAGCTTAATATCAACACTTGTTTTATGAGACCTGCACATGGTGTTATTGCGCATAAACACTGCATTCATTAATTTATGTGTTTAGCCATACCGTCATACTTTAACCCAAGAGGCAAACAGTATAAAAGCCATAAAACTTGCTGAGGGCAGATTAACGATCTCATCGGACTTGTTGCGGCTCGTTCCTTAGACCAGTTCACAGGGGACTGCTGTAGTGTTATTGACGATTCTGATTAGGATGCGATGTGTTGTAACAACACATCAGCATCATCTCTTCAATTGAAAATGCAATACTAACCCCAGAAACGTGTCTTGTGACTCAATTCAACATCAATTTGGAATATACCACGATTTACCGACAGCATGGCAACCACCCAGCTGTAATAGAATTAAATTTGGAGGAAAGGGTAGCAGCATTAAATGACAGGTGTCAAAGCTATTGCAATATCGTCTAAATCGGTAATAAATTACTCTAACCTAGTATTCTGGTGCGTTGTGATGGTGCGGGGCGGGAGTGTCGTTGTGACAAAGAAGCATGGCGATATCCAAGAATTAATGATGCATATGCCTCATGCTTTCCTCTTCTAGCCCATAGAACATTTCACCTGCGCAACATCGAAGACCAGGGCCTGGTGTTAACCACGCATACCGACTCACATAGGGACACGCGCGTGAAAACAAAAACCAGACATGCCAGAAATAAACAAACAAAGAATCATATAGACATGCGACAAGAGGCAAATACCTGCCTCAGCAGTAAATTACCTAGACGGAAATAAATTGTCCGTGTAATACAATTAAGCTCTGGCGAATAATAAAGGCCTCTGTTGCAGATATATAATTTAAACGAGGTGCATGGCGCATGTTTTTAATGAGGCTTTCTCTTTTGGGAAAGATCAATAATTCTTGGTTCCAATTTCCCATGGAACAGGCCTAACTTTTGCACTAGTCTTAATTTGGTAGTACTATCACCACGTGGAACTAGATCAGTTAACTGGTCAGGGACTCGTGAGGACATTGTGAGGATAACATCATGCTCATGTGTATGTTAAATGCTGTTCAATAATTTATTCCCCTGTACAGTTTTGTTTCAGTTGGTGGCAAAGAAGGAATTGGACAGTTATATTCTTACTTGAATGATTTGATATGTCATCATTTTAAGAAAAAAAGCCCTGTAGTCTAACTACGCCTACGATTACCTCACTATGTACAATGCTTGTATGTGCTGAGCGCATGGATTCTCATTTTAATACGCTTTATGTCTTGTTTTAATGATCTATAAGTTGCGGTTTAAAAATGACTTGGTACTATATCCTGTAAGTAGCTGTAGTCAGTCTAGGAAACTTAAGGCACGAATATTTCAGCTCAATTCGTTAGTAATAAACCTTGATGTAGCCAGTGCATTAAAAAAACAAGCCCTAGCTATATAGTGTGTTGGGTGGGCATTTCTATGTCATTATAAAATATCTTGAATTATCTTTTACACCAAAGATAATTATTGATGTGGTATAGGGACCACATTGGCGAGATCTAACTTAATCGGTTCGAAGAGTTTACTTGTGTTTTAGTACTAGTAGTCATTAGAAAACGCACATTGCAGCCACAGATATGAATGTAAGTATCACAAATCGAGCTCACATGTGCTAGGAATATCCTTCTATTATTTCAGCGTTCGTTATCGATAGTAATCATATCTAATGAGCATCAATAACTCAACAGATGCCCACCATACTTTTGTGTCTTGACTGTGTGGTTAGCCATGGCCGCTTATGCTCCTATTTGTGCTCTGTACTTCCGCCTCATAGGTTCATGCTCTATAACGTAAGCCAATACAAACGCCGGTTGTTGTGTACTTTTTTAAGTGCAAATGTCTAGAATTAGCTTCCCGTCTTATGCGTTTATCCCTTATGCTGTTTTAAAGTAGCTTTGCATGGACGTATGTCCTTAAAGCAAAGCATGCACACATCCATCAATCACGTACAATCACATACAGCATCCTCCTAATAACAGCAAGGCTGTGTAGCTTCAAGGCGATTTGATAGGTGTGGTTCAGCATGCAGAGCATAGTAAGTAGACTCTAACATGATACACATTCCACGCTGTTCACAGCATATATATCGCTTCAACTCTAAGGAATGACTTACTGTGATGCTGAAATCCAAGCGATATAGATCCGTTACATTGCTACATCCACTGTTTCTATTCTTGTGAGATATGAAGAAAAGTCTTATGCTCATGCTGTTGAAACACACCTCGATACACTTGCAGCAGAGTATTGTGTCAATTAATGGTTTGGGTAGAGATATTGCTGACATGATCACGTTTGTTTGGCCAGAACTATGACTTCAGGGAATATACAAACAGCAAAAAACACATTATGTCAACTGCATGCGACCTTCACATGAGGATTGTTTTACACCCACAGTAGTGCAATCCCGTGTTGACTATATCACATACTATCATATGGTGCCACGAACTCCATGTGATGTATCATGCAATGTCGACCCGGCATTTCCAATGAGACCCACACCCATTACACTTTATGACAAGTGGTACATCATGCAATGAAAACATACATATTAAATTCGACATGATTGAAGCGGATTTGCCAAGAATCGACAGATTAATTGATGATTTATATTCTTTTATCACAATATGGGGCCGCTTATGCACACAGGTGAATATGGTTGGACTTGCCAACTAATGCACACAGGCGAAATATGCTTGTCTTTCGCCATTCAAACCGCTGCCAAACGGCAGTTATATTGTTTATGGTGTTTGTCATCACAAAAAGCAAAAGATAGTTAACACGTGCAGTTTGAGTTTCATCTAGTGACGATGATCATATGCCAGAATTAAATCGGATAAAGCAGCTCGTAGCAGTGGCAGCTTGGTGGCGCCTGCGTGTGAGGATCCAAGGCTAATGGGAATGACGTACTACTTATGTGTAGTATCCGTGAATGTGTATCATATTTTGTGTTGCTGTGCAAGTTATGATTGTTACCTTTCTATTGCTTTGACCTTGGTCTTGTGCATTGTGTTGACATATTGCAGTTAAATCAGTAAAGAGCGCTGACAATGAAGCCTAGCCATCCAAATCAATCACTCATCTTGGCGACGGTATGCCACCACGATGATGCCCAACATAGGCACTAATGCATGGTAATTGAAGGGATAATCACAACAACCTGATCCTGACGTTCTAAATCTTATGGCATTATTTATGTAATTATGTGCCAGATGTTCATAACTATTGCTAGGCTGTAATCCAATATTATATGCCCTGATCCACAAAGTACCGACCCTACAATGCGGTCTGATATTGTGGTCATGTTCCAGTAGGTATAGTTAAAACAAGCTGATAAAGACTTCCATTATGCAAGATAATTAAGCACGCAAACAATAAGCAATAACAACAAAGACATTGAAGACGATTGTGACACCTTGAGCATGAAGCATCGGGTATTCTTATCATTCCCACCAACAATGCCTCCTGTGACTGCTGGATTATTATTATTATTATACCTTCATGCTATATATGCAGTGTATCGATGACGCATAGCAGAGCAAGCTGATTCATCACATAGTGAACTGTGCGGCGTGCGCATTCGGCTTTGGCAGCTACTGAGCATCGCCGTTATTGCGGTCGATTCAGGTTGTATATATCATGAATAGTTCAGACGTTGTTTATATTGTATTGGCGACAACTGATGCATATTACTATGCACATTGTTAATTTGTTATTCCGATACTGCTAAGCAATATACCCCTACTAACACGCGGCATTAGGTTGTGAAACCGCCAACAGCCAATTCTAAATTTGAATCGTAGCTAACGTCACGTCTATGTGCAAGTGATCAGAGTAATGCAGACAAGAGATAATAATGGTATATCACGACATTTGCGCATTTTCTTCTGCGACATATCTTATATCATCCATTGCCATTACAGGATGCATTGACATGGTTTTAGCAGCCTGACATCCTTATCAAGCTCGTGCCAACAACCACAACCATAAAATGTCGCTTACCTGACATCCATTTATACTGTAAATTACACTGATTATCTGTACCACAGGGAGGATTCAAATCACGAACAACGTCTTCATTGAGTGCTTAAGTACCATATTAACACTTTGTGTTCATTAATATTAGATATATATCCATCTTCATCGAGCAAATATTATTTATGCTGAGATGTTTTACTGTGTTATGCCTGTAACATTTTGCTGAATGACCATGTTTAATTTGGTTTATGATATAAACACGTCGGCGAGTGTCTAGTCCGTGCAGATGATTGCGTTTGGCGCCATTCCGACAGTAATGGTCGAATATCACTGGGCGTGCTAATAAAACATAACTAGCTTACACCATGCCTACTCTACAATGCGTTATCAGAGATACGGCGCTCGATTTACATTATGATGAGCAAGAAAACAATTCATATACTAGATATCAATGTGGAATCGCCACACACACAACCGTACGACACAAAACATTACGCAAAATATATGTGTGTGTGTGTGTGTGTGTATGTGTGTGTGTGTGTGTATGTGTGTGCGTGTGTGTGTGATTGTGTGCAATGATAAAAACAAATGCTTAATGCACTCTCACGAATTATGGGGTCTGCCTGATGGTCAAAATAGCCGCAAATGTATTATCACCTGATGACGGTGTTGTTTTATGGATTCAAAGCCTTCACAGACGTTTTTGAGGGCCCTAAGTAGATTATCTGTCCAGCGGGTGTCTCTAATTATTGTTGTCTTCAGAGGAGAAATTATCTCATGGGTACGCAATTCTATGAAGTGACCTGTGCGTAGCATCTATAATGTGGGTAGCATCTGTCCTGACCACTTGCGCCGTTGATAAAAATAACTGGAAGCATAATTATATAATCATATTGAGCAGTTCCGTACTGAATTGCAAAATCTCACATTAACAACTCCATTATTTGACATTCTAAGGTATATGATCTCGGTGATGCTGAAATCTAAAACCGTCACTTTGACACAAAGGGTGACTTCTCGAGTTGTTGGGTAATTTTGTTGTTTTCCTCCTGAGGTATGGCTTGTGCAAATGTCATGACTGCCTTGTCATCAATACGTTTTGCAAACATCAATCCCCCGTTTTTCATCCAGCTGTACCACCCAGGTGAAATCACTACATAGTTGCCCTGCTATAGCAGGTGCGTGTGCATTTCTGAAAAAAAACACACAGCTTCTTGATTGCGGCCTGACTGAGTGACTGTATGCCCTTTTCTGCGTCACTTTTCCCCACTGGAGCCGCCCTGCCGGCAAACACGTGCACGCTGTGCTTCTTTCCGACCCCTCATGAGGCCTCAGCATCTTCACTTTGCATGTTGACAAATTTTTCGCGATGGTGATGGCGATCAATGCATCATAGCCGCTCATGCCTAACCTTTTTGTAACTGTCCTGTATCCTACTTTGGCCATGCTTATCTTCCTACCTACAAACCTTGTCGACGTGAGTATGGCAATGATTGAGAACGGAGCATTCATCAGGGTGTGTTTTTAGCAGTAATTTATTGTTGACTCTATTTAATTGATGGCGCAGTAGACTGGTTTTGGTATGATATAACCACCGCTTGGTCCTGCCTCGTCATGAGTGTTTAGTATCGATCTGGTGTTTTACGTGTTTGTTAAAACACACCGCCGCCGAAAAAAGTATGTTATGATAGAGTAAATTATGGCATCCACAGTGCGTCGCGCAGTTCAAATGTGCTGCCATATTTTAATCTAGACACCCCCACCCGGTCAACTTCCTCTGATGCCGCACCATTTGACCGACCTCGTATCAGTCTTACATATTTTACTATTGCTTTCAGAAGCCAAACTTTTTTATATCTATCGAACCAAGCCGCATTCTCATTTAGTAAATAATGTCTATTTTTTGTTGTTTCGCTAAAACAACATGCAAGAGAGGCCAAGCATAAAATCTATAAAAGAATTAACAAGATATGACATTTGGAACTTACTTGACGTATTTGCTTTCTTAGCTGGATGAGGACGTAAAATATTCCAATCAGATGAAGACATATTGATGCGGGTACGACACGTGTAGTACTGGCTTAGGTTGGTGATGACTAGAACGTCTGATTTGATGCACAAATTATTTTTCTGCTGATCTTCCACAAGTCTCCAGTCTAAATTGCTTCCCGTTCAACAACTCCTTTGTATTTTATCGCAAGTTAATCGCATCTGACCGGATTAGATGCATGCAAAAATACACTGGGTGCCCATGCATTTCAACAAAATACAATGTTTTGGTCCGAATAATTCGTAAGAGTGTAGCTAATTGATTGACCTGTTTGAAATCTCATCACGAATCCACTTAGCAGATCAGCTGCGTAACAGTACGGCTGTGTCAGCCACAACATCGGTATCCCTTGGTTTGTCCCGTCATCTGCCTGGTACACTCAAACCTAGTGCCAAACAAACAGAAACTGTGTTTGCATGCAAACCCAAATGGATTTTATGCGAAGCCATTGCATTTAGAATTAAGCTAGGACCCTTTTAACCTCGCTTGCAAACTTTAGAATATGAGATCAGCTGTAGATTTGTGATATATGTTAATTAACAATGAAATCAATATATTGCTTCTGGGTAAGCTACTATTCGCAGAGTTGCACATGATGAATGCTAGTCGACTCTTCTATGTATGGTCTATTTCTTTTACATTATATATGAGCACACAGCAACGGCGCATGCGCTGTGTGTGGGCTTGATGAATCAATTACTCATGAGAATGTGATGTATGCTTCGTGACAGTGTAAACTAATAGTCATTTTGGGCGAACGTCATATAGGATTCAGTGCTTTGACCGAAACCCCGTTCACTGGTTGACAAACCAGGCAAGACACTATACTGTGAAAGGTGTAAATAACAATACAAATAATAACGAAACGCCAGAACCTTATGATTTTCTATATAAAATTAAACTTGTTATGACCTGCTTTACAGCTTCAGTGCAAGATGCCTATACATTGTTTATCAATTATATCAGCCATACTGCCAAGCACGTCACATGTACCCGATAGGATAACATCCGCGGTCCATGTGAACAGGACTTACGGAACGTGACGCCGAGTTAACAGGGCTTTGTCGAGCACATGCCAACTGAAGTACATACCCACGTATTCGCTTGGGAACAAGAGGATGCCCCGGCGCTGATAATGTTTCGAAATAGAATACTTCTTTGTATCCCAATTGCACATTCGGATATTACTCTATCATATATGAGGCAATAAACAAATGTGTGTTGAATGCTGTTGTATTAGTTGCCTATGCAGCTGCTAGGGCATTAAACTCTTTATTGTACGTCGCGTGACGAGACTCGACGTCACCATATCGCCTTCAATAGCTTCCAACCGCTCTTATACCCTCAGTTTACAACCGGAATCATCTAATTATATCCATGTCTCCTGCAGACGATCTATCAACTTGCTCTATGTATCTAGGCACATTATCGAGTTGCCTACATGTTAATGGAGTCGGCTTCAATTACAGTATTGCCATAAGTAACAAAGTCATATATTTCCATTAGAATTAGCTTATAAAAACAAGTCCCTGTTATTGTCACCGTTCACATACGAGTGGTTCATCACGAATATCTTGCATTTACGTATGGCCGATTCGATGTTTTTTGTTTAAAATCAACTCACAATACAGTCTGGCTGACGCATTTAAAATGTAGACAATCTATTAAAGGCTGCAAACCAATCTCAATTCAAACACAGACGGCAGTAGGTGGCTGGCTCGACAAATATTTTCTTGGTAGTCATAGGCTGTTTGATGTCGTCGCTGTCCTCTCAACTATGAGAAGGCAACATCAAGGGAATTTCGCGTCGCGTGTTTGCGATTGTCAGATGCAGGAATGGAGCACTTTTAAAGAGAGAAATCAGGTAGAATCACGTCGCGAATGTTTCGATCAGTTATAGGCTTTGCTGCACTGTAAATGCAACATCATACTTGTTTGACTAAACTCCGCCTAATTTTTGCATGCTCTGAGCAAACACTGAGCACTAGATAGTCTCCATCGAAGATGCACCTGGGTCTGCTCAAGAGACTAGCATCATACGATACCGTGGCTAAGGGCAGCTTATGAATTGGATATAATATCTGTTATAGATTGCATACTTTCACAACTGTGATCATAACGTCGAAATCATTTCCGTGTATGGTTTTAGATAATCGGTACTGACTGATATTTTCATTACTTCTCTCCGCGCAATTTGACGGGTAACTAGAGTTATCCTCCTTCCGTTTGGACCCCTGAACTGTCTGATTCGATGGCACCAAAGCAATTATCCTCACAGAAAGGACGTTGCCTGCGGCACAATGCAATCAAGGTGGTCAAATGCGTCAATTTGTATACGCATACATAACTCACCAGGTTTAATAAAAATAGTCGACATTTAAGTAATGCTGATCATTTAAATATTATATGTTCTGATATGAAATAGCGATATTGATAATAACAACAATACAAATGCATTTTGTTTCATCAAAGCTTTTGATGTGGTGTCGTTCTCAGTGGCTTGGACCCTGCGCAGATAGGAAATCCGACATGCTTTGTGCTTTTACCAGCTGAAACTACCATCTAGGTGTTATTGGTGGCGATTGGTTGGAGGGGCCATATGGATATTTTGAAGCCTTTATTGGGCTGTTTCTAGGATAACGCAATAAAAGATCCTTTGGATCGCAACATGAACATAATTTAATCTTTGAAGATGAACATATTTGAATAAATACTGAGAGGCTATCAAAGGACCTCTCTGAAGTATACAAAAATAACCGTTCATATGATGTTTAGCAGGGTCTGAGCCAGAGACCCGTCCACTGTTGTCCAGGGAATGAAGCTCACAAATCGCAGTTGGGTGAAATATCATATCGACGCTAAGTATTTGACTAAGTTTTTATTTCGCGGTCTGATATTTCACATTACGTAAACACACACGCACGCACGCATGCACACACATCACAACACCCCCTCCCCCTTTTTCGGGCGACAGCAAACAAAGTACGTTATGATAATCAGTTGGTCATAACATGTTGGGCGGGGTTGGGGTGGGTATGGACGGGCAGTTTTCAAATTCTGGCTAAAACCCTGATGTTTAGGAACTGAGATCGTTAGAAGCCGATGAAACAATTATTGCCGCAAACATATGGCAATCATACAGTTCTTATTTCATTCTGTGACTCATGGTAAAGGCGATCTTATGGCTTGTCGTGATCCGATATACATCATACATGAGGACGAAAGCACGAAGTGACCTATTCACAGCAACATTTTGCATTTTTGGACAATATCATATATATCATCGTGGGAGAGGAACCTGTGATCTACTGCATTAGGAACGACAGGCTGTATAAATTCACAGGCACTCACAGTACGCTGGACAGCAAAGCCTAAAATCAATTTAAATGCTCTGCGGAACAATGTAAATGATGTATACGCATGTCGATGGTTTTCTATGTAGCCAACTTTGATTGTAGACCGCATAGTATTATAGGAAGTGGCGTAGCCCCCCGCTTCTATACTACATGGCCCATAACGGTTTACTCAAGACCTTTTGTTCGGGCTTCCTGTTCTCCTTTAAACATATCGCGAAATAAGGTGGGTCAGGCCCGATCCCTAACGGGCCCAACACTGCCCCGTTACTTGTCACGCAAATTAACGTGACCATAGGCTATTCAAGAGAGCCTATTTTTGGTCAGGGCTACCACTTTTTATGGCTACCTCTGAAAGGTGTGTCGGGCCCGACCCCGTACAGGCCCAACAGCGGCATGGAACCAGAATTTCAACAGAAGCTTGTAGTCTGCATCTCACACCTGCTGACTAGCTCTTCGAGATTTTTCACTTGTTCAATGAGGTCATCATTTCTTCACTTTAAATCTCTCATAATATATCCCAGTTTATTCTTCAAACCTCTTTTCTTTCTCTTCCCTCAGATAATCTACCCCCTTCAATTCTTTTGCACAACTTTCTAGCGCTGCAATATGCTCTCCATTTGAATTCTGGGGGTCATTCTCTATCTAACAAGTATTTTTATTCGTCGAACTAGTGTCGCCCCGATGGGATGTACTCTTGTGGCTCATCTTCGTCAAAGATTACCATGCAGCTAATATGTGCAGTATTGTCTGCGCTGTATTAGCGGGATTTTTGTCTCATTTTCAATGGTTTAAGCGGTGTGGGCCTTGTTTGATCCAGCCTGGATAACCTTTTTCAACTGATAGAACTTATATAGTTCGTCAAGACTAAGCTTGAATTCGTCGTCACAGATCTTCCCGTCGGTAATCGTGATAGGTATATGACTGGTAATCATGTCCAGTTTGCTGTCGGTCAGGAGTCTGACTTCGTTGTGCTTCTTGTCTTTGCATGTGGGTTTCCGGCCACCAAGAGGCCACCGTATGGCACGTCTCCTATCCCGAGTCCAAGTACAATAGCCACCATGGCAATAATGCACAGTAACATCCCACTAGCCCTGCCCATGCCTACACTGACCGACACAAGGGCACCATCGATAACGTCCAGTGTGGGCACTCCACGACGATATTTTTTGCAAAGAGTGGCTCGTTTTCCCCTCTCATTCTCAATCTAACTTGGCAGCAGTGTAATATCCTCAAGCCTTAATAACTGAGCTGGTTCAGTTCCTGGCTCCGCCTCATGAGGTAGCTCAGTCATTGGCTCATGAGGTAGCTCATGATATAGAGGTGCCGTCGAAATGGTTGGTTGTTGTTTCATGCTTTAAACCTGCAACTCCAGTCCAATAGTAGTAGTGAAACCACTTACTTAGAGCATGGGATTTAGCGGTCCTTGTTTGCAATAAGGAGAGTTATTATGTAATCAAGCCATGGAACGAACATACGGGCATCCGAATATTTGACACACCTCTAGAGTTGGCTAAAGGTGACTTAGTCACTTTCAGAACACGTGGGAAACTGACTTAGTCACCTTAAGCCAATTCTAGAGGTGTGTCAAATCTTCATCCTCTACGCACGCACGCGTACAGGGTCACAGGCGCTCGCTTCTTGATGCCAACTTTCAGAGCATAGAGCTGTTTCCGAGCATCGATTTCGTAACTGCCAGGTGCTCAGTCACCAATGCTGGACGTGAACAGTAACCAGAGACTGTGTATATATGTGTCGCTGCGGGTGTTTGCATGCATGAAGCAGCAGCGATGAGACTGCATGAACGTTCATGATGTTCAATAGGTTGATATGCCTTACAATATAGCACCATTAATCTTGATTGTTCCACATTAATAAAACCTCGGGTAAGGTAATGTCAATTAGCATGGCCAAGCTCAGATATTGTAGTAGTGAATATCAGTGTAGCGGATTATCATCAGAACAGGCTGCAGTCGATGCATACGGGTTTTTTCGCTTATCCACATATATAATACATCACTATTGGGTCCTGACAGCAGTTCCCATTCCACAGCTGCAATTACCGAAATGAGACGAGACACAAGCAAAGGTTGCTTTGCCGCGCCTTATCAATCCATCTGTCTAGATAAGCTTCCTTCACTTGCGTATTCAGACTGACAAATTGATCATTTTCAAATTGTGTCTAAGCCAAGAAACATTTGAATGATCAACAACAGACAAGGCAAAGTTATAGATCAATATTAAATTGCGATTTACAGATAGCTGATCTTCCGTTGCATAAAACCTAGTGAGGTAATACAAATAATTATTCCACTGGTAAAGCATTAGTGGTGTAAATTCGAGACCAAGAGCACAGTGCATCTCCCACAAATATACCAAACAGCCGTTTCACAAGTTGACCTAGGCGTATTGAGCAGGGATGATTTGATGTTAAATAAAAGAACGTGAGTATTTGTATTGAAAGCAGTTATAATAGTAGATGGTGTCGCGTAAGGGTTTGCCTTTAAACACACCCTAAAGTGTACACATAACGGTAGCTTATCACAACATGGGTCTCGCTATTCATGCTGTTCAGGACGACATTTCGCGTTTTCACAACAATTACACAAAAAACGGTAGGACATTGGCATCTTCATATTCGGCGACGCTAAGGAGTCAATTAGAGGAGATATATATTTAAAAGGTCCTTAATTTTTAGAATTTGAACTGTGAGCCAATCGCAATCATAGGACAAGCTGTCATTAAATGGATAAAAAGAATAAATTATCATAAATGTAACATATTGTATTCCATTGCATGATATACATGGCGCCTATTTTATGTGGGGCATGACATATAGAATGACATGAAACGTGTGCCGACTAGCGTTTCTTTGCATCTGCCTGCCAGTATATGGGGACTGGCTATTGCAAGTGCTCTTATGCTGTCAACTGCTGTAGACCACTAGGACGATTTACAGTGCAGAGCTCGTCCGCTGCTATATTTATTGTGTGCTTTGTGATGCGAATAAACGAAGACACAATGCAAAATGTATATGATATGACTATATCTCAACCGTGCAAACTTTATTGGTACCGAGGCGACACAATTGCATGGTTAATCGTAATGCGGGGACATGGCGTAAATGGTAATATCAATGTCATTTCATCAACTCTCACAACAAAGCTTTGCATGTACCCCTCAGGAAGTTGTTTTGTAACTAGGGTAACTGCGCAGCCGGGGAGGTCATAAAATATGTAATGGAACATGTAATATCATTGACTCGTCTAACGCCTTACAGCTGGGTGCTATTCTACCACACAACACAATCTTTTTATAAGCCATACAACATATGAGATCTGTTGTAACGACCGCGGACAATGCGTGACATCATCCTGATAAAGCCGAACATCGAAGAAGGTGTCCATTGTCATAGACGGAACATGTTCGCCGCACATTAATGGTCACAATGTCACAAGTTCCCCGCAGCAGTGTCTACCCCTGTCATGAGACACCATTTACGAGACGAAGCAATGACTGAGTTATGGGTCATGTGAATGCATGCGACATCTATCTTATTGCTTAAGTTATTCAGAGCAGCAGGAATGCTATTTGCTTAGAAGAATATAAATGTACAAAGAATTTCAGATGGCTACCTGCAATGTACAATTGCATTATTGAATATGTCACAGGACGACCGGTCGTCCGGCCATGTTCGTAGCTTTATGAATCTAGCATAAGGCGTGCGTGACTATGCTTAAATAGGTACATTTAACTTCAACTCCTACTCTTATGTTTACATTCAGCAGTTCGTTGGTCAGAGCTCTCAATGATAGATCAATATGCTGGGCCACACGAGCCAAATGGCTGCATTGTTTTATTCCAAGCGCTGCCAGGCGTGTGCCACATACTCTCTACCAATGGATTGATCGGATAGTTGAACAGGTTCCGAATTAATGCAACAACATCAGAATCAGGCTTGCTGTAGACTGGGTAGTACTAATGAAATTAGGCTGAGTCAACCAGCGCAATTTCACTTGTTGATAGCCCTTAACAAACCACATCAGCAGATCGCACGTCGACTCAAAGTAAGTCAGTCGTGTCAGGCAACATACATCGCTTTATCATAGCGCATTACCATGGATTATAGTTCATGTAATGATATATAATACAACCAAGTCAAATGGTATTGAATTATTATTTTAATCGGCTGAATTTGGTTACGGAATAATGTCTGACTAACTTGCATAGAACGCACATCCATCTCATGATATGATACGTCATAATTACAGTAAGAGTCAGCGTTCAACGGCGAGGTGTTTGTTAACAATATGTCGCTCGGCTTATTTTTGTGCTTTTATAACATTATTTCATAACACATATCAATGTCATGGCACAAAAAGTCATAATTACAACAAGTGCTAGTGTTTGTTGAAAGCTGGTCTACTTTGCCAGCAGTGGGAACAATCATATAATTGCATATGTCTGTTTTAGAGAGTGACTGATGGGCAGCAGTTGATATGACCCACAGCCTCAATGCCGAAACGGCAGTATCAAACGAGGTTTATAATGCAAATGTAGGCCAACGCATCACAACGCGCTTTCAACTCACTGGGCTTTAACCAGAGTCTGTATTCATTTAGATAATTGAAAGAGGCCGATGAAAGGCCCTAACAACACAAGGTACCCTGGATTTTAACCTAGAGGGACACCCAGAGTCTGTAAGCTGCGCGAGGAATCACGATCGCTTGGATGATGTATATTTATATGAGAGGTTACTGTTCGTCTCCCACCCCCCTACTTCTAGGAGACTTATTTATTCACCTAAATGGTCAGACATAAGTTGTTATGGTCAAAAGTCTCAGTTAGAATATAATCATATTAGTTCGCCTGAATATTACGAAATGATACATATAAAGATTAATCGCCCAAAGAACCACGGCCTATTTTATACCCTAATCTATTTGATGTAAATGATATATTATGCACTGCGTGTACCATTGATTATAAGCAATTACTTCTCTTGTTTAAACTTGCCGTTCAAATATCATGTGGCATCATATGTAATAGAGGTGGAGACACTAAGACCACCTGAGATGTTGACAAATTCAGGCCCGACTAGGGATGGGGTTAGGAGTTGCAGCTAGCCATCTTAAATTATGTGGGTGGTTGATTCTGGTTTACTTTGTACATTTATATTCGTCTTAGCTAGAGTCTTTACTCTGGCTAACCCCATAATCGCTGGTAAATGTTTCTAACGCATAGTTTTTAAAGGTGAATGCATAATAACCTCATGAATAGGTTTTTAGAATAGCATTCGGATACTGAATCGGGTGTGTATTTATGTACCATTAGATTGTATTGAAATTTTACCGCTGTCCTATGGTGCGCTTTTACAACGTGATGTTAATTTTTCCAATCAATGAATTGAATGAAATGCTTACAGAGATTGATAATGGTGCCGTGAGCACCCTGCATGCAATGGATTGATCCACGCTTACCATGATTAATGGTCGGGCTAAACATAATTCATACATTGGATTTCTGTGTGGGCATTGACGGTGCTCAGTAAAGTCATTGTACATCGTCAATGGTCTCAACCATTTCCTTGGCTTTTATTGTCATCTCGGTTGAGGTCGTGATTGAAGTGGCAGAGGTCATTATTGAAGTGGGCTGAGTTACCTAGACAGCTAATCGAACTCATAGCGAGCCTTTCACAACATCCGTTGGTGCAATAAGTACGCGGATTACAGACTCGAATTCAATTTCGAGAGATTGCAATGGCGCAGCCCTCAGAGTGATCCAATTCTGTGTATTAACGATAACAGGAATTGGTCAAAACCTTCGTTTTGTTCAATCTGCACGCTGTAAGTGTAAGTGCAGTGTAAGTTGTATATTCACTACAATAAACGTCATACTGGATTTCCATTGGCTCTGAATATTACCTTAAACCTATCTGTGTTCCCTTCATGAGTAAATAACACGACATTTAGTAGCGCCATGAGGCAAGGTTAGTCTACGTTCCAGACTCCATGGATTCTGCTACACTGCTCACTCCAGGGTATACGACTATATAAGTTCTAAGACAATGCTTCCAAATGTTCATTTGACATGTTTGTCAACTTTCCTGGCAAATCAACGCTGAGGTCGTGGCCCCAATTGACTGGGGTTAGAGGTTGATAGTGCTACACTTCGCTCCAGTCTGCTCACACACAGACGCCAACGCTGGATGTGAGCAATAAAATGAGGCTGTGTAACTATGACCACGAGCGTACTGTACTTTGCGATTATAAATCCAATGCAGTCGTGTTGCTGTCGCTCTAGGTCTTTCGCCGTCCTTGTTTTACTGCATTGCAATACATGTGCTGGTGAGAGAGAGAGGGAGAAAAGGAGGGAAAGAGAGAGAGAGAGAGAGAGAGAGAGAGAGAGAGAGAGAGAGAGAGAGAGAGAGAGAGAGAGAGAGAGAGAAAAGAGAGAAATAAACAAAGAGGGAGGAAGCGAGTGAGACAGAGATATTTCAGAGGGGTGTTAAAGATAGAAGACCTTAAGCATACAATAAGGCAGTGAAAGCCCTCCAGCAAATTAATTAAAGAATCCCACACTTATGGCGCAAAAACACTACCACAACGCCGTAGGCCTCAGTTCAAGGGAATTAAGTTGCTTTAATCGGCCACAAGTACATCTCACCGATCACAACTAAGTATCCTACAGTCAATTATGAGAGCGGATTAAGGTGCAATAATGGAAGCAAGACCTGTCTGACACGCTTATGATCTTATAATCGTTGGAAGATCTGGTATGTAAAGGGACATTGTGACGCGAATGAATGCCTCTATTTTTGTCACAGTAAATGGTAATGATCGAATTACATTCCCACTAACAATACAAGAGAAGCTCTCGAGCTCCTAGGGGGCATCAAATCAGATGTCACTGTGTTGCAGAGAGACCGCTCGCCAAAGACTGTTATAAATCCTTATTAACGACAAATCCTAAACGAGGTTTCGGACAGACCATGTATGTTTGCTTGTTCGATTCTTTACATCCATGCTTAATGTTATCAAACTTTGATTTTGTAACCAATATGCTAAGATTAACGTCCAAAATACCACCCAATATATCGATCCTTGCGCTTAATTGCTTTCTTTCTTTGTTTCATTAAACAAATGCGAATAGATTACAATTGTGTGATATTTGTTGTTGTTGATTGCAGAAATCGTCGATTTGCAAACTTTCATATATGTTATTTCATGACAGAACCTGACAGCAATCAGGCATTGCCGTACGACCAAGGCGTGATTGATTGATGACAGCTGGTGAAATAGGACATTCTACAAACAAAGCTCATGGTATGATCTTTAGTTTCTTCTATAGAAGCGCAGTCGCTGATATTAGACGGAAGTACAACGCCAATGCAATTACGCTATACGAGGTACTTTAAAACATATGTCGAATACTTCCCACTATGCTATTAAACCACTCTCATGCAGCTGTAGCCTGATTCTGTGAAATAGTTGGGTGACGAGGCTCCCGGAAGTAAAGTGTTTCATTTTTAATATTATATTATTGAGAAAAGGCTGAAATTTGCTCTTACATTCTTTTACAGCATGGCAGGTTGAATTACCACAGCGCACTAGGCTTTACCATTCACCATTTCGACTGATATTTTGGTTTGCCTCACAGGAAAATCAAGTCGGAAGGGGCGGGGGATATGGATGTGGAGTTCTTAATATAGCGCTCTATTGTTAGCCATCAAACGACCTTCGCACTAGTCTCGGTGACACTCTATTTTAAAGCGATATTTGCTTAGTTGCAGTACACTGTTGTCAGCTACTTGACATGATGCAGTATATACGCGTCAACTTATGCCCCTGATACCTTTAACTCTAACCAGACTTGATTCGGATGTCTTTGTGTACAAAATTAAACAGATAATCAATTCAACCAGTGCATTGTTTACGACCAATAAAGCATCTTATTCTGTCTGATCTTGATTGCTTCTCTGTTCGATGTGTCACCACAAAGATCGAGTAGTTTGAGAAAGCCCCATCAGTCAAGCTGATCGCAACATTTCAGCCAAATATCAATAGCTAAGCAACATATGTAGCAGAATAGGCCGTCAAGGTAAAGCACGAGAATCACTGACTCAAAAGAACGATTGAGCGACGCAGCGATAACGAAAATGACGGCTGAGTCTACTCTCTAATATAACACGTTCTCCACAGGATGGCATGTACTTTTGTGTAAACTCAGAGTATCAACGCCAGCCACACTTTGCGCAACACAGGCGTATTATTTGCTACACGTCGCTTTATGATTGCCCTCAAAATGCGTTCGAAAGCATGAAGCGAGTATAATCTAAAGATTGGATAATTCCTAGCGGCTTCATAAAATGCTGATCAGTGCCTAAAGGTGCCGAAATTGTCGATAATAATCGGGCGATCTAATATCTATTCCAACGTGTCCGCCTGTTGGGCGGAAGGTCAGGGGGTTTAATGAGTGAGTTCTGGTGTCTGTGGAAACCACGAATTTTATGGTAAGAGTCGTATTTATACCTATGTGATTTAATACGTGCGATATAAAATTGTTCAATCTTTGCATATTCAAGTATATACACAGGCATAGCGCGCGTAGTTTTCTGTGAATGAAATGTCGGATACACGAAAACTTGTATGCTTTCAGATTGGCAATAATTCCAATCATTATTGCGTTTTAATATACCTGGTGTCATATTGTCTGTGTTGGAGCTTTGGAGCCAATATGAGTGCCCTGGCCTTAATAATAAATTAAAACAGAATGTTCATGTGAGCAATTGAATTATACTATGCGTTGGTTACTGCAAGTCAATGGCTAAGATCTCCCCATAGCGTAAATCACACTATAAACAGTTAGGACTAGGTTACCTCATTATCCAATTCTGTAAGGTCAACTGCAGAAGGGGTTCGGTTGCGACAGACTAATAGTTGCTGATAACCTTTTAGATGAATACAGGGGTCATGTCATGTTAGTGCATTTGACATGATCGAGTAATATCCCAGGTAGAATTTCGTATTGCAGTGATAAACTGGTCGGGTTCAGTAGGTGTTATATATCGAAGCCCCATGTGCCTAGTCTTATAATGCGTGCAATGATCCCATGGGTCGATTAGAAAACAAAACCAAATAGAGCGAAATATCACTGGCCGTTTTGGTACTTATCAATGACATCATTAAACGCGGTATAGCAACCGCATTGCGACGCAGAGAACAGATACTTTCCCAGACTTGATTGATCATCAGCATTATAGCGCCTAAGTAGGACCCGTAAAAATCGACTGCTTGTCTTGCATGACGTAGCTTCATAATTTTATGGCGCACCGCATGGACGTAAGTTGATAAAATAAATCGGGATTCAGACACTGATGGAGCGCAGGGTTGTTATAGGGCAGACTTGTGTGGTTTGCAAAGATTTCGTCGAAATTAGTGCGAAACTTTATCAGCCTTCTTTATATTCATGTGTGCTGGCATCCGACATAATTGCCCAAATGCCATACGCGTCCTACAAAAGAATGGGGTCGATGTGTCGGTGATCAATCTTCTTAATCACCTGAAGGTAAAAAGAATAAGCCGGGATATATTTATATATATATATAAATATATATAGATATATATATATATATATATATATATATATATATATATATATATATATATATATATATATATATATATATATATATATATATATATATATATATATATATATATATATATATATATATATATATATATATATATATATATATATATATATATATATATATATATATATATATATACACTAACAAATCCAGCCTTTAGGGGACTTGCTAGAAAAACCGGCCCTTCGGGGGACCTTCGTTAATGTTTGTCATTTTATATTTTTTTTTGTAAAAACCTGTATTTCATTACAAGAAGCAAAAGATGTCTCGAAAAATATATATTACCGATACACAAAAATGTCCCCCAAAGGCTGTCTCCCGAAGTGACCTCGACAAAGCTTATGTGAGGATCTATCCTTTGGGGAACAATCGTTATTTTTGGATATGTTGTCGTTCTCGTATCTGACACTTAGGTATTTCTGAACGGTGAAGCCGATTTTATCGTTGTAAGCAAATAAAACAGTACCCAAAAATATATGTAACTGATATATAAAAAACGTCACCGAAAGGATGAAAAATCCAGCCTTTGGGGGACATACTAGAAATAGCACTACAACGCGATCCGTCGGACGAATTTTCATTTAATTTCATTCCAAAATTGAGAGCTTACTCAACTTATTATCTACCTTAGGGAGGAGAGATATAATCCGGGCGAAATACTTCTGGTTTTGGGTAAGGATATCGGCAGGTGAGTTTGTGGAAATATTTATTCAAATGACAATAACCGATTTAAAAGTCATATATGGAAGTTGCATAGCAAAGTCGTACGTAAGAACACGGAAGAATGCAACAGTATAAGAGTGGTGGGATTTGAGAAAGATATACTTCACCAATTATTATATATCGACACTTTTATATTCGTCCCCGAAAAGGCCGGTTTTTCAAGCAAGCAACATATAGTCTTTATTTAAATCGTCATTAAACTGCTGAAAACAACCTGTAAAATTATTTGATCGAATCAGAGCCCATGAATGCTGTACAATTGACAGACGAGGGTAATTGTACATATAAAAAATTTAAACGTAAACAAAGCTGACGGCTTGAATTTCGGGGGACGTAAGATATAGCCTTTTGGGGACGAAGCGATCCCCAGATCCCCCAACGGTCCCCTAAAGGCTGGATTTGTACTAATATATATATATATATATATATATATATATATATATATATATATATATATATATATATATATATATATATATATATATATATATATATATATATATATATATATATATATATATATATATATATATATATATATATATATATATATATATATGTATTGCGTTATCCTTAATGTTGTAACTGCGACCACGAATATTAGCTTAGCCTTACTGCAAATAATGCTTATTGCGTGGCAAAAGGGGCATTGTGACTGTAAAAAGAAAGTAGTCGATGACAATTTTTATCGACAAGCAAGACCCAATCTGATTGAAGCGAAGACAGAAGCATTAACGATCGATCACACGGCCTTAATTATCTTTGTTTTTCCTTATTACGTTAAATATTGTTTATTGTAAACAGCTGTAAAAACATTGGTCGGGTCGGAATATCTCACGCATTTTAAGGAACCAATGACATCACGCAGTTTTTTTCTGCATAAACATTAAGCACGAGGATGACAGCAACACTGCCTGAAGACGAAATGGGAAAACCCTGGGCGACAGTCATCAATCAGCATAAACATAGCTAAATACCACTGGTCAACATGTAACATTAATCTTCACTTGCGCAGACTCTGATGCAAATTTGGAATTATTGCGGCCCTCAGAATAAATGCTTGTTGTACCCGGTCGAAGCTATACATTTAGGCTTCTCTGCCATGCTGTAGCGTTAGTTCAGTGCAATTATAACTTGACACATTAAGTTTGGAGTCACCAAGCCCTGTTTGTGTGTCAATAGCCCCTTTACGACCTCGACCGTATCGGTAATCCCCCAGGTTGACATGAAAATCCCCCTAGTGCCATGATGTCGAACGAAATCCTGATTGGCATATAAAGGATTCGGGGTAAACTAGCGGACATGCCACGAGATACTAAAACGGAAGTCAAATATACTGGGGAAAACACGACAATCTCCACTCGCCTGCATGCTCAACCACATCGACATGAGCACGGTTATTTCACAGTAAATGATTCGTAAATCGGCAGATATTGTTGATACTGAGCTGATCAACGGAACATATGTCGATGTGGTTATGATGGTGCCATTATGTCATTTTAAGGGGCTTTATCACGTTAGAAGTTATGTTAACCGGCACGTTTGGTGTCGGTATGAACATAAGCAAAGACACACAGAGAAATCAGAAACACAGTGCCTAATGTTAACGTCCCTACGTCACCTGAGTAATTTTATATCTACCTCAACAATGGTAGACAAGCCGCTGTTTACAGTAACAGTATCTAAGCTAGAGGATCGCTTTATATCAAATTCAAGGATGCATTATCACTGAAAGATTCAGTTATTCATCAACCATTTAATTTAAATTTGGCAAATACATCCAGTTATTGCAATTGAAGCTCGCTGCCATTCATACAATTGTGAATATGTTATCAAGACCGCCACTCCAGTTGCTTACAATATGTCGTATATTTATGCAATGCTGCTATAATAAATACAATTATATGGAGTTCTACGTGTGTTCATATGACTGCGTATTGGGTTACGTATTTGGCAAAACATACAATGGGATTCCCCAGTCAATGCTAGGTCCGTCTGTAGCAGTCTTTGTTTCCTGTGCTCGTCATGCTGGGCAGTGCTACGTAGCAGACCTTAACATTAACTACACAACTTTGTATAGAGTGATTGTTTAATCAATCAATTTGCGAAAATACAATTACTTTCATTGTATGTTATGTGCGATTAAAAACTAACCAACATGTGCAGATGAAAAGGTATAAAATATTGAACATGCTGCGTTAGTACAGTTGCTACAGGTGAACATGCAAAACAACAATGCCCCTATGTCAGTGGTTCCAACCTGCCATTGTTACCAACCATGGATGGTAGTGTAAGTGTTTACGTACGAAACAAACCCAGTTCCATAAGCAATGTATTCTAAATTATCTAACCCGGATGTCAGTACAAATATCATTTTTCCTGCATCGCTTGTTGTGTCTTGTATGAAAAGCAACCACGATATATTACGACTAGCTGTGTTACCCCATTCGCCGGTGAGGCTCTCAGGAAAAAATCCTCGTTTTTCGTTAGTATTTACCTACGGATTACAATCCTGGTATCGTGTATTGTCGCTGAAGTAAAACAAACCACCGAAGTCCGAAGAAATTTCACAGCGTCAACCAGATATTGCTTTGGCGTCATTCGGCTCAAGGACAATCCAAGAAACATGACATCTGACGCTAAAAATAGAAATGGATTATCCTATTTATTACCACGGGTGATTGCTATCAGAACCCATGCAGACACATAATAGCCCTAGCTTCAATCCATCGCGTCATTGGCCACGCTTTTCACAGTTAGCAAAAGTTCGATTATTTTCTTATGCAATGTACCATTCTAGGACATATATATTTACGCAAACGCATCTTTTCCCTCATTATTCGGAGATGCCATAATGATTTAAGTCAATGTCAAACATATACGGCAATACTATTCCTTTTGATTATATTCCTCTGTATTGGTAATGCAGTTAGCTAACGGTCAATGGATCCATAAGAAATATTTCCAATGATCAGATTGTGACTAATGATGTTATTAGCACTCATCTGCGCGAGTTGCTCAAATAAACGTTATGCCACATTTGACCATGCATCCTTATAGACGGTACATTTCAGGTGGATGACCGCAATGGATCTTTGCATGTAAATGAAATAAAAATGGTCACTGCCAGATGTTTAAAGGAAAATAAAATCCCTCTCTGCGTTTGCTTCAATTAATCGTGTATGTATCTAATCGGGAAATCAGAAGAAACCTGAATTTCAATCACTCTCGCTTCCACACGGCCTACTAATGTTTGCTACTGACCTATGTTTTCTACTTGCTTTGTTTGCAACATGAACATTTATGTCTAAAATCGTATCCTATATAGCCATTGCCCTTTAATTGCACAAACATGAACACCAACCGTATAGTATAGCGACAAATTACGATTTTAGTTTGACAGCTGTCTGCAGAAAAGCACGTTCAGACAGAGGCAACACAACAACCTTTGCTTGATGAGTTACTCACGGGTTATTGTGATTGGTCAACATTTCTATGTTCACATATACTCACGGTCGGGGGCACTATTGAGCCCAATAAGCGTAGCCCTTGGCTATTCAGTAGGAGTTTAATTTACCTTGACGGATATATATGCGAAGCACTCAATGCGTTCACGTATAACATGGGTAGGTTTTTACCAGACAGTCGACACATATTTCAGTTTGCTGTGACAAAACGACCTTGAACAAATGCAGCCGAATTGAATGTAATTATGGTTGGGCATTCATTACGCTCCCGAATTTTCGCGCAGGTCGATGAATGTAAGGCTGTTATAATGCATATCCGATGAAATTGGATTCATTTGGCATTTTCCATTAGCACTGCGATTCCATGACGGTGATGAGAGCTAATCCAGTGGCGTGAGTGCATCCTAATATCGTGACTGTTCTGGTTACCTCCATTTACTTCATAAATGCATACCTCCAGAGGCGTTATTATACAGTAGGGGCTTTGCTGTGCTGTATTCATGTTTTATTGCGGTCTTCCAAAATATACAGGGACGGTCACCGGCAACCGTATGGGGATGGGTGGCCATGGCAAAGACCGCTTGGAATGTAACAAATTGCTCAGTTACATATCTACAATATCTACATATTGTTGCGCATTACAGTCGGGCAAACACTGCATAAACCTCTATCCTTGAAAGCACAACGTATGGAGTGTAGTAATAATTTAGTGCTGCCAAATTGTTCGATGGAATCAAAACTCTTACTAGATCTGTCCTATACCTGTCCGAAATTGTGCGGATCTTTCCGGCCACTTAAATGTTCGGGACAGCGAAGCATAACAACAAATCAGCACTTTCATACCCGTTTGAAATTTTCCAGGAGGGTGTCAGTGTTAACGAGTGAAAATCGCTGCTCGTAACTCAAATTCGATACGCCGGTGACGAAATTTGTCTATATCTGGTTAAGGGTATAGTGACCGAACCTGAATTGCATGTCAAAAGCGTATTTTGTTATATATATTAACTGCACTCTCTGGATCATTTATATTGATTAAGAAAAGAACTAGCCCCAGGCCAACGTAAAATACATCACTGAGCTTGGTGATCTGTTTTGCGTTGTTGTTTTTTAAGCAGTTTCTTCGGTCACAATATTAGTGGATTTCATTCCTTTTCATCACAGCAAGACTGCTCTAAGCCGTGTCATTCTACAAGCTCGTAAAATCTACTCGACTATTATTAGCCTAATGCGTCCCATAATGGTTGGTTAGGTTGACGCTGCACGCCGTGTATTAATACATTCCGATCGTTGTTCACACTACAGATCATGCATAATACACATTTCGTTTGTGCAAGCTGCGCCAAGCAACTTACAACAGTAACCATCGCCGCCGCCAACTCCACCTTGGGTTCCATGAATAATCTACTTTTACTGCAATTCTCACCATCGTCACTGAGAATTGCAGTAAACGTGACCATTCGATGATATAAATTACAAAGGTGATTTACAGAGTATGTTTCGCTACATGATTGAGAAAAAAAGTAAACCGGATCACCAAGCCAAGCATTGTCCCCGGCAGTGTTCGAGACCATATCTCCAACACAGACTCATGTACCACTCATAAAACGGAGTGCACAAATACAGATCCGCTTACCAATCTGAGAGAGTTTACATGTTTCATCTTATAAATTCTTCTCGTTAATGAAAGCATTCTTCCGCCTCAAGAAGTGCTAAGTTCCTAATAATTGAGTTAGACGGTCATGCAAGGTACACTTGAAACGTTAACAATGTCAATCATGTAGTTCTTGTCGTTAGTGTTCGTTTGACATAGTGTCGGGTAAACAATTGATGTATATGTCTGGTATAATTGAGCACGAGTATTTGAGCGTACGCGGCGAATGTATATAAAGGGCGGCGATTATTTCCCTCGTTTGCATGCGATATTTTACTCAAATATGTTTGGCACTGTATTATCACATTGTTCAATTGCAAATGCTGGCTTTATTATATTCCTAAGACAGTTAGCATCAACTTGAATGAAACGTGAAATAAGTAACTTCATTTGCAACGCTATGATAACCTTGATTGATCGAACGACGCGGTAAAGCAATTTCAGAGAGAATAGACGAACAAGCAATTTATCTGTAGATTAGTGATGCTTTCAGGCTGTCAGAGTTGCATACCTAAGTTTTATACAAGAGCCGCCTTTGGATATCAGCTGTCATGTTGGGCTCCGATCCGAGTTATATACTCGCACTCTACTAAGCCATCAGCACATTCACGAGCCCCCGAGGTTAACAGCGTGATATCTTTGTGAGGAAGGCATATCAAAGTAAAACATTGCGTTAACGAACGATTATAAATCATGAGCCTTTATTGTGAGGTAATGCAG
>CM067343.1:33361409-33447774 GCA_034190875.2 Urechis unicinctus
CTATATAAATAATAAATCAAGCATCAAAGAGTATTCTTCTTCTGTATTATAGACGTTCTATAAGTCATAACCACTGGGTATTACTTCATTTGGCAGCATGTAGCAACTTTTCTTATGTAATGGACAGCGCGCAGTTTCTCCAATACACTACATATACTGCACAAAGATACAGAGGCAGCATCCTTCGTCTTTGTATTTGATTTTGTATGTAACTCATACCGATGGTTTATTTATGAATCTAAGCTCATTGGACGCTTTGTGTTGTATTCCCATGACATGCCTGAGGACATGTAACATTGTCGCAGTGATAGATCAGTCTCTCGGGAGGAACACAAACGAAACAAACCAGCATCATCTGCAATTTAGAACAATGCATCATTGAATGCTGGCAAAACGTCACCATGAACTCTGGTCCATATTGTAGTGCATAGATCATTGTTCTCGAATTCGTGATGTTTTTATAAGGCTCCACAACATAATGCAACTGCAGCGAACAACTGGCTACTAAAAACGAACATGAAATCATGAGATCTAAATGTTCCCATGACATTTATTTTCCAAGTTTGTTTATGAAACCGAATGAAAGATCACGTTGCGTTTACTAGGTTTTTGTGGTTCAATTTTCGAACAAGTCACCCGAACATAATGTAAATTGAAATATGAATTGGCGAATTTCGAGTGGAAGTGTCTCAAATGCTTGAGCATTCCAATCCAGAGAATGTAGCTGGTATTCCGAAAATTTTCATACAAAAGTGAAATTTAGAAACAATCCCTACCTCAAGTTGGATTTTTTTTTATTGAAATGCATGGTTGCAATGATTTATCTGAAATCAATTATGAACCTTTCTATCAGTTTATTTCAAAAAAGGACAAGTATGTGCTTTTCATGTTTGATTTATGTGATGTTATGTGATAAGTGTGATTCTGCAGTAAATTAACTTTAGTCGTGACTAGAATAGATGACATGAGGAAAGATAATTCATGAAATTGAACTGCTGGTTTATTACACTTTGCTTTCTGTTATGAATATCCTACAAGATATTAATTGTCCTAAAAACACTTAAAAACAATCCAACATTTGACAGAAGGATAAAATCTAACTAGGTACCAACTTCTACGCAGACTGGGATGGATGATAGATATACCGGCAAAGCAGACCAGGGTAACTGAAAGCTTATGTTTTTGGAGCAAAATGGATCAGAATACTGTGGAAAGCCTCTTTGTAACTTCCATGTGTAAATCCAAGCCGCTTCAACCATTAAGGGTTTTTGGATTTTTTTTATTAGAGGATTAGCTAAACTCCTTCTGCAGATACTTTAAAACATGGATTTCTAAATCTATATTTCCACACCACTTATGTCACTGCTTGGGATTAGGGGACGTCATAATCTAGCTGGGTGAACAATAAATTGATAACAAAAAATATTTGAACGATTGTAATATAACGTCGGCTCACTTTTTGGTGCTCCCTTTTCCCCACTGTATTATACCTCTCGTGTGGTGGGGATTCCGGGCTACCTCTCATGAATATGGTAGCAATAGTAGTTGGGAGAATATTTCGTCAACA
Source organism: Urechis unicinctus (assembly GCA_034190875.2). Taxonomy (NCBI): domain Eukaryota; kingdom Metazoa; phylum Annelida; class Polychaeta; order Xenopneusta; family Urechidae; genus Urechis; species Urechis unicinctus. The sequence continues at coordinate 33,362,977 of CM067343.1, forward strand.
ATTGTACCCATATCCAAAAGAGTGCTTGGTCAAAACATTCAGGTCCAAAATGCTCGCTTCACAAAAACGGACTGGTTGTCGGATCCGGCCTATCTGCCATTGTATGCTGCACTTGAGATATCCATTACTACCGCAATTTCTTCTCTCGAGTAAAAGTAAATAATCAATTGCTCACTGAAGAAATGTACGAGCAATTCGTATCCAGGCAACACTCCGGCATGACTGATCCAGACAAAACAAGTTACTAATTCACAGTGAACAACCTGGTTTCTGTGGAAGCTGAATTGGCCGGCTAAACCTGGGTTCATCTTTATGCGTTATTTACGGTTGACCTAGGTTCACGCACGAAATACCACTTCGCACTAAAAAATAAAGGTTCCATATCTTGTTTATTATTCATTGGAGGCCAAATAGTTTTGTGCGCGTTGTGAGATCACCCTAACATTAGCGTTCTAAGTTCTTGACGGTTCCATGAGGCTCGTGCAGAATGTATGGTCATGGGTTCTGATAGGATTTTTAAAAAAACGTAAAAAATGCCACGGGGCACTGTAAGAGTGGTTATAGATGTGCGCCACCCGTCAGCCGTAGTGGAAGTGGATAACTATACATATCATATCTCATGTAGTATTACGCCGTCGATATGCAACACATGTAGCGCATGTTTCTCAGATGAAAGACCTTTCTCATAGAGTGCACGTAATTTAACTTCAGTCATCTACGGTGGGAAGAGAACAATATTACTGCTCAAGTATTCGCTATGTGTGTTCAATTTGTACGCGATATGTGGTAAAATTCAGATATATCTCAAATGACATCAATTGCTATTCACCGCAGGCAGTCACAATGTCAGCAATAGCTGTCAGTGCATACTTTATCCCCTGTTACGCATTCCCCGGCCACGGATACATATACCAACTGTTAGATAACAGCCTGGGGGAGTGTCATCAACCCAAGCACCTATGCCTTCTATCTTATCGCCAACGCTAGTGGTGGTACGTGTTATGCATAACGCACAGATCATTACAACCTGAGACAAGTTGGTAGTTAAGCTAACATGACAGGCTTCGTCACTGTGTCGGATAGCAGCACAGAACTCAGTCATAGTGCAAACTAGAATTTATTGCTCAATATATATGAATGATTATATATATATATATATATATATATATATATATATATATATATATATATATGTATATAAATATATATAAGCATATATTCATATGTATACATATATATATGAATGTACATGTACACACATTTAAATATATACATATATGTAAATGTTCCATTATATATATATATATATATATATATGTATACGTACACATCTATATATATATATATATATATATATATATATATATATATATATATATATATATATATATATATATATATATATATATATATATACGTACACATTTATATGTATATATATGTATGCTCATATTATATATAAAAACATATATATATATTCATATATATATATATATTTATATGCATATATATACATATATATACAACTATTTACATGTATATCAATATATATATGCTTATATATTGATATAATGTGATATATATATACATACATATATATTTGCATATATATACACATATATATATGAGTATATATATATATATATATATATATATATATATATATATATATATATATACATATATATGTGAATATGTACACGTATATAAATATATACATGTGTGTGTATGTGTATTTGTGTGTATTTTCACCTGGTTCATCTTGATCTGGCTACCTCGTAGCGGTGACACTCATTTCTCAGCGCCTAGCAGGGCGAGGCTTGAATGCCTGCTAGGCCTACAGTAAGAAGTTGTAATATTACGCCCGAGATTTATAAGGAATCCCACCAAGGCACTACATTTGTGACACTGTATTTTGTGATGCTCTGGTGGTTGGGTTCCCATTCTTCAATGCCACTCAGCCTTCCTTACAACGCCCAACGTTGTTGCCTGCTTTATGAGCTTAGTATGTGGTAGCTGGTAGTTATGGGGCTCAAGCATTCAATGTATTAATCGACCAGCGTAAATGAATGGCAATACCTCCATAGCTTAGCGCATGAACACAATGTCTGAATGCCACATTGTCAACTCAATATGGACATGTGATCTGCTCCACGCTCTGTAAGCTTTTAACGATTTTATAAATCTAAAATATTCTTTTATGTAGCCAGACACCGAATCTGTCGCGCATGGTAGAATATCACTGTCTCGAAGCTAATGTTCATGAGAATAATTTCTAGACCAGTTGTCTTTCATCTTGATGGCATCTAAATTACCCATAGTCTAGGTCGCCCCACGTTCAACAAAGGAATGAAGGAAATCATATATGAATAAATTAGGTCGAGCGACCTTACGACCATGGGAGAGATCGGGTATGACAGAGATATAAACGCAACACTGGCTCTGATGGAGATTCTATTTCTACCATGGAAAATGGTTGTGCATACATCCAATGCTAAGATCATTGCACAAATCAACAGTCATCAGAAGCTCTCAAGTCTACATAAGACTTAATTCTGAAGACCAGGTCCACAATGGAGAGACACTCATCCATACAGATATGGACAATCCGTGACAGCCACAGATCTTGATGGTCCAGGACCATCCGTGACAGCCGCGTTTTATGATGGATAAGGACCAACCGTGACAGCCACGGATTTTGATGGGCCAGGACCATCCGTGACAGCCACTAATAAAAAGTGCAACATAACAAAGTCAGCACCGATTAGTCTTTCTTTGCAATAAAATAATTATTTTGATCAGATGCTTATATCCCTTACTCGATTGCATCACAAGCACTTGATAGATTCGTTCTTGATAGATTCGTTAAAGTAAACCGAAAATCAGCCCTATGAGTGTAATATTTATGACCAATAAAGAATCTTAATTTGTCTGATGTTGATTCTTCCATGTTTGGGTGTCTCCACAAAGAACGGCGTTTTGGTCCGCTTGAAGTCAGTTGAAGAAGCTGCATCTGTCGAACAGGTCGCAACATTTTTGTGTGGAATACCTGTATTTAGGTCGCATATACTTGTTACTGGTAAGGCCGTCAAGGTAAAGCACAATAAGCCGCGACTCTACGAGAAGATAGGAATTAAAGTAAAGCGAGGATAACATTCTCATAATAGCTTACATATCATGAGAACGTTATGCCTTAATGAAGGTTATTTTAAAAATATTAATCCCTGTGCTAATAACAACAGTTATTCGTCTACATTCCCCAGGATAACGCCATTTTATTAAATGCTCCGTGGAATTTACAGCGGCGCCACGAGGCCGAACGTAAACATCTGGATTCAACACTACTGCATTCACCCAAAACATGAATGAGGAGTTCTTAATATAGCGTTCTATTGTTAGCCATCAAATGACCTTGGCACTAGTCTCAGTAACACTCAGTTTCAAAGCGATATTTGCTTAGTTACAATGCACTGATGTCAGCTCCTTGACATGATGCAATATATACGCGTCAATTTATTTCCTCGAATGCCTTTAACTCTAAGAAGGCTTGATTCGGATATCCTTGAGTGCAAGAGATGCGGCTCACAATCGAACGTTATGTGCCCATTCCATAATAAAAGTCATCATTTACTGTGATTGTGACGCGTGATTTACCGGGGTTTTATTCATGAGTTAACACTGATCCATTTAGTTATGATATAAGATACAATTGATCCACAGTGGAGGATCGCAGAATGTTTATAACAATCCATTTTGATTAGCAAACAATTATTCGGAAAGACACGTATCGATCAAGCGCTCAACGTTTTATGATTGACCGAATATGTCTGTCTGTCTATTTGTCTGTCTGCCGGTCTGTCCGTATGGTTGCCCATGCATTCAGAGTTAATATGCCTGACTCGATGTCATCCCAAGTGCTGAATAGATTCGTTCGTAGCGTTTAATTAAACAGAAAATCGACTCAATCAGGGTATTATTTACGACCAATAAAGCATCTTATTCTTTGGCCAATTCTTGATTGCTTCATTATTCGGGTGTCTCCACAAAGATCACGTAATTTGAGAAAGCCTCATCTGTCAAGCCGATCGCAACACTTCAGTGAGATACCTGTAGATAAGCAACATCCAGGTGTTTGGCTGTCAAGGTAAACCACGAAATGCCCAAACTCAACGGAACGCTCAAGCGACGCAGGGATAACGCCCACAACGGCTGAGTCTGCCCTTTGATATTGCAAATCTGCAGTTCTCCAAAACAGGCATTCATATTTGTGTTCACCCGATATACTTTTCATCGATTATGTACCATCGTTTGCCTCCCCTCTGTGCCAAAGCCAGCCACAATTAGCGCACGCCTGTATTGCGCAAAGCCATACAGGTGTATTGTTTGCTGCACGTTGCTTCGTTGCGTTGAATACCCCAAGACCTAAGCCAACACGTTTATGCATTTTGTGTTGAAATAAAGCCTATCACCACTGCATCATCGACACTTCCGGTGTCGAGATTCACCCTCACTACTCAATAATCACCCCTTTACTCGACGCAGATTGCTGATCAGTGCCTAAAGGTGTCGAAATGTGTCTATAATAAGCAGACGATCTAGTTACCAGCTTATCCGACTGTTGGTCGGAACGTGAAAGTCAGGGTGTTTTATGAATGTGTGGAAAGCATAAATTTCGTGGGAAGGGTTCGTGGTTTTATACGACCGATATTTTATGGTGCAATGGGTCTATGAGACATATTAACTCAAGATATATTCTCGGCATAATCAAGTACATAACGAGGCATAGAGCGCGCTACAAAGACACAAAGGCTGAATTGCAGCCTACGTGGATTACCGTATGACATTTGTTAACTTCTCCTAGTGTCCGTCAGCTGATAATCGGATGACACCATGGCTTAAAGCACACTATTAAAGGCTAACATTAGTCTATTTCGTTATCCTAGTCTGCGAGGCCAACTACTGAAGGATTCGGTTACAAGTTGATAACCTTTGGGGCGAATAAGTCATTTTAATATATATGACATTATCGGCTAACATCCCCTGTGGGAGCATTCTCATTTTGCAGTGATACATTTGTCCTGTAATATATCGATATGCAGAATACTATAACGCTTGCTATGATGATATGAGCCAACTTATCTGTCAATTGAAAAATAAAGCCAAACAGAGCAAAAAAATCGCTGGCCGACTCGGTCAATGATATCGTACAACGCGGTATTCCAACAGCATTGCGACGCATAATAAATAGATGACGCCGAATCTCTCACTGACCTGATCCATCATCAGCATAATATCGCCCATGTAGGACCATTTCAATTGACTAATCGTCTTGTATGACATGTAGCTTCATAATTATATTTTGGGACGCATGGACGTAGGGTGATAAAATCAGTCGGGACCCTGACACTGCAGGGTTGTGTAAGGGAAAACTAATATGGTCCGCTGACTGCAAAGGTGTCGTTGCAACCGGTGTTACATTGTATCAGCATTTTCTAAAATTCACGTGTTATGGCATCCAATAAAAAAATGAATATGGCATGCTGAAAGAGTTTTGACTGCGTTGTGAACGGGTTAGATTCGTTGCTTTTTATTTATGATTCAGGTGGTTTTCAGGTAGCATAATAAACTCATTTTCCGTCAGTATTGTTCCTACGTCCTGTACATCTAAGCTATACCATCTATCTATCACGTTAACCAAAAAATTCACAGCGTTAAACACATTCTACTCTGGTGTTATTCGGCTTAATGGCAATCTGAGAAAACATGCCATCTGATGCTAAAAATAGAAATGGAACGTCTCATTTATCGCCGAGAGTGATTTGCTATAAGAATCTATGCAGGCACATAATAACCCTAGCTTCAAGCCGACAGCGCCATTAGCCACACCTATCTCAGTTAACAGGAGTTTGACTATTTTCTTGTTGGAATCCTGATAAAAACGCGCCGGAAATAGTCAAATTGCTCAGTCAATTCCAAGAGTCAGATTATCGCGCTGATCAGTCATGTCAATTTGAATTTGTCATTCCCTGTGTCCCATGAAGCGCTATGAATGTGATGAAGGATAAGATGCTTTTCAGATGCATACATGTATGGGCACTATATAAATATATATATATATATATGAATATATATATATATATATATATATATATATATATATATATATTTATATAAATATATATATATGCGTTTAATATACGCATATATATATAGGAAAATATATATATATGTGTATATATGTACGTATATATTTATATACATATGCCAATATATACATATATACATGTATATATATCCATAATAGATATATATATATATATATATATATATATATATATATATATATATATATATATATATAGATATATATATAATATATATATATATAGGATATATATAAACGCAAAGGCATCATTATGAAATGAAATATACATGGCCACATTCGATCCGAATAGACAATACACTTTAGATGGAAGCCCGCAATGAACCTTTACACATAAATGAAATTACATGGCCTCTGCCACATGTTTGAACGAAATAAAAAATACCTCTCTGTGTTTGATCCAATTCGTCGTCTTTTTTAAGGGGGTACTAGAAAGAAAAAAATAACCATTCTCGCTTCCACGCGGCCTCCTAATGTTTGCTATGGACCTTTGTTTCTACTTTCTTTGCTTGCTGCATGAACATCTATGTCTTAAGTCATTTCCTATGTTGCCTTTGGTTACCCTATCCATTGCTCAAACATTAATACCAACTGTAGAGTATAGGGACAAATTACGATTTTGGTTTGCCAGCTGTCTACAGAAGGTCACCTTCAGACCGAGCCAAAACAACAACCTAAGCTAGATAAATTAATCAGATGGATGTTTATTGGTCAACGTTTGTATCAGCGCCTGATAGAATTTTCGGTTTGGAATTTTACACGCACTAGGAGCAAAGCTGTAAGTGGGCTCATTCCGACTAGCTATGAGATGACTATACAATTGAGTAAAACATACGCCCGTTGTCAGGTGGCTCTATCATGAAATCTACCAAAGCACAAGGAACTACTAATACAACGTCTCTGGGCACGGCGTCTGGCTGTTGAGTTTTTTTATTGGTCGAGCCGAACACGCCCCCAAATAAATCAAAAAATTCTATGTGATATACGGAGACGATGTGACAGACAAAATATCACGCTGCTGACAGGTGGCGTGTTCACTTATAATCTCGAGCGGTGGAGCTAGTGAGCCCCACTTTTACCAGACAGTCGAAAAATGTGCCAATTTGTCTTGACAGAACGACATGCAGCCGGATTTTTGAAGTGAATGTAAAGATGGTGGGGCATGACACAACAAGCTGGGCTGTTATTCCTATGCCGAATTCCTTTTCAACTCCCCACCACCCCCTTATCACCGATACTTGTGATGAGACCAATTGCAATGAAACAACTGTCTGATTCTGTATGACTCTAAAGGTGCGTAGGAGCAAGACTATCACATGTAATCAAATGCTTCCAGGACAGCAACTGAACCAAAATGGTGTATTATTGTAAGTGTGATTCCCGAGAGGAAGCAATATGTATGCGCTCTACAGATTGTTGCCGATACCAGGCTCTCTAGAATACTGACTCAGGGCTATCATTACAAGTCAATGTTTTTACAGAACTGCTGTATTCAACATGAATTACGAGGTCACTGTATGCCTCATAGTCAAAAAAGCTGGTCGATCTATTGAATGCTGTAAACCCCACTGTTTTATTTGAAAATACTGTGAAAAGCATGATGAACCACAGTCATGCCTGAAGGTCGATCTAACGTCGCACCACTAAACCAACTCTGTCTCTTTACTTCTCCTGATACTATAATATCTAAGACGCATAAGAGGACATGGCCACATCAAGCGCCGCAGACCCTCAACATTGAACTAGCAATTAAATAGGAATTCGAGTTAAGACATCTGTATAATGGTAACGGCATACTTTAAAGCATTCATGTCTGAACGCAGGCCAGTATTTCTCTAGTTGGCATGTGCAACATATTCTAAACTCGCGATCAAAGGTTGGCCATGTCATCAGTACTACAAATATATGTGAACGTGTGTGTGTGTGTTTGTGTGTGTGTTTGTTTGTGAGTGTGTGTTTGTGTGTGTGTGTGTGTGTGTGTGTGGGGGGGGGGGGATTTATGGTAAGCACTTCAGTACACAGTTTCTTAACCAATACACATGCATGTGTTATATTGTATGTAGCACACTTTTAGAGTTAGAGATGGAATTGCAGAAGTCTCATGCAAACCCAAATTGGAGGAACATTTATAGGAGATACTGAGGTTTGCCTGGGGTGAAATGTCCTTTGTACGTAAAACCAACCGTCTGCTCGTGACAGTTTTATAATTGCTTTCGTAATGGGATGCAAATGCGAGTTGACTATTTCCAACTTTCCCTCTTTATATTATTGTCAGACCCATTGCGTGCATATGTTGTCTATGCGTTCCATAGCTTCTGTGTCATACTGCCGAGTAAAAGCAATCAATCAATAATATTCATACATCTCACCACGGGTAATGCACAGGATTTTTTTCAATTTGAGGCCATTGCTATAAAGAACTCCAATTTTGTTATTTTTGTCTCATAATTTTTCAAGGATCTCATCATTCCTACATTATCCAATAATTGCACATCGTAATAAATTAGTGCATCGTTATTAGCCAAGTATCAGATGGCTAAAAATAGAAATGGAACGTCTCATTTATCGCCTAACATGAACAAAAACTAAATTTCTTTATGAGGAGATTGTAAGATGACGTTTGCACATCTGGAACGCAGCGATACGTTGTTTCGTGTGTGTATTATATATGAAAAGGATTACTTGGCGGTGCTTCAAGTTTAGATAATGACATTGTGTATTAAACAAATTGCATCACCTTCGCCATATAGAATGTTAGGACCTTGGGTGATGTATACATTATAGCAAAGGAATAAGAAACTTCATTCGACTGCAATTTCCTTTTTAATGCTTCGAGCAATGGGCAGTCCCTGCAATTAGGCTGTCAGAGTAGCAAATCTGCGAGTTATGTATCAGCCCTCTTTGGCCATCAGATGTCATGTTGGGTTCTTATCCGAGTTGTATACTTGCACTCTGCCACGTCATCAGCTATTTCAAGATCTGCAGGGATGCAATTCGTGTCGCAGAGGTTAACAGCATCATATAATTGGAAGAAACGCATATAGAAGTAAATCATTGCGTTAAAATACGATGATAAATCGTGAGCCTATATCGTTAAGTAATGCAGGTGTGCCTATCATGGGTGTTTTTAAAGGTAGGTCAATCTAAGTCAAAATACCAACCAACCGACCACTGCTGACCCACAATAACACTGCCCTCTGTAGACATGTCTAAATGCACGAGGCCGTCGTAGAGGATCTGCAGTGATACTGCTCTAATGTAGCCCGGTAAAAATTATTTACTAATTGAATAAGTAACTGTCTAAAATCTCAGCACTAAAATATCATTCATAAAGCTACTAAATGGCAAGTTTGGCTACGATAGAGCTAGAAGACCCGCCAAGAAGCATTCATCAAAATGGTGGCGTGATGAAATCAAATTGGTCGACAATGCGCTACCAAAATGTTGTTTAAACCATCTCTGTCAGTATATTTACTTAATATTATCAGAAATAGACAGGGCAACTAAACTGCAGTGTAAATATTGTGCTTAGAATGATCAAATGCTGCAGGACTAAATTGTTATTCCCTGAACAAGCACCGCTGTACCAGCGCACTATACCAGTGGAGCAAGTGCTATCGAAGATATTATTTCCGACAAATAGCAAATGGGGCTAATACCGACCAAATTAGACAAGCTTACAAAAGTTACACAATGACAATGTTTGTAACTTTATATCAGTGCGATCCCCAATCCATAATCAGAATAGATGTTTATGTTATTATTTGCACTTGTAACGCGTGTAACACGTAAGTAATAGTCGAAAAAGATTGTCATCAACATTTAGGAACTATGTTGTGCATAATGTCTGTCTCCGAAGTCATGAGGGACAAGGACTTAGCTTATATAACAAAGGAGGCTGCAGTGCTTGTATTTAACCATCACAATTCATATTGCGGCCATTGCAGCCAATAACAGACTCTCTCAAACGTAAGGGAGAGCCAATGGCATTTATTTCCATATAGTATAATTCAAAATCGAGCGTCGTATAGGTTGCTCGTGTATGTTGCTTTAACGTTATACTTCATTTATCACATCTTTCTGTCCTTACCTTATGCAAGTATGTAGAAATTCCTTTGCTCAGCCTGAGTGGGCGTTATACTCGGTTCAGTCTGCCTTACTTTATCAATGAAATCATCCAACGCGGTAATGCAACCGCATTGCGACGCATACAGCACAGAGGATTTAGACACTCCCACTGACTCGATCCATCATCAGCATTATAGCGCGGTGGACGGGATAACAATGCTTTGTATGAGTGAAAATTGCAGTACAACTATCGACCAACATTAACATTTCTGGTTTACCTGGCAGCCTCATTAATGACCAACCATATATGCATTCACTCTGAAATAGGTCAAAGCGCGTGTTACCATCTTCCGCCACCCAACACGATAATTGCAGAAAGAAATGTGGTCGCATTCCTGTTTCACTTAGCATTTTTATTGTCGCTGAAAAGCATGATTTTCCAGTATCATACGAATTAGCGCCGGGTTGTACTGAAACAGCATCGGTCCCCTCTAGTTGGCCAAACGGCACAAAAACCATTGATTTAATTCACTGTTCAACAACATCTCTCCCTCTGTGTCGTTACAAATCCAACTAAACCAATTTACCAGGTTCAGGTTGACTGCTATATTGCCTATATTAGAGGCCAATAGCTCATATGAGTGTATTTGCTTCGATTGTCAATTTTGCAATGCACCTGCGTAAGGGCTATTGGAACATGGTTTGTCAGTCAATGATCAAATGACGCAAGAGCTTGAAAATTATGTATGCAGTTACAACATAAAATACCGAGACATCAAACACTGCGACATCAATACTTCGACTTCACATACTGCGTCATCAATACATCAAAAGACTGAACTTTGGTTTCACATACTGCGTTTTCAATGTTGTGTGAAATTCTGCAGTTATCATGTGGGATGTCGTTGTTCTCAATAAATTGATCTAAGTGTCATAAAGGAATAACGATAGGGATTACTATATACACTTATGTAACTCCGTCAATATTCCTCTTTCAATATTCAAAACTTATAAAGGTAGTGATACAATGAATTATTAAGTATCCTCAAATGCGATGATGCCATGTCGGCGTCTGCTAATATACAGGTACTGACGATGCTTGGACAGCTCACGCCCGCTGTATTAGGATGGCTCTACTTGGTTTGACTGCGAATGATCGAACGTGTTCGACCATCTATTGCCATAATCATGAGCCTCGCCTGAAAATTAATGTTAGGCGCAACACGTACAGGACGCACTATATCAGATGGTAAGCCTTTTATCTTAACCGTGTTCATAAACCCGACTGATTCGAGGTCAGACATAATCACGTGCTGTTATATGAGCTTTTAGCAAATGCACATATTAATGTGGAAGTGACGTCACATTTAAGATTAATTCTCCCAGTGAACCCCTAGCCAGCATGCACGTTTATGGCTATTAACCTGTTCTATATTCTCGTCTATGACATTTCGCACCAGATCCTCAATCGTGCTGAAAGCCACCGAGGCGTTTTAAGATTCGGATGCACAAATGTCTACTACTCAATTACATAGATCTTAAACACCATTATTACCATATTACCTGCCACGCATATGGTGATAATCATAATTATAATTTCTAATGCTATAAGTCAGTATCTGGTAAGTATAATTCCTAAACAGAAGGTGGTATATGTATGTTACACAATATGTCGAGGCTCGAACAGAAATACTTCTTGCAGATATGGCGTATGTGTTATTTCATTATCTAGTCAAAGCATATTTCTACTTGTTTTGGTGCACCGCGCGGAATGATTACAGAAGCTTCTTTCACTGAATTTCTAACAATAGCCAATCCTCGCGTCATGATTACAGAGTTTCTTTCACTGAATTTCTAAGGCAGTCTAACCAATCCGCGTCAATAAAAGATCAAATCCAGTACATGCAGTTTTTGTCAGGATATGTATGGCTTTTATGAGGCGTTTGAGTCTTCATTTCAAAACTACCAAGTTTCGCGTGAGGAATCAAAGATTAATCTCCAGTGTCTGGCAATTGAGTGTACCATTCTGCCGTTTAAGTGATATATTGTGCCCATTACCTGACACTGAATGCTGAAAGGTATATGAGGATATATGTCGCGTAGCAAAATGATATATATTCATTTCAAAACTACCATCGTCTTACCTTGCTGAGGAACCATCAATCAGATTAAATCTACATCATCTTCGATGGCAATTCGGTTGATACCATTTGCAACAGCCATTTTGCACATGATATATTCTCATTCCATGCGCCCTAACCTCTCATTCAACCTTTGTGCACTTTGCAAATTAGTGTCACGCTAATAATAGATATATATTATAATAATGTACAGTCACATTTGCTTGCACTGTCCGCGAAGAGAGTACAGTAGTTATGCTCTATGGAAAATGAACAGGACAAAAAACTTTTAAACCTTAGTCTTTTTATTAAATGAAAAAAGAATAACAATGATATAAAAACGAGTCGCTGCAGATTATGGCTACTAGCAAGCAACACATTCTCATGATAATGACGAAGCATGATGTGCAAGAAGTATTATCCGTTGTAACCGATACATTATTTCAGCTTTCATGCTTCAAATATATCCGAGATAATGAGCCTAATAACTGAAGCTCCCGTCTGAATTTAAAAGTAATAATGTTCGGTCATGTTCCATGTCGGAGGTGCAGCGCAATCAATGTACTCTTGCATAATCGGCATCTCCGAGAGTACGCTGCATTAAAACTTCCTGTCTGTGTTTACTGATATAGCATCAAGGATGAAAGCGAGGATAAATTTATCCATAAAAATGTATAAGCGATAACATTTTGCGACACTACTGATGCTTACGTTTGCATGCATGACTCAAAAATAACGACCCATTTGTAACTTGTAAAACATGTTATGAATATATTGGTGCTACCAAGAGGACAATTCATTTTACGTGCAACTTCCAATGCCACGTGCCACGTGTTTCCAATTGTATTGCTTTGTCAAGCATTTTGTAACCGGGCCTATGCCGGTACACATAAATTAAGTCGCGTACATCAATACAGGCCATTATTTGATGCTTCTGTAGTAACTGGGAATCAAACAAACCATCAAAAATGATAACACCTTATACGATTTTAATTACGAAAAAGGAATATCAAATGCATAAATAATTTACATGATAATCATGAGTACGCATATGAGCACATCGAAACAAGTAGCCAATGTGCTTTTCGAGATGTTTTCTATAAATGTCTTGGGCAGGTAAGGAGACCTGTGAACTATTTTAGCCTAAACAATCTACAGTACATGTGCCAAATATAGATACGCTTGACACAGTGCTTTAAATAACAAACAGTTGTGTTGATGAAATTGTAATGAAGAAGATTTGTAATAGTAAGGCCATGAGATATATATATATATTATATATATATATATATATATATATATATATATATATATATATATATATATATATATATATATATATATATATATATATATATATATATATATATATATATATATATATATATATATATATATATATACAGCAACATGTTCCTTTACAGCATATAGTTAGACATTAAGCTATTTCGTGGAGAATCCAATATTTTCTATTCAAAATAGACCGGTGTTAACCATTGCACATCAGCAGGCGATCCGCGCCTCTTTGCGTGATAAATGTTTGTTTAATGAAATGCACAAATGCAACCTGAAAGAAAGATTCATGGGTAGCTGATGGACAGCGATTCTTTTGCCATCGTTTCGTAGGCCTAAATAGGCATGTAAACATTGTCCTAGTCACATGCAGTGGTATCGCTTGTACGTGTTAACACCAATATCAGCACCACCGGATCAATACCCAGGGTATGGCGAGCAAACGGTAACCTGTGATGACACTGACGCTGCACCGCAGTATTGCGTGTACTTCGAATGGCTTATTCATCGGTGCCTAGCTTTTCACCAGGGGGTTGAATAACGACTTTGACAGCAGATAATACGCTAGATTTATAAGGCATGGCAACACATTTATAACCCTGTTCTATTTGATGCTCTGGTTGCAGACTTCCCAAGAGCCGCTATGTGATAAGACACCTTATCTCGGCAATAAATCAGCCCTAATACCCAAATGGGTAGCGGCGAGACAGAAGACGAATAGCAACTCTAATAAACACCCTACACGGCAACCGTATGCCTCAACTGATATTACAGAAGATTCTCGCAGAGCAATTATTCATCGACTCGAGCTACAGAAAAGTACGGTTAACACTGGCGAAAAACATTGGTTAATTGTTGCTGCATTAATATCGAAGCTTACTGTAACTACTAGCTATTATCTTAGCGGATCGTAAAGCCCTGTTCGTGGTTTGACAGAATTCTACCCCATAAGTTATGAGGCTTGTTATTTTACGTGCATCTTGACAGAATAGAATAAATAGACTGCGGGACAGAAAGCTACCCGCAGTATCTCTCATATAAATTCAGTGGTCGCTATGGTTGAACACTTGGTATTCTTCTGGTTAAGAGTGTGTCATAGTTCACAGTAATCTCCACATTAAAAACGAATATTGTGACCGAACAAGCTGCTTAAACAAAAAAGCAAGGCAGATCACCAAGCTCAGTAATGTAATTTACATAAAGTAGCGACATTGCTACTGAGAAATGCAGTAGACGTGACCCTACACAGACACACACACATATATAAATATACATATATACATATATATATATATATATATATATATATATATATATATATATATATATATATTATATATATATATAGGATATAGTTGCCTCAATATCAAGGATATAATACTAGGTATATATACGTATATATAAATATGTATCCCCGCTATATATATGATAAGGCACCCGATATATATACATAGAATTAATTATCTCTTTTCAGCAATGCTATAGGATCGAAGTTGCCTCAATACTCAGGGATACTTAGGTACGTATAGTCAAATATGTATCCCCGCTTAATTGATAAGGCACCCGATATAGGATAGAAGTAATTATGATGCGGTATATGCCATCCTTCAACATTTAATTACCATATACAGGAATATTTGTTACGTCATTATGTTCAACTTGTTCTCCTCGTTATGCAACACTGATAATCACTGAAGTACTACTCAAACCCAAGAGTACATTTGTTGATGGTCGCATACGAAACTACTTGTCAGACATAATTAGTGAGGATGTATTCTAGTCGGACTTACCTGCACATTTTGCTTTTGAAACCGAGTGACACGCTTAAGTAACGATGAGGCAATGCGAGGATCAGCAATATCCCACCATTCAACACGACGCAATGTCCTTAGTTTATGCACAACATCCTCCATGGCATTGTGAATAGAATTTATGTAATTCCAAGATACTAATGAAGCCACATGATATTGATTACATTCGCTAACAGCTTCTGTTGTTATCCATCGTATACTTTGGTCGTTTGAAAGAGTCATTAAAAGCGTCAGTGGGGTGCGCATTTTACATTTTCATATCTTAAACAGCTGTTGTAGATTAATGGCTTGTTACTATGGAATAGTAACATTGTTCTTGTCACATCCCTAAAATGTTACGTCTGTAACACGGCACTCAAAACCAATGGTTAATGGTGTCTCAGCATCACTATTTATTCTGCGTCACATATTGTTGGTTAATACAAGAAGTAACAATATGGCCAATGCTTCGTCGGCCATTTGTCAGATGCAGTAAAAAAATCGCCCTTATAAAAGTTCGACTGTTAGCAAGCTCGAATGAGAAAAGTGATAATGTCAAACTTCTCAGTAAACCATAGCAACTGCGAGATTAAACCTGAAGCTGACTAAATAACATGGGTGCAGTTATGCCTCTCTGTATATTTACCTAGGGATTAATGGCACATGGCGGTACTTGTCCAACTAATAACCAAAAGTCTACTACACACATATATCAGAACAGTTATTCTTATAACCCTCGCCTAAACTGCGATATGCATACTTTAATTTGTTGCAGGAAAGCGCAATCCACTGAGAAACATATTTGCAATTACATTTAGACAGGGATATAGGCAACTCTCGTAAAACATTCCGAGGGCGCATATACATCTGACCTTATAACACCGAGCCAGGAGTGCTTTATATGGTCCCTTATACAATCACTCTGGCTGTGTATTCATTGGACGGGTCAAACGAAATGTCAAATGTGATAATTAACTCGGACCATAGGATCCGAATAGCAAATATGATGCTCAACCAACGGCTGAGTTTCTAAATTCAATCATACAGTTGCTGTTATTAGGTGTACGACGAAGCTCTGTTGATGAGTCTGTGTAACTGTGAGCTATGAATGCCACTGAATACAATACCCCTACGACGAGCTGAAGTAAAAGCGCACCAACAGCAAACGTAAAAAGAAGAGCCTGCCTTAATACAAAGCAGGAGGGGAAGGGCTTTGTGAACATCGCTTCATCGTGTGTGTGTGTGTGTGTGTGTGTGTGTGTGTGTGTGTGTGTGTGTGTGTGTGTGTGTGTGTGTGTGTGTGTGTGTGTGTGTGTGTGTGTGTGTGTGTGTGTGTGTGTGTGTGTGTGTGTGTGTGTGTCTGTGTGTGTGTCTGTGTCTGTGTCTGTGTCTCTGTGTGTGTGTCTGTGTGTGTGTGTCTGTGTGTTTATATTTAAACGAATAATTGTATGGAACTGTGTTGATAGAGCGCCATGTCAGGAATCTAATGCAGCCTCCCAGAGCAAAAGCTCTCCAGATATTATTCGAAATTAAACATCGTCATTCACTTTCCCGAAATGAAAGCAGTGACTATCAATGCATAATCAACTTGCCGTGCATATCCAATAAATGGCGAAATTATCATTAAACAAAAAGCAACAGCAAACGGCATACTTAACCCGTGACGCGTTTCTCACCACAACCACTGCTGCCTGTATTGAATGTTACATTACAGCCAAATGCAAGGTGGATGACAGCCGCGTGTTATTAATCCTAGCCCCTGCCAACGTGCGTGTTATCCTCAACACTAGCTGTGTTCGAGTCATGCATAATGTACAGCTCCTGTATGCAGCTTGAAAAAGTTTCTTATCACAGCCATCACGACAGGCGCCGACCTGATATTGTGTCAGACAGCGGCGGATGAACTCACAGCTCTAGCTATCTTATGCAACTAAAAATAATATCCATTACAATACATGTTTCTGTTATCTTCTTACAGCCTAAAAACCCAATCACATAGAGACGTGTGTTCACAGTGATGTGGGCGTCTTGGGATTCATTCTACAGAAAAACAATAACAGCACAGGTGATCGCATCAACTGGTCGCGGACTGGCATTCAGCATAGCGCCCGGTATTCTGATAACACTTACAGATTTTCAAATGTTATGGAGCATTTAAAACGGAAGGATTACCATGATTAACATGTTATAATACACCAATCATCTGTTACATCTGATAAAATATAATTGCAAAAATGCTACCGTAAGGACAATTTATCTTTTAAACTATGATTATGTTCTAAGTTATAAATAAATAATTTTGGACTATCAATGACTGGATACGCTATTTTGCCTGTTTTAAATCTGTTCAAATCCTACTCCTTTAAAAACCGACGTTGCGAATCTCGTGGTCCAGTCTGCTGCTGAAGGATATAATTGCATAGAGTTATCTGCGCTCGCCTCTTAGGTCCAAAATAGACAGGCGAACACTGCTGTATGTGGGTGCGTTAGTGATTCTTGGGGTGTCAATATTGGTATCGGTGGATCGATACTCCTGGCTTGGTGAGCAGACGGCAGTCTGTGATGACCTCCTTGCTGCACCACAGCACAGCACAGCATACCGTAACTCGCTCATGGAGGATGACCCGCTGTACTCAGAGTCTAGCATTTCACTGAAAGGTTGAGTCGATTATTTTTACCGGTAATATGTAATAAGATCATACACGCAATTTAAAAGAAATCTCGCCATTGCACTTTATTTGTACCTTCCTTTGTATGCTTTTGTTGTAGGATTTCGATGACCCCAATTCAATAATGCCTGTAATACTCGGTCAAACAAGGCAATATAAAGGAATACACGTGTCGCTGCTTATTCTAGCTACTCACACGCAACCTATCATCTCAGAAACGACGGCGCGTGGAGATTAATAGATTAATTGTATTGCTTTGCAATCGAATAATTATATCAACTGACATTTATTAAGATGTTCGAAATATGTCGGCTATAAACATCTTTGTAACTAATGCTATCATCTGACCCATGAGGCATATACATATTGTGGCGTTAAAGACAATAAGCATTCAAAATCTTTATGCAAAATAGACCTGTGTTGTCTATGCCACATCGTGGAGATCCTGAAAAACATTCGTGGTTCTAGGCGCGATTATAGTTCATGTTCTAAGCTGTAGAACAAGCTTACAAATTCAGTTAACATATTTACTCGTTCAGCCGTCCGATGAGTCGGACTATCACATAAATTACACAGTGCAGTTTTTGCAGCAATTCGGTTCTCTATTTGCTATGCGCCTAGTAGAGAAACCTTTTCAGATAAAGCTGCAAATTGAACCAATGTACCATAATTTGATGATGTAGTTCGTAGATATATAAGCAATATATGTTTGTACGACATTTTATCGTCAACTTATTCTGCTATGATAAGCTGCCAAATGTGTACGAATCGAATGCATAATGAAGAAAGATAATGAACTACCATGCTTACACAACCGCTTCAACAATCGCTATCATCACTGAGCAGTAAGCACCATGGTATTTAGAAGTTCAACTTAAAGAAACCACGCACACAGGCCGTACTTAAATATAACAATAACCGATGGAATGAGGCTCACATGTCAACTATATTGGTTTGAACCCTACCCTGCAACTTTGCAGCAACATAGCAATTTATATCGAAAATCTGTTATGAGGCTTTCTCACCCTTTGCGGTATTCCATGTTGTTGTTAGCTGTAGAATGTTTGTTTCAGGTGCACACATAGCCAAATTGCAGTCATAAGACTCATGGCTCTGCGCCTTGGATGCTTGCGTACTCATGTTAGGAGTACAATTCATTGGTGCCATATATTTATCTATGGTTCATATGCTGATCATAATTATCAGGTAATACAGCCTTGTTTACTTAACTTTACTATTTATTCTGATGTGAAGCCTCTCACTAAAGAAACAACTATGAAATATCCTAGTGTACCGTATCGAAAATTGATTTCTGTGACCCTGGCCCAGAGGGCAGCAGTAAATAACGCTCACATTGTGTCCGCTCTTGTTTCGAGTGTTACTCCTGACAAGTAGATATAAGAGAGGAAGCTCAAGTGTAAATGCATGTATCAGCATTGGAACCGTATCGAAATTGATTTGCTATAACGCACTTGAATGACCGAGATAAAATTGAATGTCAACGCTTGAGCTGATCCATTATTAATTTGTATTAGATTATAGCGGCAAATAAACCTTATTTAACGCAAGTATTTTGTAAACGCATTTTTTGTAGTAGTAAAGACGTTACTTCGTGGAAATGTAATAGCTGACTTTGGTGATCCGTCTTGCTTTGTTAATTAAGCAGTTCTTATGGTAACAAGATTTATTATTAAGTGGTGAGCGCGGTGAATGATGGCATGCCGTCAGCTTGTAGCTAACTGTGCGTCAAACATCAACCAAAACTGTATTGTGGGGTATTCGGCACGTGTGTCCCTCTGACCAGAAGCACACAAATCACTCTTTGAGCCGGCCTTCTATCAAATTTGATGACAGGAATGCTGACCTTTGACCAAATGCATTTTGCTTTCTTACATTATCATATATTTTTTCATTATATGGATCACTACATGAGATCATGTTTGCTTCGTAGGTGAACGTAATTAGAATTAAATAAATATAGTTGCACTGTCAATAACGATGTAAAATTTGTCACAATCAGAGAAATAAATCCGTGTCCTGAGCCTCTCGCTGCGGTGTTTTGATCCAGTCTCAAGACATGTGCTTATGACAAAGGTTAATCCAATTTTATTATGCTGTTGGTGGACCTATTTACGCTTTGTGAGAACATAATGCATTATTGCTTAAAACCCGGAATATCATTATGGAAGTGAAATCTTGTATAGCCTATTTATTTAGACGCATGATTGATTTGTAGCTTAATGAACAATAATCAATGTGCGCTTCAATAACAATGCGCCGACAATTTAACAGGCTGTTGTGTCAGTGTTTTACCTGATGAATAACACAGCTTTGCAGTCAACAACAAACCGCTAATCGTCAGTAATGGCCATTGCATCAATAGTGACATTACACTAGAGTTTCACTTATGCACTGGTTAAGTTTTGATGGTGCTAACTGATATCTATAGACCACGTGAGACAGCAAATACTAGCGCCGTGACATTCATCAGCAGTGACAGCTGTCTTTTGTATTACCAATTGTAGTCATGGATTGGATACAATATCAAGCAATCGTAGCTGTTTGTAATCGTTGCTGATAACATTCCGTACCGACTCCTTAACACGTTTCCCCGACGCATTCTAGTCATGTCCCGGATGCAATATCTCGGTGACTATTTACTTGGGTATATAGAAAATCACACGGCTATAACATATGGATTATACACCAGCTGGAAACAATTTAAATGAAAAAATTGTAAGGCGTCAAAAGTCCTTATGTTATATAGCAAAGCTACAGGGACCCCCTGTTGTTGGAGCCAGTCTGGCTATTTTCGCGCCTTTTTACGGGCACAACGACGGGATTGTGACGATATCTTTATTGAGATGGGGCAGACAAAGTGAGCCTGGATAATGTCTATAATGTAATATCAAACCAAAGACAGTTTATGCGTCCACTATGATGTGTTTCATCAGTATAGAATGCAGTTACTTACGGAATGCGATATGGCAACCGCAAATTGGACTATATATTTTACAAATTTCACATAAATCGATTCAACTAACGAAATAACAACGGGTTTAATTTTAGTTTCATGAACTTCTCGAATACTTCTGATCTATTCGTATTCGTACTTCCCTTTGTAGATACCATATAATACAGTAGTGCGGGGGTGCCATTAACTCAATTTAACCGTATTTACCTGATCATCTGACGCAAAAGAATTCAACAGTTGCTGTGTGAGGCCCACATGTAGGTTGATGCCAGCAGTGGCACGGATATGCACGCTTAAGTGAAAGATCATATTTAAAGTATTTAATCAGCTATTAATATACTAAATAGCACATATTGTTACGTTTAGGCATTATCAATTCCTTCAGTTCAGTCTTAAAACGATAGGATATTCGATGTCAACATCCACTTATATCACGCTCGTTTGTTTGAATGCGTTTATCAGGCTCATTCGTTGTTGATGAAGGTCCCGTCTCTTAAAAGGGATCAACTAACATCCCGGCAGCACCTACAATTCAATTTACACCAAGAGCTGAAAATGAATGCGATTTGATAACCATAGCCGCAAAGCACGGCTCCACTATCGTAATGATGGCTGGCAATATTTGCGGAAATGATTCCAATATCTCGTTCGGATAATGTTGGCCACAAGTATGATCTCTGATATCTTCTACGAATGCCCAATGAACACGTAACTTGTTGCCAATGCAATAGAACAAGTAGTGATACAATATCAGTCTAATGTTTTGTGGAAATTCACACATTCTTGCATATTGAATAGGATGTACTGGGATAGCATAACTAACCCGAGTATCTCCATAATTCCAAACAGTCGACACATGAGAGGGTATATTGCAATGGGAGACCGCATTGCGGTTTTCTACGAGAGGTGGCGTCACAGAGCAATGCGGTCCCAAGATCGACCGGAAGTTATCAGGTTATGCGCATACTTCGCGGTTTACGCGTAAATACAAGAGATTCATTTCCATTTTGCTTCACTTCGACGAATAAAATTTCTCGCTCAACGTCACGCGGTCATGAGATATTTGATGGTGACGAAATTTAGGGTAAAGCTGTCACTGTCAATGCGCTGTGCGTAGCGGACAAGCATCTCCGAAACGCTGTGAAACGAGCCGACCGGCGACGGACAACCTGCCAAGTCGAGATCAAAGAGACCCAGGTATATTGTTTTCTAGGCCACTTTTTCTACGTACAAGAACCGTAACACAATGAAGGTGTGTGTGGGGTGCTACACCAGGAGGCCTTGTGTCCTATGTGTCTCCCTCTTATGGCGGCGCAACCAGTGACAGGCAGGAGATGGAAAGGAGCAAACTACCAGAAATGTGTGACCAGTGTGACTCGGTAATGGCTTTGTCATGTAGGACTTATTTGCTCCCTATGATGTCACCGTAAATATACCAACCTTTTTCAGTAAGAAGAATCAGCTGACAGGGAAAGTGGCGCAGAGAGACCGGAAGATCTCCAGCAAGAGGGTGCACATTGAGCGGATAATAGGATTGGGAAAAACCTTCAAAGTCTTGGTGGAACCTATGATCCACTGTGATCGAGGTCCAAATTTCCTCTGACATAATCTTTGTTTGTTATATGTTATGTAACTTTCGGCAGTGCATCGTCCCCAAAACTGCCTAAGGTGAAGTTTAGTTTTGTGAAGTGTGACTGTGTATGTTTTTAAGTCTATCCCACTCAGGATGTGATATTATATGAATCTCAATGAAAGGTGATATGTAGTAGTCTTTTTATACCATGTGCCTTATAATGTAACCTACACGTGAATACTGTTGAAGAAAAAATTGTTTTTCACCTTATTCATGTTTGTCTTTTTAATTGAATAAGTGACTGTGGAACCCCCAATAGGTTAATTGTTTATAATTCAATTAAAACACTTTTATTATACATTCCACCACATGCAATATGCAGGCAAATGATTCCTTAAAGAAAAAAGAAATCAGTGCACAAGACTACTCAATAAGAGAAATTGTGAAAAAACATTGAATCAAGTATAGCATCTTTGAAATAGTCCCTGAAAAACACCTCTAACTTTGAAATCATAGTAGTAATAAACTCATAGTGACAATATCCATACTCTGAGACGTATACACCACAAGATGACAAAGTTGACTGTTCGTGCAAAACAACTGGCCCTGAATTTGGTAATAATAGTCATGTTGGCTTTAAGGGTGAGCTGGTTGTTCTCATTGACCAGGTATGGCACCGAGACAGGAGTGACTGGTTTGTCCCTGGTACCGTAGGGACTCTTAACCTCAACATTCATGTCATCAGACACAACCCTATCTGGTGAGTATGCGAGGTACGGGGTGCGTTTGGGACACTACAATCCCACATGGCTTGACTTCGGTCCCAGTCAACTCTGCATATTCCTCAGAGCAACAGGCACATTACGGATACCGTGGTCGATTGCTTTGGTCCGAATCTGATTGACGCGGGTCAGCGACTTCGCCATACGGACCAAGTCTGTTTTGATAGTTGCTTTGCATATCCTGCCAAACTGGGAGTTCAATTCTTTGCCCGCTAAGAATCGCATTTCGCTTCTTCAGCTCTATTTTCAATTGCTGTAAGGTCAGGCGGCCGTACTTATCCATCAGTAATGATTTGCTCCAATGTAACCAACGATATAACTCGAAAGGTTTCAATCAAAAATAACGATGTTGCGCAACCTTCTATGGTAAACTGAGTGTATTAGAATACCGGAAGCGGACGAGGGACCGCATTGCTCCGTGGCGTCGCGTAGCGGATTAAAACTCGAGGTCTCTCATTTTTCGAGGATGCATCTATGTACATAGCACAACCAGGTTTCTTCGTTTAAATTATCCCTCAAAGAAATCGACAGTCACCGTCATTCCTGAAATGCACCGAGCATATGTGCTCGCTTAGTTAGTAATGGTGCCAGTAGACTCAATCTAGTTCAATAGACATTCATGACATTGAAGTAGGCTATATGCCACAGTCAAGCAACGTTTGCGTAAAAACGCTCCTACTAAACAGATAATATTGATACGGATATACAATTAATGTTCTCAAAAACAAATAATCATATGACGCAAAGAACAATGCCTCCAAGTTTGCCATTCGGCGGTCTGTGAATAGAATATCTCAAAAGCAATTATCTCAGTTTTAGATTCTTCGGTTATGTCATGCTTAATAGGACTCTCTCTGCGGGCATGAGAGCTGCTGAAATTAGTCAGCAGGCAATCACGTGGTTGCTGATATTTAAATCTCGTGGTTAGTGATGGACTCTCAAAAACCCCGTTAGCGCATCCTGTAGTCACACCACTTGACATTGGATAATGTCACTGAGGTTAGTGAGATACTTATATTTATATCATCATTATTTCTGGTGTGTATTATTCACAACACCAGCAAATGTAAGGGGCACATTAAATTACGACCGTTTTAAGCTATGCTTTGGCTATCTATGGGCCAGGCATGGCTTATTATAATAGTTGGTCAGTTGATCAGATATTTAACCAGCACATCATGGTATCCATGTCGACAGCCATTATATCATGGTTTGAATGTCGACAATCACTATTTCATGGTATAAATGTCGCCAACCATTATGTCATGGTATCAATGTCGACAATCTTTATATCATAGTATGAATGTCGACAACCATAATATCATGGTCTCAGTGTCGACCAACCTTATATCATGGTATCAATGTCGACCAACCTTAAATCATGGTATCAATGTCGACAACCCCTATATCATAGTATCAATGTCGACAACCATTATATCATGGTATGAGTGTCGACCATCCTTGTATCATGATATCAATGTCGACAACTATTCTATCATGATATCAATGACGACAACCATTCTATCATGGTATCAATGTCGACAGTTCATATATCATTGTATCAATGTCGACAGCCATGCTGCTTTGCTGCGCGGGTCTTAATCTCCCTTCGATGTGCAGCTTTGTGTTCGAAACGGCATATATCACAGATATATCACAGACAGCAATTCAATTCCTGTGCTAATTGCGTCTCTGCATGAACTATCAGGAGTGCCCGGAAACGAAAGAGGTCATCTGAACAAAGAAATAAACCCGGAAAGAGGACAGCTTTACGATAGCCATATATTGCTTAATTCATTCAAGTATTCATTACGTTTGAAGTGGTATTAGTTTAATGGCTTGTCAGGGTAGAACTCCTGGCAATCAATCCTAACAACACTGCCCAATTCACTGCACCACAACATTTTATGTTTGTATTATGGCGACAGTTGACGTGGCACCACCATGAAGGATCCATTAAGGCAGAAGGCCTGTCGCTATCATACATACTGAATAGAAATAAAGGCACAATATACAGTCAATACAAAATGTGGTGTGCTCTTTCCTCACTTCCATCGTTGCTTTGCAGCTATAGAAATCGTTAATTTACACCATGTTGAATGTCATAAAGGACGTGATACTATCTACATGGAAGCGTTATTGTCGAGAAAGCCTGACCATTATAACCAACAATTGTGTTCTGCAATGCATAATTGCAATTCTTACGTGCGCGAATGAATGTCTATGTAGCTAACATCAGTTTGAAAGCAACAATAGACCATGCATATTTGTGCTGCGCATAACCTAAGGTAATGTGTAGGATACAAACAACAATTTACATTATAGCCATAACTTGAATATATTTCGGTTATTTGTTTTGTCCAACTCAACCACATTTCGGTATTTGGTGGTGCAACCTTCACTCAAACTACATTCTAGAACAAGTTCTCAGATAAACAGTAACGTTGGACAGCGCCCATGTAAGCGTAAATAATCCGCGAGGTGTTGCCTATAATAATATATCAATGTATATAAGATGCAGAGCTAATATATTTATTTTTGTTTGCATGGAAGTACCACCATTATAAGCAATCGTTTGTTATTCAACGATTGCTGTTATACTTCAATATAGGTTCCAGCTAGTCGCAGTATAGTATTTGCAGAATATACGGGAAAGAATAAAATGTCATTATGAAACACTTGTCTTGAGAAAATCCCTCTTGTTTAGAAAAGTGATATCCTCTTTTTCACTGTACAAAAACTGAATTCCCCAATAAGAACTTGTTAAGACCAATTAATGTCAGTCGCATGAAGCAACCAATTAGCCTGTATCTAACAGGACTATGAAGATTATTTTTTTTACTTATTGCCATTTAAAAGATAATTACTGGTATTTCCAAGTAACCATGAATATATATTTGTTTGGTTAATTGATTCACGGATAGCAAATTGAAATCCGCTTCTATGAATCATCCATTGCTGTGCTCCATAATAGCATTGAAATAACCGAGTCCACCAACGGTTCCAATGATTCACAAGAACTGTCGTTTTGTTAATCAAAGCTTTAACAGATCTAAATAATACGCGAAACGCGCTATTAGTTCTTGTTGTTATGCAGGCATAATTACAGTCAATATTCGGATCATCGTGATAGGACCAAAGCCATACCTTCGTGAAACTTTTTATTATGAACCGGTTGCTGCTTATATCACATTTTTATTTTTTAGTTTATGTTGTGATGGAACTCACATTTGGCAATTACATCACCGTTCTTCTCACCTCTCTGTTTTCTGAGCAATATGGCTGTGATACTGTTATGCATTATGCTGTAGCATCAGCGCGGTTTCTGCGTCTTGGATTGTCGAAATATGCAATTTTAACCAAGATGTAACGTAGTGAAGGCTGTACATGTCCTGTCAATCGTTGTTTTCGACCAACATTTTCATTGAAATGCATAGTTGCAATAATTTATCGGAAATCAGTAATGAACTTTTTATCGGTTTAAAGGACAAATATGCTCTTTTCATGTTTGATTCATCAGATATTTTGTGATAATCGGGATTCAGCAGTTAATCAAACTCAGTCAGGACTAGAATGGATGGCACTAGGAAAGATACTTCAAGAAATTTAACAGCTGGCTTTTGCTTTTTTTTTTTTTTTAACAATCCTACATTTGTAAGAAGGGTAAAATCTAACCAGATAACAACTTCTAGGCTAAGCAGACTGTGATTGATGAAAGATAACTGAAAGCATATGGGTTTGTTTCGGAGCAAACTGGAACAGAAATCTGTGGAAAGTCTCTACGTAGGAGGTCTGGGCATTGCTTGATAGCATCATGGTGATCCGACACAAAGTCAACATCGAACTTCAATGTGCAAATCCCTGCAGCTTCACTCATTGAGGCATTTTGGATACCATGTTGCATTCGTTATTAAAGGTTTAGCTTAGTTAAAATTATTCTGCTGATGCGTTTAATCAAATGGATTTCTAAATAAATATTCAAACACAACAAACTTATTTTCACTGTTCTGATTGGATGAGGGGCGTCGTCATCTAGCTGGGTGAACCATAAATTGATTAAAAGAATAGAACCATTGCAAAAACGTATCTCACATGGAATCGCTTCTCAATGTGACCTTAGACACTCCTGTCAGGTGGCGAGTCTGTGCTAAGTCACCTCATTACTAAGAAAATTTGGGATAATAGCCGGGTATTCACCATATCCGCAGCATCTCTCAAGCCCGGTCAATGCTCGCATATCACATGCAGATGGATTAACCATAAATCAGTCATTGTTCGCCGCACTTGAGATATCCATTGCTAACGTAATTTCTTCTCCCGAGGAAACCTGAATAATCGACCAGTACCTGACGAAATGTAAGAACGATTGACATATTGTTTTTTGTCATATGATCATGTCTGATCCAGATTAAATTACTTTGAATTTCCATCGCAACACTCTAGTGTCTAGTCTGCAGTGAGGTGGTTATCATCTTGATCTGCCCTAGCCTCTTGGCCGCATACATCAGTATGTGGACACATAAAAGTGATCCTGGGGTGCGAATATCGCAATAACTGGATCCATACACCCAGTATGGCGGACAGACAGCGGTATGTGGTGGCGCTATCGCTGCACCGCAGCATCCCGTTCACCTCTCATGAAGGTTGGCACTCATTTCTCAGTGCCCAGCACGGTATCCGGCGCGGGGCTTGAATGCCTTCCAGGCTTACAGCAAGAAGTTGTAACAACCACGGCGTGATTGCGGATTTATAAGGAATCCCACACATGGCTCTACATTTGTAACACCCTACTTTGTAATTCTCTGTGGGTGGGTTTTTCCATGATACGTCTTATGGTGTATGATCACTCTGTGCTGCGCGTGTGATCGTGTAGAGTGTGTTAGTCGATTGCTGACGTCGGCAAACAATAAGAATCATATATTACCTGGTGCATGGACTAGTTGGATAACCAAATACGCATTCTCAGATGAATGCCACACAGCCTTCCTTAGAATGGGCCCAACAACGTCACTTATCTAGCTTAGGATTACTGCTCACTGGTAGTTCTTGTGTTTTAATTGTATTAATTGACTAACTTAATTGAATGGCAATACCTCTTAACTAACGTCCTCACTGTTCTGACCGTCCAGCAGGGTATTGCACTTAAATACTTAGCCCCTTGTGACGCGCGCACCGCCCACTGCTAGATAAACCGCCCGTCTGTAAACCATCATATACGTTGCACTTCTTTTCTAAGATACATCAGCAAAGCCAACCACTAATCATAACAGCTGTTAATTCTTCCTGATTTGAAAATAGTCTTTAGTAATCTTCCGTAATTAAAATACCACACATATTGGCGGGGCCGGTGTTGTTAAAGTCCATCACTAATGGTCCTCAAATGTTTCATTAATAGGATACTCAGTTTGATAAGGGGTACTATTACGAATCAAACGATATTCCACCACTCACAATTATTTACTTCATAGACAGCATTAGTCGTAACAGCTCTCACAGCCTGATTTGAAAACAATTGAAGGATCCGTTTTCTTCAACACAAGCACAAGGTATATGTAGATAATACTTCTATGGGTAACTTAACACAACAAACAACACACAAGGCTACCAGCAGTGTTTAGTACTTCCGCTTTAGGTCATCAAAGCATTAGTCGCATGCAGTCTCCGTTTTCTTCAACCCAGCACATTCAGATGTAGATCAGTTACTTCTTTGTGTAATTTAACTAACCATGAAACACCAAGCCTAAATAATACAAACAAATAACCAGATGGGAGTTGGGTTTGTTGAATGGTAATTGTAAAATAAGATGAATAATATCGAGGTGGTGATGGCCAAATTAAGTCATATTTTGGCGCTTCTGGGAGTGTTGAAAGGGTGCTAATACGAAATTCAACCAACCCTTCTATTAAAAATTGACTGTCTGGGAGCAATGGAGAGTCGATATTTGGTGATGGCACAAATTTAAAATTGGCGCAATAATAGAGTCGATATGATAACAACCTAGTTTTGGCAAAAATTTGGACGTAATAATTCATTACCTACGAACATGGCCGCCCCAATGGAATAATTATCGCAAAAAGAACGCAGAGCCAATTATACGGGGAGTACATGATAGGAATGGATAACAGCATTGCAACATGACGTGTACAACTGTGTACAACTAACACACACAGAAGTCACTGCAAACATATTGAGATGTTATCAAAAAAATCCCTTTGTAGTGACAAGATTAGAACGATACATTCACTTGCGTCACAGGAACAGATAATATATGTAAATAATAACCATCCGTGATGAATTAACGCTATGAAATTTAGTGATGGCTACCAAACTGTGTATTAGTTATAATTCGTAAAGAGTTATCGCCAGGATTTAGGATTATTGTCCCGTCATACCCATACCACCGGTGTATCTGTAGAGCAAACTAATGTGTATAATTCAGGCGGTGCTTAAAGTATATATACACAACGATATTAACACATATAACAATACACGTCAGGTTGAGACATTCATTTGAGTGATTGCTATTTGGTTCCCAAGCCAATCAGTCGCACCTGTTCACATTATGCATGCCGCATTTACAGATTCTCACTATGCGGGATGAATGACGCGCATGTACGAGCTTCACAATGCCAACACCGACTCGATGACTAATTCCTTAAAATAACTTTTCCCCTTTCGTTAAATATTACTTGCCCCCATGAGAAACTGGCCGTATAGCATATGCGATTGGATAGTTTGATTTGGTTGACACAAGGTACAAAACACTAGCGGTTATTTTAATGCATGTCTGCGATTATCAGACACTGGGCGCGTAACATCCCGACATTCATCTCGCAAAGTAAAGTCTGTTTGCCGAAATGATTTTCAGTTCTGTGATTTCTGGCGTGGCTACAGCAAGCTGGTAATTCCTTACCGTGCATTTACAACCTGATTGCGGTACTCATAACATCCCATTCAGATAAAACTAATTCTTTGACAGAGCAGCTTTTTGAAGAAAGAAAACATTCCCCAGTGAGTGATCTGTGACAAGGTTTCGTATGATTCGGGTTTTTTTTCGTCCCGTAGTATATGTGCCAGGTACAGAAAAATAGTTGAGTTGAGTTGCCCCCTGACCTTGCGATAATCGATTCAGTCGATACTGAAGTCACTCACAAGACAGCGATGCAGAATTTCTCCTTGCTCATGAAAGTGTTTTCAGACGCGTAAGCAATGATCATTACTAGCTCATCCGCATTAAGACGACAAATGACTAATTACCACCCCACATAACATCGCCGATGGCGTTTACTCTGATAATCAGGGACACACCACGGAAATACACGATTTGACCTTCGCTGTGTATTCTCGCACATCAGTTGTTGAATTGCCTTTAAAAGCCGCTAGTTTAAATTGGTTAGATGCCACAAGTTCTGGGGAGAGGAAATGATGGGTGATGTGTGATGTAGATCACCATTCTAGTAATGCTGATCATAGCGAATAGCAATAAGCATTGAGCATACCCATGAGAACGCCACAGCTATGGGTTATTGAATAAGGTACCGCCAACCCAAAAACATCCCACCGCCTTTACTTTATATTCTGTGTAACAATCAGTATACATAAATCAATATTCCATTATTCCTCTTCATGCTGCTAATCTGAAACTTTCTTATTGGTTATTTATGCTAAACACAGTGCAATATAAAACCCAAAACCATCACATTAAGTTGCAGAGAATATTACAGCGCGAAGTGTCTCACATTCATATCTGTCAAAATATTGTTAGATTTTGACTGTCAAATAGGCTGCAATTAATTTCATTGAACATCTAACAAGGTACCCAGGTGCAGTAAGATTGTATGCATCGCTCTTGGTCATGGCAAACACCCATCGTCCTAAAATCATACTTCTGCAGATTGCGCATTCATTACCTGTCACTGTCGTGGTGGCCTTTGATAATGAACATGATGGATGATAAGCTTTGTCATAAGTTCACAATCTATAACGGCAGGTTGTGTGATGTTTAAGGGTTGGCTGCAATGATCCCGTTGCCCCTTTATGTAGTACTTCTGTTCTTATTAGCCCATATCAGACTCAGAACCAGTTGGGGCTCATTGTTCTGGTTTCAATCTGCCACAAAAATATAGCCTTTGATTACACCGCCCAAACATGTCGATTTCTTTGCCATTGCTACACAACAAGTATTTGTAAGTGTTTTTTGAGCTCACATCTGAATATTCCACATGGTCAAAATATATTAATTTGAATAAATGACTGTGAACAACATTTCCTTTTTAGGTTTAGTAAAAGGCTTGCATGCAACAATAATTTTTGATAATTCACATTAAATGGCACATTAATTGCTCAATAAAGGAAACGCCATGGTACACAACCTGAGAAATCTTCATTGGAGTTAGTTTTGCTGAACAATAGGGTAAAGTCAATAGATAATACCCAGACAGTGGTTGCTAGGGTAGTGTGTCACATTTGGGTGATTCTGTGAAATATTATGAAGTGTTGATTGGCGAGTCAGGTCAGCCAAGTCGCTTAAATATCACCAGCACATAAGGTGGCAAGGGATGGTCATTATCACATGTTGTATTCAATTATATGCATGACAACTGAGTAGATTTTGTAAATGAAGACTATTAATTCACTGCCAACGCGCACAATTAACGTAAAATACTTTCACGCGTCTCGGATATGCCCAATATGATTCACAATTATATGACGTTTTGCAACGACGGTTTTGGTCAGGACAATTCTTTTAGTAACCATACTTGCGGGTGTTATTGTTTAGCTCAGAAATAATATCAGCATAACCAGTACAAATCGACAGGTTAAGCCAATCGTTGATGCACGTTTATTTGGTCGCCCAAACAGAGGGGCATTTTTGGTTAAGAACAAGCAATCCAGTTATATAGGGCGAATGCAAACCCTACCATAATAAAACTAATCTGCTATGTGCAAGCGGTAAAAAAGTTTTAACTTTTAAATTACCTGTGGTGAATGCGGCGCGGGTTGTTATTGTAAAGGATAGGGCTGACTGTATGATTAACAGAAACATCTGATATCAAATAAAGAATGCAGCGACAACCAAAATTTACCAACTATATAAATATATATGTACTCGCTTATTGCGTGTATGCAGCCCTGATTGCGACTGAATTCCCATCCCTTGTGTTATTTATTACCCTAATGTACATTTGTTGCAAATAGCATCAAACATTGAGCTTCCCTTTGAGAAGGCCACAACATTGTGTTGCTACCTCCTTAGATTCGGTTTACATCAGCTTTTACGTGACGTCAACATTTTCATTATACGGACATCGCCTTATATAGAGCGTGCATTGCATAAATACACAGAGAACGACACAAAGCAAACATCAATTACCCTATAATCAGCTTTTCTACGGACATCCCAGTGATTACCTGCCGCGGGCCTGGTGGTGTTTTATCATAAATGTGATGGATGTGTAGCTTTGTCATGGATAATGAGGCTTCAGCATGGGTAAGTATATTACATGTTCTTGGAAAGCTGTTTATTTCTCAAAATCTTGGAGCCTGGTCCATGCTGAAACACTCGACAAATTGCACAACCTATGAGTCGCAACATTACAAACTAACGACAAGGATATTTTTGGGACCTTCCAATTTTAGTGTCAAATACACGTGATAAGACCCCATTCCGTGTGAATTCCAATGGATTGTAAAACAACAAAATTCAACAAGGTCTAAACAACATGTTTATATTCGTCGGGAAATTATAAAACGTTAAATGCAGGCATCCGAGTTGGAATTCATTCTCAATTTTGTATTTTGCTGAAATCAGTTGTACCTGCATCGCCGTCCATTAGACCAGAAGTGTCTCCCAAAAAGGTCAGTGGTAAGTGTTTTGTGGATATGCGTAAATAAAACTCAATGGCTAAACGTTAGACTTTATATCGGATTTCTAGTGCTCATGTTTTTTTGAGAGGAGAAACAAACGTTCATACAATCAAGGTCTAGGCTATTTCTTTTAACTTTGTTGCGCGATAACGGAATAACTAAATTATAAACAACATATCACTTACTTCGTGTTTATCGTTCAATCTCCACTCTAATGAACACTAATTAATCAACATACTTCTCTGAAATAAACCAACTGTAATACCGTTGAAGCCAGTTATCTGATTTGGTGCAAGCTTTGCGACAGCAGAAATGTTTGTGCAACAGCAGACGCTATGTTTTTGGGTTGTTGTAAATATTATAAGGTAACCCTTGAACGATAGGTTCATCATAACATGCGCTAGGTTTGGCGGTGTCAATTGTGCATACTGCCACGGCAGAACGCAAACACCGCCTGATGTAGCAGCAATGATATCCTTATTTCAATATTCAATGTCAATGTTGATAGTTACCTGCCGTGTAGCGATTGAGCAGTCACAACCAGCTATCATATGCCACCTAGTCAAAATAATGTTATGAAGTAGACCAAATGATTTCATAATGATTGATTGGATGGCTGGATTAACATAAAACCGTGAATGAATAAATAACTGCTATTGCACTGTCACTTTAAAGCTAATACTCTAAACAATCCATGTCACCCAGTCATTGATCATTCCAGTATAAATATAATTGATGTTCTTAATGCTTAACTCTCACTTATTGTCATAATACGTAGTGAACAGTTGGTGTTTCGCTTTATTGGCTCGGTCGCATTGTATCATATATGTTATTGGACCCGCACACAACAAACAAAGCTTCCAAACGCGAAAATTGCATAGACGTGTATACTACACAATTTAAATGTGAAAGTCGCACGTAAAAAGTACAATGTTTTTTATCATGTGTTCCCCCACTGACTGTTCTGGCACTATGCTTTAGCCCGCAACAGGTACAACGCGTTTCCAAAAAAATTTCTGAAGCGGCTGAAATGACTCAGCTGTAATGCTTTCCTGGTGATGGAAATACAAAATCATTGACGATTTGTCGATATTGACGCCATGAAAAAAGCCTTCGAACTTATAAAAATAACTAAAATGAGTAGCGCCCGTGTTTAGAAATTACCCATGCACAATACCGACACTTTCTTGTACTATCTCTCAAACCGCCCGTTCTCAGCTTAAGATGTCTAACAGTCACCCGGTTAATTCAAGCTTTTCCAGAGCCAAAACGTGGGTACAATGTGCTTTACTTTCTTGTTGTGTAGTCCAAATAACCTGCTTGCACTTTGATCATAGTAGAAGTTTGGAGCATCTCGATAACACCCAAATGTATATTCAAACGAAGCCTGTCTGCGATAATGATAAGACTGTTATCAGATTATAAGGAGACCGCATTCGTTTCAATGTTTTCTACTCCATACAAATGTAAGACTTGTCACTGAGTAATATGCATTATAAAGCATGATATGCACAATATTTACATGTACAGGGTTATAATCTTCACAAGGGGATTTAATTGTATCGAGTTCGCAGTGAGACAGATAACAGGATTATGGTTTACTGAGCTGCAGTCACGAATCGGCAATCTTCTGCCTCGTCAAGCACCATAGATGATCAACACGATAATTCGGCTCACCAACATATTGGAAGCGATTCTATGGTATGACAGCTTGCAAACAGTCGCATAAAGAAGACGCATATTGCATTCTTTATCTTTGAAAGAGATGTTTACATTCACAAATTAAACCAGTGAATGTTTTGCGTCTCGGGTAAATATACTTCATAACATCCCCATATTAAGTTACATGGAGTAAAGCCGACACACCTGAATTCCTCATCATCAATATTTAAAACTCTTGTATTTTATCATGAAGTCTAAATAGGTCGGATTTACGATTGCATCCAATAATTCACAGTTACGTTACCGAGTTCTGTAATTCCGAACACGATGTTTGTAAATGCCACTGAGGCTTTAGGGGCAAATCAGTTAATTGAACCCGCTATCTTAATTATCTCTTGTCTGTATCATTCTCATCACTGGCACGTGGCACTGACCATTTGAGTCGTGGGACGCTGAATATGATAGAGCACGTTGCTGCAGTTCATTTGATTCTTTGCTTGGATTGATTATTGCAAATATGCGGTTTCGATTTTACGATAACCATTTAATAGCCAGGAAGCAAATCGAAAACTCAATGACAACATGCAATAGCTTAAGGGCAAAAGTTCCATTCCCGATACAGTGGGCAGCTTTGCGTAACGGCCGATATCCAAGTAACGTGATACCACAAGGCCGAATTTGTTTCCAGTTTACTTATTTCGGCAGAAAATGTTGGGATCGATGTTCGTCGTCTCTAAAGAGAAGGTTAGAGCACACAGAACGAATGACATGTTTATGATTGAGCGCCACCTAACGAATTTAATACAGCGACCCGAAGCACGCTGTCATAGATTATTCAGGGTTGAAACATCGTCGTTCATTTTTAGTTATAACCACATCCAGTGATCTCGATCATTACTTCAGAAGTCGGTATTGCTCTTATGCATTTCATTCCGCCGTCAAACTAGTGGTGCAGTTTGTATCACGATAAATGACAATGTACGTGTGGAGGGTTGCTGGTCGATCAAAAAGGCTACAATTTGGCTAGCCAACAACCAACAAAGAGTCAAAAAATTCATTGAGTAGGTTTTTCTGCAACAACAGCGTGATTCACCAAAGGGTCCATTCAAATTGGACTGCAAAACATACTATTGCAATTGAAGTCAAAGTTAAAGCAAAGCTGAGGTAATTCAACTTATCGGTCAACCATCCTACAGATAGTAGCCGTGATTGGTCACCACGCTAGGTCCTTAGCTTAGGCACAACATAGTCAATAAATAATGGAAAGCAATATAATTACGATGAAATTCGAGTGTATGTTGTTTACTTATTCGTCCTGCATTGATGTCACCATTCGGTGGCTTGATGAAGGACAGCAATAAAAGAGAACCATTAAAATATAGTGTGTATAGTGTATTATTTTCCAATACACTTATGTAGCAGGTATTGTATGTTTGTGGTTTCTTGCTGCAGACCTCCCTTCTTTTGACAATAACGTCACAGTACTTTCTACACTGATGATATTTTGAAGACTACAATATGGCCTGCAACACCAAATAGCTTATTTATCATGTGACATGCATTGTTGGTCAATACAATTTTCTTTCAAAAAGTGAACTGCGCTTATTTGTCCGGTTTGTCGCATTCGGCAAAGAAATCGTCTTTAATTAAGTGCCACTGTTAGAAATCCCAATGAGATGAGTGATGGTGCAGACCTCTCAGATACACTGGGAGCTAAATCATGTGGCTCTCTGTATGCTCTCCTCCCAATGTCGATGAAGCTATTGTCGGTTTTTAGTCCACACCAAGCCATATGTGTTTGTGCAGAGCATGAAGTGAATGTGTTGAATTCTAAATAACTCTGCATACAAGCCATAACTATTTCACCTAATTCACATCTCCCCCATACCTGTCGCCAGATGGGACAGAAGACGAATAGTAACGTACAAACAGATGCATAAAACGCATAACGTGTACCCTAGATATCTCTACAAAAACACTCTACACGAAGTGTATGATCTTAACGCGATCTCATGATTCAATGACATTCAGCGATCCCTTCTGAGTCTTGCACTGCCTCATTCTATGTTAGCACACTATGCACTATTTGGTGCGTTAATTAATTCATACATCCACTCATATGTGTGTTGTGAGTATAAAGTATGAGTACTGACTGCGAGCAAATCAGGGGGCTTTACCCTTAACACTTATGTGATTATCTATCACAACATGATCTTATATCTGCTCTGTGTAAGCCTATATGATGGTTGACGTCAACAGTAGGGATATCGCTGCACTGTGGTGCTGCCATTATCAGTTACGGTTTGTTGTAGTGCGGCTGCTGCCATGCTTCAATATATGCACGCGAGAAAACGCTGTAGAATAATTGACGGATGTGCGAGAATATAGGTTATTCCATTATGAGACACTTGTCTTGCGTAATGCTGCTCATCACTCTCTAATTTTAACCTCTGAGGCACTGTTTACAAGCAATAGTCGTATTACAAATCTCATTGACCCGCATTATACAGTTCTCCTCAGATTATTGTGATGACATTTATCGACATGAAAAGGAGCAAATCTGGTATTTCAAAACAACCATTCATATATGGTTTGCATGGTTAACTCATT
Source organism: Urechis unicinctus (assembly GCA_034190875.2). NCBI lineage: Eukaryota > Metazoa > Annelida > Polychaeta > Xenopneusta > Urechidae > Urechis > Urechis unicinctus. Next base: position 33,400,549 of record CM067343.1, read on the forward strand.
CACTGCGAAATGGGGGATTAGCTCAAATGGTAGAGCGCTCGCTTAGCATGTGAGAGATACCGAGATGGATACCCGGATTCTCCACCACTCCTTATACTTTAATTTTCTTGTTTATGCACACTCCTTCGTTTTAGTATTCGTTGCTGCTTGTGGTTTCTGAAGTGGAGAGCTACCTAGCAAAGAGACGAGAATAAGACATTCTGAACAGATCCCAGCAAAGCTATAGCGCTAAACTTTGATAAACAACAAGAACTCTACCCTCTGGCTACTTTCCACTCCAGCAACCACAAGCAGCAACGAAAACTATGACATTATAGTGGAAGGACAGCTGAACTGTAACTGTAGCATCTTGTTTCTGAGTATTGCGTGAGCGTTCAACTGGGCTGACCTTCGCCATAACGTCATCAGGGTTGCGTCATATGAATGACATTTATCAGCTCTGATACATGTTGTGTTGTAGAACATCTATACAACACCTTTCATCTAGTTCGTATTTTCCCCCTACTTTTTGCCTTCAGTCTTTGACTGGAAGAAAATACTTATTATTGGGTTAAATGCATAACTAAATCATTAAACATGTTTGCTATGGAGATGGCTTCAACAGACAATAATCTAGGGACTATATTTGCACGGGGCATTTAGATCCACATGTTCAACCGCTAAGATGGCGTACCAGGTGAGTAATGTTTTCTAAATGGAGTGACGCCGAACACACGTGTCTATCCTAGTCGCGATATTCATAGCTCATGTTTTACCTAGAAATAGACTGAATCAAGATGCCACCTTGTTATTCACAAACTGCGTCTTGTAATTCCAAACATGGTGTTCGTAAATGTCAGCGAGGCATTAGAGGAAAGCCAGTTAATTGAGTTCGCTACCGTTACTGTGCCATGTCTGTGGAATTCACATTACTGGCATGTCGTTGTACTGGACTGTAGGGTTCAGGACTTGCGGTATTCTTTTAAGTTATCGAGTCGGGATTCATAAGGCAAACGGCGAAATCAAAGGCGACTAAAGGCAACAAGGTCAAAAGTCGAATACAAGCTCTGTCTGGCATTTTTTAAGATGACATGCCGGAAATTGTCACAGCCCAATGTCAAGACTGTTGCCGGATAATTTATCTCGGCAACAAATGCTCAAGGGGATTTTACTTATCCCCCGTCGGTATAGAGGAGGTAAGAACCCACAGAACGATTTTTATTATGACTGAAACTCACTAAACGGTATATATATATATATATATACATGTATATAAACGTATATATATATACAATTTCAATCAATGGCTAAACACACAATTGTATCCCTGGAAAACAGAGAGCCATGCAATGTTGATGACATTCGCACATAGGTTGAATGTCAAACCGTCTTGCATTAAGGCTACTTTGTGATTGCTCGACTAAGGTCAATGATAAGTAAGAACCATTGGACGGGACCTTGCGGTGCGTATATTACGTTGTTCCAGTTATTGCGGTAGGTTTATGGAACTGTTGCTACTATTGATATCAGCAATGCGACCCCAGGTTTTAACACGTGATTGTGCGCTGTACCGCAGCATCACAACTGATTGTGCATCATTCATTGTGGGTCAATACAATTTCAATCAAAAATTATTTGTCACATGCGGCAAGGAAATCGCCCTTAAGTAAATGTCACGGTTAGGTCGACTAGATGAGAAAAGCCATGGTGCAAACTACTTCAAAACTATTACGATGGTATATATATTTCTGCGTGTAATAAAATAACACAGTTCTAATACCTAATAAATATAAGCCATCTCTTCCATTTGCTGCAATATTTCTATCGAATATATTTATCACATAACTGCTATAGTAAGGACTGTTTGATTTCAACCGCAACTCTGTTCAAATATATTATGAATCCAACGATTTATGCTAGTTCTCGTGGCGATTGTGCCAAAATTATAATTATTATACTGCAGTGGCCATATGATGCCTTACGCAATGCGTGGCCCATTGAGCTCGCCAGAGCTATGTATTATTGACCCTTCATCGCATAGCTTAATATCAACACCTGCTTTATGAGCCTTGCACATGGTTTTATTGCGCATAAACACTGCATTCATTGATTTACTAGCGCAAATGATAAGCCATACCGTCATACTTTAACTCAAGATGCAAACAATATGAAAGCCATAAAACTTGCTGAGTACGGATTAACGATCTCATCGTACTTCTTGCTGCTCGTTCCTTAGACCAGTCCACAGAGGTCTGCTGTAGTGTTGGAGACGATTCTAGTTAGGATGCGATGTTAATGGAATAAAACTAACTGCGATGGTTATGCTTTCGCACACACACACACACACACACACACACACACACACACAAACACCCGTATACACACACACACACACACACACACACACACACACACACACACACACACACACACACACACACACAAGCACAATGAATGAACGTCTAAATCGGTAAAAACTGCCTCTCTCAAAGCATTTTCTTTGTACTCACACACATATATGTATATACATATATATATATACACATATATATATATTCATATATATATATATATACATATATATATATATATATATATATATATATATATATATATATATATATATATATATATATATAAACCTTTGCACTCAAAACATTTGCTTTTTACTCACACACACATACATACACATACATATATGTATATACATATATATATATATGTGTTTATATACATATATATATACATATATATATATATAAATATATGTATATATATATATATATATTATAAATATATATATGTGTGTGTGTTTGTGTGTGTGTGTGTTTGTGTATGTGTGTGTGTTTGTGTGTGTGTGTGTGTGTGTGTGTGAGAGAGAGAGAGAGAGAGAGTAATGGATCAGTTGAGAGTTACCTTTGCAAATATAACTACTCCAGCTAGCAACGACGTAAGTTTACGACAGCATCATCTCTTCAATTGAAAATGCAATACTAACCCCAGACGTGTCTTGTGACTCAATTCAACTTCAATTTGGAATATACCATGACTTATCGGTTACATGGTAACCATCCGGTTGTAATAGAATTATATTTGAAGGAAAGGGAAGCAGTATTAAATGACAGGTGTCAAAGCTATTGAAATATGGTCGGAATCGGTAATGAATTACACTAACCTAGTATTCTGGTTGCGTTGTGATGGTGTGCGGGGCGGGAGTGTCTTTGTGAAGCATACCGATATTCATGAATTTATAATGCATATGCCCATATTTTCCTCTTCTAGCCCATACAACATTTCACCTGCGCAACATCGAAGAATACGATTGAGTACAGCCTGGTGTTTACCACACATACCGACTCAAATAGGGACACGCGCGTGGGGACGAAAACCAGACATGCCAGAAATAAACAAACAAAGAATCATATAGACATGTAACAAGAGGCAACTACCTGCCTCAGCTGTTAATTACCTATACGGAAAAAAATTGTCCGTGTACTACAATGAAGCTCTGACGAATAATAAAGACCGCTGTTGAAGATATACCATTTGAACGAGGTAAGTGCATGGCGCATGCTTTGAATGAGGCTTTCTCTTTTGGGAAAGATCAATAATTCTTGGCTCTATTTCCCATGGAACAGGCCTCACTTTTGCACTAGTCTTAATGTTGTAGTACTATCACCCCGTGGAACTAGATCAGTTAATTGGTCAGGGACTCGTGAGGACATTGTGAGGATAACATCATGCTCATGTGTATGTTAAATGCTGTTCAATATATTATTCCCCTGTACAGTTTTGTTTCAGTTGGTGGCAAGGAAGGAATTGGACAGTTATATTCTTACTTGAATGATTTGATGTGTCATCATTTTAAGATAAATAGCCCTGTAGTCTAACTACGCATAAGAAAACCTCGCTATGTACAATGCGTGTATGCGCTGAGCGCCTGTATTCTCATTTTGACACAGCTTAATGTCTTGTTTTAACGATTTATAAGTTGCGGTTTACAAATGGCTTGGTACTATATCTTGTAAGTAGCTGCGCTTTTCAATCTGATGAACAACTGATTATGCACAATGTAAAATTGATATGCTGTACAAAGCTTAATTTTATGATAAGATGATTATTGACTTCAAATAAATCGGTCCCAGATGATTACACATATGAACACTGCAGTAAAGTGAGGGCAGCATTCACAATTCATCAACGATACAACGCCGATCACATAAATCGTTAAGAGGCAGAATTGCTTGGGATGGGCTCTAAAGCAACACAGCCAATCAGTTGCAGTCATGTTCAGCAGTCATGTTACCATTTGATTACGGCAGTGGCAGTACTAAATGTTGGCATGAAACCAGAAAAAAAAACGCTCGGGATATGTGTCACAGCTATGGGGTATAGGATTCTCGGTTTGATCAAAGAAACAGTAGTAAAGAGCACAAAAAGGTCATATCAACCGATGGTTTTGTAATGCTACACTTCTGAATAAAAAAGCCCTTGTATAGTGATTTGATTGATCCCCCCGTTCATTTGAGGTTTTTGTCAGCAGGTGTGTCTGCAATGACTGAAGCACCGGACATATACCATTTCCTGTAATCAGTCTAGGAAACTTAAGGCATGAATATTTGAGCTCAATTCGTTAGGGATAAACCCTGATGTAGTCAGTGCATTTAGAAAACAAGCCCTAGCTATATAGTGTGTCGGATGGGCATATCCATGGCATTATAAAATATCTTGAATTACCATTAACACCTAAGATAATTATGGATGTGGCATAACGATCACATTTAACTTAATCTGTATGAAGAGTCTGCTTGTGTTTTGGTAATATGCATCAGTAGTCATCATAGAAGGCACATTGCAGCCACATATATGAATGCAAGTATCACAAATCGAGCACACATTTGCAAGGAATATCCTTCCATTTGTTCAACGTGCGTTATCTATAGTATCCATATCTAATGAGCATCAATAACTCAGCAGATGCCCAGCATACTTTTGTGTCTTGACTGTGCGGTTAGCCATGGCCGCTTATGCTCCTATTTGTGCTCTGTACTTCCGCCTCATAGTTACATTCTCTATAACATAAGTCCATACAAACGCATGTAGTGATCTTTGTGAAGTGAAAATGACTAGAATAAGCTCTACGTCTTATGCGTTTATCCCGTATGCTGTTTTAAAGCAGCTTTGCATGGACGTATGTTCTTACAGCAAAGCAGGCACACATCCATCAATCACGTACAAACACATACATCACGTACCATCACATACAGCATCATCCTAATAACAGCAAGTAAGTAGGATCTACCATGATACACATTCAACGCTGTTCACAGCATATATATTGCTTCAACTATAAAGAATAACTTACTGTGAGGCTGAAATCCAAGCGATATGGACCCGTTCCAGCGCTTCATCCACTGTTTCTATTCTTGTGAGAAATGAAAAAAAGTCTGACGCTCATGCTGTTAAAACAAACCTTAACACACCTCGATACAATTGCAGCAGAGAATTGTGTGCATTAATGGTTTGGATAGAGATATTGCTGACATGATCACGCTTGTTTGGCTATGACTATGACTTCAGGGAATGTACAAACCGCAAAGAACGCATTATGTCAATTGCATGCGACCTTCACATGAGGATTGTATTACACCCACAGTAATGCAATCCCGTGTTGACTATATCACTAACTATCATATGATGCCACGAACTCCCTGTGATGCATCATGTAATGTCGACCCGACATTTCCAATGAGACTCACGCCCATTACACTTTATGACAAGTGGTACATCATGCTATGAAAACATACATATGAAATTCTACACAATTGAAACGGATTTCCCTAGAATCGAAAGATTAATTGATGATTTATATTCTCTCCTAATTTTATGCACTGCCATTACGAAATCATTCAGGCGAAAGAAGGCTCCAAAAAGGATTTCTGCAGCAAGCTTATTTGCTACGGGAGCCATAATATGTTGATGGTGAATGCTGTAACATGATTGGACCAATAGTGCCGTTAAAGAGAATCATGCATACACGGTCGTAATGAGGGCTAATATAAAAAAAATATCTCAAATCACATTCGCAGTGCCCGAGGAGGTTTTGGAGGTTTTATTGTAATTAGCACATGTATTGCTGTACAGATACACTTGCGATGAGATACCCGCAGACGGCAATGTGTGACGGCTCCACGCGCATCTGTGTAGCAATCAGCCACTGACGACTTCGGAACAAGCGTATATATAGTATTACCAGTCAAGGAGGCAAAGCAAGAGTTTCTGAGTACTTGTCCGACAATGGCATGTGTTTGTATAATAGGGTTTAAATATCACGGAGCACTGTAATCAAGGCATTCGTGGTCTCACGTTAACGCGTATTAATTGCATCACGTCAAGAAGATGGCGAGATCCCGGCATTCCTAAGCAAACGAATTCAAGCAGGATGCAGCCAAAACAATTTGAAGGATCGATTGAAAGTAGTGTCGTCAATCAGATTGTCCTGTGTGTTAATCCTACTTCAGCTACAAAATCTGACTGCAATTTTACAAACAGATATCATTGAAAACTTGTGTATGCTAACATTACACATCACAATCCTTTAACTAGCAAAGGATTAGATTCCATATTACTGAGGTAAATCATATTGGCTATGCAAAGGCCTGTGGCATCATAATAATATTCTACACGTATGTTTCTGGCAAATGTGATAGTAAAATTAATCATGTGGTGGATTTATATGCGGCATCGCATTACCATTGAACTCTATTATGTAGTGGTAAATAACATTCGCCGTAAACTAGTAATTAAGACAGGTATTTAGTATGACGGGTATAACGTTTAATTTTCCTCATCAATCTCATGGCACAAAAACTAAAAAAATAGTATTTTCCGTTCTCTGTTTGGTACATCATTAGATTAATTGCTGCTTAAGCAGTTTATACTCATCTGAAAATATTGTTTTAATGTCTGAAAACTTAAAACGTTTGGTTTCCAAGGTGCGGTTGCCAAGCAGCTTGGTAGACAACCTCGTTCCAAATATGGGACTGAACAGTCGCTATTGAAAGTTAACTAAAACCTCAGTGCTTCATTTCAAATCATTTATAACAGTTATAAGTGTTCAATGACAAGACGCGGGCACGTTGAAGACAAGGAATACACACTACACAAGCACCATCATTGGCCATGTGCGTTAAACCTTAACGATTAGCATTTTTTAACTTGCTACTCTTCATGGTGAGACACATTGCCATCAACATATGACTTTTGTTTGTACATCAGCATCCAGTATTAATGTGAAGTTAGAAGTGAGCGTTAATGCAACGTTTGGCAACTGGACAATGTAAATAACTAAACAACGCGCGAAGCCATATAATACCAGCCCCTCTTAAATAAGATCTGATACCTACCCAACCTAGCGGTGCCAGTCACATAAATCGTTCTTTATATGCGCTCAATCGTGATGAACTTAAGCTGTGGGTGGGGCCGTAATGTAGCATCTGCCATATTGCCACAATGAGGTCCCTTTACATGTGATGTCAATTAACCTGGCTCGTTCATGAAGCCTTTGAATGTGGTTGGGATGTGACATGGGGTACAGTCGACATTGGCTTCATAGAATGAAGAATGTACTGACTGTGAATGCTCTCATTCCAGCTGTCAGCAATAAGCACAGATGCACAGTTTTTTTTATCACATTGAACAATATGGGGCCGCTAATGCACACAGGTGAGTATGGTGGGACTGGCCAACTAATGCACAAAGGGGAGTATGGTGGCACACAATGCACACAGGTGGTGGGTGGGACTGGCCAACTAATGCACACAGGTGAGTGGCCAACTAATGGTACTGGCCAACTAATGCACACAGGTGAGTATGGTGGGTTGGCCAACTAATGCCAACTGAATGCAATGCACCAACTAATGGTGAGTATGGTGGGACTGGCCAACTAATGCACACAGGGAGTATGGTGGGACTGGCCAACTAATGCACACAGGTGAGTATGGTGGGACTGGCCAACTAATGCACACAGGTGAGTACTGGCCAACTAATGCACACAGGTGAGTATGGTGGGACTGGCCAACTAATGCACACAGGTGAGTATGGTGGGACTGGCCAACTAATATGGTGGGGACTGGCCAACTAATGCACAAAGGGGAGGGGAGTATGGTGGGATGGTGGGACTGGCCAACTAATGCACACAGGTGGGAGTATGCACACAGGTGAGTATGGTGGGACTGGCCAACTAGTGGGACTGGCCAACTAATGCACACAGGTGAGTATGGTGGGACTGGCCACTAATGGTGGGACTGGCCAACTAATGCACACAGGTGAGTATGGTGGTGGGACTGGCCAACTAATGCACACAGGCCAACTAATGCACACAGGGGAGTATGGTGGGACTGGCCAACTAATGCACACAGGGGAGTATGGTGGGACTGGCCAACTAATGGAGTATGGTGGGACTGGCCAACTAATGCACACAGGGGAGTATGGTGGGACTGGCCAACTAATGCACAAAGGGGAGTATGGTGGGACTGGCCAACTAATGCACACAGCGGTGTATGGTGGGACTGGCCAACTAATGCACAAAGCTGGCCAACTAATGCACAAAGGTGAGTATGGTGGGACTGGCCAACTAATGCACACAGGTGAGTTGGTGGGACTGGCCAACTAATGCACACAGGTGAGTATGGTGGGACTGGCCAACTAATGCACAAGTATGGTGGGACTGGCCAACTAATGCACACAGGTGAGTATGGTGGGACTGGCCAACTAATGCACACAGGGGAGTATGGTGGGACTGGCCAACTAATGCACACAGGTGAGTATGGTAGGACTGGCCAACTAATGCACATATGGTGGGACTGGCCAACTAATGCACACAGGTGAGTATGGTGGGACTGGCCAACTAATGCACAAAGGGGAGTATGGTGGGACTGGCCAACTAATGCACACAGGTGAGTATGGTGAAACTGGCCAACTAATGCACACTGGCCAACTAATGCACACAGGTGAGTATGGTGAAACTGGCCAACTAATGCACACATGCGATATATGCTTGTCTCAAGCCATTAAAACCGCTGGACAATACTTCCATCGTTTCACAATTACATTACACTGCTAGAGGGCAGTGATATTGTTTATGGTGTTGGTCACCACAAATAGCAAAAGGTAGTAACACGTGCAGTTTGGGTTTCATCTAGTGACGATGCTCATATGCCTAAAATTAATAGGATAAAGCAGCTCGTAACAGTGGCAGCTTGGTGGCGCTTGCGTGTGAGTATCCAAGGCGAATGGGAATGACGTACTACTTATGTGTAGTATGCGTGAAGGTGTATCATATTTCGTGTTGCTGTGCCAGTTATGATTGTTACTGGTCCTGTGCATTGTGTTGACATATTGCAGTTACATCTGATAAGTGCGCTGACAATGACCTCCAAATCAATCAATCATCTTGACGACGGTATGCCACTGCCATGACGCTCAACATAGGCACTAATGCATGGTTATTGAAGAAATAATGGCAACAACCTGATCCTGACGTTCTAAATATTATGATATTAATTTTGTAATTATGTGCCAGATGTTCATATCAATTGCTAGGCTGTAATCCAATATTATATGCTCTGATCCACAAAGTAGCTACCCTACAATGCGGTCTGATATTTTGGTCATGTTCCAGTAGTTATAGTTAAAACAAGCTGATAAAGCCTTCCATTATCCAGATTATTAAGCACAAAAACAATAAGCAATGTCACCAATGACATTGAAGAAGGATGTTACACTTTGAGCATGAGGCACTTGTTTGTCTTAGTCGTGGGTATCCGGTGCATCATTGTACATCGGGTATTCCTATCAATCCCACCCAAAATGCCCTCAGTGCCTGCTGGTTTATTATTATGCACCTTCATGCTATATATGCAGTGTATCGATGACGCATAGCTTACAATTGCAGACTGTAAACTGTGCGGCGTGCGCATTCGGCTTTGGCAGCTACAGAGCATCGCCGTTATTGCGGTCGATTCAGGTTGTTTATATCATGAATAGTTCAGACGTTGTCTGTATTGTGTGTGCGACTGCTGATGCATATTGCTATACACGTCGTTAATGCGTTATTCCGATACTGCTAAGCAGTATTACCCTTACCAACACGTGGCATTATGTTGTTAAACCGCCAACAGCTTTGTGCATTCAGTATGCTTTTATACGCGCAACAACCTCAAAATCACAAAGTCAATTATTGTCGCTTATCTTTAATTTATTATTGTCATTCTAGCGGTTCCTTGATGCAGAAATTTACGAATAATGATAACAGACAATTTAATTCCCCCAAATCGAACTGTTAAGCTGAGAAATACATTCAATAAAGCCACATATACAAAGGATTTGAGGTCTTAGATCTACGCTGACTTAGATTTCTACATACGTATACGCCCAGTTGTACAAATGAAAACAATCATTGCTCACAATGGTGGCATCGCAATCATGTGTGGCTGTGCCTGGTCTTGCGAATACAGATAGCGGCTTATATCTTCATTGACGTAAACCAGAACACTGTCGTTGTACTTGGCGACATTGGCGGGCCAATGTTATTGCAGTATATTCAGGTATTGGGCTTAGCATCAATGATGCACATTGACAGAAGGATCCACTTTCCAAATGATCCTCCTCATTAATAAATAAAGCTACCGGGGAAATGTGAGGACGTTACTTACACAGCACGCTTTGGGTTTGAAATAAGCCGTAAACCCACCACTGCCTTAAGCGAATTGAATAGTGTAATGGAATAAGGTGACGCATGTGGTCCTCTATATGACTTGGCTACTCTGTGTAACAGCCTTCAATCCTGTCAGAAAGGAACGTCAATTGATGCCAATGAAACAAAAAAGCAATTTTATACAACGTGGTTTCTGTAAAACGCCAAAAATATGCCGCAAGAATAACAGATGTGAGGATCATCATCAAACATTGCATAATCTTTTTTATCAACATTCATTCACGCAACATGGTTCTAAGATTACGCGGTACCTGTGCACACGGTTCAATGAGCTTGATTAAGCATTTGTAGCAAAACTGATATATTCTAATCATTAATACTTTGAAATGTCTCATGGACATACCAATCATTCCTAAAGTTATCTCAGATCGATTTAATTGTTCGCCATTTTACATGACGTTTTCACTATATCAGTTAGCATAGAATCGCAACTCAGATCGAAAACGGTGAAATTATGGTTGCGTTATTTGTATTCTCAAGCATCGGTGTTTATAAACTTATAAGGACGAATTATACTTATGATTTCACTGCATCGTGCCAAGTTGTAAGGTGTCAGTGTTGAAAAGATGACCCTTGGATTCTTGGTTAAATACATTTGTGCCATAGCTGTTAAGGATTGTACGGTAAATGATCTGACGATTGATCAGCTTATTAAGTAACCTACAATAAAAAAAGGCATAATCCAGTGGCATGAAATATCAGTAAAGAATGTATAAGTATCAATCGGCAATGCAAATAGTGGATTTAAAAGGGATATTTTTTCACCACATAGCACAGCAATTCAATATCCTGGCCAGATATTTGGTGTAGGCGTTTTAGTATCTGGCGAATTTTGACACCTGTATCAGAGCCTGGTAGCGACTAAATTGTAAATTTGAATCGTAGCTAACGTCGACAATTTGATATGTCACTGCTATGTGCAAGTGATCAGAGTATATCACTACATTTGCACACTTGCTTCTGCGACATATCTAATATCATCCATGGCAATTACAGGATGCATTGACATGGTTTTAGCAGCTGCCATCCTTATCAAGCTGGTACCAACAACGACAACCATACAATATCGCGTACCTGACATCCATTTATACTGAAAATTCACTGAGTAACTGTACCATAGAGAGGAAACATATCACGAACAACGTCTTCATTGAGTACCATATTAACACATTGTGTTCATTAATATTATATATATATCCATCTTCATCGAGAAAATATTATTTATGCTGAGATTTTTTACTGTGTTATGCCTGTAATATTTTGCTGAATGGCTATGTTTAATTTGGTTTATGATATAAACACGTCGGCGAGTGTCTAGTCCGTGCAGATAATTGCGTTTGGCGCCATCCCGTCAGTAATAGGTCGAATATCACTGGGCGTGCTAATAAAACATAACTAGCTTGCACCATACCTATGTAGCAATGCGTGTGCACTTTTAATACTGTGACTATCCTGTTTGTTATGCAGTACAGATGCCTCAATATCAGTGTCAGTTCCACCTGGTTTTATTATACACTGAGATATCACTACCAATCTCTATGAAGTCACTACCAATCTCTATGCATTTTCAATTTCAACTGGGGCGAATCAAGGACAAAATGTTATTTCAGCTTAATGTAATGGTGTTTGCAGAATCACTGTCATCAACTTGCGGCAATTATTCAACAAGATGCATGCAAACTCATAGATAAATTGTATTAAATAAATCTATTAAGGTCCCCTAGCCTGATGGCTGCGGGCGCTGTTTACATGGTACTGATATTCAATAGTCTCGCCATCAGTCTAGGGCGCGATAACGTCTTGAACTGGACTAGCATCCCACATTTGGGATGCTCCAATCACAAGCCGTGTCTCTCGGTCACTCTCGGGTACTTTTGAGTCATTGTCTCTCTTTGATCAGCGTCACATTTTCCGAAGATTCGGCGCCATATTTGTTTTGGTACGCTCCGTTTGAAAGACTTGTTCGCTCGGCTGCTTGAGGGGTCGTGATTGTTTTGTAAATATGGCTGCTGGGAGTGGGAAACATTTTGCTACACGTTGTGAGCTACTACTTTTGATGCAATGCTTGGAATGGGTAAGGGTTCGACACCAATGGTTGTCCGCTAGTCGGGACAAGTGACTTGCCAACTCAACTTATCCAACCCGACGAGTGATTTTTATTCACATTCTACAAAACCCCGATTTGTTGTTTCACGGTGAGTGGCCCCGTTAATCACACAGTCGGCGAGAGAAGCAGGCATACAACTGGTTCTTTTTAACTGACTGTATTACGTTAACATACTATCATGCAGCTAAGGGCTTGTTGTGGTGCCAATTTGAACTTGTGAGACGCCCCATTATTTAAGAAGACATTCAATGTGTTCTCATTGGACGCAGACCACAACAATGTACATGACGTCACATAAAACCGAGGGTGCGTATTACAAGCCAGTTTCATGAGCCAGACGCGCGCAACTAAGGTCAATCGGGTCACAACCTTTGCTTTGATTGGTCACGAAGATTAACGAACGTGTCTAATGAATATTCGGACGCGCCAGTTTTAGACCTTGTCTTGTCGTAGACTCTAGCGCGAGAAGCGTAGCGGAACCTCTGGAGTCTGGGACGCAGACAAGGCTATCACGGTGTGCTTTTGTTTGTCTCATTCTACCTGATGTCGGCACTGCAAATATCCACAGGCAAAACATTAACAATGGCATGATGCGCTTCCGTTATCAGAGATACGGCGCTCGATTTACATTATGATGAGCAAGAAAACAATTCATATACTAGATATCAATGTGGAATCGCCACACACACAATCGTATACGTGGAGCAATATGTTGATTCCACTAGCCCGAGACAATGTACATGTGTGGAAAATGGGGTTTGGTACAATCATGCATTTAAGCAATATTATGAGAACAGAAAATATGGCGCTGGGTTTGCCTGCATTACTTGTTGTGTTCCTTCTGCACGACGACTGAGTGTACTGAACAGCTACCGTAGATCATGCTGATAAGCATAAGTGATTATTGTCATTCGGGATGGACGATTATCAAATGTGATGGATCGGATGATACAATTTCCTGTCAGCTGCAACTAAGCAATCCTTTCTAACATTGAACATCAATATCCAATTATTGAATTCGCTTGCTAATGTTAGCTTATCTATATACGTCTGACAACCTACGTGATGCAGTCATATAAGGTAGGAAATGGCGTATTAACATTTATGTGATCTAAACACGGCGAACATTTTTTATACCCTTCATGACATATTAGGGTGCATTTAGCACAATGCGCTACAATCCGTGCTGCTGGGTATAGTCAATTAGAGATAAGCTTAGTAGTGACATACGTAACAAGATGTTAAATGGACAGCGTGTCATAAAGTTAACATGGCTGGTCCATAAGAAACCAGGAACGGTAACAGTAGGGATGAAGCAGGCACATTTGTCACAGAAAAAGTTTATTCAAACCTGTATAAGAAATGCTCTTAAGAAGTATTGAAAAATAATGGAAACTATACTTGAATAGTATTTTCAGCAAATGTCGTATTTCATATTGTGTATGTATGTGTGTATGTGTGTGCGTGTGTGTGTATGTGTGTATGTATGTGTGTGTAATGATACAAAATGCTCTCTCAAGAATTATGGGGTCTCCCTGATGGTCAAATAGCCGCAAATGTATTAGCACCTGATGACGGGGCTGTTTTATGGCTTCAAAGCCTTCACAGAAGTTTTTTTAGGGCCCTAAGATGGACAACTTGTTGTCCAATGCAACACTGCGAATTGTGTCGTTGTATGCCAGCTCAAGGCGATGCGCGAAACAATGAATTTCTAACATCCCCGGTCGCTCCTTCCCCAAGATTGTAGCAATACCTGCAGCAACACTTCGCAAATAATAGTCTTGCATCATCTCATAACTGGCCCGATGCTTTTCGGATATTTTCTATTTGCAGTTTCAATAAGTATCGGGTTTTTTTGCCCATCATTACTCCTGCCCCATCACTTGCTGTAGCTATTTTTTATGAAATTATCCAATGGATACGCAATTTTGTGAAGTGACCCGCGCATAGCATCGACAATGTGGGTAGCATCTGTCTTGACCACTTGTGCGCCGTTGATACAAATAACCTGAAGCGTAATTATATAATCACATTGAGCAGTCCCATACTGAATTGCAAAACCTCACATTAACAACTCCATTATTTGACATTCTAAGGTATATGATCTCGGTGATGCTGTAATCTACTACCGTCACTTTGACACAAGTTGTTGGGTGATTTTGTTGTTTTCCTCTTAAGGAATGGCTTGTGCAAATTTCATGACTGCCCTGTCATCAATACGTTTTGCAAACATCAATCCCCCGTTTTTCATCCAGCTGTACCACCCAGGTGAAATCACTACATAGTTGCCCTGCTATAGCAGGTGCGTGTGCATTTCTGAAAAAAACACACACACAGCTTCTTGATTGTGGCCTGACTGAGTGACTGTATGCCCTTTTCTGTATCACTTTTCCCCACTGGAGCCGCCCTGCCAGCAATCACGTGCACGCTTTGCTTCTTTCCGACCCCTCATGAAGCCTCAGCATCTTCACTTTGCATGTTGACCAGGTGAATTTTTCGCGATGGTGATGGAGATATATGCATCACAGCTGCTCATGCCAAACCTTTTTGTAACTGTCCTGTACCCTACTTTGGCCATGCTTCTCTTCCTACCTACAAACCTTGTCGACGTGAGTATGGCAATGATTGAGATCGGAGCATTCATCAGGGTGTGTTTTTAGCAGTAATTTATTGTTGACTCTATTTAATTGATGGCGCAGTAGACTGGTTTTGGTATGATGTAACCACCGCTTGGTCCTGCCTCGTCATGAGTGTTTAGTATCGATCTGGTGTTTTACGTGTTTGTTAAAACACACCGCCGCCGAAAAACGGATGTCATGATGGAGTAAATTATGGCATCCACAGCGCTTCGCGCAGTTCAAATGTGCTGCCATATTTTAATCTCGACACTCCCACTCGGTCCATTTCCTATGATCCCTCATCATTTGCCCGACCCCGTATCAGTCTTTCACATTTTTCTATTACCTCGACCGAATCAAGCTGCATTCTCATTTGGTAAATAATGTCTATTTTTGTTATTTGGCTAAAGCAACATGTTAGAGAAACCAAGCATAAAATGTATAAAAGAATTAAGAAGATATGTAATTTGGAACTTACTTGACGTATTTGCTTCATTCGCTGAAGGAGGACGTAAAATATTCCAATCAGATGAAGACTGGCTTAGTTTGGTGATGTCTAGACGTCTGATTTGATGCACAAATTATTTTTCTGCTGATGTTCCACAAGTCTCCAGCTTAAATTGATTCCCGTCCCACAACTCCTTAGTATTTTTGTTGCAAGTTAATCGTATCTGACCGGATTAGATGCATTCAAAAATACAAGGGTGCCCATGCATGATCGGATGAGATGTACAGTAACAAATCTTAACAAATCAGCTGCATAACATTATGGCTGTGTCAGCCACAACATCGGTATCCCTCGGTTTGCCGCGTCACCTCGTTAGCATAACTACAGCAATGACTAAATATACTTAGTCTGATGGCATCCCGAATTAGGCAAAAACTAGTCATTTTGGCAACTTTTTTTTTAAATTAGGAGCACACACATCCTTACCAATGCCCAGTAAGCTTCCTGTTGGGGCGAAACTAGTCTCAACTCTGGCCACGTCTGTGCTTACACTGGCAGCAACGTATGCAATGTAACATATAATATTGATTATTTTGTGTTTATATACCTGCCTGGTACACTCTAACCTAGTGCCAAACAAACAGAAACTGTGTTTGCAAGCAAACCCAAATGGATTTAATGCGAAGACATTGCATGTAGGATTAAGCTAGGACCCATTAACCCTCGCTTGCAAACTTCAGAATAAGAGATTAGCTGTAGATTTGTGATATATGTAAATTAACAATGAAATCAATATATTGCTTCTGGGTAAGCTACTATTCGCAGAGTTACACATGATGAATGTTAGTCGACTCTTCTTAAAGTATGGTCTATTTCTGTGAGATTATATATGGGCACACAGCAACGGCGCAGGCGCTGCGTGGGGGCTTGATGAATCAATTACTGATGAGAATGTGATGTATGCTTCGTGATAGAGTAAACTAATAGTCATTCTGGGCGAACGCCATATAGGATTCAGTGCTTCGACCGAAACCCCGTTCAATGGTTGACAAACCAGGCAAGACACTATACTGTGAAAGGTTTAAATAACAATACAAATAATAACGAAACGCCAGAACCTTATTATTTCTATATAAAATTAATCTTGTTATGAACTGCTTTACAGCTTCAATGCAAGGTCCCTATACATTGTGTATTAATTATTTCAGCCACAGTGCCAAGCACGTCACATGTACCCGATAGGATAACATCCGGGGTCCATGTGAACAGGACTTACGGAACGTGACGCCGAGTTAACAGGGCTTTGTCGAGCACATGCCAACTGAAGTACATACCCACATATTAGCTTGGGAGCACGAGATAAGCTACTCGACATTGTCAGTAAAGGGTGCCCCGGCGCTGATATTATTTCGAAATAGAATACTTCGTTGTATTCAGACTGCCCATTCGGATATCACTGTATCATATATGAGGCGATAAACATTTATGCGTTGAATGTTGTTGTATTAGTTGCCTATGCAGCAGCTCGGGCATTATACTCTTTATTGTATGTCACGTGACGAGTCCCGGCCATTGTTGCCGTTCACATACGAGTGGTTCAACACGAATATCTTACATTTACGTATGGTCGATTCAATGTTTTATGTTTAAAATCAACTCACAATACAGTCCAACTGACGCATTTAAAAAGCAGACATTCTATTAAAGGCTGCAATCCAATCTCAAGTCCAAGACAGCTGTCCTCTCAACGATAAGAAGACAACATCAAGGGAATTTCGCGTCGCGTGTTTGCGATTGTCAGATGCAGGAATGGAGCACTTTTAAATAGAGAAATCAGGTAGAATCACGTCGCGAATGTTTCGTCAGTTATAGGCTTTGCTGCACAGTAAATGCAACATCACACGTTAAGCACTAGATAAATAAGTCTCCATCGAAGTTGCACCTGTGTCTGCTCCAGAGACTAGCATCATACGATACCGAGTTCATTGTTATTAGGCCAAGGGCAACTTATGAATTTGATATAATATCTGTTATAGATTGCATACTTTCACTACTGTGATCATAACGTCGAAATCATTTCCGTGTATCGTTTTAGACAATCGATACTGACTGATATCTTCATTACTACGATCGGCGCAATTTGACCCGTTACTAGAGTTCACCCTCCTTCCGTTTGGACCCCTGGACTGTCTGATTCGATGGCACCAAAAGCAATTATCCTCACAGACAGGACGTTGCCTGCGGCACAATGCAATCAACGTGGTCAAATGTGTCAATTTGTATACGCATACATAACTCACCAGGTTTAATAAAAATAGTCGACATTTAAGAAATGCTGATCATTTAAATATTATATGCATTTTGTTTCGTCAAAGCTTTTGATGTGGTGTCGTTCTCAGTGGCTTGGACACTGTTTCCCTGCGCAGATAGGAAACCGGCATGCTAGTTGTTATTGGTGGAGATTGGTATGCATATTTTGAATCCTTTATCGGGTTGTTTCTGGTATAACACAATAGAAGATCCTTTGGTTCGTAACATGCAAATAATTTAATCTTTGAAGATGAACATCACAAGAATAACTGTTCAAATGATGTACAAGAACTGAGGTCGTTAAAGGCTGATGAAACAATTATTGCTGCAAATATATGGCAATCATACGGTTCTTATTTCATTCTGAGACTCATGGTAATGGCGATTTTATGGTTTGTTTCAGCGTGATCCGATATACATTATACATGAGGACGAAAGCACGAAGTGACCTATGCACAGCAACATCTCGCGTTATTGAAAAATATCATATATATCATCGCGAAAAGTGGAATTATACTGCATTAGCAACGGCAGGCCGTATAAATTACAGGCACTCACAGTACACTGCAAAGCGATGCCTACAATCACTTTAAATGCTCTGCGGTACAATATAAAAGTTATTTACGCACGTCGATGATTTTCTATGTTGCCAACTGTAGTATAGGAAGTGGCGGTTGTGGCGCAGCTCCCCGCTTCTATACTACATGGCTCATAAAGGAACCTTTTTTCAGACTCCCTGTTCTCCTTTAAGAGGGTCGCGAAATAACGTGGGTCGGGCCGACCCAAAACGGGCCCAACTCCGCCTCATTAATTGGCAGGCAAATTAACGTAACCATAGGCTATTCAAGAGAGCCCTTTTTTGGTCAGGGTTACCAATTTTTATGGCTACCTCTAAAATGTGGGTCGGGCCCGACCCCTACCACGCCCCACAGCAGCATGGAACCAGCATTTCAACCGAAGCTTGTAGCTTGCATCTCACACCTGCTGAAAAGCTCTTCTAGATGCTTTTGCTTGTTCCATAAGGTCATCGTTTTCTCACTTCAAATCTCTCACAAGATCTACCAGTTCGTTCTCAAAACCTCTTTTTGTCTCTGCAATATGCTCTCCGTTTGTATTCTGCGAGTTCATTCTCTATCTAACAAGTATCTATATTCTTCGAAATGGCGTCGCCCCTATGGGATGTACTTTTGTGGCTCATTTGTCTAAGATTCCTATGCAGCTAATATGCGCCGTCTTGTCTGCGAGGTTTTTGTTTCATCTTCAATGGTTTAAGCGGTGTGGGCCTTGTTTGATCCAGCCTGGATAACCTTTTTCAACTGATAGAACTTATATAGCTCGTCAAGACTAAGCTTTAATTCGTCGTCACAGATCTTCCCGTCGGAAAGTATATGACTTGTAATCATGTCCAGTTTGCTGTCGGCCAGGAGTCTGACTTCGATGTGCTTCTTGGCTTTGATCAACAGCCTGTGGGTTTACAGCCACCTAGAGGCAACCGTATGCCACATCTCCTATCCCGAGTCCAAGTACAATAGCCACCATGGCAATAATGCACAGTAACATCCCACTAGCCCTGCCCATGCCTACACTGACCGACACAAGGGCACCATCGATAACGTCCAGTGTGGGCACTCCACGACGATATTTTTTGCAAAGAGTGGCTCGTTTTTTCCCTCACATTCTCAATCTGTCTTTGAAGCAGTGTAATCTCCTCAAGCCTTAATAACTGAGCTGGTTCAGTTCCTGGCTCCGCCTCATGAGGTAGCTCAGTCACTGGCTCATGTGTAGCTCATGATATAGCGATGCCGTTGAAATGGTGGGTTGTTGTTTCATGCTTTAACCCTGCAACTCAATTTCAATTAAGAGTGAAACCACTAACTTAGATGCCTGGAAAGCGCTCCCACGTGTTCTGAAACTTAGTCACCTAAAGCCAACTCTAGAGGTGTGTAAAATATTCGGATACCCGTATGCTCGTTCCATGGCTTTATTATATAATAACTGTTCTTTGGGACACGGTTAACAACAATAGTTACACCTAGAAGGGCAGACTCGGTACTCACACTACTTGATAGCCCCATACGCAAAACTCGGCCCGTAGCAGGCACAGGATAGTTATGGTACTATCACCAAATGACCACGCGTGCGTTCTGTTAACCAATGTCCCTTTTTCTTGTGCCCAAATAGTAATGATGGCCTCTGTGAGGTCTGGTTTTGTATGCTCATCAACATGGAACTTTTTTTGCATCTTCTGTGATATCTTCTTTTCTTGGTGAGGTCCATAGATGCTTGTTTTTGTCAACATCTTCACCAAGCACACAAGCCTTTATACTCCCCCCGTAAGTGAAACTTCAACTCATGAATATCATAACTCAAGTTCAATTATAAGTGGTATAACACCATATTGCACATTCGTATATATGAGCCCCCAGAAGTTGATAATATCACCATCATTCAACTCTATAGGCAGTCGCATTGTAGCACAACGTTCATTTGGATTTATTCTTGGGGCGATTCTTGCAGGATGGCTCACTGGTGCAATCACCCCTACACGTAATATCCTACCAAGCCATAACATGGTATAGCCACATCCATTTTCGAGTGAGCTTATACCACCAATCGCTAACATATCAGCTCCTCCTGCTTCATTCAAATAAGGGTCAATTTTTGCTTCAAACGTAAGGATTCTCTGACGACTGACGACCACCTCTTTCTGGCGATCAACGTGCTCTTTGTTGGCAGCATCCTTTGGTGATGTGGGGTAACGCAGCCAACGTGTTTTGCTACCTTGCATGTTGAGCGCTCCTGCCTTAGTACCATAAGATTTATCCACTACAATAGCGATGTTCGTGGATATTGTATCACCGAAAGAGCCATAATCTTAGCCCACTTCAAGAAGTGTAGTGGGTGCACCATCTCGTGTGTTGTGCTTGGTACTGACTTGATTGAGGTGGAGATAAAGTGTGTATAAGCAGCTAAATTTGATGAGCCGGTCACCTCTGTAAGTACCTGAACCAATCCAACGCAATCCCAGATCGTCATCAAGATCAAATATATCTAACACACAACCTGTTATGCGCACAGCCTCATCATCAGGAACTTCGAGGGTAATAACCCCAACTACAGCATCAACCTCTAAACTAAAACCTATAGCTCAAAGGGAGCAGGGAGCTCGTAAAAGGTTGCTCAAAAATCCGTTATGAGCCATGTAGTAAAGAAATGGGGGGCTGCGCCAGAACCGCCATTTCTATACCACTGCTAGCCATAAATAGCTGCGCTATGTGTATCATCAATGCAGGAAGATGCAGTTGATATGGCCAAGCGTGTAGCACAGTACACAGGGATTCTCGCTGCATTTAGTCAGCGTAGACTACTGTGGACCTCGTACCATCTTGTTTTTACACACAACAACCACAAATATTGACTCGCAAAAAGTTCTGTACTGACGTCATTTTGGTGGCATCGACAATGAACCATTGAGGAAATGTACGAAACTAAATATTTATGATTCATTACCAGTTTAGAGGTACAAATACTTATTATTTTGGTTTCGTTGGTGCTGCGGCAATACAGTTCTGTGTTCACAGTTCCGATTAGTAACATAATTAAATATGCTTATTCGGTGATAAACAAACTCTAGTAAGATCACTTGTTTGGCAAATTTGATTCTTTGCAGACGTTGGGCGCATTTTATAACCTCAGATTCAGGGTCCAAACAGCATAGTCATAAATGGCCAAACACAAAAGATCGTCACCTCGTTAATGGTCCTTGTGCATAATTCTCTCTGAGGGAGCAACATGCATGCTAGACAAGTAGCATTAGATTGGGGCATATAAAATATTTTACTCGCCGCAATTTGTTCTCTAGAAGGTCGTCATCCATGTGTGATGCCACGGAATAACTTAATTGAATGGTTTTAATATTTTACACGCTTGGCCATATCATGTGTGATCTTGCTTCATCCAACAGACGGCTCGTTGGCTTTAAATAAAAATTGACTAAGTTCATTTCATGGCCTGGTCAATACACGGGAACAGGCAGTTGACCACAACACACAGGCTCAGGTGTAACATTTGTCCATTGAAGTGAACAAGGTTAGTCTCATCAGCGGTACAGCTCAATATCAAGTGGATGTTAAAACGTTTTGTTTTGAACAAGAGTGTGCGATACAGGAAAAAGGCTGCATTAAGAGGGCTAGGTTGATGAGAGAAATCATCACTTTACCATGCGAGCATACATATTGATGACACAGTTTTTGCGGGTGGTTGTTTAGTATGTAAGCTATGAACTCATCGAATAATTGTGCTGCTTATTAAAGAATAAGAGATTTATGTGACTGGTTGCATGGTGGTACGAATATAGATTCTACGCATATCAAAGTCGTCATTTATTTTCAATTACTTCATGTTTGCAGACTTAGTTGCTGTTGATCCAGTCGAAGAAGAATAAAAGGGTTGAGACTGCTGGCGCCCCAATAGGTAGTACACTGGGTATTGGTTTGTGGTAGCGAAGTCCCTTAGTAAAGTTATCGCAGTGATTTGTATTCACTATTACTAAACGTGACTTTATTCCTTATTCGCCCGCAGCTTGGGCCACGAATGTCGAACACCAGATTGTTGGTGGGAGCAATGCAGTCACCAATCATTTCCCATGGCAACTGTCTCTCCGGGCGCCTACAAGCCACAACTGTGGCGCAAACATTGTTGCCATGGATAAGGCTGTTACTGCTGCTCATTGCGTCACCGGGACAAGGTCAGTTATTAAGGTCACCTGGCTCCACGACAATAGAGATACAATTATTCTGGCAACCGTTTTAGAGTTGTTTGTACTTTAATGAGTCAAGCAATACTGAGATATATTATAATATTGATTCATTTTCCTCTCTGATAGCTACTCTATCCGTGCTGGAACTAATAGCCGTACTGCTGCCTGCAGTGGTAATTTCAAGGAACGTAGTATCTCCAGTTTGACAAGGGTGCGTTCAACTTAGTCTGATCTGGTATAGATAACAAAGCATTGTTATATTATAGCTGTAATGATAAACTACATATGCATTGCATTACCTCTCACAGCATCCTAGCTATGGATCTGGTTCCGGTTCCTTCCCCAATGACGTTGCAACCTTAAGCTTCAGCGCTTTGAGCGATAATGCTGGAACTGCAGTTGTTGTTTTGGCTAGTACTGCTCAAGATAGTGGCGGCCAAGTGACTGGTTGTCATATCTCTGGATGGGGCAGAACGTGTGGTTTGTTCTATTTTATGGCATTGTAACATGATTATCTCGTTATTTCATTGTTTGTATTTATTAAAATTCCTACTGACTGCAGGATCCTGTGCTCGAAGGCCATCGAGACTGCTATTCTCATTTTGGATACCTACACCAGTGTCTTGACTTATCCTTATCACCGCTAAAAAATTAATCTTTATGACTTTCAGACTGTTAATGTCTGACATCTATAATGCTTTAGGAGTTAAATGACATTTATAACAGACGTAAAAGGTTTGAGTATGATGTATTTCTGCACTTCCGGTCTGGCTTTATTCTACAGTCCAATCCTCACTCATCATTCCAACAGACTGGGAACCAGACAACCATCACGTGACTCATCCGGCGCAGAATTGGGAGTATTCAGGTTGAGTTCTGTAAATAGATTATATGAACCATGAAAGCTTCAAAACCAAGTCAAAGAATCCTTGACATAACTTCATGGATTACAAATGAACGACAAACTTGAGCTTGTTAAATACTCCATTTAAGCAAAAAGAGTTGTGCTGTTGACCTGAATGCGACATACATGACTGATATCTCTGTCAATTTAACAATCAGAAATACGACATTTGGTCTTCATCGTCGCTCTACAACGTGCTGGTGATACAAGCAGTTTGACAATGTGTGCTCCTTTGGGTTCGCATCAATGTAACACTAATCATTGGCATCACAATCAGCCGTTTTCCCGCTTGATCCTCGATTGACGGCCCTTAACCTTTCTGTTTGCTGCAAATATATAATATCGATTATCTTCAACATTTCAGACCTAAGAGCATTTCATAACTTTCTGGGGCACATGTGCCTGCTTCGTCCCTGCTGCCACCGTTCCTGATTCTTATGGACCAGCCATGTTAACCTTATGACACGCTGTCCAATTAACATGTTGTCACGTATGGCACAGGTAAGCTTATCTCTAATTGACAATACCCAGCAGTACATCTAAACAGCTCGGACCCGGACCCAGTTAGTGCTACTCTTCTCTTGCATAACATTTTACACTCCCTATATACGTGGACAGGATAATGATGTGGCGACGATCAATCTTCTTATTCTTATATACCAATTCCTTCTTATTGAAATAGTAAGATCAGCCATAGACTATGATATTTTATGATGATTGCCATGATCATTTTCGTCTGTATAGTACTACATGTATCATCCCAATCCCAACGCCGCCCACATGCACGTACACCCACGCTGTAGGATATAAGTGAAATGTTGTTAATTACTGCTTCAATGCTCGCACGCGCTCCTTTGTCCTTGGGACCTTATAATGATAATGCTTTTCTGTCGCAAGCTGATCATATTACACGCTGCTTATCTGGCTCAGACATACACTTACATTATCACCTTCAATGTACCATATGGATAAAAGTATACTATTTCACGAAGCGCAGCTGTCTGGTGTCAGATCTATATTTATAGTCATAGCCATTGTACAAAGACAGTACACTCTCTGTGAAGTTAATCATATGTTTCAATATGACAATATGGCCACAAAGTCGAAGAGAAAAAGATACCACTTAAAACAATCTAACAACTGTGATAACAAACTCAAGCAGCATTATCACTGCTGTAAGCGTGGGTTATATTCTCATTACCTCGATTTGCGGTTGGCGCCGACCGACACCATTAACATCATGATTACTGATAACGAAACATCTGCCCATTCTCACATAAAATAGTTAGCCTTCGGAGTTACTTGCATTGGGTGAATACATTCACCACTTTCAATCCCAGTGATGCTTGTGCTCGGACAATTTATACTTATTTATCGCGTCATATTGCCTATCGAATAAAGAATGTCCGGATTTCCTGATACCTTTGCAAACTCGGCTTAACCTAATACAGCAACAGCATTCCGCAGTGTACATTCCCATACAGAATAATGGACTTGTATGCCAGTGCTAGGATCACCATTGCAAGTGGAGCAGAGCTAGTAAATGTCAAGTCATCAATGCAGCAATTCAACTTCTATATTTTGCAGCAAGACAAAACATGCGAATTCTTCATTATCGAGCTAAGTATGTGCTGAAGTGATTTTGCTCAGGTTTCGTTCAATCGCCTCATTTATTCTGCCTTCACTTTTTTCACGTACGCATGCGCGCTTGTTTGCTTATCACCCCGCTCAGAAAAGAGCCTAGCAGCTGTGAATGCGTACGTACAAAGGACATATACAGAATGTACGCGGCAATTTTAACTTAGCCTGATTTATTGTAGGTTCGCCGATAAGTCATTAAGTTACCTTGATTATTTCTTTAATCGTTAGGTATCTATGATGCGCTTTGACCTTGACCTGAAAGTAAAGTCAGGGTCATTGAAAAAGTGAAAATCTGGAATCCCGAATGGCTCCGTGGATAATGGATTTTAAAACAGTTTACATATTCTGAAAGTTTAATGTAATTATAAACGTTTTATGAGTATATGTAGTTGTAAACAATGCATTGTTAAAAACATTCTAGCGAGTCGAAAATTTCTGGTAGCTTAAATCTCTACACCTTTTTAATTTAGTCCGATCGTAAAAAAATCAATATTTTCTGAAAGCTGATTCAATAAGCAAACTTTGATAATTGACATGATATTCGTCGTTTTCCAAGCGCGTTGACTTCTGCGTCATCGTTAACAATGATGCTTTCGAACATATCAAATACTTTTAAGTTATAGGGGAAATTCAATTGGTAGTTATTGCGTCGTTTCTCTCTTGTTATTTGTCGTTTCGTAGTTTTAATTCCATCGAGGGTAGCCCTCAGAAACTCAACTAATTAAATATAATTGTCAATTGTTAATATTTCATTCATGATTGAAGCTAGAAGTTTACATTTGCATTGAGTTTGACAATTGGCCGCTATGATTTACTCAATTCTATTGGCGTACTTTCTCATCATAAAGATTGTCAGTCGTCAAAGGCGGCATCAATACCATCATATTGATTTGTCAGCGTTGATATTGTGACCATCTCTAGCATCCTTCGCCTTCGCCATCTGCCTTTAACCTCTGGCGTTTAACGTTGGTTAGCTTCTTTTTGTTTGTCCAGTGACACAGATCGAAATCTTAATATATTTTCTTAATTATGTTTTTAATGGAAGGTGTAATTGATGCGTAAAACCCAGAGGTCATTTTTATCTTAACCTCAAAATAAGGTTTCGTTTAAAGTTGGTCAGCTCCAAAATGAATCTTAGCTCTCTTTCCTATTGACTTGTGGTGCATGTCGCAATGATCGGATACCATATCACGGGTGTGGCGCTATCTTCGTCTTCACCCACAATTGGAAAGAAATGTGACACCTCGAAAAGACCCAGAACCGAGCAACCACGCGGGCACCTTAGCTTGGAGAATCTGATTCACTTGGAATGACTAAACAAACGCAAATGACAGATCAATACCGCTAAATATGCGTACGGAATTGACGGCGCTGAGTCGTGCTTAATTCCGTCCAAAGATGACAATCCAGTCTACTTAGCTTCATTGCATAAAGCATACATACACTGACTTGCCATTAAGAGAAGATATTGCCGGATCCGTAGGCTCAGGAAAGTAGTCTGCGGAGGGCATCACCTAGCCTAAGAGCATGTTTGATTGAGCAAACATAAACCCTCAGTGTAGCCTCGCAATAAAACATTGGTTGTAATGTGGTCGGAATTGATAACCATGCAATATTGACCATAATATGCTGAATAACTCATGCGCTGTCATAAGTATTGTCCATGTATTGCCCGGCCATTATTATGGGACCGAGGGCTATTACAGCATTCTCGCTGACGGCAGTTTGATGATTATCAGCGGTGTGGGGAATTTAGCTATGGTTGTTACGTTGTTGCTTCACGAAATATGCGAGGACAAAGCAAGAAAGCAGCGAAGATACAAGTTCGTTTTAACGCTGAAAGCAAATCATCAGCACATATAGTTACCTTTCCACTCCTGCATAAATGGCTAACAGTAACAAATTAACGCTAGGTTCGTTCAGTAGTAAAGGGCATGTCAGTAATCGCGTAGCTTATAGTCAGTCAATACTGTGAAACTGCAATGTTTGGTTACTTCAAGAACATTGGTGTTTACTGGACAATCTTTGCATACTTAACAATCAATTGGGCGATGCAACTGTGACAGGCATATCAGGGGTCAACTGTGTCAGGCGTATCAGATGTCAACTGTGACAGGCGCATCAGGGGTCAACTGTGACAGGCGTATCAGGGGTCAACAGTGACAGGCGTATCAGGGTTCAACTGTGACAGGAATATCAGGGGTCAACTGTTACAGGCGTATCAGGGGTCGACGAGACACGGGGACCACATGGCGGACGTGCCATCGCTTTTGATAGTAAATTAGTGCTATGGATTTCTGGTAGTAATTTACCAAGTGCTAGTGTTATATCAGTAGCTTACGACGCTTAAATGCTTCTTATCTCTATGAGCATGTCATGCGACACAAACTGAAATACTCAAATTGCATTAAGATTTTTAGAGCGAGATAAAGAGGTTGATTGCTTTTAGAGTGATACAGAATATAATACTGACCTTAACAGAGGTAACTAAATACACACAACACTGCTTAAGACATTTTGTGCGGATGAAAGCCTGAATAATTTAATGAGTACACGTTCAATATGCCAATTCATTCTCGCATGTTACTTCGTGTATTGACCGTTTTAATGTATCCGTTAAGATGTTCAAATGTATTATCGATCATAATTGTTTTCATGAAGGTCATAATATGCCAACCCATAGCACTAGACATACTTGTTGAACATGCCCCTATGCAGAGCAAGATATTTCATGCTATGCCAATGGAACTTTGCTAGTAATTTAGAATTCTTGTAAATGTACTCATCTCTCCAACCTGAATGATTTACTTGATGATATAGGGGGGGCCATATGAAGCCCTGCAATATACAGACGCTTATTGTACTCAGCATACTGACGCCGTAAGTGATTATCATAAAGCTATCCTTTAATTCATGCATATAACCTGCGCGAAAAAGCATCCCTGCCACTAGAAGAAAATCAATGGCGGAGTAGAATACCCTAGTTAATCCTAACTTGGATCAGTTCCTATTTTGGTATCGTTTATGGATCGACAATGGCAGACCAAATGTAAGCAGGGTGAAGGAAATAATGATTAAGACTAAATATGAAAACAAAAGGAATTCGAGATGGTTTGTGAGGAATCAAAACAATGTTTCCGAGGAACGAAAGGCGGAAGCTTTAATGGGCAATATAAGTGGAAATTTAGGGACTGACGTTAAAAAAGAAACTGCAGTCTGAGTATTGTGTCAGCAGCTAATGATGGAGTGAGAGGTGAGCGTGGTATATGCAATTTCTTCTGAATTCAATACCAAGAAATGTATTTTTGTGTGTCGGATGATTCAGATGTATATAAGCAAAGATGCAATTCAGACAAATGTCACTCTGATAATATGTTTCAGTAGAAAACATGCTGGCAGCTGGGGTGAAAATTAAGGCCCATAAAACTGAGGCTAATGCATAAGAACGTATTATTAATGGCAGTCGTGCATTGTCTATTCATTTTTGTTTGCTGTATAATTGTCTAGATTCGGTGATTACTGATGTTATGTGAACACTCAACAACAAATATCAATCTGCATGCGACATCAGTTACCACTGATCGATTGTGTTGACCAGCGATGCAGGCAAGGTTTTGAATTACGTACTTCTGTCAAATTATTCAAATACTTTACGCACCTGTCATCTGCATTTTGGCTTTAAGACAGACCATTCCACTACCCAGTGCACTTATATGGTTCAAGAAGTGATTTATTTTTGTGCTAAACACAAATCATCGTGTTATGTTCTGTTGCTATAATCATCTAAAGCATTTGATAGGGTTACTTGTGTTAAATTGTTTAATTCATTGATGGCAAGAGACGTGTCCTACTACTGTCAAGTTACTCCTCTGTATGTATGTTAACCAATCGTGGGTAGTTAAATTGATCTCGGGAGAATCTTGGGCATTCCATTGCAGTAAAGGCATAAAACAAGGCGGGCTCTTATCACCAATTATTTTCTGTATTTATATGGACGAGCTTCTTGTTCTTCTTAAACGTAATAAGGTTGGAGGCTATGTGGGCCATCGGTTTACGGGCGCCTTTGGAAATGTTGACGACTTGACATAGTCCCTCAGTCACAGCTGCTTAGCTTATGACTTATATGAAGAATAAACCAAACCATAAGATGTTTTGTTCGAAAGTGAAAAAAGCATGGTCCTTTGCTACAATAGTCCACAGTGTAATATTGACTTTGAATTGAGGCTAAATGTAGCCATTTCAAGTCAAATAAAATACAGCCGTTCACATGGAAAGTTATTTTGGAAATGAATTCAACGACGCTAGCTTCAAAAAGGCTATAGGAGAACTGTTGTATCGACCTGACATTGTGTCCAGATTCGACTTTTGTCAATTAATGTTTACATATTGTCACTGCAACAATCATGCTGAGTATATCATGTCCCGCTGATGGAATCGCCAGGACCATATCACCGCTTGACACGGTAGTATCATATCATTGCATATGGTTGGGTATCACTTTGGATACCTTCAAATATGATTGACAGCTTCTTCCGAAGACATTCAAGGCTGGCCTTGATTATAAAGGAGCACCTGCGCTAGTAGAATTAGAGATCAAGTCAGCTTAGATGTTCCTCGTTCCATCCTTGGAGAAGACAACGCAGTTCATATAGTTGATTGGTCGGTACAGCCCAAGGCCTGTGGCAACTTGGGTAACGTAAGTATGTTGTTGTGTGGGTTTTAGCTGACACATTCAATCATTCACATACGCATACCAAGACACACGCAAACACAGGCACACTCCACATTCTCAGCCATACATTCCAAAATGCACAAATACACACACATTTACAGCAACCAGAAGGAGCATTATTGTTATTACTGTATGAATACAGAATAAGGTAGATTTCTACAGTAAGCAATATGTGTTGATTTGCCACAGTTTCGGTTGGGCGGGGATGGCTGGAGTGAGGGGCGGGGCGGGGGGGGGGCGTCCTGTTTTGGAAATCTATATCACGGCTTCTCTGACTATTAATCAAACATATGTTAGCAATCGTCAATTTTCAGTGCTCACTAGCCTAAAGCGATTCTACAGTCATTACGCACTCATCAGATATACTTGTGAAGCACATTAAACTGTTCGTTTATTCATTGCACTTGTGGACGACTGGGGGCGGCATCATCATCAAAGGGTGTCTCCAGTCGAGGAAGACTAGGGGCGGCATCATCAACAAAAGGTGTCTCCAGTCGAGGACGACTGGGGCGGCATAATCAACAAAAGGTGCCTCCAGTCGAGGACGACTAGGGGCGGCATAATCAACAAAAGGTGTCTCCAGTCGAGGACGACTGGGGCGGCATCATCAACAAAAGGTGTCTCCAGTCGAGGACGACTAGGGGCGGCATCATCAACAAAAGGTGCCTCCAGTCGAGGACGACTGGGGCGGCATAATCAACAAAAGGTGTCTCCAGTCGAGGACGACTGGGGCGGCATAATCAACAAAAGGTGTCTCCAGTCGAGGACGACTAGGGGCGGCATCATCAACAAAAGGTGTCTCCAGTCGAGGACGACTGGGGGCGGCATCATCAACAAAAGGTGTCTCCAGTCGAGGACGACTGGGGCGGCATATCATCAACAAAAGGTGCCTCCAGTCGAGTCGAGGACGACTGGGGGCCAGCATAATCATCATCAACAAAAGGTGCCTCCAGTCGAGGACGACTGGGACGACTGGGGGCGGCATAATCAACAAAAGGTGTCTCCAGTCGAGGACGACTGGGGCGGCATCATCAACAAAAGGTGCCTCCAGTCGAGGACGACTGGGGCGGCATCAATCAACAAAAGGGTGCTCCAGTCGAGGACGACTGGGGCGGCATAATCAACAAAAGGTGCTCCAGTCGAGGACGACTGGGGGCGGCATCATCATCAACAAAAGGTGTCTCCAGTCGAGGACGACAAAGGGGCGGCATAAACAAAAGGTGCCTCCAGTCGAGGACGACTGGGGCGGCATAATCAACAAAAGGCATCGATCATAATCAACAAAAGGTGCCTCCAGTCGAGGACGACTAGGGGCGGCATAATCAACAAAGGTGTGCCAGTCCAGTCGAGGACGACTGGGGGCGGCATAATCAACAAAAGGTCAAGTCGAGGACGACTGGGGCGGCATAATCAACAAAAGGTGTCTCCAGTCGAGGACGACTGGGGCGGCATAATCAACAAAAGGTGTCTCCAGTCGAGGACGACTGGGGGCGGCATAATCAACAAAAGGTGTCTCTCCAGTCGACTGGGGCGACAACAAAAGGGGCGGCATAATCAACAAAAGGTGTCTCCAGTCGAGGACGACTGGGGCGGCGGCATAATCACAAAAGGTGTCCTCAGTCGAGGACGACTAGGGGCGGCATAATCAACAAAAGGTGCCTCCAGTCGAGGACGACTACGGGCGGCATAATCAACAAAAGGTGCCTCCAGTCGAGGACGACTAGGGGCGGCATAATCAATCAAAAAAAGGTGTCTCCAGTCGAGGACGACTGGGGCGGCATAGTCGAGGACGACTCAACAAAGGTGCCTCCAGTCGAGGACGACTGGGGCGGCATAATCAACAAAAGGTGCCTCCAGTCGAGGACGACTGGGGGCGGCATAATCAACAAAAGGTGTCCTCCAGTCGAGGACGACTGGGGCGGCATAATCAACAAAAGGTGTCTCCAGTCGAGACGACTGGGGGCATAATCAACAAAAAAAGTGTCTCCAGTCGAGGACGACTGGGGCGGCATAATCAACAAAAGGTGTCTCCAGTCGAGGACGACTGGGGGCGGCATAATCAACAAAAGGTGTCTCCAGTCGAGGACGACTGGGGCGGCATAATCAACAAAAAGGTGTCTCCAGTCGAGGACGACTGGGGGCGGCATAATCAACAAAAGGTGTCTCCAGTCGAGGACGACTGGGGCGGCATAATCAACAAAAAAGTGTCCTCCAGTCGAGGACGACTGGGGCGGCATAATCAACAAAAGGTGTCTCCAGTCGAGGACGACTGGGGGCGGCATAATCAACAAAAGGTGTCTCCAGTCGAGGACGACTGGGGGCGGCATAATCAACAAAAGGTGCCTCCAGTCGAGGACGACTGGGGCGGCATAATCAACAAAAGGTGCCTCCAGTCGAGGACGACTGGGGCGGCATAATCAACAAAAGGTGCCTCCAGTCGAGGACGACTGGGGGCGGCATAATCAACAAAAGGTGCCTCCAGTCGAGGACGACTGGGGGCGGCATAATCAACAAAAGGTGTCTCCAGTCGAGGACGACTAGGGGCGGCATAATCAACAAAAGGTGTCTCCAGTCGAGGACGACTGGGGCGGCATAATCAACAAAAGGGTGTCTCCAGTCGAGGACGACTGGGGCGGCATAATCAACAAAAGGTGTCCTCCAGTCGAGGACGACTGGGGCGGCATAATCAACAAAAGGTGTCTCCAGTCGAGGACGACTGGGGCGGCATAATCAACAAAAGGTGTGTCTCCAGTCGAGGACGACTGGGGCGGCATCATCAACAAAAGGTGCCTCCAGTCGAGGACGACTGGGGGCGGCATAATCAACAAAAGGTGTCTCCAGTCGAGGACGACTGGGGCGGCATAATCAACAAAAGGTGCCTCCAGTCGAGGACGACTGGGGGCGGCATAATCAACAAAAGGTGTCTCCAGTCGAGGACGACTGGGGGCGGCATAATCAACAAAAGGTGCCTCCAGTCGAGGACGACTGGGGCGGCATAATCAACAAAAAGTGTCTCCAGTCGAGGACGACTGGGGCGGCATAATCAACAAAAGGTGCCTCCAGTCGAGGACGACTGGGGCGGCATAATCAACAAAAGGTGCCTCCAGTCGAGGACGACTGGGGGCGGCATAATCAACAAAAGGTGTCTCCAGTCGAGGACGACTGGGGGCGGCATAATCAACAAAAGGTGTCTCCAGTCGAGGACGACTGGGGGCGGCATCAATCAAAAAAGGTGCCTCCAGTCGAGGACGACTGGGGGCGACATATCATCAACAAAAGGTGTCTCCAGTCGAGGACGACTGGGGCGGCATAATCAACAAAAGGTGTCTCCAGTCGAGGACGACTGGGGGCGGCATAATCAACAAAAGGTGTCCTCCAGTCGAGGACGACTGGGGCGGCATAATCAACAAAAGGTGTCTCCAGTCGAGGACGACTGGGGGCGGCATAATCAACAAAGGTGCCTCCAGTCGAGGACGACTAGGGGCGGCATAATCAACAAAAGGTGCCTCCAGTCGAGGACGACTGGGGCGGCATAATCAACAAAAGGTGTCCTCCAGTCGAGGACGACTGGGGGCGGCATAATCAACAAAAGGTGTCTCCAGTCGAGGACGACTGGGGGCGGCATCATCAACAAAAGGTGTCTCCAGTCGAGGACGACTGGGGGCGGCATCATCAACAAAGGTGTCTCCAGTCGAGGACGACTGGGGGCGGCATAATCAACAAAAGGTGCTCCCAGTCGAGGACGACTGGGGCGGGCATAATCATCAACAAAAGGTGTCTCCAGTCGAGGACGACTGGGGGCGGCATAATCAACAAAAGGTGTCTCCAGTCGAGGACGACTGGGGGCGGCATAATCAACAAAAGGTGTCTCCAGTCGAGGACGACTAGGGGCGGCATAATCAACAAAAGGTGCCTCCTGTCGAGGACGACTGGGGCGGCATAATCAACAAAAGGTGTGTGTCCAGTCGAGGACGACTGGGGGCGGCATAATCAACAAAAGTGTGCCTCCAGTCGAGGACGACTGGGCGGCATAATCAACAAAAGGTGTCTCCAGTCGAGGACGACTGGGGCGGCATAATCAACAAAAGGTGCCTCCAGTCGAGGACGACTGGGGGCGGCATAATCAACAAAAGGTGCCTCCAGGACTGGGGCGGCATAATCAACAAAAACAAAGGACGACTGGGGGCGGCATCCAACAAAAGGTGTCTCCAGTCGAGGACGACTAATCACAAAAGGTGTCTCCAGTCGAGGACGACTGGGGCGGCATCAATCAACAAAAGGTGTCTCCAGTCGAGGACGACTGGGGGCGGCATAATCAACAAAGGTGCCTCCAGTCGAGGACGACTGGGGCGGCATCAAAGGTGTGCGAGGACGACTAGGGGCGGCATAATCAACAAAAGTGTGCCTCCAGTCGAGGACGACTGGGGCGGCATAATCAACAAAAGGTGTCTCCAGTCGAGGACGACTGGGGCGGCATAATCAACAAAAGGTGCCTCCAGTCGAGGACGACTGGGGGCGGCATAATCAACAAAAGGTGCCTCCAGTCGAGGACGAGGCGGCATATCAACAAAAAAGGTGTCTCCAGTCGAGGACGACTGGGGCGGCATAATCAACAAAAGGTGTCTCTCCAGTCGAGGACGACTGGGGCGGCATCATCAACAAAAAGGTGTCTCCAGTCGAGGACGACTGGGGCGGCATAATCAACAAAAGTGTGCCTCCAGTCGAGGACGACTGGGGCGGCATAATCAACAAAAAAAGTGCCTCCAGTCGAGGACGACTAGGGGGGCGGCATAATCAACAAAAGGTGCCTCCAGTCGAGGACGACTAGGGGCGGCATAATCAACAAAAGGTGCCTCCAGTCGAGGACGACTAGGGGCGGCATAATCAACAAAAGGTGTCTCCAGTCGAGGACGACTGGGGGCGGCATAATCAACAAAAGGTGTCTCCAGTCGAGGACGACTAGGGGCGGCATAATCAACAAAAGGTGTCTCCAGTCGAGGACGACTGGGGCGGCATAATCAACAAAAGGTGCCTCCAGTCGAGGACGACTGGGGGCGGCATCATCAACAAAAGGTGCCTCCAGTCGAGGACGACTAGGGGCGGCATAATCAACAAAAGGTGCCTCCAGTCGAGGACGAGGGGGCGGCATAATCAACAAAAGGTGTCTCCAGTCGAGGACGACTGGGGCGGCATAATCAACAAAGGTGTCTCCAGTCGAGGACGACTGGGGCGGCATAATCAACAAAAGGTGTCTCCAGTCGAGGACGACTGGGGGCGGCATCATCAACAAAAGGTGTCTCCAGTCGAGGACGACTGGGGCGGCATAATCAACAAAAGGTGTCTCCAGTCGAGGACGACTGGGGGCGGCATAATCAACAACAAAAGGTGCCTCCAGTCGAGGACGACTGGGGCGGCATAATCAACAAAAGGTGCCTCCAGTCGAGGACGACTGGGGGCGGCATCAATCAACAAAAGTGTCTCCAGTCGAGGACGACTGGGGCGGCATACATCATCAACAAAAGGTGGGCGGCATCTCCAGTCGAGAGGACGACTGGGGCGGCATATAATCAACAAAAGGTGTGTCTCCAGTCGAGGACGACTGGGGCGCGCATAATCAACAAAAGGTGTCTCCAGTCGAGGACGACTGGGGGGCGGCATAATCAACAAAAGGTGCCTCCAGTCGAGGACGACTGGGGCGGCATAATCAACAAAAGGTGTCTCCAGTCGAGGACGACTCGGGGGGCGGCATCATCAACAAAGGTGTCTCCAGTCGAGGAAGACTGGGGCGGCATCATCAACAAAAGGTGTCTCCAGTCGAGGACGACTGGGGCGGCATAATCAACAAAAGGTGTCTCCAGTCGAGGACGACTGGGGCGGCATAATCAACAAAAGGTGTCTCCAGTCGAGGACGACTGGGGGCGGCATCATCAACAAAAGGTGT
Source organism: Urechis unicinctus (assembly GCA_034190875.2). Classification (NCBI taxonomy): domain Eukaryota; kingdom Metazoa; phylum Annelida; class Polychaeta; order Xenopneusta; family Urechidae; genus Urechis; species Urechis unicinctus. Next base: position 33,436,765 of record CM067343.1, read on the forward strand.
CTCCAGTCGAGGACGACTGGGGCGGCATATATCAACAAAAGGTGTCTCCAGTCGAGGACGACTGGGGGCGGCATCATCAACAAAAGGTGTCTCCAGTCGAGGACGACTGGGGCGGCATAATCAACAAAAGGTGTCTCCAGTCGAGGACGACTGGGGCGGCATAATCAACAAAAGGTGCCTCCAGTCGAGGACGACTAGGGGCGGCATAATCAACAAAAGGTGCCTCCAGTCGAGGACGACTGGGGGTCGGGGCGGCATAATCAACAAAAGTGTCTCCAGTCGAGGACGACTGGGGCGCGGCATAATCAACAAAAGGTGCCTCCAGTCGAGGACGACTGGGGCGGCATAATCAACAAAAGGTGCCTCCAGTCGAGGACGACTGGGGGCGGCATAATCAACAAAAGGTGCCTCCAGTCGAGGACGACTGGGGCGGCATAATCAACAAAAGTGTCTCCAGTCGAGGACGACTAGGGGCGGCATAATCAACAAAAGGTGTCTCCAGTCGAGGACGACTGGGGGCGGCATAATCAACAAAAGGTGCCTCCAGTCGAGGACGACTAGGGGCGGCATAATCAACAAAAGGTGTCTCCAGTCGAGGACGACTGGGGCGGCATAATCAACAAAAGGTGTCTCCAGTCGAGGACGACTGGGGGCGGCATAATCAACAAAAGGTGCCTCCAGTCGAGGACGACTGGGGCGGCATAATCAACAAAAGGTGCCTCCAGTCGAGGACGACTGGGGCGGCATAATCAACAAAAGGTGTCTCCAGTCGAGGACGACTGGGGGCGGCATAATCAACAAAAGGTGCCTCCAGTCGAGGACGACTAGGGGCGGCATAATCAACAAAAGGTGCCTCCAGTCGAGGACGACTGGGGCGGCATAATCAACAAAAGGTGCCTCCAGTCGACGACGACTAGGGGCGGCATAATCAACAAAAGGTGCCTCCAGTCGAGGACGACTGGGGGCGGCATAATCAACAAAAGGTGCCTCCAGTCGAGGACGACTAGGGGCGGCATAATCAACAAAAGGTGCCTCCAGTCGAGGACGACTGGGGCGGCATAATCAACAAAAGGTGTCTCCAGTCGAGGACGACTGGGGGCAGCATCATCAACAAAAGGTGTCTCCAGTCGAGGACGACTGGGGCGGCATAATCAACAAAAGGTGTCTCCAGTCGAGGACGACTGGGGCGGCATCATCAACAAAAGGTGTCTCCAGTCGAGGACGACTGGGGCGGCATCATCAACAAAAGGTGTCTCCAGTCGAGGACGACTGGGGGCGGCATAATCAACAAAAGGTGCCTCCAGTCGAGGACGACTAGGGGCGGCATAATCAACAAAAGGTGCCTCCAGTCGAGGACGACTGGGGCGGCATAATCAACAAAAGGTGTCTCCAGTCGAGGACGACTGGGGCGGCATAATCAACAAAGGTGCCTCCAGTCGAGGACGACTGGGGCGGCATAATCAACAAAAGGTGTCTCCAGTCGAGGACGACTGGGGCGGCATAATCAACAAAAGGTGTCTCCAGTCGAGGACGACTAGGGGCGGCATAATCAACAAAAGGTGTCTCCAGTCGAGGACGACTGGGGGCGGCATAATCAACAAAAGGTGCCTCCAGTCGAGGACGACTGGGGGGCGGCATCGAGGACGACTCATAATCAACAAAAGGTGCCTCCAGTCGAGGACGACTGGGGCGGCATAATCAACAAAAAAGTGCCTCCAGTCGAGGACGACTGGGGGCGGCATAATCAACAAAAGTGTGCTCTCCAGTCGAGGACGACTGGGGGCAGCATCATCAACAAAAGGTGTCTCCAGTCGAGGACGACTGGGGCGGCATCATCAACAAAAGGTGTCTCCAGTCGAGGACGACTGGGGCGGCATAATCAACAAAAGGTGTCTCCAGTCGAGGACGACTGGGGGCGGCATAATCAACAAAAGGTGCCTCCAGTCGAGGACGACTGGGGCGGCATAATCAACAAAAGGTGCCTCCAGTCGAGACGACTAGGGGGCGGCATAATCAACAAAAAAGTGTCTCCAGTCGAGGACGACTGGGGCGGCATAATCAACAAAGGTGTGTCTCCAGTCGAGGACGACTGGGGGCGGCATCATCAACAAAAGGTGTCTCCAGTCGAGGACGACTGGGGGGGCATAATCAACAAAAGGTGTCTCCAGTCGAGGACGACTGGGGGCGGCATAATCAACAAAAGGTGTGTCTCCAGTCGAGGACGACTGGGGGCGGCATAATCAACAAAAGGTGCAGGACGACTGGGGCGGCATAATCAACAAAAGGTGTCTCCAGTCGAGGACGACTGGGGCGGCATATCAACAAAAGGTGTCTCCAGTCGAGTATGACTAGGGGCGGCATAATCAACAAAAGGTGCCTCCAGTCGAGGACGACTGGGGCGGCATAATCAACAAAAGGTGTCTCCAGTCGAGGACGACTGGGGCGGCATAATCAACAAAAGGTGCCTCCAGTCGAGGACGACTAGGGGCGGCATAATCAACAAAAGGTGCCTCCAGTCGAGGACGACTGGGGCGGCATAATCAACAAAAGGTGTCTCCAGTCGAGGACGACTAGGGGCGGCATAATCAACAAAAGGTGTCTCCAGTCGAGGACGACTGGGGGGCGGCATAATCAACAAAAGGTGTCTCCAGTCGAGGACGACTGGGGGCGGCATATCAACAAAAGGTGTCTCTCCAGTCGAGGACGACTGGGGCGCGGCATATCATCAACAAAAGGTGTCTCCAGTCGAGGACGACTAGGGGCGGCATATCAAACAAAAGGTGCCTCCAGTCGAGGACGACTGGGGCGGCATCATCAAACAAAAGGTGTCTCCAGTCGAGGACGACTGGGGGCGGCATAATCAACAAAAGGTGTCTCCAGTCGAGAGACGACTAGGGGCATAATCATCAACAAAAGGTGTGTCTTCAGTCGAGGACAGTCGAGGACGACTGGGGCGGCATAATCAACAAAAGGTGCCTCCAGTCGAGGACGACTAGGGGCGGCATAATCAACAAAAGGTGTCTCCAGTCGAGGACGACTGGGGCGGCATAATCAACAAAAGGTGTCTCCAGTCGAGGACGACTGGGGCGGCATAATCAACAAAAGGTGTCTCCAGTCGAGGACGACTGGGGCGGCATAATCAACAAAAGGTGCCTCCAGTCGAGGACGACTGGGGCGGCATAATCAACAAAAGGTGCCTCCAGTCGAGGACGACTGGGGCGGCATAATCAACAAAAGGTGCCTCCAGTCGAGGACGACTAGGGGCGGCATAATCAACAAAAGGTGTCTCCAGTCGAGGACGACTGGGGGCGGCATAATCAACAAAAGGTGTCTCCAGTCGAGGAAGACTGGGGCGGCATAATCAACAAAAGGTGCCTCCAGTCGAGGACGACTAGGGGCGGCATATCAAACAAAAGGTGTCTCCAGTCGAGGACGACTGGGGGCGGCATAATCAACAAAAAGGTGCCTCCAGTCGAGGACGACTGGGGCGGCATAATCAACAAAAGGTGCCTCCAGTCGAGGACGACTGGGGCGGCATAATCAACAAAAGGTGCCTCCAGTCGAGGACGACTGGGGGCGGCATAATCAACAAAAGGTGTCCTCCAGTCGAGGACGACTGGGGCGGCATAATCAACAAAAGGTCAAGTCAAACTGGGGCGGCATCAACAAAGGTGTCGAGTCGGACGACTGGGGCGGGGCGGCATAATCAACAAAAGGTGTCTCCAGTCGAGGACGACTGGGGGCGGCATAATCAACAAAAGGTGCCTCCAGTCGAGGACGACTGGGGGCGGCATAATCAACAAAAGGTGCCTCCAGTCGAGGACGACTGGGGGCGGCATCATCAACAAAAGGTGCCTCCAGTCGAGGACGACTGGGGCGGCATAATCAACAAAAGGTGTCTCCAGTCGAGGACGACTGGGGCGGCATAATCAACAAAAGGTGTCTCCAGTCGAGGACGACTCCAGTCGTCGAGGACGACTGGGGGCGGCATATCAACAAAAGGTGTCTCCAGTCGAGGACGACTAGGGGCGGCATAATCAACAAAAGGTGTCTCCAGTCGAGGACGACTGGGGCGGCATAATCAACAAAAGGTGTCTCCAGTCGAGGACGACTGGGGCGGCATATCATCAACAACAAGTCGAGGGGGGCGGCATAATCAACAAAAGGTGTCTCCAGTCGAGGACGACTGGGGCGGCATAATCAACAAAAGGTGTCTCCAGTCGAGGAAGACTGGGGCGGCATCAACAAAAGGTCGAGTCGAGGACGACTGGGGCGGCATAATCAACAAAAGGTGTCTCCAGTCGAGGACGACTGGGGGGGCATAATCAACAAAAAAGGTGTCTCCAGTCGAGGACGACTGGGGGCGGCATAATCAACAAAAGGTGTGTCCTCCAGTCAAGGACGACTCCAGGGGACGGGGGGCATAATAATCAACAAAAGGTGTCTCCAGTCGAGGACGACTGGGGCGGCGGCATAATCAACAAAAGGTGCCTCCAGTCGAGGACGACTCATAATCAACAAAAGGTGCCTCCAGTCGAGGACGACTAGGGGCGGCATAATCAACAAAAGGTGCCAGGACGACTGGGGCGGCATAATCAACAAAAGGTGCCTCCAGTCGAGGACGACTGGGGCGGCATAATCAACAAAAGGTGTCAGGAGACTAGGGGCGGCATCATCAAAAAGTGCCTCCAGTCGAGGACGACTAGGGGCGGCATAATCAACAAAAGGTGTCTCCAGTCGAGGACGACTAGGGCGGCATAATCAACAAAGGTGTCTCCAGTCGAGGACGGGGGGCGGCATAATCAACAAAAGGTGCCTCCAGTCGAGGACGACTCATACAACAAAAGGTGTCTCCAGTCGAGGACGACTAGGGGCGGCATAATCAACAAAAGGTGTCGAGTCGAGGACGACTGGGGCGGCATAATCAACAAAAGGTGCCTCCAGTCGAGGACGACTGGGGGCGGCATAATCAACAAAAGGTGTCTCCAGTCGAGGACGACTGGGGGCGGCATAATCAACAAAAGGTGTCTCCAGTCGAGGAGGACGACTGGGGCGCGAGGACATCGGCATCAAAAAGGTGTCTCCAGTCGAGGACGACTGGGGCGGCTCCAACAAAAGTCGTCGAGGACGACTGGGGGCGGCATAATCAACAAAAGGTGCTCCAGTCGAGGACGACTGGGGGGGCGGCAACAAAAGGTGCCTCCAGTCGAGGGCTCCGGTCAAACGTGCCTCCAGGGCGGCATAATCAACAAAAGGGGTCTCCAGTCGAGGAGGACGACTGGGGCGGCATAATCAACAAAGGTGTCTCCAGTCGAGGACGACTGGGGCGGCATAATCAACAAAAAGGTGCCTCCAGTCGAGGACGACTAGGGGCGGCATAATCAACAAAAGGTGTCTCCAGTCGAGGACGACTGGGGGCGGCATAATCAACAAAAGGGTCCTCCAGTCGAGGACGACTGGGGCGGGCGGCATAATCAAAAGGTGTCTCCAGTCGAGGACGACTGGGGCGGCATAATCAACAAAAGGTGTCCTCCAGTCGAGGACGACTGGGGCGGCATAATCAACAAAAGGTGCCTCAGTCGAGGACGACTGGGGCGGCATAATCAACAAAAGGTGTCTCCAGTCGAGGACGACTAGGGGCGGCATAATCAACAAAAGGTGTCTCCAGTCGAGGACGACTAGGGGCGGCATAATCAACAAAGGTGCTCCAGTCGAGGACGACTAGGGGCGGCATAATCAACAAAAGGTGTCTCCAGTCCAGTCGAGGACGACTGGGGCGGCATAATCAACAAAAGGTGTCTCCAGTCGAGGACGACTGGGGGCGGCATCAACAAAAGGTGTCTCCAGTCGAGGACGACTGGGGCGGCATAATCAACAAAAGGTGCCTCCAGTCGAGGACGACTGGGGGCGGGCATATCAACAAAGGCATCCAGTCGAGGACGACTAGGGGCGGCATAATCAACAAAAAGGTGTCTCCAGTCGAGGACGACTGGGGCGGCATAATCAACAAAAGGTGTCTCCTCCAGTCGAGGACGACTGGGGGCGGCATATCATCAACAAAAGGTGTCTCCAGTCGAGGACGACTGGGGCGGCATAATCAACAAAAGGTGTCTCCAGTCGAGGACGACTGGGGCGGCATAATCAACAAAAGGTGTCCTCCAGTCGAGGACGACTGGGGCGGCATAATCAACAAAAGGTGCCTCCAGTCGAGGACGACTGGGGCGGCATAATCAACAAAAGGTGCCTCCAGTCGAGGACGACTGGGGGCGGCATAATCAACAAAAGGTGCCTCCAGTCGAGGACGACTGGGGCGGCATAATCAACAAAAGGTGCCTCCAGTCGAGGACGACTAGGGGCGGCATAATCAACAAAAGGGTCCTCCAGTCGAGGACGACTGGGGCGGCATAATCAACAAAAGGTGCCTCCAGTCGAGGACGACTAGGGGCGGCATAATCAACAAAAGGTGTCTCCAGTCGAGGACGACTGGGGCGGCATAATCAACAAAAGGTGCCTCCAGTCGAGGACGACTAGGGGCGGCATAATCAACAAAAGGTGCCTCCAGTCGAGGACGACTGGGGGCGGCATAATCAACAAAAGGTGTCTCCAGTCGAGGACGACTAGGGGCGGCATAATCAACAAAAGGTGTCTCCAGTCGAGGACGACTGGGGCGGCATAATCAACAAAAGGTGCCTCCAGTCGAGGACGACTAGGGGCGGCATAATCAACAAAAGGTGTCTCCAGTCGAGGACGACTGGGGCGGCATAATCAACAAAAGGTGTCTCCAGTCGAGGACGACTGGGGGCGGCATCATCAACAAAAGGTGTCTCCAGTCGAGGACGACTGGGGCGGCATAATCAACAAAAAAGTGTCTCCAGTCGAGGACGACTGGGGGCGGCATAATCAACAAAAGGTGCTCCAGTCGAGGACGACTGGGGCGGCATAATCAACAAAAGGTGCCTCCAGTCGAGGACGACTGGGGCGGCATAATCAACAAAAGGTGCCTCCAGTCGAGGACGACTGGGGGCGGCATAATCAACAAAAGGTGTCTCCAGTCGAGGACGACTGGGGGCGGCATAATCAACAAAAGGTGCCTCCAGTCGAGGACGACTGGGGGCGGCATAATCAACAAAGGTGCCTCCAGTCGAGGACGACTAGGGGCGGCATAATCAACAAAAGGTGCCTCCAGTCGAGGACGACTAGGGGCGGCATAATCAACAAAAGGTGCCTCCAGTCGAGGACGACTAGGGGCGGCATAATCAACAAAAGGTGCCTCCAGTCGAGGACGACTAGGGGCGGCATAATCAACAAAAGGTGTCCTCCAGTCGAGGACGACTAGGGGCGGCATAATCAACAAAAGGTGTCTCCAGTCGAGGACGACTGGGGCGGCATAATCAACAAAAGGTGTCTCCAGTCGAGGACGACTAGGGGCGGCATAATCAACAAAAGGTGTCTCCAGTCGAGGACGACTGGGGGCGGCATAATCAACAAAAGGTGCCTCCAGTCGAGGACGACTAGGGGCGGCATAATCAACAAAAGGTGCCTCCAGTCGAGGACGACTAGGGGCGGCATAATCGGGTGCCTCCAGTCGAGGATCATCAACAAAAGGTGTCTCCAGTCGAGGACGACGACTGGGCGGCATCATCAACAAAAGGTGCTCCAGTCGAGGACGACTGGGGCGCGGCATAATCAACAAAAGGTGTCTCCAGTCGAGGACGACTGGGGCGGCATAATCAACAAAAGGTGCCTCCAGTCGAGGACGACTGGGGCGGCGGCATAATCAACAAAAGGTGTCTCCCAGTCGAGGACGACTAGGGGCGGCATAATCAACAAAAGGTGTCTCCAGTCGAGGACGACTGGGGGCGGCATCATCAACAAAAGGTGTCTCCAGTCGAGGACGACTGGGGCGGCATAATCAACAAAAGGACGAGTCGAGGACGACTGGGGCGGCATAATCAACAAAAGGTGCCTCCATCAACTAGGGGGCGGCATAATCAACAAAAGGTGCCTCCAGTCGAGGACGACTGGGGGCGGCATAATCAACAAAAGGTGTCTCCAGTCGAGGACGACTAGGGGCGGCATAATCAACAAAGGTGTGCCTCCAGTCGAGGACGACTGGGGGCGGCATAATCAACAAAAGGGTGTCTCCAGTCGAGGACGACGGGGCATAATCAACAAAAGGTGTCTCCAGTCGAGGACGACTGGGGCGGCATAATCAACAAAAGGTGTCTCCAGTCGAGGACGACTGGGGCGGCATAATCAACAAAAGGTGTCTCCAGTCGAGGACGACTAGGGGCGGCATAATCAACAAAAGTGTCTCCAGTCGAGGACGACTGGGGGCGGCATAATCAACAAAAGGTGCCTCCAGTCGAGGACGACTGGGGCGGCATAATCAACAAAAGGTGTCTCCAGTCGAGGACGACTAGGGCGGCATAATCAAGGACGACTCCAGGGCGCGGCATAATCAACAAAAGGTGCCTCCAGTCGAGGACGACTGGGGGCGGCATCATCAACAAAGGTGTCTCCAGTCGAGGACGACTAGGGGCGGCATAATCAACAAAAGGTGTCTCCAGTCGAGGACGACTAGGGGCGGCATAATCAACAAAAGGTGCCTCCAGTCGAGGACGACTGATAATCAACTGGTCGGGACGACGGGGGCATAATCAACAAAAGGTGCCTCCAGTCGAGGACGACTGGGGCGGCACAAAAGGTGTCTCCAGGGGACGACGGGGCGGCATAATCAACAAAAGGTGCCTCCAGTCGAGGACGACTGGGGCGGCATAATCAACAAAAGGTGTCTCCAGTCGAGGACGACTGGGGGCGGCATCATCAACAAAAGGTGTCTCCAGTCGAGGACGACTAGGGGCGGCATAATCAAAAAAGGTGTCTCCAGTCGAGGACGACTGGGGGCGGCATAATCAACAAAAGGTGTCCTCCAGTCGAGGACGACTGGGGGCGGCATATCATCAACAAAAGGTGCCTCCAGTCGAGGACGACTGGGGCGGCATAATCAACAAAAGGTGTCTCCAGTCGAGGACGACTAGGGGCGGCATAATCAACAAAAGGTGTCCTCCAGTCGAGGACGACTAGGGGCGGCATAATCAACAAAAGGTGTCTCCAGTCGAGGACGACTGGGGGCGGCATAATCAACAAAAGGTGTCTCCAGTCGAGGACGACTGGGGCGGCGGCATAATCAACAAAAAAGGTGTCTCCAGTCGAGGACGACTGGGGCGGCATAATCAACAAAAGGTGTCTCCAGTCGAGGACGACTGGGGGCGGCATAATCAACAAAAGGTGACGACTCGGCATAATCAACAAAAGGTGTCTCCTCGAGGACGACTGGGGGCGGCATAATCAACAAAAGGTGTCTCCAGTCGAGGACGACTGGGGCGGCATAATCAACAAAAGGTGTCTCCAGTCGAGGACGACTAGGGGCGGCATAATCAACAAAAGTGCTCCAGTCGAGGACGACTGGGGGGGGCGGCATAATCAACAAAAGGTGTCCTCCAGTCGAGGACGACTGGGGCGGCATAATCAACAAAAGGTGTCTCCAGTCGAGGACGACTAGGGGCGGCATAATCAACAAAAGTGTCTCCAGTCGAGGACGACTGGGGCGGCATAATCAACAAAAGGTGTCTCCAGTCGAGGACGACTGGGGGCGGCATCATCAACAAAGGTGTCTCCAGTCGAGGACGACTGGGGCGGCATAATCAACAAAAGGTGTCTCCAGTCGAGGACGACTGGGGGCGGCATAATCAACAAAAGGTGTCTCCAGTCGAGGACGACTGGGCGGGCATAATCAACAAAAGGTGCCTCCAGTCGAGGACGACTGGGGGCGGCATAATCAACAAAAGGTGTCTCCAGTCGAGGAAGACTGGGGCGGCATCATCAACAAAAGGTGTCTCCAGTCGAGGACGACTGGGGCGGCATAATCAACAAAAGGTGTCTCCAGTCGAGGACGACTGGGGGCGGCATCATCAACAAAAGGTGTCTCCAGTCGAGGACGACTGGGGCGGCATAATCAACAAAAGGTGCCTCCAGTCGAGGACGACTGGGGGCGGCATAATCAACAAAAGGTGTCTCCAGTCGAGGACGACTAGGGGCGGCATAATCAACAAAAGGTGCCTCCAGTCGAGGACGACTAGGGGCGGCATAATCAACAAAAGTGCCTCCAGTCGAGGACGACTGGGGGCGGCATAATCAACAAAAGGTGCCTCCAGTCGAGGACGACTAGGGGCGGCATAATCAACAAAAGGTGCTCCAGTCGAGGACGACTGGGGGCGGCATAATCAACAAAAGGTGTCCTCCAGTCGAGGACGACTAGGGGCGGCATAATCAACAAAAGGTGCCTCCAGTCGAGGACGACTGGGGCGGCATAATCAACAAAAGGTGTCTCCAGTCGAGGACGACTAGGGGCGGCATAATCAACAAAAGGTGTCTCCAGTCGAGGACGACTGGGGCGGCATAATCAACAAAAGGTGTCTCCAGTCGAGGACGACTAGGGGCGGCATCATCAACAAAAGGTGCCTCCAGTCGAGGACGACTGGGGCGGCATAATCAACAAAAGGTGCATCCATCAGGACGACTAGGGGCGGCATAGGTGTCTCCAGTCGAGGACGACTAGGGGCGGCATAATCAACAAAAGGTGTCTCCAGTCGAGGACGACTGGGGGCGGCATCATCAACAAAAGGTGTCTCTCCAGTCGAGGACGACTAGGGGCGGCATCAATCAACAAAAGGTGTCTCCAGTCGAGGGGCGACTGGGGCGGCGACATAATCAAATCAAAAAGGTGTCTCCAGTCGAGGACGACTGGGGCGGCATAATCAACAAAGGTGCCTCCAGTCGAGGACGACTGGGGCGGCATAATCAACAAAAGGTGCCTCCAGTCGAGGACGACTGGGGCGGCATCAATCAACAAAAGGTGTCCTCCAGTCGAGGACGACTAGGGGCGGCATAACAAAAGGTCAACAAAAGGGCGTCTCCAGTCGAGGACGACTGGGGCGGCATAATCAA
>CM067343.1:33454591-33467091 GCA_034190875.2 Urechis unicinctus
GGGCGGCATAATCAACAAAAGGTGCCTCCAGTCGAGGATGACTAGGGGCGGCATAATCATAATCAACAAAAGGTGTCTCCAGTCGAGGAAGACTGGGGCGGCATCATCAACAAAAGGTGTCTCCAGTCGAGGACGACTGGGGGCGGCATCATCAACAAAGGGAGTCTCCAGTCGAGGACGTCAGCTGTATAAATTATTACACAGCGTATTTGAAGCAAATTTAATTTCGAATGTGCATTGGCCTGCATCTATAGTTTGGCTCTCATTCTAAACGTATTGCCTCTCTAATTCCTATTAGAACATTGGGAATGTTACTTTCTTCGTTTAAAGGTTTTGACGATTATTGATCAGAGGTCAGAAGACTGTGTACCGTGGAATGACATGCTATGTATTTAGGCATTCTTGCGCCAGATGCAAAGATTGGTAACCAATAGCGCAATAAGCACCATGACCACAGAATTACACGCCAGCTTCAAAGAAACATCACATAGAACTGCGAACATGGACAACTGTGTATATGTAAGTTAACGAGTAGGTGTGTGACGGCGCGCCTGCTTGATGCTTGTTTGGTGTGGAATGACATATTGACGCAAAGAGTGGTATCCCATCTATATCATGCATGCGCGAATATTTATTGTCATCGTAGCGTATAAAGAACATTTGTGAGGTACCATTTTCCCACGATACTATATCTGGGTTTGTGTGTGAATGGTGTGGGGTATATATATATATATATAGATATATAGAGATATAGAGAGATAGATATAGACACATATATATATATATATAGAGAGATCTAGATATAGAGAGAGATAGAGATATAGAGAGATATATATATATATCTCTATCTATAGAGAGATAGAGAGAGATATATATTTATATATCTATATTATATATATATATATATATATATATATAGATATATAGATATATATATATCTATCTATATATATATATATATATATCTATATCTATATATCTATATATATATATATCTCTATATATATATATATCTCTATATATATGTATATGCATCTACATAACCATATATACATGTCAAAGTTGGACGCTTGTAGCGGTTGGTTCTGCTTGTTTTCTACAGACTCCAGCAGGTTCATAAAAAATTTTCAATGTCAATTAGAAGTCCAATCAATTGTGGAAAAAAAACCAAGTAAACGGAGGTTGCTTAGAAAACGCAGTCTGAAACAAGAATGATAATTTAGGAGGACGCCATATGCATACCAATGATCAGCAGGCATTCCGGATGTTGTAAGTAACATCGGAATTGTCTTCGTGCCTCTTGAACTTGATCGATATTCATTCGTAGTTACTTCCCAAAGAAGCGGTTGCAAGTCGTCGCTTACTTAAATATGTCCCCACGTTTCTACGACATTCACCAAATCCTCCTGCCAAGTAACCCTTGACCGCTACATCAACTCGTGACAGTGGTTGTATTGGATAGCAGCTGTGACGGGTTCAATTTATGGAAATAATTATGAATAACCACAGTTGAACAGAACTTCCACTAAAACTGTCTATTAAGAAAGAATGGCATCTGGAAGCTATGTAGAAAAATAACGACATAGTAAGGGTTTGCAATCCCTAGGGACATAGTTTCTCGTAACTACTTACTGCTTCGCTCACTGTCAAATCAGGATCATCATTAATAAATATCCAGGCACACAGTGTCTTTACATTAGAAAACACAACATTGACTGGATAACGTTATCTGTCAGTCCTTTCCGGAAGATGTAAATGCTCGGTAATAGATAGACTTCCTGGACAGTTCGCATAGATAGAAGGTTTGCATTGTTCCGGACATAATTGATACATTAGATAATAAAACAAGTACTTAAAACAGCATGCGCCTCTTTATTACCTCTTTTAGAGCAATTAGCCGTCATCACCGACGGTAAATGGTAATTGGGGATTTGGTCAATTGTGAATAATGAATCGTTAAGGGTGTTGAAGACCGGTATCGCATCGCGTCAACACTGAAGACTGGTATCAGTATTCAATGTATCCAAAATATCAGTCATTCATTTATATTGTTGCAAATATCATACAAAGTACCGTGAGTAAAGCACATTTGCATAATGGAGTCTTTTGAAAACGAAGTGAGTGTCAATAAATTAATCAAATGTCAAGGCAGCTTGCAGTACGGAAAGGTTTTGTTTACACTCACAGATTCATCTTTTCCATCCGAAATGTGTATATATGCCCATGTATTATGTATGGCCAGCAATTTATTTGACTACATAAAGCATGCCCGCTGGTCCTGAAATTAATGGGTGTTAATTACGAACCAACTCGAGACACCTCGTGTGTGTGTATGCATTAATGCATGTATGTATTAATGTATGTATGTATTAATGTATGTATGTATTATTGTATGTATGTATGTATGTATGTATGTATGTATGTATGTATGTATGTATGTATGTATGTATGTATGTATGTATGTATGTATGTATGTATGTATGTATGCATGTGCATAGTATTATTGTAAATACACACACACACACATATATATATATATATATATATATATATATATATATATATATATATATATATATATATATATATATATATATATATATATATATATATATATATATATATATATATATATATATATATATATATATATATATATATATACATGCACATAGAGCTTTCTCCAGTATTCGCATGTCTCTAAAGTAACCATGTAACAACCTTTTTTGTCTGATATCCGTCGGTTCATCTCCCATAAGCCCACGCGCGTGATAATCGGGGATGTTAGCAATCATATGTCTCCGGTGACCTATTGTACATCCCATTGCCCGGAAGCTACCTCGATGACTTTTTCAAGTATATCCATCTACGAAATGATGGTATGACTCTTTTTTCTCAATAAGCCCACCACACGGTATCACTTAAACTGATCCGGTTTGGATATTGGTTAACCATAGGTGCAGGTGCAATCTTATAATTGCATGCATGAGCGGCAGCAGCAGGTGGACAATTAAACCGCTGGCCGTTGATAAACGACGTCATCAACAGCTTTTCTCCTTATCTATTTCCTTATGACGGTAAATCGGATGAAGTTCATTTTCAAAACATTGCATCATAATATGAGGTTGGCTCGTCATTTTGCACTCGTGACGCAAATATCCTGATTGCTTTTTCATTTTTACGTACAAACAGAGGCAATTATCTGGTATGGGGCAAAAAGACAGTTAGCAGTCATTATGCGTTCCGGTGCATAGCTCGTGAACCCTCATCCCCGTAATATATTGGTGCCCAGAGAATGCTTTTTAACATGATGTCATTTCCGGCTGTCCAAGAAGCAATCCCCATTGCTGTCATCCAGTAAAACAAGAGCGACACGTCCATTGTTTCAGCAAAGTATCAGAAACCGCCTTTAAGACGCCTTTTACGTTTATGTATGTATAATCGTATTCATCTTATTCAAGGAAGCCGCAGAACCAACAAGAGAGAGGATCCAAATTATCTTCTCTGGAACCAGCGGAGAAGAATATTATTAATTTCCCTATTAAGGTGTATGCAAGATACGATCCTGTGCAACTATATTATCATGTCCCATTAATCTGTGTAAACATCTTCATCAAAGCTGTTATTGTTTCTTGTTGATGGTAAATTATTTTAGCATTGAGATCTCTTCAAGCCGTCAAACAATTTTAATACAGTTATAGTTTTTAACTGAGATTGATAGTGCAGATATTATTAATGCAACGGGTAAAAAATTTCAATAGATATGGTTCATTGGTGCGAATTTACAAGCACTAGCATATTGATACCATTCTCAACAATTCAACATAGGGTTTACCTGTTGATTCATACAAGAATTTCACACGGCTTGAAAAAGCCATCCATCAGATGTGAATGGCACAAGGCGACAGTGGAATATATATACATCAAACGTTACATAATGGTTAGCATGTATGTCACCATTGGGTGAGATTTATAGGACAGAATTGTTAATTGTATATCCATACATTCAAAGAATACAAAAATAACAAAGAAAACAAGCTGCTATTGTGTTATTGCTATCGCATGTATAGCATATGGTACACAAGACCAGAGGCAAGAACAATGGACAAAAATGAACCTTGGTTGGTCTGTCCATCACCAACAGGGCAGCTAAGAACATTACAGCCTTGATTTTCTTCATTTACCCCAACGCAAGATAACCCGCCATTTGCTGGAGCTGGGTTGTCGCACGACCTGTCACGTGACTGTGTTCCGGATCCACATGACCGTGAACAGGACGACCACTCCGTCCATTCCGACCAGCTCCCGTTCCTGGGACACGCGGTGCCGTTGCAAGACTGGGTTTGCGATAAAGCTTCTCCGATGCAGATGGACAATGGTGGCATACAGCTGCGAGTGCGATGTTGAGTGCCAGCGCCACACGCCTGGGAACAGCTACTCCACGACGCCCAATCACTCCATGCTCCCTCCACTGAAACCAGCAACGTCAGATATCTACAAAAACTTTCACACCAACGGTCCACCATGGCTTCATCGATTGGCTTCGAGAGACATGTAACGCCAACAAACGGGTGATTGAGATGTGAACGTTTTCAAAGGTTGATCAATCTATACATTACCAAGACATTCAAATTCAGTCTCACTTTTTCTAGAGTGCTTATCCAATTAATGCGCAAAAAAATCATTCAAAACGATTTCTCAGCGATTTCACCACAATTACCAGGCATGATGGCTTGGACGAGTCCATTTCGGGTGCAGCTGGCACAGCAGCTGTCAGCTGTGATTGAACTAGTGAAGCACACTTGTGGAAAGTCTCTGACAATTGTGTTACAATCAGCTAACACGGAAGGCTTGTCTGGCCACGTTACGGTGAGGATGAAGCCGACAGTGTCCGTACATCCTGCGATAAAACATAGAGTTTGATACCATATGTGCGTGTATGTAAACGCAAACGGGTATTTTGTCGAACATAGATACACTACCAAGGGATTGGAAGGTTGAATGTTTGAAACATTGCTTTGGTCATCATAGATGCGTTATTTCCATTCGAGACACATTTAAATGGCACATTATCCTTCGCTTTTTTCGGCCAATTCAACAGGGATTTTGACAATAATTTGACAAGAATTGGCGCTCAATGACGCACTTCCTGTGCAGCACGACTCGCTCATATTGCTTACCGCTTGGTACTGGCTTAGCGAGAGCTTTCACGGAACATGTTGCGTCATCTGAAATCAATGAAAACACCATTTTGAACAACAACTTTTAGTCATAATTTGCATAAGTCGTGCTCAAATTGTTCACTAAGTCATAACTAACCTTGAGGAATAGCAGTTGTTTCAGCTACATCAATGCAATAACCCTGGTAACATGACTGGGGGAAAAAACAAGTTGTCCATTGGGCTCTCTCAGAGAGTAAAACATTCGTGTTATGATCGTATTATCAGCACAATGAATGTACAAAAATAACTAATCACTTCAAATAAGGAAACGTTATCAATATTTTTTGAATCGCGAGAAATATTGCGATCGGAGATTGACTCCATAAAAAGGATAAAAGTTAACAGAATCAATGTAGTTTTTCGTCAAAACGCCCTTATACTGCGACCTACCTTTCCCGGTAAGCAGGGTGTGCCGTCTATTGCTCCAGGTGACATGGCATAGCATAGCTGGTTGTCCTCACCTGGTTTAGTGCAGTAAATAATTCGGCACATTTCACTGACATTAAATAACGATCCCTCCTGCAAAAGTAGTTATGCATAGTTATATATCGCTCAGATTGCAATATCATTGTGCATAGTATTAATTACAGGAAACTGTGCCAATCTGACGAAGGGGGTCAATGACGTCACTCTGATATACACCATTTTCCTCCAGGCGCATTACTGCGGATTTGTGCTATATTTTGCTTTTACTCGTGTCCAACCATCAAACCTATATATATTATTAATTAACCGATGTCCCTATGCACCAAGTATAAAAGCAATTGCCATAAGGTTATAAAGTAAGTCAGCTCTAATCTGACGTGAGTCCACATACGTGAATTTACTTACACACAGCTGTGAACCCAGACCGAATCTCTGCTCGCATTGCTCGTTGAGATTAGCCATCAGTCCAGGTTGTCTATCAAAATCAGGCAGGTCTACTGAAGTACAGCTCCGATCCGTCAGACATACCCGGGGATATCTGCATAAAACAATTCACAAAAAGCTTAATGGCATACTGAAACATTTTAAAAAGAACAAAGAAAAGGAAGCTAATAATGTTTTCCTACCTAGAGAATCCGCGGCTACCATTAAGAACAGATTTCATTGTTTCGATTGAGCATTCTGAGAAAGTCCAAAGATTGGCCAGATTCTTCGGTGGAAGTACATTACGAAAGGCCGCCATGATGAAATTGTCGCCGCCATCGCAGTGATTATTATCACCATCATGAATGGCACCCAGGCTAGAAAAAACACAAAAATGGTCACCTTGATTGTCATAAGTAGGAATTAATAACAACATAAAGATCAGTTGTTATTGCTTCACGCTGGTGTCACATTCATTATGTTGAAGACAATACACACCTGTGACCAAGCTCATGCGCAGCAATGTTACCATTAATGAAACCAGCATCTTCTATGACAGACACACTCAATGCAGGCAGACACACAGCTTCAACATAAGCAAATCCTGCAAAGGAAATGAATGGTCATTTTAGCGCTGCATAAAAAGTATAAACATATCACCAACGTCATTTTCATGAACTGAGTGTTATTGCTTTCAACAATTGATTTCATAGATGATAAAACTGACCTAAATTATCATTTTGTTGTTCATAACGTGTGTTGTATCTGCATGCAAAAGGAGCCAATCCATCCATGACAAAGTTCATTACGTCGATCATCGGTTTTAGAACGCACGAGGAAGAGGAATTCTCGGAGACGTTTCAATGAGAAGCATTCTAATCGTCAGCAAAGACAATAAATATATATATGCGGTACCTTGTAAGAAGCATGGTGTGATCCGGGTTACTCCAATTCCTGCCACCCTGAGTAACCCAGTCTGCCAACTTACTACCCACTATAGTGGCTTCAACAATAGTCTGTTTGGTGTCGGACCCCGTGCTGCTGACGATACTGCTTCCGGTCGTCCACGGGGATGTAGCCGGAGTCTGTTTACAATGAGCACCAATATGTTTTACGGGTAGGAATATTCTATTGATTGACCTGAATCACGTTGTAAATGAGGATAATATACAACTCTCACCTTAGAAATAATTAGAGTCTGGATACTGATTGAAATACGCATTCTCCACCTTTCTATATCGATATTACTAAATGGGATACTCATCTGAAATCACAAGATGTAATGGTATGGTCACGTATGAGTTAGTAATATATTCAATGATAGATGGAAATTATTGAAATATCCATATGATATGATATATATATATATATATATATATATATATATATATATATATGTGTGTGTGTGTGTGTGTGTGTGTGTGTGTGTGTGTGTGTGTGTGTGTGTGTGTGTGTGTGTGTGTGTGTGTGTGTGTGTGTGTGTGTGTGTGTGTGTGTGTGTGTGTGTGTGTGTGTGTGTGTGTGTGTGTGTGTGTGTGTGTGTGTGTGTGTGTGTGTGTGTGTGTGTGTATTGTTTTTAACTTACTCCATTCACACAGTGAGCTACATATTTGGCAATATTCAGCATAGTGTCATCTTCATCTGAACTCCGTGCAAGCCAGCTTCAACGGGAAACAAACAAGAGACGAGCCCTACAGCCTGCGTGTTTTACCAGCAGATATGAACGTTATATGGCGGCGCAATGGCATATAGCATATGAGTAAAAGCAATAATCGGATGGTTCCAAATGACAATGGAAAAGAGATTTGGGTCCAGGTCTCAAAAGAGGAGAGGTACTACCATATATGGCGTTGGGTTAGGGCTATAGCAGTAAACACAACTATAGGCACAAATAAAACTGGATAACACAACAAATAATGACAGAGCACTGAAAATCATAGATGACCATTGGTAATAAACAATGAGCACCGACAAAATAATTAATGAGCAATGACAGTAATTGAATAAACTGAAAAGATATAATGATCATTGACCATAATGGGTGATCAATAATAAAATGGGGTGAGCAATGGCAATAATGGATGAATACTAAAAATGATAGATGATCGTTGACGATAATGGACAAACACTTACGATAATGGCTGAGCATTGACAACAATGGACAAACACTTACGATAATGGCTGAGCATTGACAACAATGGACAAACACTTACGATAATGGATGAGCATTGACAACAATAGATTAACATTGAATATAAGATATGAGCCCTCACCCCCACCCCTTCCCCCCCCCCCCTTCCCCAAACATCCCCCGCATTGTGAACCAACCGTTTGAGAAGCCTAATATTATTCCACCAATATGTACACCACTTTTAACATGTTAGTGAAAATAATAACGAGTGGCTATTTTTTTCAGAAGTTAATATATAAACGGCACACCGTCGTCGGTTCACCTTTGTCGCGTCTTTAACAGGGCGGGGTCCGTGCTTCTCAAACATAAACACGTTTCTATTGACATATAGGGCTGCTAACCAAGTCCCTCTCCCAGCACCTAGCTCTACTTGAAAGTCGTCCATTGTGCTGTCAGATGTCACGAATACTCGCCTGTAGTAGTATGTAGCAAGACTTTTTTCCATATTTCCCCGCACCATGACAGTTCGCTTACTGTGGTCGTCAACCAGTCTATCGGTTGCCTTTTTGGCCGCAGGTTATATACACTGATCGATGTAATGTATAACACGTTAGACTAGATAAGTGAACCATAAGTTGGCAGTTCTATGAATGTAATCTATTCAGTGAACGTGGTACATGCTGAACTATAATCGCTTATCTAACATACGAAAGGACATTACATGATACTTAGTGACTGATCGCCATCTTTCGAACTGTGTCAGGAAAACAACGCATGGCTATTATAGCGACTCACTATTGCCAGATGGTGTGGTCGGTAACCATGGAGAGCTCTACGTGGTAGTCGTCTATAGTGTTGTCGGTTGCCTGGCGCCTACGACGGGTAGAATTGATCCGTTCTTTGCCCTCGAATGATGACCCATTCTCGCTCTGTGCTGTCCACGTAGGCGGAATTAGTGGATCATCTACAAGCGAAACATAAAACTGATGCGCTAAGATATTTGTGGTTTATGGCCCAACGCTATGAGTGAAGTGTCGAATTAACACCCGAAGGACACGGAAGACGTACCAGTTTGGTTTTTCATCTTGACCAAGCAGTGTCTCATGTGGGCGTATTTTCCCAGTGAGTATTTGGACAGAGAATCCGCTGGCTTTATTTCATAAATGTCATCGTTCAATGGAATGATGCCTTCCTGCAACAATTGAAACAAATATGGCGCTTAGCAACAAGTATCAATATTCGTGCCAAGGGTTCGTGGTTGAAGATTGACGAAACCTTAGCAAGCATATTAATAATATTATCGACATTTGATAAGCATCTATTATATTTTACGATTCATACCATGTGTTTATCAACTATAAGTAGCTGGTTTTTTTAACAGAATACACGCCAATCCAGTTGCATTTTGTTAGTTTCCGAGGCTCACCAGGGCATATGTGTTGTCGTCACTCATCTTAGTAGCCGACACGGCTACTCCCCGCCTCGTGTCCCGGTAGAAAGCTACATTGTTCTGTATTCAAGCAGCACAACCGAATTCGTACATTTTACGAGGCTGTGATTGTCACAAATAATTCGTACAAAGCATCGAAGTAAATACAGGAAATAAGACGCACGCACACTGCCCATGCTTTCCAAGTGGGTACCTTAACCAAGGCAAAATGCACGCACAACACTCAGATATAACCTGCCCTGATATATCGCGCTATAACGCGATGAGTCATCGGACCTTTTTATATTTTGCTCCCGATGAAACAAAGATTTAATGACATGGCATTTCAAGACTGGCTAACGGATGCATCAAGCCAACGTAAATGTACAAGCTACAAAATAGTTAAAACTAGCCATAAAATGGAGGTCTGTCTGTTATGTCTAGGTTTGACTGATCTGCTTGACCTGGGTCAATTCAAATGTGCCAATCATAGATTACCTATAGGATCGAGGAGTACTGCAGATGATTATGATGCAAGTGTATGTACTTTATGTATCTCTGGTGATGCTGGTGATGATTATTACTATATAGTTGTTTGCTCAGAGCTTTAATTGCAAAGATCTGCTTGCATGAAGACAAATTACTATGTGAGACCAAATGCTCAAAAATGTAAGGAATAACAGAGAATGTCCAACTTAGCTAAGTTGGTTGCAATAATTATGTCTTACTTGATGCCTCAGTCATGAAATATAACCGTCCTTTTTCATTTATTATCTAGTCAAGATTAGTTGTGTCATGATGTATGTACACTAAGTTCTCAGTTGTTCAGCTGATGTTAAACATGCTCTAAAACTTTTCTCTTATACCCTGAAAAGGGGTCTCTGTATGGTTAGAGAAATGAAATTTTGCTTTACTTAACTATCCAAAATTGAGAACTTTTATGTGCAAAACAGTGAACTGACGAGGCGAAACTGAGAGTGTTATTGGTTGTCAGGTAAACATTTAGCGCGACGCGGGTTTTTTTTGCTACACCAAGATGGCGTTTTCGTGGGAATTCATTGTACCAATAAGTAAAACATACAAATATTTGTAATGTTATCCACCAACCTTGAGATGTACTGGCCAGTCAACCTTATTTACTTCAGTATCCTCTTCAAGGATGGCAATAGGAAAATTTAAGCTGACTTGATCATTTCTCTCCAATTCCACAAGAACAGGTGTTCCTTTATAATCAAGGCCGGCCTTGAATTTCTTCGGAAGAGGCTGTCCATCATATTCGAGGTTATCCAAAGTAATATGCAACTCTACTTCATTCACATCGCCGTCTGAAATCAATTCAGAAGACTTCCGTAGTGTCGAACCGATTCAGTCATTGAGGTGCACTTGACGCGAATAGTCATGTCTTTCAAACGCCAAGAGCGCCTTAATTAATGTGGTGACGACAAACAATATTTTCATGAGTCATAGTGATATGTGTTTATTAACAGAACATCAGGGCGCAAAAGAATTATTACTTACCTGGTATATAAGCGCTGATTGCTTCACCTGACCAGGTGAGACATAAAATCGCTCGCATCAGCGTCCACATTTTTCACCCCCGTTGATCTGAGTTCATGGCATTTAAGCCGATCCCTCGGGCAGGTCTTTAACAAATAATTTGAGAAGGTCTTTTACGTATATAGCCTGTGCGATCATTGTATGACTGTGGGCGCGTCGAATCGAGACTGATGTTTTTTGACGCAGGAGCAGGCATATATTTGCACGGACAATATGCCGTTCATCAGCTCCTACGATCTCTCGATACGGTTCAATCAATAGATCATGAATCATTCACCACGAACTTTATCGATCACGCTGTGTCACGCATTACTCAAGCTTTACACCACCTACACCGCCTTCATCTAACTGTAGCCCTCATATCATCAGCATTGGCCTACTGACTTTCATTCTTCATTCTCACCCCAACCTACTGCTGTATTCCCGTCATGCAACCACTAACCTACACCCCTCGATCCACCACACCTAATCTCCACCTTATCTGTTCCCTTTCTCTCCCTCTTCCTCCCTCCCTCCCTCCCTCTCTCTCTCTCTCTCTCTCTCTCTCTCTCTCTCTCTCTCTCTCTCTCTCTCTCTCTCTCTCTCTCTCTCTCTCTCTCTCTCTCTCTCTCTATATATATATATATATATATATATATATATATATATATATATATATAAACGTTATGATATTTTGCGTGCATATATACCGTTATGACCTGTCATTTGCATATCTTTTTTAGTTGTTTCTGATGCCACCTTGTAGTTACCACTGCGACACCTTCGTCCACGTACTTCTGTTCAGATTCGGCTAACCATGTTATCGCATAGCTGTTTAGTTTCAAATAAAACGATTGATTAAAACCTGGCGGCATCATTGCGCACGAAGGCATCTGATAAAATCAGTTTGAATCTGGCTGAATCTGGTTGAATAAGGCTGAATCAAATAGCATAAGGTTAAATCTGGATATAACAGATTTAATCAGATTGAATTTGCTTCAATCATATTAAGTAAGTTTGGATCATATTAAATAAGTTTCAATCAAATTGAATCTGGTTAAATCAGATTGACTCTTGTTGAATCATATTTTATAAAATTGAATCAGAATGAATTTGGTTGAATCACTTTCGTGATGTACAAATGTTCACAAATACTTCACTTATTCAAGCTATGGCGTCCGTTTGGCACTCATTCTCTTTCGACATCCTTGCAGAAAATACCCCAGGTAATCAAAAATCAGCAACTCGTATAATCAAGACCAAACGCACTGAATTAATTTCCATCAATATAACTCCTGTTCCTGAAACCCATTCGCAAAAAATGAAAAAAAAC
>CM067343.1:33469591-33519591 GCA_034190875.2 Urechis unicinctus
TACCTACCTACAAACTTTGAGCTCCGTCATTCGGCTCCTCAGATGTGGATGTCATGAAGAACTAACATTGATTGAAAAGACCACAAAACCTCTATTTCGTTACTGTGAAAGATTATTGTCAATAAACTCGACACTGCCAATGACATCAATGACAACATATTTGAGAGCTTAATGTCGGTTATATAAATAAATAAAAAAAATTGTTGTGGAACGCTTGTCGTAGAAACGATTACCATGAAACGGTAACCATCCGACAATTAGCAACCACACCTATGAAAGCTGAAAACATTCACCCAGTCCTCGTTGAAGCATACAGTTTATATAGTGTGAACACTTCCTGGTAATGGCTGTTGTTTTCATTGTCATCCTTCCGTGGGGTATTTGAAAGTACCCCTTGCGATGACGTTTCGACTTTTTCAAGCGTTTTCCTTTCTCACTCGCTATCTCTCGTGTTCAAACACCTCAAGTATTTCTTTACAGATTGTGTATGTGTGTTTTGCCGTCGTGTACTACATGTGTACGTGTTATTTCTTTTATATATCAATTAAGGAAGTTGCTGACAATTGATTTATCGCTATGACACGAACCGTGAAGGTTTATTTCAACATTTCCCATGAAGTGATAATTTCAGAATTGTTGACGAAGCGATGTCCGCCTGATATAAAACCATCATCAACATCTCAAGAAGGGATTGGGGTTTATGCTATTCTTTTTAACAACCATCAAGTTTTTTGTACACAAGACGGCCGGCCGTTGGTTCAATAACGTTGCGGTTACCATTTTGTGTTGTCTTTGTTACCATCACGTGCAGTCGCTTGTAGCTGCTTCGTCCCAACGCGATCAGTTTGTTTTCCCCTTCCGAGAGGAAGTTTCAAACATTATTGAAAGCATTAGAAATTTCTTATACAGCCTTGACATGAATCACCAGGGCGGTCGTGCTTCAGTTAATATGCAGAAGGGTCACGTGAGAGCGATCTTGCGAGTAAACACGCTAAAGTGATATTATTTAAGGAGGATCTCAGAGAAGCCCATGTTTCCGGAGCACGTCAGCGGCCACGCGATCCGTATCTACATTAAATCTGCATAACAAATTTTGGTGTTTTTGTGGGGTTTTGGTGATGGGGTTTCGTCAACGTGACATATGCAGATTCAGATAGATGCTTGTTGGACGAGTCTGCGTAACCACCGCCTCCTGTCACCTCATGACACTCCTCACAAGCCCCGCCCAGCCCCCCTAACCCCACCTCTCACCCCCTGCACCGCAACTACCAGGACCCACACTGCTAACGCCAAATATACATACTTTTTATTTATTACGGCAGTAGATGCATGCAGGTCGACTACGCTGGGGCGGCTTGTTCATCAGACCGTGCTAGTCTTTAAGTTCGTCTGGAGTCCACATCGACCATTAATGAAGCTTCTCTACCCCCCAACCCCCCCCCCCCCCCCCACCCAATCCCCCATCCCCCAAACCCTCTGGCTGACTCGAAATTGCTTGCATTTTTAAGGAAATGTTATATCTGCCACGGAGGGCGCAGGGAGCGCGCTTCACTTCGAGTTGGGCATAGGTACGGAACAGGGCCGGTCGTCAAATTTAACCTCATAGCCGGTAGGTGAACGTCATTTCTGACACTTAACATGTCAAATTATAATCCATAAGAGATTGGAAATATCGTATCAGTTAATGTTTTTACTTTTGAAACGGGTTAATGTTTGTTTCTCCGTTATTTATGATAACATATTTTCTCGAGGGGAGGGGGCGTGGTTGTGTATCATCTTAACAGAAGGTTAGAGAACCCTTAAATGTACGCTTCTTGTGTCAAGGTTTGGTTGAACTGATCAGTCCAGAATCAATTATGTCTAGTAAATGGTCGGATCTTATGAAAGCAGATATTCTTTTCTTGAATAATTATTCTCTGCCGTAAAAGCGACCTACTTGAACCTGGTCATGTGACCCATCTTTGAAAATGTATCTTTGACTATTATGGTCCTTTACACTGAGGTTGAATGTCTTAAAAAGCTATTGACACTTTATTCCCACCTATTATATTTACCACAAGAGAAAGAGAGTGAAAATGACGGAGTATACTACCACAACAACCACGGTGATTTCATCTGGAAATTCTGGCAAACGTGACTGGGGCAGTGGGATCTGTGCCTGGAGTCGTGACATCTCTGGCTGTGAGTTATTTGACACTGGTCAACTGTGGAGCATTTGTTTAAACGTAGACACGTAGTTCTTTGATTTAACTTAGTAATGATCGTTAGTTTACAATACACACTTTATAGACAATAAACATTCCTTAACTAGTAGCTAACAAGGGCAGAATGGGTGACGAGGCGGTGGAGGTCACACAAGTTCCGGAAGTCAAGGTCACGCTCTCCAAGCAAAGTGGTCCACTTCTACGCGTCATTAGATAGTGTTAGACTTCTCACTTCTGTTCAGCATCACGTCCCTCAAGCTATCTTAATCTGGGCTTCTCATCGCTTTCTCGCTATCTATCTCTGCTTTTATTTCACAATCAACTGTGGAATTTGTTTTTAACACATTCTGATTTCTTATAATGATCTTTACTGAATGGTATCTTTACCATGTAAACATTCCACGTCTCTCCAGTCAACAGTGTCACTTCTTAGTTACTTACTGCTCTCCGCAAAGTAATACCACTTCTCTTCAATATATAGTGGCACTTCTCACTTCTGTTCAGCACCACGTCCCTCCAATAGCTATCTACACTCCTCTCTCTCTCTCTCTCTCTCTCTCTCTCTCTCTCATGCTCTCTCTCACTCTCTCACTCTCTTTCTCGTGCTCTCTCTCTTTATCTCTCTCACTATCTCTCTCTATCTATCTATCTCTCTCTCTTTCTCACTCTCTCTCTATTTCTCTCTTTCCTCTATCTTTCTTTCTCTCTCTTTCTCGTTCTCTCTTTCACTCCCTCTTTTTCCCCTCTCTATCCTCTCTATATTTCTTCTATCTATCTATCTATCTATCTATCTATCTATCTATCTATCTATCTATCTATCTATCTATCTATCTATCTATCTATCTATCTATCTATCTATCTGTCTGTCTGTCTGTCTGTCTATCTATCTATCTATCTATCTATCTATCTATATATGTAGCCTCACTACTGTCCATCACATCTCTCAAACAGATTGGTGCATTATTATCTTAAACTATCTAAGTACATTATCTATTTCACCCGTTATTTAATTTGTATTGTATTGTCCAGACTAATTACAATATAATCATGTTGCAAAAAAATATCCATGATGTTCGACAATTTTTCAGAAGTCGATGAATGGTGACTTAATTAATCGTGTTCATCCATCTCAGTAAGGATATGATGCCAAACAGCTGTCTATATAAGCAGATAATCTGATTTCGTTTCCGTCCCTGACAGGTGTGTGCGCATTGTTTTGCATGCCATGCATGGCCTGCAAAGTGGCCCAGAACTTAGGCGAGGATCTCGCCTGCTGTACGGTGCTCTGTGTTCCGGGTGGAGTCATGGCCATGCGGACCAAGCTTCGTACCATGTATGGTATAAAGGTGAGAACAGATTAAGTATATATATATGGTTTAACTGAGTGAACCCATTCAGTTACCTGAAATGTATGGTGTATAAGTTGCATAATCAGCTATATATTAATCGGTAGAGAACAGTGTCAATGACGTACTTTGGTGGTAGAATTCTTCTAGCAGCTCATAATTTACTATTGTTTCATATTTACAAAATATTTACGTAATATTTAAATATATTTACATATTGAATATACATTAAAACGGCTGGGGAAATATGGTTGGGTTATCGCATTACGAGCAAGATAAACGGCGTTGCCCAGGAAATAAAGGTGCTGGCCCCTTAATCCCCGACATGACCCTGCCATAATCCCCATCTTGCTATCTTGCCCTTATGCCCGCTGTTACTCCATCCTAACCCCAGCAGTGACCCTACCCTAATCCCCACTGTGCCAACCCACCTTAGCCCATGTAATCCTCGCCATGCTAACTTACACTTATCCCCGTCATGACCCCGACCTAACCCTCGCTGTCCTAACCTGCCCTGGTCCCATAAACTCACCCAAATCCCTACCATACTCATTATGATTGCCATGTGATGCCTGGCAATCATAACATATGTGTGCTCTTAACTGTTTTCTTACTACACGGTTCCAACCAAAGCCTCCGTGCAGTGCATGGGAATTGATGCTGTCAACTGTACATTGTGCGGCGCTGTAGACTCCCGTAGGCTGCAGCCAGTTTGGACCTCATTTAATCCTCCTGTATCCTCACTTGACCTCCGAGGTCAATGTATCCTTGCCATTCCTCATGAGAAGTTCCCCAATTTGTAAAACTCTGGACAATATCAAGAGCACTCCATATATATGTACAGACAGAAAGGCAGACATTCACCAATACGTATAAGATGGAAGACAAGGACAAAACTGCACTGTCGCCCGGGGCATACACGCTGTCAATCTTGATGTTACAAACCAGTATCATATTCATACTTGTGTCTCACAGGGGTCGATCTGCAACGACTGTTTGTGTACTGAGTTCTGCGCCCCATGCGTCGTCTGCCAAATGGACAGAGAACTGAAGCAAATGGGTGTCTAGGCTGAACACGGAATGCGCGCGCAGATAAACGAAGCTGTTCCGAATAACAGCAGTTGACTCTGACGGGGAAAGCGTGACGACACGGAGTCATGATTTTGCTAGAAATATATATATTGTATAGATACAGTGATTCATTTTGCTTTGCTGTTGTTTGGATTTAGCTTTACAGATCTAGAAACGAATAGGCTTACTGCATATGCGAGTTGTTGCTGTGTGTTTTGTTTAAGACATCTTAAGGCACTTTATTCAAGACTTATGTAACATTTCCGTTAAAGCTTCACACTATTGATTTCTTTATGACAGGGGTGTTTTTATTGTGAAAATATTTGGTGGATACATTTTAAAATCTATGGAGTAGTACGCTAGTTAATTAGTTTGTCTTTGAAATCACAATATCAAGTCCTTTAATAGGAAATTTAATTTTGTTGAACAAGAATCCCCATGTTTGCTTGAACTGCATCATAATGTGTAACAAAGTTTTATCAAAATTCTAACGCAAGTGGAAGTTAATAAATTGCTTAATATCATATTGTGTTAAAAAACGTGCATTCCAGCTCTTACACAAATAGCGGATTATGGTTGTTTGGATCTGATGTGTAGGAGCTGCTGAGATATCTGACGGGGTACAACTGTAAATATCAGTGATTGATGGGGAACAGAAGTAAGGTAATAAAGTGGCTGATAGGTTACACAAGTAAGGTAATAAAGTGGCTGACAGGGAACAGAAGTAAGGTAATAAAGTGGCTGATAGGGAACAGAAGTAATGTAATAAAGTGGCTGATAGGGAACAGAAGTAAGGTAATAAAGTGATTGATAGGAACGGAAAAGTAAGATGAATAAAGTGGCTGATTTTTAGGGGGAAGTGCTATAAAAAGTGATCAGCAGGAACGGAAAAGATCATAGATGAAAAAAGCGATAAACATTAGTTTTTTGAAAGGGAGTAGATGTAAAGATCAGTGTCTGATTAGAACAGCTGTAAAGATCAGTGCTTGGTGGAAACAGCTTCACCGACAAGTGCTTGGTGGAAAACAGCTGTTATGATAAGTGATTGACGGGGAACAGCAATCATGATCAATGTTTATCAGAGAACACACGCTGACACGAGTGATCGGAGACGGAGAGCAGCCTCTGACCGGTGCGCGGCTCGGGAGAGTTGCAGAAATAAGTGCCGGGTGTGAAAGCTGGAAAGATTAGTAATGATGACAAATCGATAGCCTTTAATAGAAAAAAGACGCTATGATCGAGAAAACTGACACGATAACAACGTTATGATCGCGAATACTGACACGATCAGAAATCATCCGGGATTATTGGCAGAAAGTCTTCACGAATTGACTTTACATGAATCCACATTGATCAAGGTGTCTTTACTTATGTCAGGTAGGGCAAGACAAAGGACTTCATCCCAGTTATCAACCGCTCATTACAGACTTCATCCAAGTTGTCAACCGCTCATTAAAGACTTCACCCCAGTTATCAACTGCTCATTAAAGACTTCATCCAAGTTGTCAACCGCTCATTAAAGACTTCATCCAAGTTATCAACCGCTCATTAAAGACTTCATCCAAGTTGTCAACCGCTCATTAAAGACTTCATCCAAGTTGTCAACCTCTCATTAAAGACTTCATCCCAGTTGTCAACCTCTCATTAAAGACTTCATCCCAGTTGTCAACCTCTCATTAAAGACTTCATCCCAGTTGTCAACCTCTCATTAAAGACTTCATCCCAGTTGTCAACCTCTCATTAAAGACTTCATCCCAGTTGTCAACCTCTCATTAAAGACTTCATCCCAGTTGTCAACCTCTCATTAAAGACTTCATCAGAGTTCTCAGCCACTCACTGTCTCCAATTTCACATCCATCACTTCCTCGACTCCAATTCTTGTTTTTGTGTAGGTCAGGATATTTAACATAAAACACCACACACAAAATTATATATATAAGCATAGATTTATTTATAAAAGTAATGATCTGGCCTCTGTTATGAGTGATAAGAATAATGCTATCAGTACAAGTTATCAGGGAAAGTGTTCTCAAAACACCTACACAAGAACAGTACAGGATAAAAACCAGACACTCACACTAATGTTATATCTACAAATATAGCACCTGATAAAGATGGGGGTGAACCGGGACTCAGAGTCAGTAATGAACGTTCCATTTAGTCAGTAGCACACCACAAACAACATATTTTAACAATGCCAATCATAGGTGAAATCAACAACAACAATCATAACAACGATCCAGTCAAGCAGAGAATGGTGCGCAATAAAAACAGAATATATACAATTTGCAATCTTTAAAACAAGTAGGTCATGGCGACCCCTATAAAACCGCTTATTCCTAGTTCATCAACCTTATACTTCAAGGCAACAGACAATAACAATTTCAAGCTTCCAGTCAACAAACAGAACTAAATGGAATGAAGGGGACAAAATTCTTATTAGATCGCATTAATGTCCAACAAGTTTTTGTACAACTTGAGATGCTGAAGACAACATTCTGTTCCAGGTGTTAGAAATGCTAAAGACAGCACTCTGCCCCAGGTGTTAGAGATGCTGAAGACAGCATCTTGCCCCAGGTGTCAAGTGTTTGACTACCCTTGTGCACGGCACAGCAGGAGACCTCAAAGGGTTGATACCAACCAACAATGTTCACGATATGTCATAGCAACAGTAACCATGTTATCTTAATTCAAGATTATGCATTTATCAAGGCAGAACAAATGAGCCAGGCATGAAATTATTCATGTCAGGACTATACAATGGCAAAGATTGAAATAAACTTTGCAGACATCATTATAAAAATAGTAAAAAAACAAGGATTATTAATTTGTTGACTGTACACAGAACCAGGGATACTGTAGCTTTGATGGGGAACAAGCGGATTCTTAGGCAGGCAGCAATTAACACGCACATGTCAAATATACACTGTAGTGGTTGCCATTATTGCTCATTAATTTATGTTAATGAGGACTTGTGGCATTACCCTATATGGCTCACAAACCTGCCAAACTTTTATATTTGTACAGCATGCAATAAGGCTGATAAAGTCGTACATGCATAGAGTAATGTCACAACACAAATAGGCAATTCGAATAAGGCCAGATGAACAGTATCCAAGTGAATGAGAGACCACTGATATCATACATGAGGGAAGAGGGGTGGGGGTAATGGTGAGAGGTGGGGTAATGGTGAGAGGTGAGGGTAATGGTGAGGTGAGGTAATAATGAGAGATGAGGTAATGATGAGAGGTGAGGGTAATGGTGAGAGGTGAGGGTAATGGTGAGAGGTGAGGGTAATGGTGAGAGGTGAGGGTAATGGTGAGAGGTGGAGTAATGGTGAGAGGTGGGGGTAATGATGAGAGGAGAGGTAATAATGAGAGGTGGAGTAATGGTGAGAGGTGGAGTAATGGTGAGAGGTGAGGGTAATAGTGACAGGTGGAGGTAATGGTGACAGGTGGAGGTAATGGTGACAGGTGGAGGTAATGGTGAGAGGTGGGGGTAATGATTAGAGGTGGGGGTAATGACAAGATCTGGGGTAATGATGAGAGGTGGGGGTAATGAGGGGTGCTGTCATTTTGGGCCCATGGAGGTATAGAGGAGCCAGACATTATGAGAAGTCTGCCAAACTATCATGCTGCCTTGTGTGTGAAGCGAGAGGGCAATGACCTCTCAAGAGCTGACGTCAGTGGTCGGGCGAGTTGTTGCACGTTGATGGCGAGCAACTAGACCTCTGATTGGCTGTCAGATTGGTGGGTGTGTCACTAGGACTGGCACGACGTAACCCGCTGGCAGGAGTTGGACTTGGCGTCTTAGTGCGGCCTGGAGTCTCCGGAGGCAACGGCGTGGACAGAGATGACCTCGGGAATTTAGGAGTCTCCAGTTTCTGTAATTGTCATGCCTGCGGTGGGAGAGTGAGGGGTTTCCCTGGGGAGCTGGTGAGGAACCCCGGTGAGTGGAGGTTTTCCAGGGTAGGGAAACCAGGCATGTTAGCAGCAGAGGGGAAAGCCACACAGCCGTTGATGTAGGAGGGGAACTGGAAGTGGGTGGCTCCCCCTGATGTCACACGAGGACTGAGGGTAGCAATCGGGCTGAGAGAGCTCCAGAAATGCAAGGGCATGATGGGGGTCCTCTGGGCCCCTATGGCCATTGGGCTGGTGAGAAAGATAGGGGTTGTCAAGCTGCCCAGCTGGCTGCTATGGCCTGGTCCAGAAGGTAAGCCTGATGGTAGACCCCCAAAACCAGCTGACTTCAACGGCTGGTTGACAGTAGGGCTAGCCAGGGGTAAAGGGGACAAAGTGACCTCTTCTAGGGACAGTGGGAAAGGTTTAGGGCGGCTAACTGTCAACGTGGCTGAGTGAGGCTGCCGAGATTCTCTCATACTGTTCTCTGACCTTCCAGAGTAAGCTGAACTCGTGGGCTCATTTTTAACCTCGATGATCTGTGTGAGGGGAGTAGGGGTGGGGGAGACCGACCTGGTCTCTCTTGAGGGTGGTGTGACCACGGGGGGGTTTCTAGATGCAAGAGGGGAAACGGAATGTCGCTGATACAGTGGAGCCCCATACTGACCCATGGGTACATAAACCTGGGCTGGAGAACCGGCAGAAGATGACTGTCTGCAGACAGGACTCCCCTGCCGAGAAGGAACCTCCAAATTTTTGACTGCCTCTAAACCTTTTAATACAGGAGGTTTCGCAGTCATACTTGAAAAGGGCAGAGAAGATTGAATATCGCTGACTTCTGTTTTACACTCTGTTATAGTGATCGGAGGAGGGACCGGTTTACTGCTACCAGGAGAGACCAGAGAACCTGCTGGCGAAATCTTGCCCACTTCTACTAGTTTAGGAGGCCAGCCTATGGAGGAGGCTGAGGACGACGCGGAGGCCTGGGAATCAGGTTGTCGCGATGGGGAGGTGTTGGCAAGTCTAGCAGTGGATGGTGAAGGCACTTGGTCGGTGGACAAGTTCACAGAGCCCGGTCTCTGCGTCGACAAGTCGCTGGCGATGGCGTTGGCCGTAGGGAGGCGAGAGTAATAAGATGGCAGGCTGTGAGAGTAGAGGTGTGGCGTGGTGAGGCTGGCAGGTGTGTGAGAAGAGGAATCCAGCTCGTAGTTGGAGACAGGTCGGCCTAGAGGGGAATCCGGGTACGCTCCTGGAACTAAATGGGCCGGCAATGGAGAAATGGATGGACGGGAGAGCTGGGGGATGGGCGAGAACCGGGCAGTGCTTCCCACCGGTGAATGCCTCGATATGATCGGAGACGGCGAATGGCGGTCCACGATGGATGCGGGAGATCGTCTGCGATCATCAGCATGTGGCGATATTTGTTGACCTTGCAAGTTATCAGAAGACATGGAGGAAGAATGGGGCGATAACACGGACGGTTTCTTGTCGTACTCGTACGGCTTGACGCCTGCCGAGTCAGCAGAACTGCCACTGCTGCCCCCGAACTCCGAGGCCAAACTAGCCATCTTATCCTTAAAAGGGATCTTATTCTCAGTCTTGACCACCTCAGGGAAGGACACAAACTTGTAGACAAACTTCTGCCCCATCACTTTCTTGATGATGTTCTTGTCGTAGTAATACCTGAGGGCACGGCTCAGCTTATCATAGTTCATGTTCTGTTTGTTTTTCCGCTGGCCCCATAGACGAGCCACTTCCTCGGCATTGAGCAGCTTGAATTCGCCCTCGTTATTTGTCCACTGGATGATGTCGTGGTATTGGTTGCTGATGAGAAGCTCCAGGAGGAACTGCCACAGTGTGATGTTCGACTCCATGCCAGCTGCACACACAAAGCACACTTACTACAGCCGTCTCTACCTGGCCAGGTAACCAACACAATCAAGTCGCTCATTTAATGATGCGATCATCGCCACCAACCTCCAGGGGCCGTTTTCACAAAGAATCTTAACCTGAGTCGAGTCAAAACCCGAGTATGCGATCTCAGACTATATTCATGAAATAATAACAGCTAGGAGCTGACAAGCAGCCAAAAATGATTAATGTCTGTCATTTCACACATAAACTATCTTACAGGAAAATAATATATAATCATTCAGTGTTCATCAGACAGAAAATTTAATAAAATGGCGGAATAACAGACTAGACTACAATGCAGTTTTTAATAGTGTACCGTCGTTATTGTTTGTCAAAAAAAAAAGGAATAACCTTGAACACAGGTGGTTAACTTATAACTCGCCTTAATTAAATCAGATTGTGCAATATTATATGATATCAAGTATAACATATTGTAAGTTAATTTTTTAGTTGAAAAAAAAGCTTATTTAAATTTTTATGAATTATTGTACCTAAGCAACAATAATTTGGATCATAACAATGAGGCAACACACAGCCAGTTCAAGGTTTAATTAAACAATTTGTTTCTTTAAATTAAACCATACTTTATTGCGCCCACGGTTTAGCCTTTGGTCACAAGTTTCACTAACACTTATTCCACAGCACTCCGAGCTATGGCATTGTTATCGTTAAACATGACCACAATGCCAAGCGATGGACAGGTGGTTCTTTTGGACACGATTTACACACATAATACTATGTCTAATAATCGGCAATATGATCACGGCTAATCCACACCAGTGGGAAATAATTTTGTCAACGATGCTGCACTACACTAATAATGTTATAATTCTGCGATGAATATATACTGTCATCCAATCCTTTTTGAGTTTTGTTGTCTCACAGATCGTTGAAATTTCAGATTCTTAACAAACATGGGCCCTGTACATTACCGCTTACACAGCAATCACAGGTGACAAAAACAACCGAGAATTCCAACTAAACACCTTTCATGTAACACCGAATCTCTCGGTAGCCTAAATTAGAGCAGGCTGGAGCCCTGAATTATTGCATACTCAGCCAGTCAGGGGGTAGAGAAATGCGTGGGAAGGTGCGTGGGGCCTGGAGTGGTGTAAAACAGACAATATTCACAATGGAAGAGAGGTGAGCGTCGTGTGATACGGAGCAAGTCAATATGAATTAACAGGTGGAATACCCAGCGGGTGACTAGTTTCCGGGAAGACAACACGCAGTGGCAATGAAAAAGAGCTAGTTCTCCGTATACTGAGCATAAGAACGGAACAAACGCAACAAGCATATGTTATCCCCTGTGACAGATGCCAGCTCTGTGTGTGTGTGTGTGTGTGTGTGTGTGTGTGTGTGTGTGTGTGTGTGTGTGTGTGTGTGTGTGTGTGTGTGTGAGAGAGAGAGAGAGAGAGAGAGAGATAGATAGAAAGTATGTGTGCCTCTTTGTTAATGTGTGTCCATGCGAGAGTGTGTGTGACCAGTACGTGTTAAGTCGGCGTTTATTTTCACTGTAGCCGTCACAAGACGCGATCAACGAATTCAGTCCACATCCAGGCTTCACTTGCAAGCTGAATGGCGGCGTCCAAGCCGCGGTGACGTCACGTTTGCGCGTTAAAACAAAACGAGAACACTGCAAGCAGACGACTTCCAGGGACGCTCACGCCACGAGCGATATTAAAAATATATACATACATGAAATACAACACGCGTCTTGGGTTATAAAAAGCCACACGCACGTTATGGATTGAATTGAATTGAATATCGCAGCGAACACGAAACCATCTGATACAGCTTATTTCGCGACCGGCTGACGGATCGGCCACGAAATGAGTAATCTGTTCGAATGCCACGAATGAGACTGTTGACTAACATGAAAGTCGAGATACGACACGACGGCTTCAGACAATCTTGATTCGTGTGATGTCAATTCCCATCAATCGAAGACGACTGGACAAACACCTATTACATCCTGTTCCTAGTACCACACATGGACGAGCGATAAGCGTTGTAATTATGCCACGACCTGCGAATAAAGGTCACGCATTAAACCGTTCAACTTACCTCAAAATGTGTCAAAAACCTTTAAAGAGAGAACCTGAGCTGTGGGGTTTCTTTTGTGATAACTTTACCCTAGTGACTGTTTGCGATCAAGCGTAAACTGGCGTGAAAAGACGGACACGTTCCATCATCTCTGGGCGTTGATTAGGCGATAAGTTTAGCATTCCTATTACACCGTATCAATGACCAGTTGTGTAGAAATTGGGAAAAGTGGGGTTCATGAGCTAACTGTGAGATATTCTGCACTTACGTCCACGACATAGCATCCCGGATATTATGTCCGCTCGCATGCTGTGATATCAATTAAACACACCGAATGTGATTGCGGTCGAAACGGACACGAGGTCATTTAATGAACTTCCGAGGCACGAATCTGACAGATATTCAGTATTGCCAAAAAGTCGTCAGAGGCACAGAACAGTTTACTAGTGAATCCGCGTTCATTCAAACCATCTTTGGGCTTTTTCCGGACGAGAAGAATCCATCCAATAGCAACACTAAACGGGCCCAGTTGCGGTAGCATTATACACAGTTCAAAGTTATAAATCTAACTACCTTACACCCGATAATTCTTAGCTCCAACCCTGATAGATAGTGTGTAGTAGCAGGTCAGTTGCCATTTCTTGAAATGTACACAACTTCTCATTGTAAGTGAGTGAGAATAGGATTTAACGGCACACCAACACGTATGTGTTATATGGTGCCAAGAAAGGTTAATAGATAAGATTGACCTGATTAAGCAGCCGCCTTCTAGGATAAATGAAAATGGAGATGGAAAAGATTAAAATGGAAACGATTATCCTAGGGCCAGTCACCACAAGCCGATTGACTGGACCCAGGCCATTCCAGCCTCTCGTCTAGGCGAAATCCGGGCCAGAGTGGTATGTTGCAGATATGGCCCTCAAAAGAACAGTTCAACCACCTGGATCCCATTGTCCACCGACACGAGTCGCAAATGGTTGCCCCCTATTAGTCGCCTCTTACGACATGCAGAAGGATACAGTGGACCTATTCTCCCCCCGGACCCACAGGGGGAACTTCTCATTGTATTACAGCCTCGTGAATGTTTACTGGATAAAACAACAAAAATTCAGATTATGATACAAGCAAGTGACCATGAAACAAAACAAAACAAAGATAAGCAACGCAAAAAAAACCAAATCAAGTCTAGATAAAGTAGATATCAAACAAAACAATGAATGAATCCCTCTCAGTCTCGCTCGGCTCAGAGACTTCAGCTGCACTATTTACAGCTAATACCTCATAACCAGTGAGTTACGCTACAGCGGACCATTAAACCGGATCGAAGCTTATTACCTTAATACATCTCCAGCTCCACCCAAATCACCCCCGCTATTCACCAACCAGTTGGCTTGAAAGCGAGTTAATTCTCATCTCGCGCCAAATCGTCCTTATTGATCAACCCAAGTTTGAGCTGGTGACAACCCGGTCACTCGTCACAGTCCCTCGCCCCGAACGTGGTGACGTTAATGAGAGGAGGTATCACGCGACTTGTCACGTCTGTTGGGCATAGATGTAGGTGGTGATGAGCGAGGAAATAGCCTTTACGGTCGCTCATCGCCCACGTGACCGTCTCAACCAAGCAGCGCCCGAGGCTATTAACAGGGAGGCGCTACTACCATAATCATACGATGGAATGTCATCACGATCATACATACGACATCGATATGGCGTTGTGGTTTTGTTATGTACTAACAACACTAACACAACCCGCGTGAGTCGGTGTCATGGAGTCACAAACACCTGCAATGACAGCCAGCTAACACCGTCACCCGTCACACACTGTCCAGCCCCGACATCCTCCTTTAATGACAGGTTTCACCAGACAATAATATCGGGGGTGAAGAAAGGTAAGTTTAGGGCTTTAAAGACACACCAACACTTATGTGTTATGAGGTGCCTACGAAGCTTGGACAAATGGGTCAGCGTAAGTTCCCAATAAATGGACTGCATTTTACTTACACATACAATACAGCTAGCAACCGGTCTACGTGGAAAAGACATGCTTTTTGGTCTTATCAAGGAAGTATAAGAGGAAGAAAAAAATAACTCAGTGACTTTAAAATCATATCCACACAAATTGCAACGACGATGTTGAGCGAAAATGGCACGATCATTTTTAGGCAACTGATACCCCAGACTTTTGGAACCTGCCTCTCCAGATCTCTCGTCATATCACGAGTAAATCTGGCATCACGTTATTACTTAGAAGTGGCACAGCTGACGGCGTTCCAGCTGATACAGCCCGGCCTATCTTTATTACACTGCGTTCAGTACAGCCGCTCGGTGACAATAAACATTTTCCATGCCATCGCGTACAGTACAGCCGCTCGGTGACAATAAACATTTTCCATGCCATCGAGTACAGTACAGCCGCTCAGTGACAATAAACATCTTCTATTCGATCGCGGAATTTCCTCGACCGAGGGACCGCATCTATCAATCGAGTCGTACAAAGTATTCGTTTCTGGACGAGGTAATCAGAAATAACATCTTCAATTGACTTGTGAACCTAGGCTTAATCGGCTATCGAGGCTAGTGCGGGGGGAGGCAAACACATGTAAGCTTCCAAATAATGTCGCAATATTCCATCCACGTATCTAAAAGAAAGGTGGGATGATTATAAAGAGATACGATTGGGGTTTTACGTCACTTCCTATTCTACATATCACGAGAGTTATGCCAGTAGGGGTGTGGGGGGCTCAAGGGAATGGGGGACCCAGACGAGTCACTTTCAACGATGAGGAGAAATTGCGATGGTGATGGATGAAGATGATTTGGAGAGCTTTCCTTGGGCGCCATCGCTCACTTTCCACCAACCCGTTGCTCAGGCCGAGCAGCGAAACCG
Source organism: Urechis unicinctus (assembly GCA_034190875.2). Taxonomy (NCBI): domain Eukaryota; kingdom Metazoa; phylum Annelida; class Polychaeta; order Xenopneusta; family Urechidae; genus Urechis; species Urechis unicinctus. The sequence continues at coordinate 33,484,959 of CM067343.1, forward strand.
GGTCGGGTGCATCCCCAGTCAGAGTCGCCATTAAACGTGATCATCCGAGTCGCGTGGAACCAGCCAGTTTTTCACACCTTGAGATCGAAAGGCGACGCAGTTTACCACCGCGCTACGGAAACCGGCTGGTTCAAATCAACCACCAGGGTCCCCCATTGTCATATCCAGGAGCACTCAGCCCGGCGAGTTCACCGCTCCGGTCATTTGACCCCTCCCCTCGAAACTCAGCCATACCACGGTGGTACGTTTTTCGTACACGTAAAACAAGAAACCAAGTTATATAAAAAAAGGGATGTAATTATTACCATAATGATCGATTCTATTTGAAATGAACAGAAAAAGCAATCTTTGACCGCGATAGACAAAATCAAGAGAGTACTTTTGAACGGCGTTTTCCTGCGCAGCCTTCTGTTATCTAGACTACAGCTGTAAGTCGACAGTTCTAGAGTTTTTCAGTTTCAAAATGGCGTTAGTCGTGTTCTCCGAGCATTTAGAACCGTTTATAACATGACATCGCGCAAGTGCCGTGTCCAAATACAGGCAGCAAATATATTTCACGGCATCATCGAACTGAGCGCGTGAGTAGGTGATGAAACCGAAACTCCATCCCGCGAATAAGCAGACGACTTCGTCGATGGGGGGTCAAGAACGCACTGTGCCGTGTGGTTCTGAAGAGATATACCTGGCCACGCCCATCGCCACAGAGGTATACCTGGCCACGCCCATCGCCACAGAGATATACCTGGCCACGCCCATCGCCACAGCAGGAGGCAGCGATGGAACCATCACAAATCCACAACAAACGAAACATGATACAACACACGAATGACGTTGCTGATTTCGGGGCACATATTCCGTCGGGAATAAAGAACGCAACATGGCCGTAGTCTTATAATGAGAATATGTCTGCCATCCGTAAATTGGCAGAATCATGGCACCAATGAGAGAACAACGAAAACGTATTCTTCTCAGCGATTTATAAAAGCCGTTTAATCGATCATCAACATTAAATCTGACCGTATATTTGTTGCCAGAAGGTAGGCATCATGCGTTGCCACCTCTTCATGAATGAACAGTCTGATATGACTTCTATGATACCTTCTTCGTGAATTATCAAATACTGCATTGCGGCATTGTTTGCATAATTAACGACAGCATATACAATACCCTGGATAATAACACACTGCCCGTATTCCAAGCACACGGACGCCTGACTAGCAGGTTGGCAAAGATACGCGTTTTCTGCCACATTGTTTAGGGGGGTTCAATGACCTTTAACAGTACAATTTTTATTCACCGTCATTAACCAACAACCTGGGGATTGTATAAATAAAAAACACTCCTTGTCCTATACCGAGCTTGCCTGTATATGTAACGGACCAGCCCCCACACCAAATTGACATCATTATTAGTTTGACCAAGGAAGACCGCTGTGGGTATTTAGAACATATAAGATAGCACCGAGGCAATGAGCAGGTAGCTCTACATGGGGTCGATGAGGCGGTGACGGATGGGCGCTCGGGTTAAAGAAGCCACCGCCTTGAATGGCATAACTAGGGGATTCGACCCTGTGGCTGCCACTAGAAAACCTAGTCTCAGAACCACCAAGTCCGGCGACGGTACAATCATAACGGTTACACGGCCTTACCCAGGTGACGATGACAACACGAACCTTATCAGACACCTCACCTGAATGAACACCCACCAATCCACCTGTCTTCAACTCGGCTGGAAAGAGAGGAGGTCCCATAGGGGGCGGGTGTAAGAGCCTCATAGGTAGAGACGGAGGGTGGGGGTGAGAGGTGAAGAGGCTCCGGCGAAGGTAGTCCCTCCGGAGCAGGTCCAGCTGCAGGAGATGCTGTGCAGGGCGCCCTATCGGTGCTTCCATGCTCCACGGGTTCCTCCAGTCCAACATAATGGCGTCGTCCTCGGTTCCAGTATTCCCAGGCGGGGCCAGTAAAGGAGCAAACGCTACTCAGGACAAGTGACAACGCCCTTCCCCTGTTCAGCGAGAAATGAGTTTTTCGAAAATCAAGTCTAAGGTGTGTAAGCTATGGACGGTTATCAGTCCCCAGCCTGCCTTCAGACACAGCTTCTTGATCTCACAACACGCGGGGAAATTACAATTCTCACTTATCTAGTGGAGATGTGGATCTTATTAATTCAATGAAAAACAATATGTAAAAATGACGCGAGGAAAATCACAAGCAACGAGCGATAATGTAAGAGTATAAGTTGTATCTGGTGCTCCCGGGCTCCTATGCGCTTTTAAGGGACTGGATTGGGACAACCAGAACCAATCCGTACGATGGAAATTCTGAATTTCCTCCCATCTCTTCATTTCCTGACTCCCCATTGGTTCCCTAGCACACCGTTACCCTCTTGGTAACTTCCTTTCACTCAGTCAGCATCTTGGAGATGCTGTCATCACAAGAGCCGCAGGTCCTTACGGGGCTAGTTGATTACGGCCTTTTGACTCGGCGATAACTTATACCCCCGGAAAACGCAGGCCCTACCCACTACAAGACGGACCAAGCAACGCAAAGTTCATACGCTTATTTAATTTGTTGATGGCACTCTATCGTTCTGGGTTATGGAAAGTCAAGCCTTGTTCACTCTCGCATTGCTTCCTTTGTCAAGCACTCGTGGGGCTTACCAGGTAAGATTTGCTCAGAGAGAGAAAATATTATGAAGAAGCAGCAATAACAGAGGGGCTCATTGGCAGAACCTCCTTCATTATCGCCCACCATCGACCAACAGATTAATGGAGGGACGGAAGGCGCTGGAGTTCGGAGACTACTCCACAACACAGGTGGGACATCTCGAGGGTTCTTCATAGCCGGCGAAATCTGCTCCGGGAAGCAATGCATTATTGACCACTTCACCAAAACTCCTGACGACACTTGTTTTCCGCCATGCGGAAAAAAGAGCGCGAGAACCATAGACGTCTGCTTATCAAGTAGACATATTTACGACCACTGTAGCCGCTATACTGGCCAATTAACGTGAAAGCCCCTCGACCGAAGTCGGGTAAAGACTGCATCATATTGGCGTTATTAGCGACCCAGTCCTTAAGGTTCCTTTAAGGAAATAAAGATATCCTTGTCATCTCCATAGAAATTGACAAGATCGTTTGGATTATTGGCCTGAAGTGAAGGGCACGAAAAACAAGCAACCACCGAAGCACATAAAACGACCCTCAGTTCCAAGGCAAGGAGGGAGGTCATTGGAAGCCCTGTCAGGGAGATAAATGACTGAATAAGGAGTATTTTAGGATCAATTGTAATGCAACAAGTCAATTTCCAGAGAAATATCTAGAATTTAGTACCCGCGAACCTCATGGACAGTACCAGCGAACTAGCGTCAGGTGTTCGGTAATACCCAATCACTTCACCTTGTACAGTACCAGTATATCCAACCAGGATATCATGTTTAGTACGAGGCAACCAATACCCCGGAGTGTTTATACAAACCAAGCAGTACATCGCGCTCAATACAAGCCAACCAGTACATCTTTTAGAATAATCGCTAGCCAAACTTCCCTAAACTGTAGTAACCAATAAATACAATACACATAGTGCTAGGCAATAAGTACCTCGTGGCCTGTACAAGACACACAGTACCTGGAGTATAGTGTTAGCCAACTAGAATCTCGAGTCAAGTACCAGCCCATGTAAAAGCCAAGAAAAAGGCAGTATCTTCATCCGTCAATCAAAGCCAATACGCGCTCATTTCATATATTCCAAAGCGACGCAATAACCAAACGTTATATTTCATTCAAGTTTGATACCTGCGATAACATAACACGAGTAATCTGAAACTCTCTTCTAATCTCTCGTGAGATTCCAGCAAGTGACTGGCCATGTAGGGTCTACGCATCATGAACGTGGGCGGTGTCTATTTATACTACATACATATATATATATATATATATATATATATATATATATATATATATATATATATATATATATATATATATATATATATATATATATATATATATATATATATATATATATATATATATATATATATATATATATATATCTCACAAGCTATACTCCTTTTCAAACGCAAGTTACATCATGACCCTACATTGCGTTGAAATAGTGCATGGGGGTTCTAACAATAGTTCAGAGGTCACAGGTCATGCAGAGCTGACATTTAGCATGCAGGGCCCCATGGTTTATTATGAGTCTCTTTTGTGGGTCGCTAGCTCGCTTTATTAGACAACGCGCCATAAAAAGTTTACAAACGGCAGACAACCGAACAAACTAACAGATGGAAAAACGGGGAGAAGGTATATGATAAGCTTTGCTGAGTGTCAATTTTAGATGGCGAAGACCCATCCACATCTGAGGGGTAAATGTGTAATTTGGGGGAGCTAGCTTACATTATAAGAGAAACGTGCCATCATAAGTTATTTTCTAATGGGTTAACAAAGTTCGAGATATTTTGTTTGGGGCACAAGGGTCCTAAGGGGTTAATTTGTAGATGGCAAGGAGCCATCAACTTCAGAGAGGTTCATGTGTAAGTAGGGGCAGCTAGTTTGCTTCAGAAGGATGCGCGCCATCAAAATCCATTGTGCGTTGGGTAAACATAGTAAGAGAGATTATTCATAAGATTATCTCAAACAACTAAGGAGTCATAGGTCATGAGGGCCTGCTTTTTGGTTTGTAAGGAGTCATCAACATCAGAGGGGCCATGTGTAAATTGGGGCAGCTATCTTGCATTATAAGGAAACGCGCTCCCATACTGGAATCGAACAGCGTACTTCAAATCAACGAGCGATAACGAGAGCGATACGTGAATCGGATTGGAGTGGGGTGGGGTGGGATGGCGGGGGCGTGGTCAGCTTATGGACATTACGCCGTGCTCGTCGATCACATGTCAAATTGACGAGATTAATCTGCTGATTGCAACAGCACTGTATTGCCGCTAGTAGCAGCACCTCGTATGTCAAGAAGTGAGGTGGGGGGGGGGAGAGAGAGAGGTGTTGATCCGAACGAGTGTTGATAGTAAAGCAGGCTGGCTAGTTTGATATGAACGCGCGCGCATCTTAACCTGTCGCCAGTGACTGACAGCAATGTCCACACCCGAGTTGTTCGTGATAAAGGTGTTTATATTGCGTGCGCGTGCGTGCGCGTGCGTGCGCGTGTGTGTGTTGGGCTGTGTATTACTGTGTTTGCGTGGCATCATGGTTGTGTATAAGGGTGTGCACGTATATGTACGTTCGTGTGCATGCGTACAAGCATATGTGTCTGTGCGTGCGTGTAAGTATGCCTGCAAGTGACTATCTCCGTGTAAGTATGTGCACGAGTGCGTGCGTGCGTGTAAGTATGTCTGCAAGTGACTATCTCCGTGTAAGAATGTGCACAATTGGGGTGAGTGCATGATAGCATCGGTGTATCTGTATGTAAGACATTCTCCGGAGCAGAGGATGCTTCTCATACCCACGCAATCAATCTCTGCCCCAGGCAACGAAGCACTATGAATTTGACCATGCTTGACCTCCCGTTCGCGCGCTTTCCGAAAGGGCGCAGTATCGGTTTCGATGTAAACATGGGCAGCGTTCGCGCCTGGAGACGCAATTTCACGAAATCTTCGTCGGTGCCATTGATGTTTACTGAACCGCAGCGCTCGTGAGGACGATTGCTCTGACGCGAAATAGTTCTGAAAATACATTTAGATAACAAATGCTATAGAGGTGTAATTGTGTTAAAAAGTGGAATTAAAATTACCCATGCCAAATACTGATTTCAAAAATAATAAATTTAAAAAGCAAAAAGTGTATTAATATCTGGGGCAAAAAAAAATGATCCCATCGCCTTGATGCAGAGGTACTCGAGTATCCTCAGATCCAGGATAATGAATGGAGGCCTCTATATGGGCCTGCTTCTGCATGAGTGCATGTGTGTGTACGTGCGTGTAGGTACGTGTGTGTGTGTATGCGCGTGCGTGTGTATGTGTGTGTACATGTGTGTGTGTATGTGTGTGTACGTTTGTGCGTACGAGTGGCCGTGCATTCTACTCACTCTTGACGGTGTTGCGCATGACGGACGTAAAACATTCGATGCCTGCCGGTAAGCGCTTGGCATGCTGCAGCCCGGCTGTGTCTTGAGGTGAGCGTGAGGCAGAGGTCGGGGACGCCATGCTGTCAGCCGCGAGCATGCGCACTTCTGCAAACACACACACATACACACACTCACACACACACATATGGAAATCTTACGACAAGTCTTTTCAATGCTGCAGGGCAATTCTAGTAAGTCCTAAGGAATAGTTTCCTCACTGCCCCTATTAGATCTGTATGCCTCCCTCTCCGTCGACGACTTCTGCCTCTACACCAGCCCACATGTTCTACAGTTCATGCCCCAACACGGTTACTCACAAACCGTACAACGGGATTATAACAAATCCAAAATCGGACACCTATCCCAAGATTCTTCCCCAGTCACAAACAGCACAGGTACTAGTTATCAGTAGAATATAAATCCTGTCAGGAGACGAACAGCGCGTCATAGCGCCCATGAGAAGGGCAGGTGAATACCTTACAAAGGCCAGGAGCGTTGATAGGGAAGAAGAACGAGACAAGAGCGATGTCGATCACAGCGTGGGTGTTCACCTAGGGTGCGGTCTGTAGCGGCCTGCATCCTCCATGACACGACGTGGTGTACCTGGGTATCGCCTCGTGGGGGGTCTTGTTCAACACCGGTGTTCGCATTATAAGGTTGGCAAGTGATACAGAGGAAAACTAAAGCAGGTTAAGCAAGCTGAACAGGGGGTTGACATACATATAGCCGATAATATGAGCCCCCGAGTTTTTCAGACCTCTTGCGTCTTAGATTAGGGCTGAACGCTGTTGCACATGGATGATACTAACTGTAGCCTTGTACGTGACGCGCGTGCCGCATGGCAGTCCCATTGCCCCCGGGGTTTCCTCTCTACATCAGACACTCGCCCCCTCCGCCCCCGCCTTACTGATGGCATTGTGCTCACAGTTGGGCTTGACCATCATAGTTAATAATAATTATTATTATTATTATTATTATAATTGTTGTGCATGGTAGGTCATTTTTTGAAATCATCGAATAATAGTCGAGCGATCGCATAACACCACTATGTCGAGATCCAGGTGCCAGGGAACAAGGGCATCACAACACACATGCGCATTAATTAAAAGTAGAAGTGTACCTGGCGTTGCCCAAGAAATAATGGTCAAGCCCATTTATTCTCAATATAATTCCCGTCGCGCAAACATTTTCTAATCTCACCCAAATCCCCACCGTAATATTATTAACCGACCCTAATCCCTGATGTAATTCCCCGCCACGCAAATTAGAAAAAGCATCTGTTCCACCCTGCCCCCCGCTGTGCCCCCAGACTAATTCCCGTCGTGCCTTTATGATTGCCCGCAAATGAATGTCAATCATAACGGGCATGCTCTAAACTGTACATTACGCGGCGCTGTCGACTACCAATGGCTATTGACAACCGCGACTTCATTTTGTCCCCAACGACCTAAGACAACATCGGAGGTCAAATCCACGCGACATTCACTATGGCCGAACTGAACTCCTGCGACATTTCTAGAGCCCTCCATATTGATGACAGACAGACAGACATTTGTTCTGAAATATGATTTAGATGTGACATCTTAATGGGGTCATAATGGTCTGGTCCAAGCGCCCGTGTTACAGCCCGGCAGCGGATAATCGGCTGGAGATGAAAGACGGGTGGTGCCACTCACTGACTCAGGTGTTTAGTACAACATATCGTCTCAACCTGTCAATGCCCGGCATCCGCCTCTTGTCGCTAATGGGAACTGGCTTTTCTTCAGTTACATAAGTTCACGGAGCCAATAATCACACGACACAGAACACTCATGTGCCGTTCTGGTAGATCACACCAGCAACGCACGTAACGATGCAACCGACCCAGCCGTAATCAGCCCATTCCATCTGTACCACCCCACTCTCTTTTATACACCAATAACGAGTGGGTATCCACGCTATGAACCAAACGGTCCAAATTAACGTATGTCCAGCAACCAGGTCACCATCCTACAGAGCATAGCTCACACGAATATTGACCGTACACCTTCACGCCGACCAGGTATAATCAACACTCAGTCCATTAGCTGGAGTTAACGGGGTGTGGTGATCACAGAGGGTGAGAGCATTTAGCGGGCGTTTGTCTGTTGGTTTGGTGAAGTCGTACTTCACGTTGGTGTGTTTGGAGCAGGGTGCGGAGTTACAGGTGATAGGGTGGTGGCTATGGTTGACCCACCAGTCGGGGGATTATCGATATAGTACCGGGTCACTAAGCGGCCGGTCGTGTTTATATAGCTTGATTTGCGTACGAGAACCATGGGCTCATCAGCGAGATAGCGATGGTGCAGATACACACCACTCGTACGGGGCTAATGGTTAGCGTCGGTACAGGAGGCGTAAGCCTGGAAACAGTGGATACAAGCAGAGCACGTGCTTACAGCGAAAGTAAGCATGGGCTGACAATGTGAATAACGACCTATCTGCACCCTCGTCGCCAACGCTCACCCCACCCCACCCCCCCCCCCCCCAACAAAACTGACCTTCCAAACACAACATCAACAACTTGTCAACCACAGACAAGAACAATATCTCACCGCTGATATTGAACAGCCCATGACAATTATTTTGCAAGGCTCTAGGGAGGAGGTGGGTTGTAAGGTGTGTGTGGGGGGGGGGGGGGAGCATAGAGGTGACCGCGGATGTCGCAGCGTGGGGGGGGGGGGGGCAGTGAGGCAAAAGTTTCCAGGGAGACCACTGTACGCTAATTCAGGGTCTGATCCGAGGAATCGTGGCGTTTTATATGGCGACCCCGACCCGTCAATCACCATCTCATGATAGCACAAACTTCTGTGTAGCGTCACCCGGCAAACATTGAATAATTGACTAACCACACTTCCTAACGGGTAGATTCCGGAGAAATATCAGTTGACAAGTCAACCACAACCAGGGTTATCCCGACTAGATTAATTGGGCATAGTAGCATGCATAACGCTCTACCCCCCACCCCCCAACCCCGTCTTACTGACGTAAGTCAGTAACAGGAAGTGGCTAGTAGTCAATGGGTATATCTGACCAAAGCGAACTTGCGTTTGCAGGACGGCGTACAAATGGCAAAAGTTAACTAGTAGAGAGGCCTTCTAGAAGTAATATTCAATCACGGAAGTAGATCCCACTACTTGCCCTCCTGTGGTGGTGACATTAAGTGAGTAGGGGAAAGGGGTTGTCGACATGGGTGACATCCATTATTCATACAAAAAGGTAACACACTATGTCCGGACGTGTGACATAAATAGGGTGTGACCGTGTGAGGGGCGGGTGACATAAAATATACATATGATGGCACAAGCTCTCTGCATGGGTGACATTAATGGTGCATTTCATCAAAAAACATCCAAATTCAGTTATGAAAAAAACCCGATTCCTTACTACGTTTAGCAATGATATAAAAAAAAACTCGAGTCGAATCGGTGACCCAAACCGTTTATATGATTAAGGTTTGATTTTTTGACAGGACGTGAATTTTAACCCAGATATGCCACCCAGATGACGCCACACTAAAACCCGAAGCAGAAAACGGTAGAGCTACAGCATGCATCCAGATCGCTATTCATTTGAATATTTTTGTAAACGAAGTTCGGAGGCTGTTTCAATGCACCTTTATCGATTCATCATCGATTATTTGGTGTTCCCAATAACATTAACGGATTGTAAACGAGTCATTTTAGTAACTACACAATAATGGAGGCAAAACACAAAAATCACCAATTGGCCGAAGGTAAGGTAAGGTAAGTATAGGGTTTAACGGCACACCAACTCTCATGTGTTAAAATTTTACGATTAAGCAGCCGCCTTCTAGGATAAATGAAAATGGAGATGGAAAAGATAAAAATGGAAACGATTATCCTAGGGCAAGTCACCACCAGCCGATTGACAGGACCAGGCCATTCCAGCCTCTCGTCTAGGCAAAATCCGGGCCAGATTGGTGTGTTGTAGATATTACCCTCAAAAGGACAGCTCCACTCAACCACCAGGATCCCATTGTCCACCGACACGAGTCGCAACCCACGGCCAACATTAGTCGCCTCTTACGGCATGAAGGGGGACACAGTGGGCCTATTCTACCCCCGCACCCACAGGGGGGACCAAATGGCCGAAAAATCCATATATGTGTCCACCAAGAAAGGACGGTATGAACCTGGCACATCTTCACAACAGCCTGAATACAACAGTGACCCTATATGGGAACACAGACTCCCATACTTGTCCTACCACTAGCATGCCAAAGCAATCCTCACACTAATGTGAACCCACCCACATAAATAGTCATGGACGTCTCCCTGCTTTTCCAACCCCTACAGACAATAAGCCATCAATAATGTAGTTGATAATTACACACATGGGTCAGCTAGCAACAAGTGCATACATGGACGCCCATCGCATGGACGCCCATACACCCTACCCCTCCGATAACCACGCAAGTTTTCACTAGTTTTTTTATCACATGGAGAGACATGTAAAAGTTGTACTGGCATAAGAAGATTCCATGAATGTGGTACAGCAGCTGACATAACGTGCCATCAAAGTTTACAAACACACGGAGAGACTGAAATCATACGGATGATAAGACATACACACATTGAAGTATCAGGTTGTACACGGGGCAAACTTTCATTCTTTAGACAATGATATATCCACCAATAGAATTGTACACTGTCTTCCATTGTTGTATAAGCACATTTCTCAAAGCAACCACTCTCATAATTTGTTATTGTATTTTGCCATTACAGACTTAGCTCAACAGCTACAGTCTTGCCAGTGAAAACTGAAATTGAAATCCTGCCAATAATTTTTGGCAGACCAACTTTATTCAAGACCCATTTTTGGAAACGTGCCCACACAAAAGTTAATCTCATTAATTTTTGCCAACATACAAAACTTCGCATTTACATTACAAAAAAATATATAATTTCATCCATTAAAGTTCACCGCCAAGCAGCTGTACAGTAAACTCCACAAAAGCTCATGGGAGTGTGCATTCAAACGTCTCAGGGATCTACGCTTAATGTCATAAGACAGGGAGTCTTCTGATTGGTCCACATGACCCATCCACTTGATGTTAAGATAGACATTGTCAAAAGCAGTGTGCTGCACACAGGTAGGGTGTCAACATATCGTGTTGGACACACTGAAGTGGGGCATCAATAAGAATTGAGCCCTCTTAGTGCAGCTATGGGCTCTTTGATGTCACCACCTTTTTCAACCACTAATTCAATGATGGATTACAAATTGGCAGACGATTCCCCCACAAGGTATCTATCATAACATTCACATTCGGGATAATGAGTTACCAGTAATGCTTAGTATGGATTTTAATAGCGGCAATTGGCATGGTTTCCAAAATCCCCAGAATAGATGAACTCTCATTTCTTCACGGTAATTCTGGTCCAAAATGTCATGACATATCCTCAAGATTGACGGTTTATTTGGGGTCATATATCTCTGATGAGCGCAACCCATCATGCCACCCAGGCCATCACAAGCTCACATTTTAAAGCTCTACTTTTGTCATAACACAGTTTAATGTTACCTGAGTGAAAGTTCAAAGATCTTCCCTTACACAGGTTAAGAATTCCCCCATTCCAGTGCTTGGGGACCGAGTGAGTTAACGGAATCATGGCGTGAATGCAGATGTTTGTGCAGTTCATACATCCATATGACACTGAAGCTTGGGGATCTACAACCAGGTGTGAATCATAACATATCCCATTGGGATATATCCAATAATAGATTAACATTACATCTGGGTGGGGGGGGGGGGGGAAAAGGGTGGAAATGTAATGAAACAGTCAAATGGATTGGCAGTGGATAGAAACCTTGTTCATTTTGTCAACACTGCATTCACTGGCTTGGTCTTGGGCTCAGGCTGTAGAACAGCTGTATATACTGGCAGGTCCTCAGGCTGGCACAAGCTTGACAGCACAAGCTTGTGCCAGCACGGGTGGATGGGAGCCAAAGACAAAAAATGCTCATAACTAGCAAGTCTCAAGTGAACCCGGTGTTATTTTAAATTATTACTGTAAATATGTAAGTTCGTCTTGCCAACATACTGGCGGTCCCTCCAAAAATCCCAATTTCTGAGACTACCTGATTTATGAATTCCAGATCAGGACACTCAACCTGTATCCTTAGATGGACTGGGCACACCCTTTCCAGAGCACCTGCCCATAGCAATTGAAATTTTAGTATTTGTTCTACGATTTTGTGCAATAATGCTTCTGTTTGGTGTGGCTATTGTTGGGGTTTCTCAAAACCAACACGATCATGTACAATTATGCCATGAAACATGAAGATCCATGATGGAAATCAGAATATATCCATACAGAAATGTGCTCTAATGGCAGAGAACGGACGATGACTCGGCAGGCATTCCATAATAACAGGTTATCTGTTGGAGATATAGACAGAGGCCTGTTACAAGTGTTATGCTTGTTCAGTCATTTATAGCTTCATGTTCTTTTTTATCAAACCAACTTAACATGGTGCAGCTGACAGGATCTGGGCAACCTGCTAAAAAGTGGTCCTGTGAAAGTGAGCAATAATTCATGATCAACAAGGGCTTCCGAGTGAACAGTGAATGGGTGAGTGAATGAGTATAGGGTTTAATTACACAACAACACTTATGTGTTATATGGCAGAAAGGTTAATAGATAAGTTTGACCTGATTAAGTAGTGCTGGTCTGACGGGCCAGTAAAATTTTACGCCTTCGTCAATCATGTCATAACAAATACTTAATCCCTCATCAAGTGTAATTCACACTGGTGGATCACTTCAGACCGGTGCTGGATGAAGCAGGATTGGCAGAAGATGAGATGGAGCCAGACCACCCTCTCATGTACTCACAGTCAGTATAGTAGCTGTTGATATCTTTCTCATGGCGTTTTATCTAATAAAACATTCAATGCACGCAACTAATTTACTGTATCTGTTACATTGATTCTCAATTAATTTGTTCCAGACATGGCGCCAGTATAAACGATATGGATTGGACAATCATCAATCGCCAGTTTCATGAGGACGCAGCCGATGTGTTGGGATTGATGGACCTTGTATTATGCTTGCCAGCAACAAGTGTAGAGAGTGACTGTGGTTTCAGTGGGATGAAGAAAGTCAAGTCAGACTGGAGATAATAGCTCAACAACAATACAATGAATGACCTCCTTCGTATCAGTCTGGACAGAGAGTCATTCAACCTGTTCGTCCCTGTTCCTCCTATTAATTTGTGGTACCAGTCAACGGTATGCAACAGACGACCTAACGATCAGGAGATTGCAAGTTTGGTGGCATCAAGTGTATCAAGTGATGAGGATGCCAAAGATGATATATTTTCCCTTGATGCTTTCCAATTCACTAAGTATGTTGTTATTAAGATATTCGGTTCGGTTTTTAGTTTTGGTATGAATAAACTACTGTATACCTAAGTTTTGGTTGTTCATTTGCATATTAACATAGACCAGTAGAAATTCATTCGGACCAGTAAAGATTCTGAGCCATGATGGTTTTCTTAATTTTGAAACCCTGCAATTGGCCCCTCTGTCAGTCAGATACTACGGAGGGGCTGGAAGACCATCCACCAATTCGCGCTTCCCTGGCCGGATACAAAAGTAAGCCCAGTCAGTATAAACGCCCGTATAAACAGCTCATTTCAAGACAAACTGGGACACAGCGTGCTGGCCGCTTTTCTACGATAAAGAAATATACTGCTCTGTTTGATACCGCTTTTTGTGACACATGGGGTTTAATCAGCAACATGATACTTTAATCATGTAGAATGGAGTGACAACCAGCTTTGCCTCCAAGCCAAACAAGGTCCTAGTCCATGTCGATTTCATACCCCAGTTAAATTGTGACCAGCAATTAAAAACATTGGTACTGACGAAATCAGAGGCATAAAATTTGACCGCGAATATCCGTCAGTTATTTTTGTCATATGAGTAAACAACCAAGGATATGATATATACTCAGTCCGTTAAGCCCTCACCAACAATGCTATTGTATATCCACTCATCAACTGGTTGAAATACGCTGGACTACATATATAATCGCCAGGACCACTAGCTATGACAAGGGACCATTCTATGGCACTGAAAATAATAAAACCACAACAGGTTGGCACTGATACTAAAATGGCACGATCGCAACCGAGTTGATCGAGTAAGTTTGTTTCACTTCAGTCTAAATCGTCATGTACATTGGATGACATCATCCTTACCTGCTCCAGCGCCAGTGTATTACGTCAACAAACTTGACGAGGTACTAGCCTCATAAATCGGTCACATGAATACAGGTAAATACCGCGTATTATCGCTGTCAAAATTCCAATCGCACAAAACCAAACAAACTCTGAAACATGACGTCGGATTCGAACTTCCGGGTGTGCGCTTTTCACGGGAAATACCATCTGACGTCATTATGAATATTCATTAGATATAGAATGACATCATCAACTGCCAGCGGCGGATTCCGAAAAACGGGAGTGCCACACAAAAAGAACCCATGTCATGCGAGAATAAGCATCATAACGTTCTACAATCATGACGGTCCAGCTCAATCGCTCGGTTCTTGAATTCAGCCGTCAGAGCGTTTAGAGCGATTCCAACGATTTACACAAGATGGTTGAGTTTAAATATTTCGCCAGTTTCTTTCGTTTCATATATACCCTCATTTCTTTGTAAGGAAAAATTATCTACAAATAAACATTAAATGCTTTGATAAATTTAAGTCGAGATCTAGCAACCGAGATCGCGAAAAGAGTGCCAAAGAGGCATAGTTTATGTACAGGAACAATGATTATAATAATGGTAATAATAATAATTTTTTTTTCTATATCGTATATTCCACAACAAAAGTGCTCTGAAACGCTAGGTGCTAAGTGCATGCATAAGCCTCAAAATGTTCGTCGAAAAGAATTTTTTTCAATCTTGACATGAAGATAACTAAATTAGCTGTACGTCTTAGACAACTTGGTAAATTATTCCACAAGAATGAGCCAGCAACATAGATAGCCCGACACTGCTCCGCGTAAAAGGAACTGTAGTAAGCATTGGTTTTTTTTTCTGGAGTATAGGTAGCGATCTTAGAGGTATATTGGTGCCATCTAATTTACGGATTTGAGATCCAGAATCTTAAATTTGATTCACTGTATCACAGGTAGGCAATCAAGTGAGTACAAAACCGGAGTGATGTGATCACACTTTGGGTGTCCAGTAATCAGCCTAGCTGCGATATTTTGTATTTTTTTTTTGCAGTAGAGGGATTATGGAGCACCACAGAGAGGAGCATAGCAGATATCTATTCTTGATCTTATAAATGCATGTACTTTGTCAAGAAAACGCTATATTTTACAGACATTGCGGATCTGTATATATATGAGCTTTTGCATATGGCTGTCATCTGTGGTTTTTATTGATGCAAAAGAGTCAAACATTACACCAATGTTTCTGGCTGCAGGTGATGGATTCATCTTGTGGTTATTGAAACAAAAGCTTTTGGGTGTGAACATGTTGGACATCTGTCTCGACAAAATGACCAAATATCCAAATAAAGTAAAACAACATATATGGGAAGAAACGTCAAAATCTCGAATCCAAGTTCAAATGCGTGTTAATATATTGTTGTTCACCTAGGTATAAGATCATACATCCCAGCAAAACATAACACCCTAGACCCATTCCCGTAGCCGAGGGCGGTACCAGGACAAATAGCTGGGTAATCGCAAGGGAGCTTGACCACTGTAGACCAATGACAGCATTTCTACTTCCGGATTGGCTATTCGGAACCGTCCAAACTTCTAGGGGACGATCAGTTTACCAAAACGCTTACAGCTAAGCTAAGAGGGCTAACTCTCGCCTCCTCTCGACAGCACGCCACCTGTGAGTATTGTGGTGCTTTGATTCTGCATCTCTTAAAATCACATGGAATTTTCTTGGGCGTGGTCGCGTTGACCAACCAGAAGACTCCATGACTTCAACATTTGCATTTGCAGACGCCGAGTCCCGAGAAGTTTAATCAACGGTCCCATGTGCTCATGAATTTCCAGAAAAATAATTAAAATCGACGATTCTCATGAGCTTGAAAAATTAGTGAAATTTTATTCAGATCACCGCCAAAATTGAGCTCCAACAACTAGCGTCATTTAAATTAAGAGTGCAAATAGTACACGTCTTTGAAATTAAAGATGGTAAAACATTATCAACTGTGCACACAGAGACACCCAATAACTAGTTACTTCACTAATATATCGGTTCGCTGTTTAAAACACGATAAGCTCCTCGACACAACGTATAATTGCATCAGCGTTGATCCTAAATAAACCGAGCAGTTCATGGCACGTGCCGCTGCGAGGGACACCAGAGATGGCCAAGTGTCTATGGATGATGTCCCCTACTCCCGCCAAGACGCTGGCTACGGCATCCCCAACACCACCTAACACACGAAATGATCACGCTCATCAAACATTAACGGTATATGACTTCAACTGAACATTAAAGCATCTACTTCTTGATTGGAATATGTAGATGGTTTGATATTACAGCAGATACGATCCATTTGGCCAAAGGCTTATGAGCGACAAATGCCGACCGAAAGAGATACATTTATACATTATATACGTGTAAATCTCTCAACAATAAACGAAAACGACCCCAATTCGGAATGGATGGAATTATGATAAAATGCCAGCTGTCAGTGGATGCATGTTCGACATATCCTTATTGTCGCCCATATCCGATTACCCACCTTCATAGTAATGGTCCTCCACGGTAATCACACGCCCCCCAGTGGCCTTGGCGCAGGCAAACACAGTCTCAGCATCAATAGGCTTGATGGTGAACAAGTCGACGATGCGTACTTTGATGCCTGACTCGGCCAGGGCATCAGCGGCCCAAAAGGCCTCTCTCAGGGTGATGGCCGCCCCGATGATCGTCACCTGGTCGTTGTCGCTCTGTCTCACCACCTTGGGGAAAAAATTCAGCTATTTATACTCACCGAAAAATTTAATACTTACCAATGCGCTAAGTTTTCAGGTCTGCCATGCATTCATCAAATTCCAAAACACAAAGACCCATGTTTCTCCAAGTAAAGTCCCAGCAATACTTATCTTTGTTGAGAGGAGTGTTGTGGCCTGAGCAGTATTCTCAGATATATTGTTTTACTATGATACCATCACCACGTTATAATTGGTCTTAAACTGTATAAACGGAGTTGCGCCCAGTCGTCATGGATTGTGGGGGTAAGCTCCCCAAACTTAGACTCTCCACATCTCATTTCCGCTACTCTACCTGTGATTGGCTGACCAATCACAGAGCACTAGAATGACCGATCACACTGAGGCCCGCATGTATCCTGTATCAGTGGAATACTTTAAAGGACACGATGCCCAGTTTTTAAATGTACGGATTATGCTTGACCTAAACGCAAAAACCCCATGTTTCTCCGAGTCCAGTCCCACCAATACGAGTCTTCCTTATGCGTAATGCTTGACCTCAACAACAAAACAGATGAGCTATTTGATGATACCATTCACCAACCACAGCGACAAAAACCTTCCATCTTCCACAGCGGGCACAACACATGGTACCTTAGCTTGTCCCACCGCGAATGTCTCGTCATTGCTGTACAGGACTGGTACGACAGGACGCGAGGTCCTGATGTAACATATACCAGTGGTGTTGGCTGCCAGCTCCACAGCTCGTTCTGTGCTGACAGCGTCGCTTGGATAAAAGATGGTTGAGCCGGGGATGGCTCGAAACATGGCCAGGTCCTCCAGACCCATCTGTGATGGACCTTCAGCTCCTACATAGTTTATGTAAAGAAAGGGACAATTGACTTAAACATGGCGTGCATTTTGTATCTTCAATTAATAGTAGCTAAAAATAAATAATTCAACCTTTCATTGAACGATAGTTATTTCGGAAAATGTAAAGCACTTTTGATTGTATCTTGTGATCCCTGTGGTGCATTTTTCGTTTGATCGCGTTTTCTGGTGTCAACGTGGGGAAGTATTTTTTGGCAGAAATGCTCCGTCATCCATTGCCATTATAGGTCAAATACATGCATGGGACCACAAACAGTTGAGTAGATCTTGATAAGCTGATAGCTCTAGTCAACGACATCAACTTACCCACAGAGACTCCACAATGTGAACCAACGAAGTTGGCGTTTGTCTGGGAAACAGCTCCCATACGAAGCTGGTCATACGCTCTCGACAGGAAAGAGGAATACGTACAGGCAAAAGGTATAGTGCGCCCTCTGGTGGCACAACCAATCGCCACGCCTACCATATTCTGTTCTGAGATGAAACACTCCACAAAACGATCCGGAAAGGCTTCCTAAATCAAGAATGAAGGAAAAAGTAATACTAAATGGTTTAGTTGCATGGACGGCGTAAGTTTGATGATACAGCTTATTTCGCAACAAAAGAATGGAAAATTTTAGGTTGTTATTTTTTCATGCACCTGCATTTTCACAGAGAAAGTGGATTTTTTTATGTCCGACTCCAACACGATTAGGTTTGGGCTTGATTTCCCTAGTTTGGCCACTGCCACACCGAATGCTTCCCTCGTGGCCACCTGTTAGAAGAAATAGAACTGTACTGTATCCGCCAGGACAGAAAGAACACTATGGTTTATATCAATGTTTGACCTTGTGTCAGACGAGAGTGCGAAATATAGTCACATTTGATTTAGCATACATTCTTAGAATGTCATTTGTTTGTCAATTTAACCAGTTAAATCAACACAAAGCAAGAATAAATACATTAACTAATATGTTCATATATTGGTGACCCACCAAGCGCTGTGAACGCTACATCAATGAACCCGTAACCCCGTCGATCGTTTTGTCAAAGAGCTTATAGCTACACTAAGGTAGCTCTTATTGGCTTATGCGGTGACATTTCCAGCAGTTCCATTTCCAACAACAGTTCATCAATATAGCTATAAGCTATTTGATTTCATTGCTTACTTCCTGTCCTATCTCGTACTGCGTAGGCGTCTCATGTTTGAATGGACCGGTCGGTGGTGGTGACAGTACGGCATCTGGTATCTGCGGAGAGATACCGTGTGATCCAAGGTTGACGATCTGTGCCTTAATAGCGGCAACAGCAGCCTCTGCTCGGACTCCCAGGGCCTTACCATGCCAATACCCTATATCTTCTATACCTAAACAAACAGAGCGACATCATCAGACACTGGGATCAATCTAAATGTTAAAAGCATTAGAAGGTCCAAAGCGATGTATACCTAAAACATCGCCTGTACTAGTATTATTGAAGCTCGAGTTGGCAAATAAGTTATTCTTAGAAAGTAACAGAAAACAGATCTGTAGTCAAAAGGAGTATAACTTATAGGCGTGATAATTTTGGACAATCCTAGTGCAGGGATTCCTCCCGAAACAAAGCAGTGGTGGAAGGGTCAATAGTGGCAAATAAGCTTCTCAATAACTATTTTCCCCAATCAGTCAAACAAGTGCATTGCTTTTTAGTGTGATCAATGTATTTGAAAATTCGAGGTCAAACTGTTTTAAATAATGCCAAGACAGTTAGGCTGAATACCATGTGCGTTTGCTAATTGGCGCACCTTGTATGCCTTTGCCCTTGATGGTCTTGGCCACAATACAGGTGGGCTTTCCCTTGACGGTGCTGGCATCGTGCAAGGCCTTGGCCAAAGCCTCGACATCATGTCCGTCCACTACATACGCATAGCACCTGCACACACAATTATGGGATTTATATATATATATATATATATATATATATATATATATATATATATATATATATATATATATATATATATATATATATATATATATATATATATATATATATATATATATATATATATATATATATATATATATATATATGATATATATATATATATATATATATATATATATATCTATATATATATATATATCTATATATATATATATATCTATATCTATATATATATATAGTATGTGTGTGTGTGTGTGTGTGTGTGTGTGTGTGTGTGTGTGTGTGTGTGTGTGTGTGTGTGTGTGTGTGTGTGTGTGTGTGTGTGTGTGTGTGTGTGTGTGTGTTAGTTAGTGTGCGTGTGCATTCCGATGTTAGAATCATAGATATCCTGCCATCACATTCTCGGGTTTCCGTCGCGGCCGCCAAGCGGCTGTGATGATTTTCAACCGGGATTAGGGGCATATTTTTCCAAAACGCAAACGCAATACACGACGCGGATCGTATATATTTAAGCTGTGGTGAATATTCGTTGTTTTATGTTTTATATTGGTGTTAGTTAGGGGAAATTGGTTAAGAAAATCGTTCTATAGACTATATAGACTGCGCGGAAGCAACCATGTGCCAGTCCACAATATTTATGGTGCTGCAGGCATTTCTTACTAATTCTATGAGCTCAGTTTTCTTATAACTCGAGCGAGGGATTCCCCTATCTTTGAGGAAAGAAGGGGACAGTGATGACATGGTGGAGCAACAGTCACGCACGCTAACTGGGTGAATTCTGATGTTCTTGCAGAATACTCTCCAGACGACTGGAGATGAATGTAGTTGGCAACATTTTGGATCACTATTTTATGATAATCTCTTTGTTTGAGAATTGTTTCAAATGTGCTCATTGCGACGTGACAACGTTCAGATGAACTTAAGAGAAGTTCAGAATACGCTAGACACCTTCAGCGACGTCTTTGATGTCCTTTACATTTATAGAAACGCGCAACAAGAATGCGCGCAACATCACAGGAACTTAAAACAGCAACTGGTAAAGCGTGAACAAAGCGCTGACAGCTTGACACGCAGAGATACAAGCCCCCAGTTCCGGTCAAAATCGCTGTGCGCGACGGTGGCCCTCCTAGCGGCCGCGACGGAAACCCGAGAATGTGAAGGCAGTAATTGCAACCTATATTATTAAGTTTACCCAAAAGCTTCCAGGCGGCGCTGGTAGGCTCCAGTATCATGCCCCAACGGCGTCGCCTCACTCTGACCCAGGCGGTTGACGTCAAAGATGGCTACGAGGTTGTCAAGCTTGTAGTGGCTGGCGAAGTGGAGGGCTTCCCAGACGGAACCCTCAGCGCTCTCACCGTCCCCGATCAGACAGAACACACGGTAACTGACACAGAAAAGGGGAAACATTTTATTCTGCCCGAGGGGAATGTCAAAATACTTGTATGTCTTGGATATTTCTACCAGCTCTCCGTGAACAAAGAGGCCTATCTCTACTCACTCTGCTTTGTCGAAGTATTTGCCGGTATAAGCCATACCAGCAGCACAGCTGAGGCCCTGACCCAGTGAACCGGTGGCCACATCCACAAATGACAGCCTCTGTCACACACAGGTGAGTGTAAGATGTAACACGAAGCATGATTGGACAGTAGAAAATTAAACGCCGGAGGATGAAGATATCACATCCACAAATGACAGCCTCTGTCACGCAGACACAGGGACTTCATCATTGCTAGTTATAAACTTCACGTACATGTTAAAAGTTATATATTTCTCTCTAATATTGAAATATCTTAATGACAAAACTATCTGAACCAAAGTTGAAGTATTTAATTATTTTGTGTTAGGTGTAACAAATAAGTAACTCAATGTAGCCTGACTGGGGTGGGATGGCCTTCCAAGTCGCTCTCGATCTTACGCAGTTTGAGAAGTTCGGACGTGGGAAAGAGTCCAGCTTCGGCCCAGGCGGCGTACAGAATGGGAGCTGCATGTCCCTACACAGACAATAAAGGTCGGGAAAAAATATTCTTGTTGTCATATCTCTAAAGCCATCACCTACCTGGTTCTTGGGTTGCGAATGAGGCAAAGGTAATCAAGCAATAACCTTTTGTCGTAGGATTTGATTGTTTGATGCCAATGTATTTCATCTTAAGCTATTATTGAAGCCTGATATATACAGGGATATAGCAACAGTAATAATGGGTAAGTTATAATATGGTTTTAAAAATACTCCATTATTTCTGACGATCATGAGATTCAAGTACTCGCATAAATGTCCCCATAATTAAGTTCATTGCAGCCGCAATAACTAATCTATATTTTCAGCAACGACACGACTGGAAGCGCCGCCAAACGGGGACAAGTATATCTTGACTAGAGAAACAATTACTAGTGATCCATACGTCAATATTTCGATTGAGCATGGCTCACCTTGGAGAGGACGAATCTGTCGTTAGCAGCATTCCTGGGGTCAGTGACCTTGTACTTCATTGTGTTGAAGAACAGGACAGACATGATCTCTGCAATGGAGGCACATGATGTCGGATGTCTGAAACGGCACCGTATAAATAGTAATTCACGGGCAGGTGTATAATAATGTATCTGTGTGCGGACAGAGGGCAATACTTTTCTGTAGGTTCCAACTAGAAGGGTCAAATGGTAACCCGACCATCCCCTACTGATAACTGTTCCCTTAATCTGTCTATCACAAATAAACTTATTGGTCATGTATAAATTTTCGATGTGGTCGATTTTATGTAATATGACACTTTCATTTTCTCCATTGAGCATCATTTGTCATGTTATAAACCTCAGGCTCAATTCACATCCGTGGCCGAGTATTGGTCGTTGTACATTATTTGACCCATAAAGAATCAATTAACTTATTTTTTAACCGTTGCCACACTGTGAATAAGTTTAACCAGTTAAAATAACGAAATGCAATTGATATGAAAACATTATAATGGTCTTGAATCAACCAGTTTGCCCGATGTTATTGGGATATGGTTGTTGTCCAGTTGTAATGCAGTTCACCCGTTTTAGCTCTCTGTTTGCAATGACAATAATACAGTCGCTGGCCCTGTAGGTACAGGTTTTTGACGCATCAACTGATGACGGATTTATAGTCTACCATCACACCTGGAGTAACAGCTTATATATAGATGACGTCATGGTATGAGCAGCGTCTGTAGTATGTTGCAAGCGTTCGGTTGTTGAGTTTGTAATATTCGACAGAAATTGTCAAGCAAAATGTGCAATTTACAATAATTGTCATACCTTTCCTAATTGGGAAAAACACTTCAAATGATTTGCTAAATGCATTGATCAACTAGAAATCTAGCAACCGAAATATTTAGAAATGACTCCCATATTTCATAGCCAGCATTTAGACATTCGTTGGAAGCAATACCAACACCAATACCCGGAATCCAACAGCAATACCCGGAATCCAACAGCAATACCCGGAATTCAGCACCAATACCCGGAATCGAAGTTCAAAGTCATGCTGATTCCTCTGGCTAGTCCCCACTCCAAGCAACCACAATCAACGAGTAACATTACAGCAACGAAGAAGCATCGCAACAAGAAAAGTTAGAAATTAAAGCTTAACACAAGAACCAACTGTATCGAGAATACACGAAGACAACAAACATCCATGATTACCAGAAACTATAGTTCTTCAAATATTCAAACGTCGTTTGTGTCATATTGTTACTTCTCGTGAGCTTCACTGTGATTTTTGTTCCTGACCCAAATCAAGTTAGTTAAACAGAATAAAAGCCTCACCCTGAGTTACTGGCATTGGTGGCAATGATAGAATGGATCCTCAGTTTGTTGGCGAGGTCCCTCAGAGCCTGAACGTGGTGACTCTCCATGGCTTGAGACTTATTTCATCCAACTTATCTGTATGACGGAGCAACAGTAAAGGTTTATACAATGATAAAGCATTTGTTTATGACAGATCTGCAACGTGCATTAATACCAGGTGCACCAGCTGTTTCTGTACGTATAATTTATGTACTGCTGCTGCTGCTGCTGCTGACGTCAATGATTTTTATGATGTGAATCTAGGCTTTCATGAAAAAGATATTTCAATAAGAATGGCGAAATTGTGGACCGCAATGATTCTAGTTTATCTAGGATTGTCATCGACAAAATTACATAGTCTGCTCTGCTTTAGGTGCCCATATTCTGATGTATACACCTGGCGTCTATGGTACAAGGTCAAGGTAAATGATGTACGCCTGTTAGCAAAGCACCACGCGCCTCGATGTTTTTCACCCTATTCATGTTTGTCCCTTTCATTGAATAAGTGACTGTGGAGCCCCAATTATAATTCAATTAAAACTTTTCAAGTTTCAAGAGTTTATTATACATTCCACCACATACAAATTACAATATGAAGGTAAATGATTCCTTAAAGAAAAAATAAATCAGTGCACAAGACTACTCAGTAAGAGAAACTGTGAAAAAAACATTGAATCAAGTATAGTATCTTAAAAATAGTCCATGAAAAACACCTCTAACTTTGAAATCATAGTATTAAAACTCATCGTCACGGGTAACTGGAACAATCTCTATACTCTGAGACGTAAACACCACAAGATGACAAAGTTAACTGTTCATGCAAATCAACTGGCCCTGAATTTGGTAATAGTAGTCATGTTGGCTTTAAGGGTGACCCGGTTGTTCTCACTGACCAGGTATGGCACTGAGACAGGAGTGACTGGTTTGTCCCTGGTACTGTCGGCACACTTGACCTCAACAATCATGTCATCAGACACAACCCCATCTGGTGAACATGCGAGGTAGGGTTGAGTTTGGGACACTACAATCCCACATGGCTTGACTTCAGTCCCAGTCAACTCTGCATATTTCAGAGCCACAGGCTTATTACGGATACCGTGGTCAAGAGCTTTGGCCCGAATCTGGTTGACGCGGGTCAGCGACTTCGCAATACGGACCAAGTCTGATAGTTACTTTGCATATCCTGCCAAACTGGGAAGACTGCAGTCTCTGACACCTTTCTAAGTGCCAAGCTTTATTACTGGCTTGTCCCAAAGTTGTATCCCTCACCTCTTGTCTCTGAGCTTCTGTGATGTGGGTGATGCCTTCATGCTGAAGGAATTCATCTTGAGGAGCAAGTTTGAAGAAGTCATGGTCATTGGCAATTGCATATTGGTTTGATGGGGGGAAGAGCTGCAGGATAGGCATGCGGCAGGTGGATGTGGAGGCGAAGTTGATGCACTTGTTCCTGAAGGATGAGGGGTAGTCTGGCATAGAGCGGTAGCTGTGTGGCCCGGGGGTCAAAGTCGCCATTGCAAAAAGTTGCTCAGTTTCAGGTTCTGAGCCTTGACAGGCAATCCCTTGAACTTTTTCGTCTGATGGAAGGTCTGGAGCTTCTCTGTGCAGCTTTCCTCAAGTTTAAGGTTACCAGACACTTTAAAATCTACAATTGCGCACAGCACAGCACACACATGCTTACAGTGTGCCTCTGGGCCCATGCCCGCACCACAATCACACTGGCACTCATTGATGACGTCATGGATGTCAAGTACCACATCAACCTCGTATTCCACTGACTTCTTCGTCTGTGCACGGCACCGACCTCTGATGAAGACTTGGTCAGAGTCCAAGTCAGAGGTAGCTCGCAGGGAACGGAGGAATCCTTCAGCGTATAATCCTTTTGTGTCTTTGGTAATCTCTTTGTTGAGGGAGCGGAGATAGACAGTCACCTGGGCCATATCAAAGCAGGGGAGCGTTGATATCCCTATACCTGATAATACACAAACACAATAAACTTAGAGTACACAAGCATAATCGACTTGTAATGTGATAAAATTCTGACAGCTAATCATTCATAATCAATCACTAACAAAATTGCATTAGCATGAACAAGTAAGACCGCAAACAATCAATCAGTATATTGCTTTGCTCCTTCAGGGTTTCTTCTACTCCTCCATTGACGTTCTTATTGCGGTCATACGCTTCAAGCCTGAGGAACAGATGGCAACACCTTCAATAAACCGCAACCGCTTTGACTGGGTTATACACGTGGCGATAACAAGCAGTATTCTAATAATCCCCATACCCAGGCCTCTCCTTGTATTTAACCAAGTAGACTAGAAGGGTGGGGGTCGGAGAAGGACACGCTAACCCAGTGTTCTGGATATTTAAAAACAACAGCGTCAGGTCATCTGATCGAAGTGGGGTGGGTGGGGGTGGGGGGGGGGGGGGGGGGGCGAAATAGCATCAAAACAATTATTAAGAAAAAGGACAAGGTTATTACATGGAAGGAATTGGGTCATCCCAACTTAAACACAAATCTACGGATCCTTGCCAAAGAAACTCACCTTTCAATATGTTCAATTTCTCGCCCGCTAAGCTTCGCATTTCGCTTCTTCAGCTGTAATTTCAATTGCTGTAAGGTCAGTCGGCCGTACTTATCCATCAGTGATGATTTGCTCCAATGTTACCAACGAGTTATTTCGAAAGGTTTAGATAAAAAATAACGATGTTGCGCAACCTTCTATGGTAAACTGTGTGTATTTGAATACCGGAAGCGGGCGAAGGACCGCATTGCTCCGTGGCGCCGCATAGCGGATTAAAACTCGAGGTCTCTCATTAACCCCGTAGCGACGGACCTTCGTTGAAAACAACCACCTGTCAAGCATTGTGAATATTAGCAATCTGATGGTTTAATTGATTTTCCATCGTTTAATCGCCTTAAAGAGACTGTTCAGCCCCATATAAGGCAATCAGGGATCATCTCGTTATTACATTACTACGATTAACGCAGACGTAAGTAATAACATCTTCTAATTTATGCCGCAAAGTTTGCATGGTGGAAATTGTGTTGATAAGTTTTTAACATTATTATTTGACTGGAAATATTCATGATCTACTGTGTGGAATCTGTTTTATTCAGTTATGTCGTTCCATCGATAACGGCGCCTCCCTAAAACCATGAACCACACGAATGTTAGCTGTAAATCATAACGCGCTCTGAATTTATCTCGCTATCGATGTGTATTCTTCCGCTTTAGTTACATAATGTATATTTCATAAAATCTTCACTCATTTCAAGATGTGGGCATCATTGTGCACACATTAGACTGACAAGCAGGAAGGGTAATGTCCGACAACATAAATGGCGACAGCCGAAGTAAGGATCTTTTTTCTGAGACCACAGCGCCGCGTAGCGACTGAAAGTCTGAAAATGTAACATTTTTGGTTTTCAAGGTGCGGTTGCCAAGCAGCTTGCTAGGCAACCTCGTTCCAAATATGGGGCTGAACAGTCTCTTTAATATCCCTTCCAATCGTCATGGCGAACTTACGAGTGATAAATAAAGAGATGCAGATAAAGAATTCCGTCATAGAGAGACACATTTCACGACCCGCACGTCTTGACGAAACCTAATATTGTGCGCGTGTTGATTGATACTTTTATTGTTAATTATGGGCTACAGAGCTACAAAATACACCATCAGCGAAAAGTGAAATTATACAATTTAAATATTTATCGAACAAAACCCAGTGATTCGTCCGATTTTGCCATACTTTTTGCTGCCAACTTTGGCTTGAACTGTGTTCAGGTGTTGGTTTGTATGAAAGAAAGAGAGACAACCAACAAGATTCACACCATCGTAACCCAACAGAGATGCTGCTAGAGTGAGCCGTCAGGCTATGATTCTGCCAGTTCTCATGGAAGATTTATCATTTGCTGGAGCATCAATGCGTTCCACACAGGAAATGACGTCATCGATATCCATAAAATATCACAATTCGATTTGCGCTGTACATGACAACAATGGTCTCAATTGATTTATCTATTGAACCGATATTTACCATTTTATAAGCGATTGAAATATTTACGAAAGTTGTCTAGGTGAAGAAACTTAATTCACCTCAACGCGCATCGAAAACGAAGAATATTTTGATAGAACATGTCATAATTAAAGTTTGTCAGTGGTTTCAGCTGTCGATAATTGGGTTGTCAATTACGAATTGAAAGAATTTTACCGATTTTTTCCATAAGAAAGTTTCGACATGCTAGAATGTAATTAACAATGCATTATTTACAATTACATTTATTTAGAAAAAGTTTCCAATAGAATAAAACTTCCAGAATGTGTCAAATTGAAGCGTTTAACACAGCACAATTGGTAGTTAAATTTATAAAATTTAATGCAATCCAAACCGGAAATGACGTCATCAACAACCATGAAATTTTACGATGCAACTAACCATGTTACTGGCAACATTCGACGAAAAGTTTTGTTGCCATGGGACGGTTATTAATGGTTTTATAGGCGATTGAATTTCTTGGGTTAATTTTCTTAAAATTTGGGCTGAGACCACGATGTATCGCCCTTAGGCACTAGGGAAAATTATTGATTATTTACAACACGATATTTATAGAGTAAAGTTGGCAATTTAATTGACCTACACAAATGGTGTAAATTTTGCGAAGACATATTGGGGATTTTAGATTTTCACATTTTCGATGACCTTGACCTTAGTTTGGGGTCAATGTAAAAAAATAGGGTCTGGGTTCTGCTAACCAACGTTAAAGAAAGCGGCCCATGAATACATGGATAACTTCATGGATAATACATGGATAACTTCAGATTTCAGTCCCATTTTAACTTGGATTCGTTCGTGACCGGAAATGACGTCAGCAATCTCCCCAAAAGAATTATAATTCGATTGACGCTCTCCATGATAACATTTGACCCACGTTTAATGATCGTCAAACGCATATTGTCGATTTTATTAGCAATCGAAAATTTGACGAAAATTGACTAAGTGAAATTTGTTTTTCCAACTCAATGACGAATATATTGATAGCATATGCCAATTATCAAAGTTTGATAATTGTATAAACTTTTAGAAAATGTTAAATTGTTTACGATCGGACGATAATTAGTGAATTAATTGTGAAATTATAAAGTTTAGATATTTTGGCCACCAGAAATTTTCGACCTGCTACAGTTTTTTTAACACTGCATTAACAGTGCATTATTTACAATGACATTACACTTTCAGAATATCTAAACTGTTTGATAAAATCGAACTCTAAAGCATGGACGTTTGGCGCATTGAACTTGTGTCATTTTTTGAAAATTTTGATGCTTCCGTGACCGGAAGTGACGTCATCGACATTCATGAAATCTAAGGATCCGACTTAAGCTGTCAAGGAGTACATGTGCTCTAATCTTTATTATTATCGAACATGTATTGACGCTTTTATAGGCCCTGAAAATATTCATGAAACTTATGTTGTCATTCGGACCAATACCACGATTTTTCGACCCTAGGAAAACTGTTGATTCGATGTCCACGTATATATTTCGAAAAAGTTTTCGATTAGAATGAGCTACACAATGATGTAAATTATGTAACAATCCGACCATTATTAACGGAGTTATTAGAGATATTAGTTTTTCACTTATTCGAGGACCTTGACCTTAGTTTCAGATCAAGGTCAAAACAAAACCTCTTGGCCTAACGATTGAAAAAACCAAAATTCCAAAATTTCAAAAATTGGGTCCTGTATCGCGGATCCAAAAAGTGTTGCCACACTGTGAATAAGTTTAACCAGTTAAAATAACGAAATGCAATTGATATGAAAACATTATAATGGTCTTGAATCAACCAGTTTGCCTGATGTTATTGGGATGTGGTTGTTGTCCAGTTGTAATGCAGTTCACCCGTTTTAGCTCTCTGTTTGCAATGACAATAATACAGTCGCTGGCCCTGTAGGTACAGGTTTTTGACGCATCAACTGATGACGGATTTATAGTCTACCATCACACCTGGAGTAACAGCTTATATATAGATGACGTCATGGTATGAGCAGCGTCTGTAGTATGTTGCAAGCGTTCGGTTGTTGAGTTTGTAATATTCGACAGAAATTGTCAAGCAAAATGTGCAATTTACAATAATTGTCATACCTTTCCTAATTGATCAATTGGGAAAAACACTTCAAATGATTTGCTAAATGCATTGATCAACTAGAAATCTAGCAACCGAAATATTTAGAAATGACTCCCATATTTCATAGCCAGCATTTAGACATTCGTTGGAAGCAATACCAACACCAATACCCGGAATCCAACAGCAATACCCGGAATTCAGCACCAATACCCGGAATCGAAGTTCAAAGTCATGCTGATTCCTCTGGCTAGTCCCCACTCCAAGCAACCACAATCAACGAGTAAACATTACAGCAACGAAGAAGCATCGCAACAAGAAAAGTTAGAAATTAAAGCTTAACACAAGAACCAACTGTATCGAGAATACACGAAGACAACAAACATCCATGATTACCAGAAACTATAGTTCTTCAAATATTCAAACGTCGTTTGTGTCATATTGTTACTTCTCGTGAGCTTCACTGTGATTTTTGTTTCCTGACCCAAATCAAGTTAGTTAAACAGAATAAAAGCCTCACCCTGAGTTACTGGCATTGGTGGCAATGATAGAATGGATCCTCAGTTTGTTGGCGAGGTCCCTCAGAGCCTGAACGTGGTGACTCTCCATGGCTTGAGACTTATTTCATCCAACTTATCTGTATGACGGAGCAACAGTAAAGGTTTATACAATGATAAAGCATTTGTTTATGACAGATCTGCAACGTGCATTAATACCAGGTGCACCAGCTGTTTCTGTACGTATAATTTATGTACTGCTGCTGCTGCTGCTGCTGACGTCAATGATTTTTATGATGTGAATCTAGGCTTTCATGAAAAAGATATTTCAATAAGAATGGCGAAATTGTGGACCGCAATGATTCTAGTTTATCTAGGATTGTCATCGACAAAATTACATAGTCTGCTCTGCTTTAGGTGCCCATATTCTGATGTATACACCTGGCGTCTATGGTACAAGGTCAAGGTAAATGATGTACGCTGTTAGCAAAGCACCACGCGCCTCGATGTTTTTCACCCTATTCATGTTTGTCCCTTTCATTGAATAAGTGACTGTGGAGCCCCAATTATAATTCAATTAAAACTTTTCAAGTTTCAAGAGTTTATTATACATTCCACCACATACAAATTACAATATGAAGGTAAATGATTCCTTAAAGAAAAAAAAATCAGTGCACAAGACTACTCAGTAAGAGAAACTGTGAAAAAAACATTGAATCAAGTATAGTATCTTAAAAATAGTCCATGAAAAACACCTCTAACTTTGAAATCATAGTATTAAAACTCATCGTCACGGGTAACTGGAACAATCTCTATACTCTGAGACGTAAACACCACAAGATGACAAAGTTAACTGTTCATGCAAATCAACTGGCCCTGAATTTGGTAATAGTAGTCATGTTGGCTTTAAGGGTGACCCGGTTGTTCTCACTGACCAGGTATGGCACTGAGACAGGACTGACTGGTTTGTCCCTGGTACTGTCGGCACACTTGACCTCAACAATCATGTCATCAGACACAACCCCATCTGGTGAACATGCGAGGTAGGGTTGAGTTTGGGACACTACAATCCCACATGGCTTGACTTCAGTCCCAGTCAACTCTGCATATTTCAGAGCCACAGGCTTATTACGGATACCGTGGTCAAGAGCTTTGGCCCGAATCTGGTTGACGCGGGTCAGCGACTTCGCAATACGGACCAAGTCTGTTTTGATAGTTACTTTGCATATCCTGCCAAACTGGGAAGACTGCAGTCTCTGACACCTTTCTAAGTGCCAAGCTTTATTACTGGCTTGTCCCAAAGTTGTATCCCTCACCTCTTGTCTCTGAGCTTCTGTGATGTGGGTGATGCCTTCATGCTGAAGGAATTCATCTTGAGGAGCAAGTTTGAAGAAGTCATGGTCATTGGCAATTGCATATTGGTTTGATGGGGGGAAGAGCTGCAGGATAGGCATGCGGCAGGTGGATGTGGAGGCGAAGTTGATGCACTTGTTCCTGAAGGATGAGGGGTAGTCTGGCATAGAGCGGTAGCTGACCTCAGTTTCAGGTTCTGAGCCTTGACAGGCAATCCCTTGAACTTTTTCGTCTGATGGAAGGTCTGGAGCTTCTCTGTGCAGCTTTCCTCAAGTTTAAGGTTACCAGACACTTTAAAATCTACAATTGCGCACAGCACAGCACACACATGCTTACAGTGTGCCTCTGGGCCCATGCCCGCACCACAATCACACTGGCACTCATTGATGACGTCATGGATGTCAAGTACCACATCAACCTCGTATTCCACTGACTTCTTCGTCTGTGCACGGCACCGACCTCTGATGAAGACTTGGTCAGAGTCCAAGTCAGAGGTAGCTCGCAGGGAACGGAGGAATCCTTCAGCGTATAATCCTTTTGTGTCTTTGGTAATCTCTTTGTTGAGGGAGCGGAGATAGACAGTCACCTGGGCCATATCAAAGCAGGGGAGCGTTGATATCCCTATACCTGATAATACACAAACACAATAAACTTAGAGTACACAAGCATAATCGACTTGTAATGTGATAAAATTCTGACAGCTAATCATTCATAATCAATCACTAACAAAATTGCATTAGCATGAACAAGTAAGACCGCAAACAATCAATCAGTATATTGCTTTGCTCCTTCAGGGGTTTCTTCTACTCCATTGACGTTCTTATTGCGGTCATACGCTTCAAGCCTGAGGAACAGATGGCAACACCTTCAATAAACCGCAACCGCTTTGACTGGGTTATACACGTGGCGATAACAAGCAGTATTCTAATAATCCCCATACCCAGGCCTCTCCTTGTATTTAACCAAGTAGACTAGAAGGGTGGGGGTCGGAGAAGGACACGCTAACCCAGTGTTCTGGATATTTAAAAACAACAGCGTCAGGTCATCTGATCGAAGTGGGGTGGGTGGGGGTGGGGGGCGAAATAGCATCAAAACAATTATTAAGAAAAAGGACAAGGTTATTACATGGAAGGAATTGGGTCATCCCAACTTAAACACAAATCTACGGATCCTTGCCAAAGAAACTCACCTTTCAATATGTTCAATTTCTCGCCCGCTAAGCTTCGCATTTCGCTTCTTCAGCTGTAATTTCAATTGCTGTAAGGTCAGTCGGCCGTACTTATCCATCAGTGATGATTTGCTCCAATGTTACCAACGAGTTATTTCGAAAGGTTTAGATAAAAAATAACGATGTTGCGCAACCTTCTATGGTAAACTGTGTGTATTTGAATACCGGAAGCGGGCGAAGGACCGCATTGCTCCGTGGCGCCGCATAGCGGATTAAAACTCGAGGTCTCTCTCATTAACCCCGTAGCGACGGACCTTCGTTGAAAACAACCACCTGTCAAGCATTGTGAATATTAGCAATCTGATGGTTTAATTGATTTTCCATCGTTTAATCGCCTTAAAGAGACTGTTCAGCCCCATATAAGGCAATCAGGGATCATCTCGTTATTACATTACTACGATTAACGCAGACGTAAGTAATAACATCTTCTAATTTATGCCGCAAAGTTTGCATGGTGGAAATTGTGTTGATAAGTTTTTAACATTATTATTTGACTGGAAATATTCATGATCTACTGTGGAAATCTGTTTTATTCAGTTATGTCGTTCCATCGATAACGGCGCCTCCCTAAAACCATGAACCACACGAATGTTAGCTGTAAATCATAACGCGCTCTGAATTTATCTCGCTATCGATGTGTATTCTTCCGCTTTAGTTACATAATGTATATTTCATAAAATCTTCACTCATTCAAGATGTGGGCATCATTGTGCACACATTAGACTGACAAGCAGGAAGGGTAATGTCCGACAACATAAATGGCGACAGCCGAAGTAAGGATCTTTTTTCTGAGACCACAGCGCCGCGTAGCGACTGAAAGTCTGAAAATGTAACATTTTTGGTTTTCAAGGTGCGGTTGCCAAGCAGCTTGCTAGGCAACCTCGTTCCAAATATGGGGCTGAACAGTCTCTTTAATATCCCTTCCAATCGTCATGGCGAACTTACGAGTGATAAATAAAGAGATGCAGATAAAGAATTCCGTCATAGAGAGACAATTTCACGACCCGCACGTCTTGACGAAACCTAATATTGTGCGCGTGTTGATTGATACTTTTATTGTTAATTATGGGCTACAGAGCTACAAAATACACCATCAGCGAAAAGTGAAATTATACAATTTAAATATTTATCGAACAAAACCCAGTGATTCGTCCGATTTTGCCATACTTTTTGCTGCCAACTTTGGCTTGAACTGTGTTCAGGTGTTGGTTTGTATGAAAGAAAGAGAGACAACCAACAAGATTCACACCATCGTAACCCAACAGAGATGCTGCTAGAGTGAGCCGTCAGGCTATGATTCTGCCAGTTCTCATGGAAGATTTATCATTTGCTGGAGCATCAATGCGTTCCACACAGGAAATGACGTCATCGATATCCATAAAATATCACAATTCGATTTGCGCTGTACATGACAACAATGGTCTCAATTGATTTATCTATTGAACCGATATTTACCATTTTATAAGCGATTGAAATATTTACGAAAGTTGTCTAGGTGAAGAAACTTAATTCACCTCAACGCGCATCGAAAACGAAGAATATTTTGATAGAACATGTCATAATTAAAGTTTGTCAGTGGTTTCAGCTGTCGATAATTGGGTTGTCAATTACGAATTGAAAGAATTTTACCGATTTTTTCCATAAGAAAGTTTCGACATGCTAGAATGTAATTAACAATGCATTATTTACAATTACATTTATTTAGAAAAAGTTTCCAATAGAATAAAACTTCCAGAATGTGTCAAATTGAAGCGTTTAACACAGCACAATTGGTAGTTAAATTTATAA